>CM036543.1:1067258-1667258 GCA_020745685.1 Tautogolabrus adspersus | reverse complement strand
ACTCTCCAGCTGTCCTTAGTCTCTAGATAAAACTGAACTGTACCAGGTCCGACTGACATTTAGGAACAGCGAATTAACATAATGATTTTATACAGAAATTTCACGAGAAAATCAACCTGGACCTGATCTGACTGTGGCCGCTCTGCATCAGGATCTGCTGAACTCCTTTTCTTTACCAAAGAGACTTTAGACACTCCACACTAAATAACACAAGTAGATGAAAGTCTTTCTCACTCTACATCACTTTATTTATTACAAGGTTACACATGAGCTGTCTGAAGAACTTGTGCTACCCAACACAGAGGCCTCCAAGGAAACAGAGAGACAGAAAGAAGAGAAGATATCAGGAGAGAAGAAGGATCCTTACACTGTAACTGTTTCATATAAACCCTTTACATTCAAACGTCATAGCTGCTCCCAACTTACTGGTTCATATGTCAGCAACAAAACATCAATGTCAAAAAAGTAGACACAGATTTCTGTCAATACAATTGTCTTCTATCCCTTCATAACAACAGTTATACATCTGTTAGTCAATACATACTTATGAATACACATTAGTGATGTTGTTCACTTGGATTCCTTTGGATCACTTTTACCATTGAACAGGATTAGCATTTCTCTCCAGTGTGAATCATCATGTGTCTGGTCAGACTTTCCTTAATACTAAACCTTTTACCACACTCAAAGCAACTGAAGGGTTTCTCTCCTGTGTGAACTAACATGTGTTTGGTCAGATGCTGTTTTCGGTTAAATCTTTTCTCACACTCAGAGCAGCTGTAAGGTTTCTCTCCTGTATGAACTAACATGTGTGTGGCCAGACTTCCTCTTTGGGTAAAACTTTTACTGCAAACAGAGCAGCTGAAGGGTTTCTCTCCTGTATGAACTAACATGTGTCTGGTTAGGTCTCCTTTTTGCTGAAATGCTTTACTGCAAATAGAGCAGCTGAAGGGTTTCTCTCCTGTGTGATTTGCCATGTGATATGTCAGACTGATCTTATGGGTAAATCTTTTCTCACACTGAGAACAGCTGTAAGACTTCTCTCCAGTGTGGATCATCATGTGATTTGTCAGTTTTCCCTCAGAAATAAACATTTTACTACATTCAGAGCAGCTGAAGGGTTTCTCTCCACTGTGAACTAACATGTGTCTGGTCAGATATACTTTCCGGTTAAACCTTTGCTCACACTCAGAGCAGCTGAAGGGTTTCTCTCTAGTGTGAACTAACATGTGTCTGTTCAGATGCTGTTTTTGGTTAAATCTTTGACCGCACTCCAAGCACCTATGTGGTCTCTTACCAGTCTTTAGTTTCTTATTTTTCAAGTTTAATCCTGACAGATCTTCTCTTGTCTCTCTCCAATCATCACTGTCATTAGTCTCAGGTTCATCAGAGTCTTCAATCTTGACCTCAGTCTCTGGTTGTAAACGTCTCTCTGGATCTGAGTACCTCTCTGGTTCTGCTCCTCCACAGTCCTCTCCATCAACTCCTGTTTCCATCTGTTCAGTTTGTCTCTGATGAAGCTGTGAGGACTGAGGTTTCTCTTCATCATCTTCACTCTTCACAGAGACAGGAGTGAAGGGGAACTTGGTGGTATCAGCCTCCTCCAGTCCTTGAAGCTGTTCTTCCTCCTGACTGCTCCACAGTTCCTCATGTTCTTCTTTAATGTGTTGGGGCTTAGTGTCCTCCTGGTCCAGAATGTGGCTCCACTCCTGCTGCTCAGGTGGAAGCTCTTCTTTACTCACCAACAGCTGCTGGACATCTGCAGGACACAGTAAACAAACATTAACGCTACTTAGACTGCTTTTTGAATATTAATAAGGGCTGTCAAATGATTTAATTTTTAATGGCTGAAAATCAATAGTTACTTGGAATTGATCACATTTTAATCATGTTTGGAATTCACTTATTTTAAAAAGTGTTTAATGCTTTTATTTTGTAATTTTGTCTTAAGCTTAGGTTACTTTACTTCCTTTTTGGATACAACCCTACCTTTATTTTGAAAGAAAATAAGGAACTTGTGGTAGACTGAAGATAATATATTAACTTAACCACGGAAAAAAAGGAACTTGTTAAAAAAAAGTCAAAGTAAATGAAACCAGCTGAAGAGGTTGTGTAAAATAAAAAGTGAGGGCACCAGGAGCCTAAGGCTGTGAGGACTAGGGATGCAACAATACAGTCAGCCCACGGTTCAACACGTACCTCGGTTTTTTGGTCACGGTTCAGGGTTCGGTTCGGTTCTGACGGCCCGGGTTGTTTAACCCATTTAGACCTGATGAGACATCTACCTCGCATAAGGCCATGAACATGAGTGCAGAGGAAATTTTAATTTACAGTTAAAGCCAATAGGTTTAAGTTTTCAAATGTTTTATTTTTAAGGTCTCTATCTGATACAGAGACAAAGATTTTAGTGAACTTTGAAATTCTGTGCAGTTTTTCTAAAACCCTTAGGTTCTGGGAGGTTGATTTCAAACGTTACTTAGGTTTTAGAGGGTGTTTTTTTAGGCGTCCTTAGGTCTAAATGGGTTAAGTGTTTCCAGTGTTAAGTGTTTTGATGGTTCAGAAAAATGACCGTATGTGTGTTTGTTTATAAGGTTTATATAGAGTGTTGTACCACGTACATCGTCTTATCTCGCGCTGTCGCGATTGAATCCGTAAAATTACCGCAGGATTTCCTTCTCTCTGCACCCCAGCTGTCCGGCTGTGCTCTCCGCGCTGAGGACGGACGGACGAGGGTGCATGGAGCCGACATGCAATGCACACGGATCTGGTGAAAGTTCGGGGTCATATTACTGGGGGATGGCGCCGCAGATGTGAAGTAATGTTGGAAGTGTTTCCATTTACGTAGGCGATACGTGTAAAACAATTTTTACAGACAGTTATTTTTTTGTTCACCGTTTTCTCTTCCTTGTCATTAGACTCGAGAATGAAAGCGAAATGTTTCAAAGACGGCGGTGCTTCCTCAAGCCGTAGCTGCTCCTCACTGTTAGCCATGCTAAAACTAATGTTGTTGTCAGCGTCACCTAACTTTGGTGCGTGGTGATTGGCTATTAACTCACTAGGCGGGGTTTCCTCTTCCCTGCGCGCTGACTCACAGGCAAACACAGGCAGAGCCAATTTAGAGAGAAATACAATGCACGGAAACTAGTTAAACGCCAAACCGTAAAAACCGAAATTCACAAGTCAGTATTGAACCGTGGATGCCGTACCGAACGGTTGAATATTTTATTGAGAATTGTTGCATGCCTAGTGAGGACTGAGGTTTCTCCTCATCATCATTAAGTTCTGGAGAGCGGGCATTTAATTGACATGTGCAAGAAAAGCCAGATGGGTATGGCTGCAGCCTGGAGACCTCTCGTCTCATGCCCCCTCACTTGGGCATTTCTAATGGAATGTAGATAAGGTAAAAAATATGAAAACGCGAGTTATTTTCAAAACAGTCAGCGAGTCTGTTTGTTATAAACTAATTAGATTGTGTTGAGAATAGTCATTTTGAGGAAACCGGTGATTTACCATTCTTTATAAAACAAGTCCACAACTTAGAAAAATGAAACACGATGTTTAAGATGATGTTAGGGATCTTTCTTGAACAGTACATTTACTGAATGAACACATTATTTTATTAACACATGTTTAGCTGTAGTGAGCTCTCATTACTGCGATGCGTCCACAATAGTTATTGTTTGTATTGATTGAATCAAAAACTCACTGAAACAAAATGAATATTGTTCTAAAGACTTCAACTTTTACTTTTTACAAAGACTGATACGTAAACAGTTTCAGAAGAAGTTGACATAGTGGAGATCAAGAGTGTGAAGAAGACTTTCATGCTCGTCATCAGAACTTTTATATTAGAATAGTTTCATCTCAGAGTCCATTGTCTCCTCTGTTACGTAGGGTCTCATTCTGCCGTTGTTCATAAGCTGCTTATAGGTTTTGTTAAATCGTACATTGGTATTTATTTTTATTCCTGCAAAGGCTAACTTTTCTTTCTATAGATCTCATTTAACGGTTCAGGTTTCATTTTGATTCATGTAGAGGATTCTTTAAATCTTAGTTCAGGTTCATATATTCATAAGGAGGGGGGGGGAGCAGTTGTTTGGATGTAAAAAATGTTTCATGACATGTTTGTTTCTTTGAAAGCTGCTGCTGGATGATTTGGATTTCCCTCGGGATCAATAAAGTATCTATCAAAAAACGTAATCAGAACTCAAATCTGCTCATCATCTGTAGAAGTTGTTCTATTACCGATTGAAGTATGATATGTTTGCTGTAACCCTGTAGTTCAAAAACAAAGTAGGAACGAGCCAATCAGAGGCAAGTTTTTATTTTGATAATCAGACAAAGCTCCAGGGGGCGTGGCTTCAGGGCGCCAGGCAAGAGGGCTCCAGGCTGCAGCAAGTGCTGCAGAGTGAGAAGTGAAGAGATAGCGAGTAAAACACATTTCGAGTCCGGAGGCAGTAAGAGGAAAAACACACGAAGGAAGTCGTGCTTTACTTGAAGGTGGGTATGTTGAATAACTTATAGCATAAAAAGCTCTCGTGCACAGGAGGAAACACGATGTCTGTCTCGTCTTTTTACTTACTAAAGTTTTAAAGCCTATATTCATTTAAGTTTTTGGCTATTTTTGGGAGCTATATTTTCACCATCTACTGGGGTGTTTAGTAGACTAGGTCACAGCTCATGAGGTTATTGTGCAGAGAAGTGTAGATAAAAACAACATGAATTAGCATGTTTTCTATGGTTTGTGCGTATAATGATAGGCAGACAGACATGATAGATAGATATGGTAGCTTTCATTGTTATTAGACGTATTTTGTTGTTGCTTTTTCATCTTTTTTGAGGTTTTTTTATTATTTTCATTGTGTATAATTCAGAGCAGAATAATCAACATGAAAGTTACAGTATTATTTTATATAAATGATCGTTATTATTACTACATTGTTATAAGTAGTCATAGTTTGAGCATTAAATGCATTTGAATCTTTTTGAAGGTATTTTCATCACTTTACCAGGACCCTCACCCAACACTTTACCAGGACCCTCACCCAGCACTTTACCAGGACCCTCACCCAGCACTTTACCAGGACCCTCACCCAACACTTTACCAGGACCCTCACCCAGCACTTTACCAGGACCCTCACCCAGCACTTTACCAGGACCCTCACCCAGCACTTTACCAGGACCCTCACCCAGCACTTTACCAGGACCCTCACCCAGCACTTTACCAGGACCCTCACCCAGCACTTTACCAGGACCCTCACCCAGCACTTTACCAGGACCCTCACCCAGCACTTTACCAGGACCCTCACCCAGCACTTTACCAGGACCCTCACCCAACACTTTACCAGGACCCTCACCCAGCACTTTACCAGGACCCTCACCCAGCACTTTACCAGGACCCTCACCCAGCACTTTACCAGGACCCTCACCCAGCACTTTACCAGGACCCTCACCCAGCACTTTACCAGGACCCTCAACCAGCACTTTACCAGGACCCTCAACCAGCACTTTACCAGGACCCTCACCCAGCACTTTACCAGGACCCTCACCCAGCACTTTACCAGGACCCTCACCCAGCACTTTACCAGGACCCTCACCCAACACTTTACCAGGACCCTCACCCAGCACTTTACCAGGACCCTCAACCAGCACTTTACCAGGACCCTCACCCAGCACTTTACCAGGGCCCTCACCCAGCACTTTACCAGGACCCTCACCCAGCACTTTACCAGGACCCTCACCCAACACTTTACCAGGACCCTCACCCAGCACTTTACCAGGACCCTCAACCAGCACTTTACCAGGACCCTCACCCAGCACTTTACCAGGACCCTCACCCAGCACTTTACCAGGACCCTCACCCAGCACTTTACCAGGACCCTCACCCAGCACTTTACCAGGACCCTCACCCAGCACTTTACCAGGACCCTCACCCAGCACTTTACCAGGACCCTCACCCAACACTTTACCAGGACCCTCACCCAGCACTTTACCAGGACCCTCACCCAGCACTTTACCAGGACCCTCACCCAGCACTTTACCAGGACCCTCAACCAGCACTTTACCAGGACCCTCAACCAGCACTTTACCAGGACCCTCACCCAGCACTTTACCAGGACCCTCACCCAGCACTTTACCAGGACCCTCACCCAGCACTTTACCAGGACCCTCACCCAGCACTTTACCAGGACCCTCACCCAGCACTTTACCAGGACCCTCAACCAGCACTTTACCAGGACCCTCACCCAGCACTTTACCAGGGCCCTCACCCAGCACTTTACCAGGACCCTCACCCAGCACTTTACCAGGACCCTCACCCAACACTTTACCAGGACCCTCACCCAGCACTTTACCAGGACCCTCAACCAGCACTTTACCAGGACCCTCACCCAGCACTTTACCAGGACCCTCACCCAGCACTTTACCAGGACCCTCACCCAGCACTTTACCAGGACCCTCACCCAGCACTTTACCAGGACCCTCACCCAGCACTTTACCAGGACCCTCACCCAGCACTTTACCAGGACCCTCACCCAGCACTTTACCAGGACCCTCACCCAGCACTTTACCAGGACCCTCACCCAGCACTTTACCAGGACCCTCACCCAACACTTTACCAGGACCCTCACCCAACACTTTACCAGGACCCTCACCCAGCACTTTACCAGGACCCTCACCCAGCACTTTACCAGGACCCTCACCCAGCACTTTACCAGGACCCTCACCCAGCACTTTACCAGGACCCTCACCCAGCACTTTACCAGGACCCTCACCCAGCACTTTACCAGGACCCTCACCCAGCACTTTACCAGGACCCTCACCCAGCACTTTACCAGGACCCTCACCCAGCACTTTACCAGGACCCTCACCCAACACTTTACCAGGACCCTCACCCAACACTTTACCAGGACCCTCACCCAGCACTTTACCAGGACCCTCACCCAGCACTTTACCAGGACCCTCACCCAGCACTTTACCAGGACCCTCACCCAGCACTTTACCAGGACCCTCAACCAGCACTTTACCAGGACCCTCAACCAGCACTTTACCAGGACCCTCACCCAGCACTTTACCAGGACCCTCAACCAGCACTTTACCAGGACCCTCACCCAGCACTTTACCAGGACCCTCACCCAACACTTTACCAGGACCCTCACCCAGCACTTTACCAGGACCCTCAACCAGCACTTTACCAGGACCCTCACCCAGCACTTTACCAGGGCCCTCACCCAGCACTTTACCAGGACCCTCACCCAGCACTTTACCAGGACCCTCACCCAGCACTTTACCAGGACCCTCACCCAGCACTTTACCAGGACCCTCAACCAGCACTTTACCAGGACCCTCACCCAGCACTTTACCAGGACCCTCACCCAGCACTTTACCAGGACCCTCACCCAGCACTTTACCAGGACCCTCACCCAGCACTTTACCAGGACCCTCACCCAGCACTTTACCAGGACCCTCAACCAGCACTTTACCAGGACCCTCAACCAGCACTTTACCAGGACCCTCACCCAGCACTTTACCAGGACCCTCACCCAGCACTTTACCAGGACCCTCACCCAGCACTTTACCAGGACCCTCACCCAGCACTTTACCAGGACCCTCACCCAGCACTTTACCAGGACCCTCACCCAGCACTTTACCAGGACCCTCACCCAGCACTTTACCAGGGCCCTCACCCAGCACTTTACCAGGACCCTCACCCAGCACTTTACCAGGACCCTCACCCAGCACTTTACCAGGACCCTCACCCAGCACTTTACCAGGACCCTCAACCAGCACTTTACCAGGACCCTCACCCAGCACTTTACCAGGACCCTCACCCAGCACTTTACCAGGACCCTCACCCAGTACTTTACCAGGACCCTCAACCAGCACTTTACCAGGACCCTCACCCAGCACTTTACCAGGACCCTCAACCAGCACTTTACCAGGACCCTCACCCAGCACTTTACCAGGACCCTCAACCAGCACTTTACCAGGACCCTCACCCAGCACTTTACCAGGGCCCTCACCCAGCACTTTACCAGGACCCTCAACCAGCACTTTACCAGGACCCTCACCCAGCACTTTACCAGGACCCTCAACCAGCACTTTACCAGGACCCTCACCCAGCACTTTACCAGGACCCTCACCCAGCACTTTACCAGGACCCTCAACCAGCACTTTACCAGGACCCTCAACCAGCACTTTACCAGGACCCTCACCCAGCACTTTACCAGGACCCTCACCCAGCACTTTACCAGGACCCTCACCCAGCACTTTACCAGGACCCTCAACCAGCACTTTACCAGGGCCCTCACCCAGCACTTTACCAGGGCCCTCACCCAGCACTTTACCAGGACCCTCAACCAGCACTTTACCAGGAAGAAATAAAAAGCTGAGGAAATGATTGACCATGTACAGACTCAGTGAGTACGGCCTCATAGGCCTGGGCGATAAAACGATAATTATCGCAATATAATTTTTCTTACAATAAATATAATGGGGGGGGGGCGATAATGCGCATTTAACGCTAGTTGCCACCCGACATTTAGGAGAAGAAGAAAAATATGACGAACAGCCAATCATGTCGCAGGGATATGGGTAGGCGGGCTTACAGACATCTGGAGCAGAATGAAAACACAGCCGAAATTAGCGCTAGCGACACTGAAGAAAGCGCTGAGTGTACCAGCTCAAAGCACGGAGGAAACATCATCGACAAGACGACCGATGATGTTCATCGCTCAGCCGCTCAGCTTCAGGAGTTTGGAGACATTTTGGATATTTACAGTCCGACAAAAAACGAGTAACATGCTCTGTTAACTGTGCCGAAGACGAGTGCAGCTATAACGTGCAGCATACAGACCCTTCACTGTTTGACACAATATGAGCCGTTAAAAACACGCTGAAGGAAAGAAATGACCAAACGTCCCAAACCAGTGTTAGTGTGGACCGTACTGTAAATAATATAAACAGTGTATGGTGTGGACCCTCAGTAAGCAGCGGGCCAGTAGGCTAAGTGTTACTGCCCAGCAGCTAACTGTCATATCAGTGTTTCCAGCTCCGTGCACTGAGCTTATGATGGTGACATGTTCCTGTTTAATTATAGTTTGTCATGTTCTGATAATAAAGAATAATTAAACCATAATTAACCATCTGGTTTCTTCAACTTTCACTCAGGAGCAAAAATCAGCTTTTACATTTGAAAGAAGTAATGATTTAACATTTATCGTGATAATTATCGATATCCACTGATATGAACATTTTTATCGTGATAACATTTTTAGTCATATCGCCCAGGACTACGGCCTCGCCATCGAGAGAGGATGCCACCGACAGACCGGGCTCTCCAAAGAGGACAGAGTCTGCACCTACTGCACCCAACAGGAGGGGAAACAGAGCTGCACTTTTTAACCACCTGTCCGCTGTATCAGGACATCAGAGACACATACTTCCCACTCATCACTAACACACAGAAACAATTTAACTTATTGGACAGAGACCACAAACTGGTGTACCTGCTGGGTGAGGTACAACAATGTGCCATCACTGCAGCACGTTATGTGAGCTGCTGCGACCAGAAGAGGGCGTGCAACACTAATCTGTAAATAACTGTACATACACACACACACACACCACAGAGCTGTACATACACACACACACACACACACACACCACAGAGCTGTACATACACACACACACACCACAGAGCTGTACATACACACACACACCACAGAGCTGTACATACACATAGGCCTGGGCGATAAAACGATAACGATAATTATCGCAATATAATTTTTCTTACAATAAATATTAAAAATGTTCGATAGAATTTAACTTGTAATTACACCGCCCAACCACTGGGAAACGGGGGGCGCTAATGCGCATTGAACGCTAGTTGCCATCCGACATTAAAGAGAAGAAGAAAACGACGTCGAACAGCCAATCATGTCGCAGGGATATGGGTAAGCGGGCTTACAGACGATCGGAGCGGAATGAAAACACAGCCGAAATTAGCGCTAGTGACACTGAAGAAAGCGCTGAGCCTGCCAGCTTGAGGCACGGAGGAAATATCATCGATAACACGACAAGAAAGACCGCTCAGCTGCGGGAGTTTGGAGACATTTTGGATATTTACAGTCCGACAAAAAACGAGTAACACGCTCTGTTAACTGTGCCGAAGACGGGTGAAGCTAAACGTGCAACAACACAGACCCTTCACTGTTTGACACAATATGAGCCGTTAAAAACACGCTGAAGGAAAGAAATGACCAAACGTCCCAAACCAGTGTTAGTGTGGACCGTACTGTAAATAATATAAACAGTGTATGGTGTGGACCCTCAGTAAGCAGCGGGCCAGTAGGCTAAGTGTTACTGCCCAGCAGCTAACTGTCATATCAGCGTTTCCAGCTCCGTGCACTGATCTTATGATGGTGACATGTTCCTGTTTCATTATAGTTTGTCATGTTCTGATAATAAAGAATAATTAAACCATAATTAACCATCTGGTTTCTTCAACTTTCACTCAGGAGCAAAAATCAGCTTTTACATTTGAAAGAAGTAATGATTTAACATTTATCCTGATAATTATCGATATCCACTGATATAAAAAAATGTATCGTGATAACATTTTTAGTCATATCGCCCAGGCCTACATACACACACACATCACAGAGCTGCACATACACCTTTAGTCTTTAAATCTTTATATTTTATATTTCTGGAAGTCATCTGTAAATATTTAAAAAAAAAGCTGAATTATATTATTATTATTATTTATTTTTACAACGTAAACCTGCACAGCTCTTTTCATTTAATCTTTGGTATTCTTTAATTGTACTTAATTTTGTGTTTCATTTTGACGTAAGCTTTAGCAATGTAAACATATGTTTTTTTCCATGCTAATAAAGCCCTTTGAATTGAGTTGAATTAAATACACAGACAGAGAGGATGAAGAGAAATACACAGACAGAGAGGATGAAGAGAAATACACAGACAGAGAGGATGAAGAGAAATACACAGACAGAGAGGATGAAGAGAAATACACAGACAGAGAGGATGAAGAGAAATACACAGACAGAGAGGATGAAGAGAAATACACAGACAGAGAGGATGAAGAGAAATACACAGACAGAGAGGATGAAGAGAAATACACAGACAGAGAGGATGAAGAGAAATACACAGACAGAGAGGATGAAGAGAAATACACAGACAGAGACAGAGAGGATGAGAAATATCAGAGTATCAGCTTGCAGTGAGGCGCTGTACTTGTTTCTGTAAATGGTAAACGTCATCAGTGCATGCAGACAGGCTTTCCTCCATACCTTTTACCGTGACACTCAACGTAGACAGCTCGGATGTAATGGACTTTAGCTCGGACCTGGCTGCAGTAATGTCGGCTCTAATGACTGCCATTTCACTCTCCAACACAGCCCGGAGCTCAATCTTCAGAGTATCTATCAAATGTTTGCGCAGGGAGGACAGAAGCTCACTTTGAAAAGACTCTGTGTCCGTCGTAGATGCGGCCGCAGCTGAGTCTGCTTCTCCCCGGGGACTTTTTTCAGTGGAGGCCGCGGTCGGAGTAGGAGTTGAAGGCCTCGTGGTTAAAACACTTGTTTGTCTTCCTGTGGATGATTTAGCAGCCATGTTTTCACTTTGTCTCAGTACAATGCAACTTGAGACTGAGTTACCACCAAGTGTTCTTCTCAAAGTGAGACAAAAATGATGCTTTTAAAAGGTTGCTCTGCAGGGCTCTGAAACACGCTACCTGCTCTTCTTCTTCTTCTATTGGTTTTCCGGCAGGCTGTACACTGTAGAGTGTAATGCTGCCCTCTACAGTCTAGGAGTGTGTACTTCATTCATATCTTCTGATACAGACCAGTAGCATGTAAGAATCTAAGAACTGCGCCCCCAGCAGATTGAAAGTTTGTATCCACAGAAAATATGGACTTAAAGGAGAAAGATGAGAGTCCCAGGTCAGAGAACTCCCTGAATAACTGACTTCTTTCATTCCTATATTTAACACAAACAAAGACAACATGACGGACTGTTTGCTCCTTTCCACACTGACACAGACCATCAGGGTGTTTACTGATTACCTTTAAAGAACTGTCCACACCACAATGTCCTAACCTCAGCCTAGTTCAAACCACATCATCCTTTCTACAAGATTTTAGCAGTAGCCTCTTCTTTTTATTGATGGTTGCAGAGAGAAAACATGCAAAGGAGTCTCTCTTAAAACAGTGTATTGAGATGAATGTTCCTTTGGGGAAAGGTGAATGTTATAGTGTTTGTAAAGAAAAGTTAGAGTGTCAGTGGCAGAGAGAATGGGAAGAAGAGTGAAAGGGCAGGCATGTGTGTCAGAATCACAAGCAGCTTAAAGGTGCATACTGCCCCCTACTGTACAAGAGTGTGTATCATCATGTCTCTTCTTGTGTAAGAATGAATAAAGAGCCCTCCTCTCTTATCCTCTCTCCTTCTCCCTCTGTGTCCAGTATTCCTCTCATATTCCATTCACGCCCTGTAGCTCTGATTTTCTCTTTCAGTCTCTCTCTCTCTGCATACTTAGAACAATGTAATAATATATGTTCTACATTTTCCTGAGTTCTGCGTCTTTCACACTCGTCTCTGTTCCTTTTCCCAGCATGGTGTCATTCAGCCCAGTATGACCTACCCTCAGTCTCATTATGATGATTTCCTCCCTTCTGTTCTTTCTTTAAAGCTCTTTGTGACAACTGATTTTTATATTTTATACAAACCCCTTCCTTTCTGATCGTCATCTCACATACCTCAACATCTTCTCTGTTTGAGTTTAATGACTGTATACTTTCTAAGATAGCTCGAGAGTCTGTGCATGCCACCACCCTATCTGGCCTGACCTCCTCCACCCACTGTAGACTAATAATGGCTGCCTCTCTCTCTGCAGTATACACTGATAGTTGATCTGATCATCTTTTGGAGATATACATTTCAAGTTCAGGTACACACCTCTTCCCACACATCCATGCTCATTCTTTGATCCATCTGTGTACATTTGGTGAAATAACTGTTCCTCAGGTAAACACTTGTTTTAACGCCCACTTCATTCACTCACCATTCTCTTTTCATTTTCAGGACACTCATGTCTATCTTTGGCTCAGTGTACAGCCATGGAGGAGCTCTACTCACTGGAGTGTGCTGGGTGAACTCTAAGGCGTCCATCCCATACGTTTCTGCACATTCATTCCTTGTCCACCCAAACCCACACCTCTGGAACCTGGAGTATTCCCAACAACTCTGGATAGTCTGTGTTGCAGGGTTGTCCTCTCCACTTCCTTTAAGCTTTACACAAGTGTGACTTTTTCTCTCCTCAGCTCTAGAGGTGTCTCGTCAGCTTCTATTAAAGTTGCATTAATGGAGGTTGTCTTAATAGCTGCTGTGCATACACGTAGTGCTCTGTACTGTAATCTGTCCACTTTCTGTGATGCTGACTTAGTTGCTGCTCTATATACAATACATCCATAATCTAGTGTTGATCTCAGAAGAGCCCCAGATATTTAAATTCAGACGCTGTCTCCATGGGTTGATCATATAACGAGAGCTTCTCTCGCTCAGTCTTTTCTTTATTCGTGAACATCAGATAGCATGATTAGCTTGTTGACATCTTGAACCCCCATTCATACGACCATTTCTCTACTTTCTTGATTGCTTCCCTGATGTTGTTACATGTGACACATTCCTTCCCCTCATCCATAAGGCCCCGTCGTCTGCATACAATGCTGATTTGATACATTGATCTAGTTTTACAAATATTTTGAGAAACTTTGAGATTGTTCGCTCAGTATAAAGTGCATTACAAATACAATTCATTATTATTATTATTATTATTATATGTCATTAATCATAATGTCAAACAAATCAGAATCAGAATCGTTGTTTATGGCCGAGTACATTTAAGGAATGTGACTTGGTGTTTTGTTGTAAAAACAGTTAACAAAGGAAATAAATCTGAAACAGCAAGAACTTAAATCAAACAAAATATAAGAAGCAATTACTTATATAAGTATATATATATATACATATATACTTATATAATAGATTATTAAACATGTAAAAACACAAACGTACAAAAAGTGCAGTATTCAAAGTCCAGTGAGTGTTAATGTATAAAACCCATTTCAGCCTTCGTATTACTGTAAAGGCCCTGACACACCAAGCAGACGGCAGAGAACTAGAGGTGACGGAGGCCGCCTGTGGCATCGCCTCACGTCGCCTCACGTCGCTTCACGTCACCTCACCTCACGTCGTAATTTAGAGCAGAGGGCACAACGAGCGGAGGGTGGGCCACAGCCCTCGGTACACCTATCTGTATGGTACAATTAGTCACCATCCCACCCAAAAGCCACCAAATAAACGAGTAAAAAAAAAATCACATCCCGCTCGTAAAACAAATGTAGGCCTGTTATGAATAAGCTGAAGCAGCTTAACAGAACTCCTGGGTGTGAAAATCCAAACTTCAGAGCAGATTCAGTTGAAGCTTCAGTGTAGCCTGCTTAGAGGGGAACACAGTGACTTCTACAAAGATCTCATAGAAGCTCATACAGGGTCACTTTAAAACAATCAATCCATTATTTGGACTCTCAGGTTTAGTTGCAGCTAAACATTGGAAACTAACCGGCCTCAAAATAATCAACTCAAATCCTCTTGAAAGTGTTTCTGAGTGAGACAAAGAGCCTGTCAGTATTTTCTTCAATAGTTTCAACATTTCCATTCATCAATCAGCCCATTACTTGAACATGATAAGCCTTGATTATTAGACATCATGAAACATGCTGCTGGTTAAACAAAGGTGTAAACAAAGTGTCATGTTGTCTATGTTGATGTTTTTGTAAAGAACATGTTTCTCTGAAAACACTTCTTGTTACACTTTTAAGCTTTTGTGTTTTCTATGTAATATTCATTTCCTTTGTAATTATCACAGAGTATGTGTGAATGCGCCTTTAGGCTACCGGCGCCCTCACTTTATTTTTACTCAACCTCTTCAGCTGGTTTCATTTACTTTGACTTTTTTAACAAGTTCCTTTTTTCAGTGGTTAAGTTAATATAGTATCTTCAGTCTACCACAAGTTCCTTATTTTCTTTCAAAATAAAGGTAGGTTTGTATCCAAAAAGGAAGTAAAGTAACCTAAGCTGAAGACAAAATTACAAAATAAAGCATTAAGAACTTTTTTTAAATGCAAAATAAGTGAATTCCAAACATGATTAAAATGTGATCAATTCAAATTAACTATTGATTTTCATCCATTGAAAATGAAATCATTTGACAGCCCTTATTAATATTCAAAAAGCAGTCTAAGTAGCGTTAATGTTTGTTTACTGTGTCCTGCAGATGTCCAGCAGCTGTTGGTGAGTAAAGAAGAGCTTCCACCTGAGCAGCAGGAGTGGAGCCACATTCTGGACCAGGAGGACACTAAGCCCCAACACATTAAAGAAGAACATGAGGAACTGTGGAGCAGTCAGGAGGAAGAACAGCTTCAAGGACTGGAGGAGGCTGATACCACCAAGTTCCCCTTCACTCCTGTCTCTGTGAAGAGTGAAGATGATGAAGAGAAACCTCAGTCCTCACAGCTTCATCAGAGACAAACTGAACAGATGGAAACAGGAGTTGATGGAGAGGACTGTGGAGGAGCAGAACCAGAGAGGTACTCAGATCCAGAGAGACGTTTACAACCAGAGACTGAGGTCAAGACTGAAGACTCTGATGAACCTGAGACTGATGACAGTGATGATTGGAGAGAGACAAGAGAACATCTGTCAGAATTCAACTTCAAAAATAAGAAACTGAAGACTGGAAAGAGAGCACATAGGTGCTCAGAGTGTGGTAAAAGATTTAACCGAAAAGAGCATCTGACCACACACATGTTAGTTCATACTGGAGAGAAACCCTTCAGTTGCTCTGAGTGTTGTAAAAGGTTTCTTTCTAGGGGAAGTCTGACCAGACACATGATGATTCACACTGGAGAGAAATGCTAATCCTGTTCAATGGTTAAAGTGATCCAAAGGAATCCAAGTGAACAACATCACTAATGTGTATTCATAAGTTTGTATTGACTAACAGATGTATAACTGCTGTTATAAAGGGATAGAAGACAATTGTATTGACAGAAATCTGTGTCTACTTTTTTGACATTGATGTTTTGTTGCTGACATATGAACCAGTAAGTTGGGAGCAGCTATGACGTTTGAATGTAAAGGGTTTATATGAAACAGTTACAGTGTAAGGATCCTTCTTCTCTCCTGATATCTTCTCTTCTTTCTGTCTCTCTGTTTCCTTGGAGGCCTCTGTGTTGGGTAGCACAAGTTCTTCAGACAGCTCATGTGTAACCTTGTAATAAATAAAGTGATGTAGAGTGAGAAAGACTTTCATCTACTTGTGTTATTTAGTGTGGAGTGTCTAAAGTCTCTTTGGTAAAGAAAAGGAGTTCAGCAAGGCCATTCAGCATTGTGATTGGTTCGTTGAAAAAAAGCGCTGGTGACGTCAGCAGCGCCTTTTTGAAAAGTTGAAAGATTTTTAACTTGAGCGCTCGGAGCGGCCGCACAAAAACGGCAGAGCGCTTGTTATAAAGACGCTGGGCGCTGCGCTTTTCATCCAGGCAGCCGCTTTCTGCTGAAAACGCTCTCTACCCATTGAAAACAACTGAAAGAAGAAGCTGGCGCCGAGAAAAAAAACGCTAGGTGGACAAGGGGCGTCATCAAATGCATGATGTGTCTGTCTTTATTGTCCAACATGTCAAATCAGCAGGATATGTTGAAGTTCACATCTGTGATTAATATTCCTGCAGCCCTCGTGAGTCAACAAAGATGTAGAACAATCATAAATCCGAGTTGTTTATTGATGCTTTATGGCACTGAACTTCTTCAACAAAGTGCTCATGCACTGCTGCACATTCCTGCAACAAGTCCAGAGAGCTGTCACATGACTCACTGAGCCATGATTAGCCCATAATAATCTTCCTGTTGTTTGAACTTTGACTCGACTTACTGTTTGGACTGAAGTGGCTGCTATGGATGAGTTTGATTTGAATCAAAGATGGTGCTCTCAGTCCTGTTCATTATGATCCCTTTATAGTTCATGTATACCTTCTAGGTTTATGGTTCTTTGTGTCGGTACGTGTCTGACTCTTCTAAAACTATTTCATTGCTCTGTGTCTGTATTGAAGTGTCTGAAGGTTTCTTGTTCTACCTGAATCTCATTTCTGGACCATGTTGTTCATGCTTTGACTATTTTCAGCCTACTGAAGAATATAACTGAACTACAGCGTTTGGTGAACACAATGTAACATGAAGAATTTCATCTCTTTGATTTTGTGATTCATTCTATGTTTTCATGTTTGAACTCACTGTACTGTCACTTTGTTCACAGGTTGTTTTCTTTCTCAACATTTGGGAAGGTGAGTGCTACTTGAATACTTGGTATGTAAACAAAGAAAAATGACAATTTGTTTTTCTTGATTCTATAGTCCAGCAAATGTTGAAGACGTTTAGAAGACATTGTAGCGAGCATCCAGGGGCTAAAAGACGAGGCCAAGTCCCCGTTCAGCCGAGGAAGTGCATATGGAGAAATGTGTGCAAAGATTGAAGAATCGCAAATGCACAAAGAAACAGGATAAGACTAAAACATGTTGATCTTCAACATCAACAGCTCATCATAAATGACTGTTTTAATTGTTTGTTCATCATTTAGTGTTACATGTTTTCAGTTAAAGATCTGCATGTTACAGCTCTGCTGTTTCATTTTTTAAACCTGTGAACATGTAAGGAATAAATAAATACATGATTTTAAATGATGACACACATTACATCTCACATTAAACTTTGTTGTTTATGGTGGGGGCTTATTTGCAGAGTCTTTGCACCCAAACGAGCCCCCAGGAAAAGAGAACAGATACCCCGATTGCTGGATCTCAACAATCCTTGGGTTTAGATTTAGCACGCTCTGTTCCTCTGCCTGAGGATTTACCAGAAGTGGTCCCTGCAGGTCCAAGAAATAAAACAGACTCAGACTCATCTAGCTGTCAGTTCCTCTTTTATGAAAAAATTTCAGCGACTGCTGAAGATTTGCAATGTGTCCAAGACTCTAACTCTGCCAGCATTGTGTCCCTGCTGGATGCTAGCAGATGCAAGACCCTGTCATCCTCAGACCACTCTCATCCTCCTCAGACCACTCTGATCCTCCTTAGACCACTCTGATCCTCCTCAGACCACCCTGATCCTCCTCAGAGGATGACAGTCGAGAGGTAGATAGGAACAAGTTCAAATGATTTGTATAGAATGAAATACCTCCGATTGAAGAACCCATTGTGGAGTCCTTCTGGATCTTCTAAATATAAATATGATTTCCTCTTATCTTGTGTGAAGCAGTTTGCTCTGTGTAGCTGAAGCATGTTCTGGACAATTAGACATTTTAAAGTGTTAGCTTTCTTTATATATTGTTTAACAAACTTTATTTTTTAAACAGTTTGAAATGACTGCCACAAATGTATTTGTATGAATTACACTGTTATGCTATCCATCTTCTAATCTTCTATTTCAACCAGTGTTCACAGAAGACAAGAAGTGCCTCCACCACATCATCCAAAGGATCCCTGAACGTGACACTGGATATTTGACTCACAAGTTGCCTGATGATCCTTGTTGTTGTTGTTTTTTTCATTTCTAGCACCGACTGGTTTCAAATAAGAAGAACACAGTACAAAAGGCAATTTAAAACATTGGACAAATATCACTGCAGAAGAGATCAGAAGCGTCCATCCGTTTTTCATTTAAAAGACACAGTGTAAAAAGTGTTGGATCAAAGACAAACTGCCCAGTGTTTACCTGCACTGGGTACTGCTGTTTTGAGGTAATGTCCAGGTGAATGTAAAAGTGGACAGTGAATCATCACTGAAGGCTGTGGTCTCCTCTCAGGGTGACATTGTGCCACACAGTCACAAAGAGTTAAGAAGGAGACCGATAAGAGCGGATGATAGACGAGACATAGTCCAGAAAGAAGCGTTTATCTGCACAGCCTGACCAACTTTAGGAGGCTGTTTGGAGTCTGGATGCAGGGACGAGATTCTGAAAACCAGAAAGAAAAAAGCACAGGCTGCACAACAACGATATGATCAGGCTGCAAATGATGTCAGCAGAAGAGAAAGGCACAGAGGACAAACAGCCAAATGCTTTGGTTTGATTGGAGCTCAGCAGGGATTTGTTGAGGAGGGTTAATCAGTTTGTTGATTGTACTAAACAGAACTTTGGAGATATTCAGATTTTCAGAGATAATTTGTGAAAAGTAAGTCTGTCCAGGTACACCTATCAGAATCAGTTTAGCGGTGAACCTGTCAGATGAGTCTCTACAAATGGAGCGCCTATTGACAGATTGTACTGGTTTAGTTATTCACAAAACACAAACGTGATCTGAGATCCCAACATCTAGAGTGCACTTTAGAGTTAGCGTATGCTGACAGAGAGCATGCTAAGGTTCTAGGGACTTTTGTCAAGAGTAAGTCTCTGGCTGCAGCCCCTCAACTGGGCAGCCATATTAATCTGGGTTCAGCAGCTGCAGCCTCAGGATAAGGTAGCTATATCAATAGCAAGTAGTTGGCTGTATTACCCACAACAGGTCATCCTGTCATTAGTGAATCATGAGCCGCAGCCCAAACACCAGTGAGGCATGCAAAGAGTGAATTGGGTGGCAGGAGATAAGAGGGGTAATTAAAAGAGTGAGTTAGGGTCAGCATCTGCATGATTGGTATGTCATGTAAACATTGATATTAAGGCCTCAGACAAATGTTGGAGGTTTCAAGACAGGAGTGTGAAAGGTCCCACAATCCAACCACTTGGATAACGTGTTCAAAAGTGAGCTGGGGGCTGCAGGGCTCGAGGCCGCAGCCCAACAACTGGTTGCACAAATTAGAGTCTGTTTGGGTTCACAGACTCAGGACTGGAGGTAAAAGTCCAGAGTTAATCTGGAGCCACAGCGCCATGACTGGGGGGCAAAGTCAAGACAGAGTCTGGTGTCAGGCCCTTGAGTCAGAGTGTGTAGGGGGGTTAGGCTGCAAAACTTTGCATCCATGTCAAGAGTGAGTTTGGAGTTGCAGCCTCTGAGGGGATATTTTTAACCAAATGCTAGCATGCAAGTTCAATGAATAATGTCTCAACTGGGCAGCCAGTTCAACAGCAAGTAAGGGGCTGGGGTTCAAATGGACTTGGCTTTCACTGGGCATTGGACAAGAACCCTTCTTGAAATCAGGTCACATGTCAGCCAATTGCTTTTATACTTCAGGTTCATACCAGCAGTTACTGTCTCATGGAGTCTTCATTCATTGCCCTTAGATCATTTTACATTGTGAACAGCTCATGTTGCAGGATTATTATTAGTGATGTAGTTGAACTCCAAACAGCTGAATTTACTTTGTGCATTGCAGATTTGTACTTTTATAAGCTAGATAAAAAATGATATTGTGCAGCCCTACTTTAAAAACATACAAGTCTCAGTGTGAGAAGAATTCAAAGCCCTACATGTGTCCTTCTTTCTGCTAAGACCACTGCTCAGGGGTTCAACATGAGCCACCAATGAAGCACAGCTAAGCAACAGTATGAAACGACTTCATTACAAGAATCTTCTTCAGTCCTGCAATAGGACGTGATGATATTTGAGGTAAGGATAAGGACAGGCTACATCAAGCACAATAGTTACGGTACTCTTTGCAGTATTAACACATCACCTGCAGCTTTTTATGAATATTTCTGAACTGACTTTGAGCAACTTTTGAACTCTTTATATTGTTGGGTTTTGTTCTATGTATCATATTTGATATAGTGTTAAACAGTGAAACTACTTTGACTTGTTGTCTTTTCCTTTGTATTTGTACTATAGACCCATTTTTCACTTTAGTGTGGAGTCCACTTCAAAAAAGCTGCAAATATTCACACAGAGTTGTTCAATCTATTCTCACAGACTCCTTCTCAAATGTTGGCTAGATTGTTGTTGGAGTTAAGTTACACTACAGCCCATGTTGTGAACAAATAAGACAGCATATATACACTTATTAGATCACTTACAATTGCCATCAACAGGGCAGAGGCATGATGGGAAAAACGATGAATTTGTGAATTGACACAAACTTGCTCCAGCACATAAACATGTAAGAGTATCAGTTGAAGGACACTTGTGTGAAGAAAATGTCCAGTGTAGGTCAAAGTCAAAAGATGTTTGAAGTTGTTAGCACATAACTACACATACTGACCCGATGCA
The DNA here is from genome assembly GCA_020745685.1 of Tautogolabrus adspersus. NCBI lineage: Eukaryota > Metazoa > Chordata > Actinopteri > Labriformes > Labridae > Tautogolabrus > Tautogolabrus adspersus. The sequence goes on along the minus strand of CM036543.1, from coordinate 1,645,993 downwards.
CCGTTAAAGTCATGGCATATGAACCTCTCACAATGATTTGTGGCATATAACAAATGTTTGTGATTGTTAACATGTGAAGAAGTAAGTCCTGATAAGTGAAGGGATGAACATCCTTTACCTGGGTAAATCCATCTCACCTTCTAAGCTTTCACTTGTGTGTCTGCACTTTCTGTCAGCTGATCAGAGAAGTCAAAAGAAACCCATGACTGTGGAGCAGTGGTGATAGGCGATGCTCTGTCCAGGCGCCGGTTAACACTGACCTGACTGACCACAGAATCTGGGCTTGTTATGAGCTGCGAGGGTTCTGGAATGACGCGTCAAAGGACCAAAGGACCAAAGCACAGAATGTTTACTTTGGAATACATGGAAACCTGTCACTTTATATGTCGCCATGGAAACACACAAGCAGGAAGTCCTGTTATGGTTCCATTTACACAACAAGTGCTTCTGAAAACAAGAAACAAACCAAGTCTCTGTTTCATGAGTGAATAGTTCAGTCCTGTCTCTACAGTCAATACACAAATGTACTAAATCAGTTCCTGATACACCAATATTACACCAACGATCAGTGCTCTGAAAACTCCACCAACTGTAGCATCCTGGCTTCACTTTTATTCAAGAGATAAATAAACACGTCTGCTTGTAGGTGAAATATGAATAAATGAAAGCAGTTACTTTCATTGCAAATAAGAAAAGTTTTATGATTGATGACGAGTCAGGTGTTGCGCGTCCTCGACGTGCATAAATTGTATGAATAATTTTACCTCAGCTAACGGAAGTTCATCACCTTTCTAGTTAACTAGTTTACTATTTCCTAGAACTAAGCGAGGGCTTACTCCCTACCGGCTGCTAGTCTACTATTTCCTAGCCCCAGGGCTTATAATAAAATTAATCTAACGCCCAGTCAAGAAGGAACGGTCCATCTAACCGCCGCTAGGATTTACTGCCTAATAACCGTTTCCTAGGAATATTAGGTTCAAATACAATCCCTTAATTGCAACCCTCCTCAACTCGGATGCTAGGTGGTATGAGGTGTGAAGGTCAGTAATAGTGTGCAGTAGTGTGGTCAGTTCTCATACTTACCCTCCGAGGGTCACGAGGCCGTCGTGAAGAGACTCAGTCAAAAAATGATTTCAAAAGATTTTATGAAATTTATTGATAATCCATAAAAAGGGTCAATAATCCAACAAAGTCCTTTAAATCTCAATTTTAGATCCAAGAAAAGAAATATAAATCCAACAATAAAAGAAGGGATAATCCAAATGAAAAACCCAAATGTATAAATCCAACAATAGAACAGAAAATAAAAATCAAAAAGTATCCAAGTAAATGACCTCTTAGATTTTTTAAGAAGGGTCCGGTCTCAGAGACTAAGTCCAAAAAATGGAAATTTTAGATCCAAAGCGACGTGGAGTCAGTTAGCAAACGCCAAAGACTCTCGATCAACATTTTCAAAGCCTTTTTATAGCAAATTGGTCTCCTTTTCTCGGAACCCTTAATAAAAAAAAACATGATGTATATGTATGTGTGTGTGCGTGTGTGTATGTGTATGGGTGATTGTGTGTGTGTATGCGTGTGTATGGGTGAGTGTGTGTGTGTGTGTGTGTGTGTGTGTGTGTGTGCGCGTGTGTATGGGTGAGTGTGTGTGTGTGTGTGTGTGTGTGTGTGAGTGTGTGTGTGTGCGCGTGTGTATGGGTGAGTGTGTAGGGGTGAGTGTGTGTGTGGGGAATTCACTAAGGTCATCTAAAGTATCATACCGTATCTGAACTAAAAAAAACTGAACTAAAAAAAACCTAAAAAAAAAAACAGGTTACATCACCTTAAGAGTTCATCAAAGTGTCAAACACTCGCACGTGCAAGTGGAATTTGTGGTTTTGCTTAAGATATGGCGTGCCCTCCCTGACCTCGAAAGGTGTGAAGACACAATGCAGTCAGGCACGTGAAGTTAGGCAGGGGGTTTTTGATTGACACTTCATCTCTTGAACTAATAGGTATCAAAACTTATCCGTTGACAGGATTTATCTTATCATAGGTACATGATTAATAAAAATGCTTGCATGAATAATGGTATATGTAAAGCAATCAAAAGCAGTTATGATTATATGATAAAAGGAATAAATGATATTAAATGTATTAAATGGTAAAGAAATAAACATAAAAATTAGAAAAACAAATTCATCAATTTGCAAAACTTCTCCTGATGTTCAACACAGGTTACCGTGGGAACTGGATAGCACCAAGACCAATGAAGAGTCGTTCTCCTCTTAGCAGAAAATGTCTAAAAAGCAGTGAAGCAGCAAAAAGGAAGCCAAAGAGAGAAATGATAACAGAACAAATATACACACAATTGAAGTGTTTGTTTCCATAGACCATTTAGTTCTACACACTGAAGGCTATAATGCATTTCTATTGTTCTTCTAACAACATGTGGAGTAAATCCAGAATGCCAGATGACATCTACAGGTGTTGTCATTCAGTTTGTGATCAAAGGCTGCAGCAGTTTTGTGCCCAGTGGCCTCTGCACTCTTCATTCATCCCGTGCATGTTCAGGTGTCATTGAGATGTTCTTGATTTTGTATTCTGACTGCAGGATTCTTATTAAGGGTTAAAGGTTTTCAGTGAAATCAACCTGGACCTGATCTGACTGTGGTCGCTCTGCATCAGGATCTGCTGAACTCCTTTTCTTTACCAAAGAGACTTTAGACACTCCACACTAAATAACACAAGTAGATGAAAGTCTTTCTCACTCTACATCACTTTATTTATTACAAGGTTACACATGAGCTGTCTGAAGAACTTGTGCTACCCAACACAGAGGCCTCCAAGGAAACAGAGAGACAGAAAGAAGAGAAGATATCAGGAGAGAAGAAGGATCCTTACACTGTAACTGTTTCATATAAACCCTTTACATTCAAACGTCATAGCTGCTCCCAACTTACTGGTTCATATGTCAGCAACAAAACATCAATGTCAAAAAAGTAGACACAGATTTCTGTCAATACAATTGTCTTCTATCCCTTTATAACAGCAGTTATACATCTTGTAGTCAATACATACTTATGAATACACATTAGTGATGTTGTTCACTTGGATTCCTTTGGATCACTTTTACCATTGAACAGGAGTTTTAAATCTAGGGATGGGTACGGTTAGAATTCTTGACAGCAACATTTATGGATACTGCTTTCATTTGATTCTGTAAAAAAAGAAATGACATGAAAGATATTAAACGGTTCAACACTTTTGATTGTGGCTTCTCTGGACACACTGTGGTCTGGTCTCTCTCCTGTATGACTTCTCATGTGGCTGTTAATACTGAGGACTCACTAGCAGTCCGGTAGTCCATACGTACATACACATCAGAGAGTAAGAACAACACAAGCAATGATCTAGAAAGGAGAAAACAACGTCAGTCAGTGCAAACAAACAGCTTTAAGTCTGATGGGACACACAGCTGCTGACAGGCAATGCACAGAGACAAAACCATCGTCATCAATAATATCATTCAATACGTAGGTATTGTCACTGCTGCTGACAGACAAGAGTTTTGGTTCTCTGCATCTAAACTGATAGTGAAGGCTCGGTTGGATCTCATTGGTTTGGTTCTATCAAAATAAAGTTAGACAGGACACAATAAAAGTAGACAGGAGATAACGGTTTACAGAAGAAGAATCCGTAGGTCAAACACAGAACAAATGAAAGAGTTCACACGTTAAAGACAAAATGTCAAGACTTTAGACATCAGACAGAATGGAGACAAACAAGAGACTGAAAACCAAGAAGAACTCTAACACACAGACAACTGAACAAGATGGTTCAGCACCAGCTGTTTTAAGGACAGTTATTGACAGAGTCTGCTCAGACCTCCCCTTTATTCTCATGTTGGAGATTTGGATTTCTTTACTTCTCCTGTTATCCCTTGGATGAGACATTTTTTGTGCCCCCCCCCCCCCCCCCCCCCCCGAACAAAACAAAGTGACTAAAGGGCCTTGTTAACTTGGTATCTGGGTTAATGCCATTACAAAGTTAAATGGGCATTCAAAGAAACTTCACAGTGGAGATCCCTCTCTTTTTTCTCTCTCTGGTTACCTAGAGTATCCAGACCTGCGACCTGTATTCAAGGGGTACAGAGCTAAGGAGATCAATCGTCTACTAGTTTGTTTTAAATGCTGATGGTAAAGGTGGAAAACATACCTGGGCAGCCTGCCAAGGAGGGATACATGTGAAGTGTCAGATTAGACTTTTTTTGCTTTCTCCCGTTTGTGAACTTTGTTGTGTCTCTTTATATCCCCCTTAAGTCCAAATCGTTTTCCACATTGAGAGCAGCTGAAGGGTTTTTTTCTCCACTGTGAACTAACATGTGTCTGGCCAGACTTCTTCTATGGGTACAACGTTTACTACACTCAGAGCAGCTGAAGGGTTTCTCTCCACTGTGAACTAACATGTGACTGGCCAGACATCCTCTTCGGTAAAATCTTTTACCACACTCAGAGCAGCTGAAGGGTTTCTCTCCACTGTGAACTAACATGTGTGTGGCCATACTTCTTCTATGGGTAAAACGTTTACTACACTCAGAGCAGCTGAAGGGTTTCTCTCCACTGTGAACTAACATGTGTGTGGTCAGATTTACTCTTTGGGTAAAACTTTTACCACACTCAGAGCAGCTGAAGGCTTTCTCTCCACTGTGAACTAACATGTGTGTGGTCAGATTTCTTCTATGGGTAAAACTTTTACCACACTCAGAGCAGCTGAAGGCTTTCTCTCCTGTGTGAACTAACATGTGTGTGGCCAGACTTCCTTTTTCGGTAAAATTTTTACCACACTCAGAGCAGCTGAAGGGTTTCTCTCCTGTGTGAACTAACATGTGTCTGGCCAGATTTCCCTTTTGGGTAAAACTTTTACCACACTCAGAGCAGCTGAAGGCTTCCTCTCCACTGTGAACTAACATGTGTGTGGTCAGAAGCCATTTTCGGTTAAATCTTTTACCACACTCAGAGCAGCTGAAGGGTTTCTCTCCACTGTGAACTAACATGTGTTTGGCCAGACTTCCTCTTTGGGTAAAACTTTTACCACACTCAGAGCAGCTGAATGGTTTCTCTCCACTGTGCACTAACATGTGTCTGGCCAGACTTACTCTATGGGTAAAACTTTTACCACACTCAGAGCAGCTGAAGGGTTTCTCTCCACTGTGCACTAACATGTGTCTGGTCAGATTTCCTCTTTGGGTAAAACTTTTACCACACTCAGAGCAGCTGAAGGGTTTCTCTCCGGTGTGACTCATCATGTGTCTGGCCAGACTTACTCTATGGGTAAACCTTTTACCACACTCTGAGCACCTATGTGGTCTCTTACCAGTCTTTAGTTTCTTATTTTTCAAGTTTAATTCTGACAGATCTTCTCTTGTCTCTCTCCAATCATCACTGTCATCAGTCTCAGGTTCATCAGAGTCTTCAATCTTGACCTCAGTCTCTGGTTGTAAACGTCTCTCTGGATCTGAGTATCTCTCTGGTTCTGCTCCTCCACAGTCCTCTCCATCAACTCCTGTTTCCATCTGTTCAGTTTGTCTCTGATGAAGCTGTGAGGACTGAGGTTTCTCTTCATCATCTTCACTCTTCACAGAGACAGGAGTGAAGGGGAACTTGGTGGTATCAGCCTCCTCCAGTCCTTGAAGCTGTTCTTCCTCCTGACTGCTCCACAGTTCCTCATGTTCTTCTTTAATGTGTTGGGGCTTAGTGTCCTCCTGGTCCAGAATGTGGCTCCACTCCTGCTGCTCAGGTGGAAGCTCTTCTTTACTCACCAACAGCTGCTGGACATCTGCAGGACACAGTAAACAAACATTAACGCTACTTAGACTGCTTTTTGAATATTAATAAGGGCTGTCAAATGATTTCATTTTTAATGACTGAAAATCAATAGTTAACTGGAATTGATCACATTTTAATCATGTTTGGAATTCACTTATTTTGCATTTTAAAAAGTGTTTAATGCTTTTATTTTGTAATTTTGTCTTTAGCTTAGGTTACTTTACTTCCTTTTTGGAGACAAACCTACCTTTATTTTGAAATAAAATCAGGAACTTGTGGTAGACTGAAGATACTATATTAACTTAACCACGGAAAAAAGGAACTTGTTAAAAAAGTCAAAGTAAATGAAACCAGCTGAAGAGGTTGTGTAAAAATAAAGTGAGGGTGCCGGTAGCCTAAGGCTGTGAGGACTGAGGTTTCTCCTCATCATCATTAAGTCCTGGAGAGCGGGCAGCCCGGGTTCAAATCCGACCTGTGGTTCCTTTCCCTCAAGTCATTCCCCACTCTCTCTCCTTGGTTTCTGATTCTGTCCTATCTCTAAAATAAAGGCAGACAAAAGCCCTTAAATATATCAAGAAAAAGTGACATGTTTGATGTCACAGGAGGGATATTACTTACAGGTGAAGTATTTGGTAAATAGAGTTAAAACATTAAAGTAATGGTAACAGTTAGTTTGATAAATCTGTATCAAAATAAACACTAAATGTATTGTTGTTTTTTTTGTTCAATCCACCAATCCGGAGAAAAACCGGAAGTTGACAAACTGCCATTACTGCGGTGACCACTCCCCTAGAACATTAACGCGTTTCAATGCAAGCTGTCTGTGAAAGTTAACTATTGTCGTCGTTCTGTGTTATATTAATTGTAAAACTATGCCACGGGGTTCGGGAAGAACTTGTGCAGTTATCGGCTGCTCAAACAACAGCAGCAAACTTCAAGTTTGGAAGAAAACCGAGTGCTTACAACACAAACATTTACTCCACGAAGAGTGCCCCTGTTTGAGACCGTACGGTTTGCATAGATTCCCTGGGCGTTCAGAAGACGGAGCTGTTCGCCGGCAGTGGATCAAGAACGTCGACCGAAAGGGTTTTGTTCCCAATAAAAACAGCACGGTAGGTTTTCGTTTACACTGGGGAATCTTCTTATCTGACAGTGACTATCATGCAACTGCCTAGCATGTTTAAAACGGTAGCACCGTTTAGCTAGCTAACGGCTAGTAGGCTGAGCGTTATGGCTGCGATGTTCACTCAAAAAAATAACGCACTATTTCACAGAATTACTTTGAAACAGTGCGATATACTGAACTACGTTTTCATATGACACAAGATACTTGCTGCCCTAATACAAAGTTTAAGCGCAGATTGAGGAAATGAACGCCTCATCCCAAATAAAATGTACCGATAAGTGGGTGGGTGTGTGCGTGCACTTATGTGTACCTGTGGGCTTGCAGGGAGTGAGTGAAAGAGAAGTGTGCACTTTAATGCCGAAGTTTGTCATCATTGGCTGCCTTAATTTAAAATGTAATCCTTTGAAAAGGTGCAAGGCTGTTTGTTTGCTCATCAGGAAATAAGGGTTCATTTCGTATTGCTGTTTGAGATTAAGAAGTTTGGGGTGGCATCTTCAAGTGTGTGTCCATGTTGATTAGTCCAAAGATATTTCTGTAACATGCAATACAAGTTACAGTAGTTTAATTCATAGTATGCATGTTCAATTGTCATTTTCATCTTCTTTATTCTTCCACTTTGAAGGTGTGTGGAATACACTTTGAGCATGGTAAACCAACAAAAGAACAGCCATACCCAGTACTGCACATGGGATATGAACATCATGTAAGTTTGATTACATGTTCTCTGGAAAGGTCACATGTTTCATGCTGTTTCAATGAGGTAGAAAAAGCACTTCCATATGATAATTGTCCTGATTTCTTGTTTCTTTTTAAAATATATTGTATATCCTTTTTGTAAAATGTTGGTGCATTTCTTTTTTTTCTCTGTCTTTCCTCAGAGGTTTTCATCTGGTGGGCCACCTCCCAAGAAAAGATGTCTTGAGTCCCTAATTGTCAACACATGTGCTGAACCAGGAGCCATGGAACCTGATATAGAAGTGAACATTGAGGATCTGGAGAATATTGTGCCTCTGCAGATGTGTGATGTTGGCATCCAGTGGCCAGACACTACAGAACACACCTACTGTTCTAACAAATCAATGACAGACAGTGCAACACAAACTGATCCTGCTCCATCAATGTCAGCCTATGACATGGATGATAGAGACTCCAAGTTTTTCACAGGTGTAGGTGTTGCTAGTTTTTGGCAACTTTTGTGCACCCTTCAGGCTTTTCTCCCTCAGCTAAGAATTACCAAGTTGGCAGTCCATGACCAGCTGTTACTTGTTCTGATGAGGCTTCGTCTTGGTTTGATGTTTACAGACTTAGGTAAACGGTTTGGTATAAGCAGAAGCAAGGCTTGTGAGATCTTCACATTCTGGAGACCAGTACTTGCCAAGTTTATGAGGGAAAATGTGATTGCATGGTTGCCTAGAGATACACTGAAAAGAATAAGGCCTCAGAGTTTCAGTGAAATTATCCCAAAGCAACGTGCATTATACACTGTACTGAAATATTTGTTCAAAGGCCAAAGAACCTAAGGAAACGATCCCAAAGTACAGCAACTACAAACATCATAACACATACAAACTCCTGTATTGTATCTCTCCTAATGGTTATGTGATGTTTGTATCTAAATTGTTCGGAGGACGGGCCAGTGATACATTTATTACAAAAAACAGTGGTCTTCTTGACCACCTGATTCCTGGTGATCAAATTTTAGCTGATCGTGGATTCACCATAACAGATGCGTTGCCCCCAGGAGTGACTCTAGCTCTTCCAGCGTTTACGCGCGGCTGTAAAGAACTGTCGCAGCATGCCGTTACAGAAACGCGTCGCTTGGCAAATGTAAGAATCCATGTTGAGCGTGCAATTAGAAGGTTGAAAGGTTTTACAATTCTGAACCATGTCATCCCTGGTAGTGTAAAACATGTTGATGACATAATAAGCATTTGTGCAGGGCTTTGTAACTTGCAACCTCAATTAATTCGAGAACAGATGGAAGAAGGTTCTGAAATAGATGAAGTCCAAGATGCAGATGAGCAGGAACAAGATGTAGATGTTTGCGACGTGGCAGAGAACATCTAAAACTAATAACAGTGCACTTCACTTTCATAGTAAAAGGTTTTTTGTATTTATTAATTGGCATATATTATCACAAAGAAAATCACAATTAGGCCCCTGGACCCAAACATTAGTTTTTAAAATGTTTTAAACTTCAGTGTTCCAGTTTATGCAGCTTTCCTTTAAGGAAAGTGTGTTTGTTGGTTAGTAAACGTTGCCACATTTTTCAACACCAGGTTTTAAAACAAAAAAATCTCAATTTTTTAATAATTGATCGTAGCGAAAGTAAACAAGCTTTGAAAATGTGACCATTTAAGACGGTGTGCAGGAGTTTCTATGTTAATATGAAAACGTCCTGTGTGTATACTACATATGTCTGTAACAGTAACAAATGATTTTAAACTCAGCAACTTTGTACAGATTTGTTAAACGTGTTTGAACTGTAAATTGTAAATAGTGATGTACATTCTTGTATAAAATGCGAAAGGGCTTTATATTTAAAGAATACATGTACAGTTGACCTAATGTTGCCAAACTTAGTGCTTCATATGAATGTAAATGAATTAAATGACACATTTGTTTGACTAACTTGCTGTTTAGAAACAACTTGTTGTTCTCATTTGGCTCTTATGAGCTAATTGAGACGAGAAGGGTGTGAGCCAACTACCTGAAACTGATTTTCATTACTCCATGTGCTATTCTTGTAGCTATTGCTGGGAGTAGATGTTGAAAGTAAACCTTTTTCAGGTGGCAGATTTTCTCCATTGTCCAGTCTTTGTTGTATGGTACATCCATGATAATGTGTTCATTTGGGGTCTATACCAGAAACTTGCAATTTGTCTTGTTTGCACAATGCATTGCTATTTGGACCTGATAGTCGTAGCCTAAGCCTGATGCAGTTTCCTTAAGAATGTATCTGCCATTGATATGTTTTACATCATATTTGTTGGAGTCAATCATTTTCAGCAGACTGCCATCATGTGACTCCAGCTTCTTCAGTGTTGGACACTTAATCTCAAGGATGGTATCTGTGTCAATAATGCCATCAAGGCTGGCTGCAAGCCAGTTTTCTCTCTCATCCACAACAAGACCTGCAGTCTCTACTGTGGTCTCCTCAAAAACATGTCTTGCCAAAGGCTCTGATGTTTGTCCATACCTAGTGGCTGCGCTTCCAACAAACTTGCCATTAAGTTTTCTTTCAACCCAGCTTGTTGGCTCAGCTGTTTTAGGAACTTCGGATGCCTCACTGCTAGTTATTCTAATTGTTCTCTGGTCTAGCCAAAATTGACAATCCTGCCCCTTTGTTTTTGATTCTATAAGTTCTCTCCCATCTTTCCCACATTTTACAAATGTTTCAAAACAGTCATTGCAGAGTTTACATTTGTTTTCAGCACACTGTACATGATGTATTGTTTGCACATTTGTATTTACATTTTTCTGTGGCTGTGCAGTCAACACATGATTTAATATGGTTCCAGGTATACAGGCTAAACCAGCCATCTCGGGCGACGAAAAATGTCTAATAACATCTGCATCTGACTCAAATGCTGTAGATGTAATTTTCATACTTTTCCCAGGTTCATGGTCTGGCCCTTGAATGTTTTCTACTGTGTCTGGAACCACATTTTTCCAGGAGGATTTGTTCCAGGCACATGCTTCGTCAGTGCAGGCAGTACCTGTAAAGCCTTGGGTCACAGCCTGTTTCATTTTGTAAAGTAGAGCTGCTGTATGACTGCAACACTTCCCTCTGTTAGCCATGCAGTCACAGTTCCCACCCACTACTTTGCCATCCCTCTGCAGAGTTATTTCAACATTATGATGGTTGTAGATGGACTGGGAGTACCGGACAGGTCCTTTGAGAGTGATGTATTCCTCATCTGGTAGGTTATGCAATATTTGTCCAACCCATCCGGAGCTTAGGTAATGTTGACCCTCTATTAATGACCTGTAGTTGGCATTTCGTTGGTCATCACATGCCAGGCGATTAATGAAATACTCTTGAATACCTATGAAACGACATGAAATCATATTTTAATGACTATTTATCTGTCTAATCTTTGTTTGTTTGCTCTTGATTGTGTTAGAAAACTAGCATCTGTTACAAACAATATAACATGAAATGTTTTTTATGCCCGGATATGTGAATGCTATTATGTTAGCAAGCTAGTAACAGTAATTAGCGTTCTGTACTTGATTACTAAAATATGACGGATCGTCAGGTGGTGTATTTTTCACTATTTCTGGCAATATTCATAACCCAGGTCTAAATAATATGTACATTTAAAAAACGTTTATGTCGCCATTTATATACGGTACCGTCATCAGTGACTCTGGGCCACTGTCTAACATCATCGATCCAAAAACTCATCATGCTCTCACGGGCAGCCGGCAACAGCTGATTGCCTGTCAGTCACCGCAGGATGGCAACGCCCACAAACATTCCACAGGAATCGGTCTATAGCTTGTGTTCAATCTAGTTAATATTTCAGTTATTTCTACTAAATATTTGGACTGGTTAGCACGGAGATGGCCCAGATAAAAAGTCAGTGACAGCGTTAGATCATGACAGTATGGACAGGTAGAAGAACGGACTGCCAGGCTCATATTAAAAGTGGTTTAACTGAGTTTACTCAGTTGAAGAAGGTGAACTCCACACGGAGCTGATCAGACTGCAGTGAGCAACTCTGAAGGAAAAGTTCACGTCTGTTCGTCTGGAAACATTTGATCATGTTTTAATGTTGGCACTAAAATACCTGAAGAAGACATCGTTAGCATCAGAGACACTCAGAGTGTTTGTGACAACATGTGAGCAGGTTTTGTCTGATGAACATCCGCTGATTCTCAAAATTGACACATCGGAAAAACGAGTTTCCGAGTTGTAAAATGCAGATGAACACCTGCTCAAGTCGAAACAACTCTGAAACTCTGAAAAGAATGAGGTGCCCGACTTCCAGACTTGACGTCAGAATCGTCATCACATGGGGGACAAAATATGTTTAGTTCATGTTAACATACTTTTTATGAGTTCACGTATTGACCATCAACTTTTTGCTCCAATATAACTTGTCACAGTTACATTTCTCTGATCTTCTTCTTCGTAGCATCAACGCTGTTTTCTCTGTTGTTACAACATTCTGACTTTCTGAACTGAAATCACGTGAACACACTGAAGTCGGAAGAACGACTTCCCAACTCGGAAACTTGGACCACCCGAGCAGCACCTGAATGCACCATTAGTGCACAGCGTGTTTAAGGAAATGATTGAGCGGCATCACAGGTGACAGAGAGAGAGAAAAGAGACGAGAGAGAAAGAGATAGAAGATAGAAACTTACCAACAAGCCAGTTTGAAGTGAAGCTTATCTAGCAGAGCAGAAAAAAGGATGTAGAGGGAGGAAAAAGAGAGCTTGTTGTCCAAGCTGACAAAAGTTACAACTTGTTTTTACAACAGTAGGCTACCGGCGGCACAGTACTGCCCCGAAGTCCCGTGACGTCATTACCACAAGCTTACAGATTCCTGCAAGTGGAGACGGTGAAATAAAGAAACACACACAGAGACAAAGGAGATGAAGAGACATGAAAAGTTATACAGCGGCCTCACGCTGGCTCACTTCAGCTGTATGAGCCTGAAAAAGATACTGACTGTCTCCAGATTTATTCACAATTAACGGGAGTTAAGTTTGAAGAAATAACAACATCCTAGTGCAGATCTGTAAGAAATTAAAAGTCCAGATTTGTCAAGTCTGTCCTCAAGAGGAGAAGAACATAACTTTTAAAATGATTCTTTTTACAGAGAGGATGAAGAGAAATACACAGACAGAGAGGATGAAGAGAAATACACAGACAGAGAGGATGAAGAGAAATACACAGACAGAGAGGATGAAGAGAAATACACAGACAGAGAGGATGAAGAGAAATACACAGACAGAGAGGATGAAGAGAAATACACAGACAGAGAGGATGAAGAGAAACACACAGACAGAGAGGATGAAGAGAAATACACAGACAGAGAGGATGAAGAGAAACACACAGACAGAGAAGATGAAGAGAAATACACAGACAGAGAGGATGAAGAGAAATACACAGACAGAGAGGATGAAGAGAAATACACAGACAGAGAGGATGAAGAGAAATACACAGACAGAGAGGATGAAGAGAAATACACAGACAGAGAGGATGAAGAGAAATACACAGACAGAGAGGATGAAGAGAAATACACAGACAGAGACAGAGAGGATGAGAAATATCAGAGTATCAGCTTGCAGTGAGGCGCTGTACTTGTTTCTGTAAATGGTAAACGTCATCAGTGCATGCAGACAGGCTTTCCTCCATACCTTTTACCGTGACACTCAACGTAGACAGCTCGGATGTAATGGACTCTCTGTATTCCTTTAGCTCGGACCTGGCTGCAGTAATGTCGGCTCTAATGACTGCCATTTCACTCTCCAACACAGCCCGGAGCTCAATCTTCAGAGTATCTATCAAATGTTTGCGCAGGGAGGACAGAAGCTCACTTTGAAAAGACTCTGTGTCCGTCGTAGATGCGGCCGCAGCTGAGTCTGCTTCTCCCCGGGGACTTTTTTCAGTGGAGGCCGCGGTCGGAGTAGGAGTTGAAGGCCTCGTGGTTAAAACACTTGTTTGTCTTCCTGTGGATGATTTAGCAGCCATGTTTTCACTTTGTCTCAGTACAATGCAACTTGAGACTGAGTTACCACCAAGTGTTCTTCTCAAAGTGAGACAAAAATGATGCTTTTAAAAGGTTGCTCTGCAGGGCTCTGAAACACGCTACCTGCTCTTCTTCTTCTTCTTCTATTGGTTTTCCGGCAGGCTGTACACTGTAGAGAGTAATGCTGCCCTCTACAGTCTAGGAGTGTGTACTTCATTCATATCTTCTGATACAGACCAGTAGCATGTAAGAATCTAAGAACTGCGCCCCCAGCAGATTGAAAGTTTGTATCCACAGAAAATATGGACTTAAAGGAGAAAGATGAGAGTCCCAGGTCAGAGAACTCCCTGAATAACTGACTTCTTTCATTCCTATATTTAACACAAACAAAGACAACATGACGGACTGTTTCCTCCTTTCCACACTGACACAGACCATCAGGGTGTTTACTGATTACCTTTAAAGAACTGTCCAGACCACAATGTCCTAACCTCAGCCTAGTTCAAACCACATCATCCTTTCTACAAGATTTTAGCAGTAGCCTCTTCTTTTTATTGATGGTTGCAGAGAGAAAACATGCAAAGGAGTCTCTCTTAAAACAGTGTATTGAGATGAATGTTCCTTTGGGGAAAGGTGAATGTTATAGTGTTTGTAAAGAAAAGTTAGAGTGTCAGTGGCAGAGAGAATGGGAAGAAGAGTGAAAGGGCAGGCAAGTGTGTCAGAATCACAAGCAGCTTAAAGGTGCATACTGCCCCCTACTGTACAAGAGTGTGTATCATCATGTCTCTTCTTGTGTAAGAATGAATAAAGAGCCCTCCTCTCTTATCCTCTCTCCTTCTCCCTCTGTGTCCAGTATTCCTCTCATATTCCATTCACGCCCTGTAGCTCTGATTTTCTCTTTCAGTCTCTCTCTCTCTCTCTGCATACTTAGAACAATGTAATAATATATGTTCTACATTTTCCTGAGTTCTGCGTCTTTCACACTCGTCCCTGTTCCTTTTCCCAGCATGGTGTCATTCAGCCCAGTATGACCTACCCTCAGTCTCATTATGATGATTTCCTCCCTTCTGTTCTTTCTTTAAAGCTCTTTGTGACAACTGATTTTTATATTTTATACAAACCCCTTCCTTTCTGATCATCATCTCACATACCTCAACATCTTCTCTGTTTGAGTTTAATGACTGTATACTTTCTAAGATAGCTCGAGAGTCTGTGCATGCCACCACCCTATCTGGCCTGACCTCCTCCACCCACTGTAGACTAATAATGGCTGCCTCTCTCTCTGCAGTATACACTGATAGTTGATCTGATCATCTTTTGGAGATATACATTTCAAGTTCAGGTACACACCTCTTCCCACACATCCATGCTCATTCTTTGATCCATCTGTGTACATTTGGAGAAACAACTGTTCCTCAGGTAAACACTTGTTTTAACGCCCACTTCATTCACTCACCATTCTCTTTTCATTTTCAGGACACTCATGTCTATCTTTGGCTCAGTGTACAGCCATGGAGGAGCTCTACTCACTGGAGTGTGCTGGGTGAACTCTAAGGCATCCATCCCATACGTTTCTGCACATTCATTCCTTGTCCACCCAAACCCACACCTCTGGAACCTGGAGTATTCCCAACAACTCTGGATAGTCTGTGTTGCAGGGTTGTCCTCTCCACTTCCTTTAAGCTTTACACAAGTGTGACTTTTTCTCTCCTCAGCTCTAGAGGTGTCTCGTCAGCTTCTATTAAAGTTGCATTAATGGAGGTTGTCTTAATAGCTGCTGTGCATACACGTAGTGCTCTGTACTGTAAGCTGTCCACTTTCTGTGATGCTGACTTAGTTGCTGCTCTATATACAATACATCCATAATCTAGTGTTGATCTCAGAAGAGCCCCAGATATTTAAATTCAGACGCTGTCTCCATGGGTTGATCATATAACGAGAGCTTCTCTCCCTCAATCTTTTCTTTATTCGTGACCATCAGATAGCATGATTAGCTTGTTGACATCTTGAACCCCCATTCATACGACCATTTCTCTACTTTCTTGATTGCTTCCCTGATGTTGTTACATGTGACACATTCCTTCCCCTCATCCATAAGGCCCCGTCGTCTGCATACAATGCTGATTTGATACATTGATCTAGTTTTACAAATATGTCATTAATCATAATGTCAAACAAATCACAATCAGAATCGTTGTTTATGGCCGAGTACATTTAAGGAATGTGACTTGGTGTTTTGTTGTAAGAACAGTTAACAAAGGAAACAAATCTGAAACAGCAAGAACTTAAATCAAACAAAATATAAGAAGCAATTACTCATATATATATATTAAAAACATGCCTGGATAGTGACATATGGAGAATCAGGTATCAGAAGACAGATTATTAGAAGGAAAAAGGCAGTGTCATTTGAAATGAACATATTGACACTAGAGAAAGAACTCTGTAGTCTGTTACTAAATCACTATGAGAGCCGGTTGCATCATATTGTTTTATTCAGTGGATTCCACATTTACACACATAAATGGATCCTCTACATAGTTTAGTGATTGGCTGTCATATTCATGTTTATCTAGTTTCATTGAATCAAAGAGTGAACTCTTACGGTGGTCAGGGTTTATTGATCTTGTTTTATCTCACGTAAAAAGAGACTAAACTGAGGTCACGTAACTGAACAGTGATTTGAATCACGCGTCTTCAACTACAGACTGTCACAAGCTTGGAGGGTGGTAGAAAATGCCTTTGGCATCTTAGCCAGCCGTTTCCGTGTCTTTCAAACAGCCATTAACATTCAAGACACTGTCAAAGTGGAGGACATCACTTTGTCCTGTTGTGCTCTGCACAACTTCCTGCGGACCGAGAGCTGTGACCTGTACATGGCGGGAATCGTTGACCAGGAAGGAGCGGATCATGACACTATCCCAGGAAGTTGGAGACAAGAACCTGAACTACGACAGGCCTCCCTGCCACACACAACCAATGTAACAACACGGGCCAAGCAGCACAGGGATGAACTATGCTGCTACTTCAATTCTGACCCTGGTGCTGTGCCTTTTCAGTGAGGCAAACTATAGGAAATGTGTGTGCCTATCATGTTCAGTTTGTTATCCTGTATGTCATGCACACTTGGAGTATTTGAAAATAAATGCCCACATGTGGGGGTTTGCTTTATCTCCTGCCTCTGCCTGATTGATGAAACTTTACAGTATACCCGTTTGGTTGTAGAGATAGTTGAGAGGTGTTTTTTCTCAGAACTTTCCCTGAGTCAAACTAATGAATAACAAAGTATGTTGACCTTCAGTCAGACATGTTTGACACATTTGTGTATTTAATCTTTCATATTTTAGACTTTAGAAGTGATGTTTAGAAATGTAAAGTTACATTCTGGATGTATGTACAGTATTTCTTCTTATTTTATATATATATGTTTAGTGCTTATTTACTTTTGATTTATTCTTATACTCTTTTATTTGCTCTGATTACCTGCTGCTGTGACGCCACAGTTTCACAGTTTGGGATCAATAAAGTAAATCTATCTATAAGGAAGTTCCTCCTCAGGTTGCCAGTTTTGTTAATGAAGACATACCTACCTGCTTTATGTTTGTATTCCTTTTCATTGATATAATGTATGAATGAAGTCATTTGTATTCAGTAACTGAGTACTTAGTAAAGTGATCTGGCTCACCCCTGTCTGTTTCTCATGTTCACTGTTGTCTGAAATCACAAAATAAAATTGTGTTTTTGAATTATACTTTTGTGTCTGGTGTTCACTCTGTCAAAGAAGTGCTGTTGCAAATACTCTTTGTCAAAGTGTTTTATTGTCTGGATAACAAAGTAATAAAGCAGCATCAAAGATATACAATAAAAGAATTTACCAGTGGGTGAACTGGCTCTGCTCCACTAAATATTGAACAGCTCAGTTCAAGAGTTTTCTCCACAGAAGGTGGACTCTGTCAGGGGAGTGCATGTCCCTGCTGTAGCCTCACAGAAGCTGGACTCCTCTAGAGGGGTGCTGGGCTCCTTCAGAGGGGTGCTGGGCTCCTCTAGAGGGGTACTGGTCCTGGTCTCACTGCTGGTGCCATCAGAGGGCGAGTCAGAGTCAGCCAAATGTTCCTTTAAAAAAAATCACAATGAGGGTAATTTAATACCATGAATTCTTAAAACTGTTCCCCTAGCATCCATAACAATAGCAGAGGATTGTTATCGTTGGGTTAAACCCTGAAATCTGGGCCGGGTGTGGTCAGGTGTGAAGGGCCCAATGTGAACACAAGCTTCTCTCACTGTATAGACACTTTCTGATTATAAGGCTATGGCTGTATTCAGATGCTAAAAACACACTTCACAGCAGATTGTGGAAGATAATGTGAGAGTGAAACCAAGTTAACGTATGAAAGGCTACATGTGAATAGAGGCAGAAACCCCCACCTGGACAATCAGCGGCCACTCCTTGAAAAATCATATTTACATTTGTGTCATGTAGCAGATGCTTTGACCCAAAGAGACTTTAAATAAGTAAATGAAAGAAGCAATGAACAATGTTTTATTTTACTCAACAGAATACTTGATTTACTCTGATAACAAGATTTGAGGTGGTCTCCTTCCTCTTTGTATGGGGCTCCAAAAACTGCAGCCGGGTCAGGATCCACTGCTGCCTGCCAGTCGTTTGGGCTCCACAACTTCCAGATGGAGCAAGTGGCTTATAGTGGGTGTACTGGGTCCTCAGAGAATCCCACCTCTTCTTGAGCTCTTTCTCTGAGAGACAAAGACACATTTTTAAACATTGTGCCCACGTTGAAATCACGTCTGTATGCCGAGCCAGCAAAGGTTATTTTCAGTGCTGGATGAAGAACTCAGATATTCTACGTCAGTAAAAGTAGCATTTCCACAGTGTAGAAAAACTGACACAAGCAGAATCATACAAGGAGTCAGACATCAAAATGTTAGTCAAAAGTACATTTTTATATGGTAACGTTAATACTCAATGTTTTTCTTCTCGTGCACTGATTGGTTTAGCTGAACAGCCAATCAGAAAGATTCCTTTCAACAACTGCCGTTTCAATTCAACATGTGGAATCGGCTGAAAAAGTTAGACGGGGGCCGACGGGTAGAGACGGAGCTGTACACACTGCAAAAACTACGACCGCTCACATACGGTCCAACTATAGGACCAACGGCAGACGATCTGCTTGGTGGTTCAGGGCCTTTATTGGGTCTTGTTGTTTCCAGTTTCCTCTTTCTTTTTCCATTTTAACTGCTTATTTATGACCCATCTTGTTTTTAGGTAACGTGAAGTTTCCAAAGTGGAAGAGAGGAAGCCATAATTACACGTCTCAGAATAGGACACACAGGATTAAATCAAACACTTCATTAAGAGGAACACCTCCAACTGTTCATCCTGCAACAAAGCAGAAACAGTCCAACATTGCATTATAGAAAGTCAGCTGTATGAGCGGGAAAGAGAGAGACTGAGGGAAACATTTCAGAAACTGAAGAGTCATTTTACACCAGGAAATCTTCTCTGAGGAAAAATAGACCAAACTTAAAGTTTCATAAAGTTCATGAAAAGAAAAACAGGGTTGATACACAGAATTTAGTGGGCTGTTTGTGTATATATATACAGTATATGTATATATTATTATAGTTTTCCTATGCCAGAATTCTGATCCTCACTCCAGTTCAGCAGGTGGCGGTAATGCACCAATAAGCTGGTTTGACAACCGCCATAAAAATCAAAGAAGAAGAAATCGAGGAAGTAGCGTTTATTTCCGGTTCTTTCACACATAAACCACGTGTTTGCAAAGCTAGGTGATCAGAGTAAAGTTATAAAGACGTCAGCATTGAGTTCTCCTTGTGTGACTCTTGGATGTGTGTCAGATGTCCGGGTTTAAGGATCTTAAAGAGCTCTTCAGTCGGCGGCTGCTCGCTGCGGTTATCAGAGATATATCAGGACAAACAACAACATGTGGATACGAAGAGGAGCTCCACCGACAAAGAAAACTGCTGGATGTGATTTTAACACCTGAAATCAAGCTGCAGAGAGCAGGTTGGTTTTCTTTCCACTGCTGGAAACGTGTTTCCTGCTCATGTTTCAGGGAGCAGAGCCTTTAGCTAACGTCCATAGACGCACACAGCACAGTGTTAGCCGCAGCTAGCTCCTGCTAACAACATCATTGAGTTTACTGGACTTAAACACTCTTTAGTCTGGACCTATTGAATCCAGCAACGGGTCTTTGGTGTTCATTTGAGTAGTTAAAGTAGATGTGATTATTGGAGAGAAGTTTTAGAAACGTTAAATACATGCTATTCATTAGTATCTTTGAGCACACAAACTTCAGGCCACCCTCTGCATAAGTCAGGGCCCGAGTCAAAGAATCTGGATCTGTCCGGATCTGTCCTTGCTTGTTAAACTTGCAGCACGTCATGTTACTTAACTCAACATCAGATGGATCTATGTGGGTCAGAGGGTTCTGTTGGCAGATGCACATGGAAGTGTCGGTTCGTGAGCAGCGGCGGGCTGCTGGCAGTGTTGCCAGATCTCGTGAGAGAAACAAGCAACCAGGTCTCTGGAAATCAGCCCAAAACAAGCGACTTGGCTCTTCTAATAGATCTACCCAGCCATGCCCAAATCCAAATCAAGATGTTCACGAACATGTGTAGGCTACTTAACAATCATTGTTTGCCGTGATGCATAGAAGCATAAATGAAGTCGTAATGTAAGCTACATTTTCTCTCCTAGTCATCTCTGCTCTCAAGCTGCAGTCAAAAGATTTCTTCCCCTCCCCTCCCTTTTCAGTTGTTGTTATCCACCAACTTGCTGAATTCTCACAGGAATTAATGCCCTGGCTGACAGCCGACACATGTTGGTGAAAATCTAGATTTTGATTTGTGGAGAGTGGCGTGGCTGGATAGCTAGCTATATTGTTGTTAAACACACGATCAAATGATATTTACTGTTTGTTAATAGTACACAAAGTGACTGACTTTAAATCTTGGTAATCTTGGTAAGCCAATCCAGTTCGTCTCTTTCTCCCACTCTTTATTATATTTTTTCTGTATTTTCCCCACTTACTCCTGGGCATCGTCACTCTGTCGCTCTGTCAGGTGTAGATGTTCATGTGTGTGTGTGGGGGGGGGGTGCTTGATTGGGTGCACGTGGTAACCAAGGAAACGGGGTTGTAGACACTAGACAGATCCTGGAAAAGGACAAACTTGCGCAGACTGGTCCCACCTGTCTTATCTAACGGAAACATCAGAAGAAGAATTTCTATATCCACACCTCCATCACATAAATGAGCCATAAAAACAACTCTGCTTTGTTTGACACCCTGAAAATGGGAGATATATTTCCTCATAGTTTCAAAACAATTTAAACTTTGTAATATACGCGCCTTTCAGACATTTGAACCATTTCTAGCTTATACTGTCTTAACGTGATCTTATTGGTTAGATTATTGAATGAAACATTCTACTGGCATTAAAGATAAACTGTAAACAATAAATGTGAATGAGATGCTGCCACTTGTCATCATGACTTTAAAATCAGGCTGTGTTAGTTCTTCTCACTTCTGAGTTCACTTTTATTCACTGCATTATCATTTGTCTCACCTGACCTTAAAAATGTCGTTTTTTGTAGGCAGAAGTAGCGGAATCAGTTTGAATGCTAGCGCGACAACATTGATATCATATGAATGAACAGTTTCTAATGAATCTGTTGATATCAGAGATGTTACTGTAGCTCGCTGGGAAAGACGCTAACTATCGCTCCTAAGTGGACTCTTTTTTAGCGCATTATTCATGAAGTTCTGCGCTCTGATCTGTAAACATTCGGCTCTGATGGAGAGCTATGGAAACACGTCACTTTACTGGGGCAGACATGCGCAGTCAGGACCATTTGACCCCAGTCAGGCAGACACCATCAGATCGAGCGTGTACATGGATCCTGATCCCAACAACCATCGGCATAAACCACCCTCTCCATCGGAATGACATTTCTTTTTGAATGAGCCTGATGGGATCAGTCTGTTCTGATTGACATGTTTACATGCAGCATTTTGATTCTGATCAGGCTTTTATTCCCATTATTTGTGCCCATGTAAACACAGCCAGTGATAAAGAAAGTGTTCTAAATTCTGTCTTTAGAAATAAATTCAGAATGAACTAAAGTACAAAAAGATCCGTATTTATCAAACGTGGATGGCGATCGTACGCACATCGTTCGCTGATCAGTGTTGATAAATCCCACATGTTCTTAACCAGCAGGCTCGTGCACGTTCGGGATATTTGCATTGAGAAACGCCTCCAATTAACCATTTATGGTAACCACACACCTCTTCACAAAAACCAGGTGAATATATTTACCTGGCTGGAATAATACGAGAGCAAAGAAAAGGAGCTTCATAATAACAGGAATGGAAGTGGATGAGGTTGAATCAAAAACGGTTATAAAGAAAATAAATAAAGATAAATCAATCAATACATTTAGGGTAGTAACTCTCGCGCTGAGTGACCCAAATGAATGATTTGTCTTTTCACTAAGTGGAAGTTATTAACTAAAGAACAAATGCTGCATGAGTGAAGGTGACAGTTTCTGTACATTCTGTTGGTCGGAGGAGAAAACACCAAGATGAAGTTTGATCACAAGTTCAGTGCAAAAAATAAAAAACACATCACGGCACAAAAGCGAGAAGTATCTGCAGCTGGAGGAAAACAGAATACAACACAAGCAGTGCATTTACAGTACAGCGTCATCGAGGGCACAGCTCTGTCTGGGGAAATCATCAAGCAGTGACTCTCTCCCAACACGCTGGACCCAACAGATCAGTGCGCTCTTTTGAAGCGCACTTACGCACGGTTCACCAAATCATCTAATAATGCAAAACTTGCCATGATAAAACATTTGAAACGCCTGTCACAGCGGTCTTTTTGAATGTTTTGAGAGCAATTAGGCAACGCGTCTGTTTCAAACTAGACAAAATCACTACTTTAGTGTTCTTTATGAAAGAAAACTCGGAACATGCATCTAAGTTGAGATTGATTTTGGCGTGCTGTGACGCTCGTAGTGCTTTTTATTTGTAGTTTCAATGTTCTACGGCTAGATTCTGTGCGTCAGCATGCTCAGAGCTGTGCTTATATTTACACACGTTTCTAAGTTAAAGTACAAGTTGATCAATTCCACTCTTTGCGTGGTAATGTTCTTACGCACTCATTACGCACAGATCCATGCGTACGCACTGTTGATAAATGAGGCCCCTGGACTGGAGTACTACACAATTCTGGCTGCACAACAAGTATTTAATTGTTACCTGTCAACGGTCAACACCCGAAGCTGATCTAAGAAAATAGCACCGTAGACGACACACTGGAGACAGTACAGCTGAAGAGAGGTCACATGTTTGTTCTGAACTGACTTCAGTCCAATCACAAACAAGAAGTATGGCCTACCCTTTCCGCTTTGTGAAATGTATTTCGCAGCAGGTATAAAATCATTTGTGGAGAGTGAAATACATTTCACAGTCCCTGAAAAATGTTGATGTTTTTTCAAATGTTTTTGTGTTTCATTAAATACTTTAGCATGAAACACATTCTTTTTCACTACATGAAATATTTGCACAGTTGACCTTCAGGGCCACCGTAGCCACGGCATAAATTGTGGCTCTGCTTTTTATGGAAGCGAATAGTGATCAGAATTCAAATGAAAAAGCACATTTGAAATGAACAGAAATGCTTTTTAATTTTCAGAATATGGGTGTATTATTTGACCTATAATTAAAATGAATATTCAGTCATCCAATTAGCATTACACTTTACCTCTCTATGTATGCATATTGTATGACATCATTCAAATTAAAAGGAAAAGCTCTTTGGCTTTTTGTTTTCAAACTTGCTGTGCTAAATAGTTCTCAGAATTCAAATGAACTGGAAAAAGAAATGGGAAAGTGGACGGCGCAGGAAAGTGACATCAGACTTCAGCTCCCAGGCAGAACGCGCTACACATCCAGTACGATAGGTGGCGGGGTGCATCTTAATTGCATCTCTTCTGTTAATTCATTTTCAAATGTGCTATTTGAATTCTGAGCACTATTCGCTTTCATAGTTTTTCAATCTGGGCGTCACTGAGAGAGAGAGTGGGGAATGACTTGTGGGAAAGGAGCCACAGGTCGGATTTGAACCCGGGCTGCCCGCTCTCCAGGACTTAATGAGGACAAGGAGAAACCTCAGTCTTCACAGCCTTAGGCTACCGGCACCCTCACTCTATTTTACACAACCTCTTCAGCTGGTTTGAACTTTGACATGTTCCTTTTTTCTGTGGTTCAGTTAATATAGTATCTTCAGTCTACCACAAGTTCCTTATTTTCTTTCAAAATAAAGGTAGGGTTGTATCCAAAAAGGAAGTAAAGTAACCTAAGCTTAAGACAAAATTACAAAATAAAAGCATTAAAAACTTTTTCAAATGCAAAATAAGTGAATTCCAAACATGATTAAAATGTGATCAATTCAAATTAACTATTGATTTTCAGCCTTTAAAAATGAAATCATTTGACAGCCCTTATTAATATTCAAAAAGCAGTCTAAGTAGCGTTAATGTTTGTTTACTGTGTCCTGCAGATGTCCAGCAGCTGTTGGTGAGTAAAGAAGAGCTTCCACCTGAGCAGCAGGAGTGGAGCCACATTCTGGACCAGGAGGACACTAAGCCCCAACACATTAAAGAAGAACATGAGGAACTGTGGAGCAGTCAGGAGGAAGAACAGCTTCAAGGACTGGAGGAGGCTGATACCACCAAGTTCCCCTTCACTCCTGTCTCTGTGAAGAGTGAAGATGATGAAGAGAAACCTCAGTCCTCACAGCTTCATCAGAGACAAACTGAACAGATGGAAACAGGAGTTGATGGAGAGGACTGTGGAGGAGCAGAACCAGAGAGGTACTCAGATCCAGAGAGACGTTTACAACCAGAGACTGAGGTCAAGACTGAAGACTCTGATGAACCTGAGACTGATGACAGTGATGATTGGAGAGAGACAAGAGAAGATCTGTCAGAATTAAACTTGAAAAATAAGAAACTAAAGACTGGAAAGAGACCACATAGGTGCTCAGAGTGTGGTAAAAGATTTAACCGAAAAGAGCATCTGACCAGACACATGATGATTCACACAGGGGAGAAACCTTTCAGCTGCTCTGAGTGTGATAAACGTTTTACCCGAAGAGGATGTCTGGCCACACACATGTTAGTTCACAGTGGAGAGAAACCCTTCAGCTGCTCTGAGTGTGGTAAAAGTTTTACCCAAAGATCACATCTGACCACACACATGTTAGTTCACAGTGGAGAGAAACCCTTCAGCTGCTCCGAGTGTGGTAAAAGTTTTACCCGAAGAGGATGTCTGGCCATACACATGTTAGTTCACAGTGGAGAGAAACCCTTCAGCTGCTCTGAGTGTGGTAAAAGATTTAGACACAAGGGGAATGTGAAGACACACAGTAAAGTTCACAAACGAAAGAAAGCAAAAAAAGTCTAATCTGACACTTCACATGTATCCCTCCTCGGCAGTCTGCCCAGGTATGTTTTCCACCTTTACCATCAGCATTTAAAACAAACTAGTAGACGATTGATCTCCTTAGCTCTGTACCCCTTGAATACAGGTCGCAGGTCTGGATACTCTGTAGGTAACCAGAGAGAGAACAAAGAGAGGGATCTTGTAGAGAATTTAACCTACTAAATATTAATTTGTAAAATTAATTAGGGCACCACTTCCGGTTTAACTGAAGAAAATAAAGTGAAATGTTATCAGTTTATTAATAATCAATCTCATCAGAATTGTGAACTGGAGCAGCTTGAATCAGGAAAAGACACGGACCAAAGTTCTGAATTTGATGTGCAGACTTTAATAAAAGAATAGTGAACAATAACATGAATGAATGTAATATGCAATGACTATGATTTCTAAGACTGTAATAGTAAGATATTGAGTCAGATGACCATGGAATGGGACATTTTATATTCTAACGGGTTGAGTATGGTATCGCTGTATAAGGTAGGCTACGTGATGTCAAACTTAATGCGGTTATTAGGGAAAAAGTCAATTATGAGTTACGTATTAGGAGTTTAGATCTGGGAGGCTACGACTCCAGATACGACCTGCGCTCTGCTCAAAACACCAGCTGTGACACGAACGTTCTTACTTTGGTTGCGTTCGGGTGAACTCCCCCGGGTGGTACCGTTGCCGCCGTAGCAAGCCAGGTCGAAGTTGATTTCATAGCAGCGATGTTGAATGCTGAATCAGCTGTCTCGATCGCGTCCGTCTCTCTCGATCCGGTCCAGACGAAAACAAAAACACGTTTGTGTAAAAATGAACGATCGTCAACTCTTTACTAACTTGAATGGCCAATTCAGTTGTTCTGAGTAACAAAATCGTTTTCTTCAGGGTGATGAATCAATACGTCAAAAACGTTTCAAAACTTAGATGAGCAAAAATATATTTAAAAATGTGCGCGCAAAAAGACTTAAAGATTTAAAGTAATAGAGACTAGCACGGGAAGTTGATCCGCGAGGAATTTCTTCCACGGAGCTGAAAAAAGAAAAAGAAGCAAGCGAGCAAGAAAGCTTAAAACGAGAAGGCGTGAAACACACCAGAGAAACTTTACAAGAAAAGGATTCACAAGAGAGTGCACGCACACTCCCAACAAAACTTTTATTCAGAGGAGGTCGACTGGGTCCCACCCACCTCCTACTCGTAGGGTTGGACCAGTTTGAATTAAACTGAGTTGACTTATTAAATAAAGAATAGAGTTTAGCGTTTACACAACCTTACCATACTCACAATTTAAACAAGTCTTTCTTTTGAGTTACAAATGATATTTGGTCATGTCATATCACTCAAAAATAAACAATGATTAATTCCGGCCTATATGTAAGATAAACCATAGTTGTAATCAACACATAGAACAACACTTCTAACATAAAACATGTATAATCTAAAGAAAAGGGAAACAGATAGTATCTTTATATAATGCTTTCTAGTGATTCATAAAGAAGTCTCATTAAACACATTCTAACGGCCTAAAGTTAGTTATGTGTTTATAAAGTTCTAACCCCTAGAGGGCAGTAGCGCTCCACGTTAAATTCAGTAGAGACACAATGAGTCCTTGATTCACAATCAGTTTCCTGTAAATCGGTTCTAGATGGTCGTAGCAGAATCTAGATTGCATGAAAATGTCACGCTTAACGTCCCAATCATGTCTATCCGATTTAGAAGTGGAATGGACATACTTTAATATCCGAGACTAAGCATGTTGGTGGAACCAAAAAGTTCATCCTGTCCCAGCTCATAAAAGTCAATTGACATGTTCCAGGGTAAACAAAACCAATTTCCTGCTGAGTTCATCACTCCTTGCAGACGTGAGGTCTCCTGACCTGGCCCTGGTCAGCTAATTCCAGGTCGTTCACACCGAAACAAATGGTCTGTTTCACCTGAATGTTGATTCGGAATGCCTTTGAAGTTTTTATGACGTGTGTTAAGCAACTCCAGGGTAGAGTTAATGGTTTGAACACATTAACCCAGGAATCCGGTCCTTCGTGTGGGAAAAGGAAGCATTTACATACTGAGATCGAGAGGTCACTCAGAACCCGCTACCATCTCCACTGTGAAGTTTCTTTGAATGCCTATTTAACTTTGTAATGGTATTAACCCAGATACCAAGTTAACAAGGCCCTTATAGTCACTTTTTTTGTTGGGGGGGGGGGCACAAAAATGTCTCATCCAGGGAAAAACAGGAGAAGTTTAAGAACCACTGCATTTAGAAGACATGGGTCAGTCTTTAACGTGTGAACTCTTTCATTTGTTCTGTGTTTGACCTACGGATTCTTCTTCTGTAAACCGTTATCTCCTGTCTACTTTTATTGTGTCCTGTCTAAGTTTATTTTGATAGAACCAAACCAATGAGATCCAACCGAGCCTTCACTATCAGTTTAGATGCAGAGAACCAAAACTCAGCAACAGTGACAATACCTACGTATTGAATGATATTATTGATGACGAAGGCGGCCGTAGGAGAGCGGGATGCTGCAAGCATTTGTGACACCACCCGTATCCTTGACTCCACACGGAAGAAGAGGGAGCTTGTGTACGTGTAAGGGAATTCTGATAAAGTTGTTTTATATAGCAGAAGCAATCTGGATTAGAGAGGGGGGAAACTGGATTTGCATCTCAGGATTTCCTGAATCACCTCTCTGTGACTGACCAACTGGTAATTAGCATCTCTATTAAGAACATTGTGATTTCATTTGCTCTGCTGTTGATGTTTGATTCTATTGTGTGGAGGTATGGGTGCCTTCAGGTAGACGTTCTGCTGTTGATTGTCTGTGGGTGTGGTTGCTGTCTGTACTGTTCATTGTGTTGAAACATCAGAAAGAGTTATGCAATTGTTGAATTTGTTTATTTTTGTATTACCTTTAATCCATTTATCATTTAATCCTTATATGATAGAATCATAACTGCTTTTGATTGCTTTCACATGTACCATTATTCATGCAAGCATTTCTTTATTAATCATGTACCTATGGTGAGATAATCCTGTAATTTGGTAAGCCCTGTGCATTTGCTAAATCAAGAAAAGAAGTGACTATCTTATCACTCTGCCTGACTGCACCTGTGAAAGTAGGGCAGAGTGTAACAGAAACGAACTTGCTCGTGTGAGTGTCAGACGCCTCAGTTTGAACTTTGTAAGGTGATGTGACCTCAGCTCTTGAGAGTTCAGATGTCGTATGACACCTTACTAAGCTTTTGAGAGTTCTGAGTTGGATGAACCTGCATGTTCATGTTTTTTCAGGGTTCCAGACAAAGAGACTGATTGGATATAAAGACTCTTTGAAATGTTGATCAGGAGTCTTTTCTGCTCTTGCTAACAGACTCCACGTGGCTCTGAATCTTAAAAACTCCCGTCTTGGGACTTAGTCTCTGAGACTGAAACCTTTGAAAAAATGTAAAGTGTTCACGCACTCGGTTTTAAACTTTTGAAATCTTATTTTTTACTTTCATTCTTCATTTTATATTTTTGTCTTTATTGATTTGTATTTGAGTTTAAAAGACTTTGTCAGATTTTTTACCTTTTTGAATTTTCAATAAATTTCATAAAATCTCTTGAAATCATTTTTTGACTGAGTCTCTTCACGACGCCCCGTGACCCTCGGAGTGTAAGTATGAGACCTACCACACCACGACACACGTATACTGACCTTTACTCCACACCTCATACACACCTAGCATCCAGTTGAGGAGGGTTGCAGTTAAGGGTTGTACTTGAACCTAATTATCTTAGAAAACGGGTGTTAGGCAGTAAATCCTAAAGACAAGGCGGTTAGATGAAGCGTTCCTTCTTGACTGGGTGTTAGATCATTTCTCCATAAGCTCCGGGGCTAGGAAATAGTAGACTAGCAGCTGGAAGGGAGCAAGTCCTCACTTAGTTCTAGGAAAGAGTAAACTAGTGAACTAGAAAGGTGATGAACTTCTGTTAGCTATAGGTAAAGTTATTCACCCATTCATGCATGTCCAGGACATGTAACAATTGTTTAAATGTTCTGTGATGTAGGAGACTGTAGGAGAGTTTGTATCTATTTAAAGTCAGTGAGAGCTACCCTTCTGGAGAGAACCATGTCCAATGTCTTCTCTCCGTGATCACGTTAATTAAAGCTTCTTCAATCATATCACATCGGGTTCTTATTTCTTTTGAGAACTAGCAATTCTCATATTTTTGGAAGAAATTTCTCTCACATACGGTAACCCCCAAATTATATTTCCTGAGTCTTCGCCTACTGTGCGCACCGAGCAAACATGAAGTACGGGAAGTTTTACCCTGCAACATTGAAAGTGGACACTCAGCGGAGAGACGAGGGCATTTGACTCGTCAAAAGGCGGCAGAGCGATTCGTCCACAGGGAATACCCAGACTTATTCACGTCACTTGGATATAACCATTCTGTTGATAGAACACTGGCTAAAGGAAAACAGACATTTGATTGATTCACTTCTGGGTTATCAACTTTATCAAAAAGTCCAATAAGAAGAATAAAACATCAACAATATGAACAGGGACATAAGGCAGGAAAACTTTTAGCCTGGCAGATCAAGAAAGAGGATATAAATATGGCAATGTACACCATCAAGAAGGAGGACACGTTCACCACTATTCCTAGAGATTAACGAGGCTTTTTTGAGCTACTATCAGTCCTTCTATACTTCACAAGGGTGTAACCCTGAGATTAGAGAGTCATTTTTGGAGAGACTCGATATGCCAGAACTATCAGATGACATTACAGAAACACTAGAGGGCAGTGTTACAAAAGAGGAGCTCATGAAGGTTTTTAACATGCTTGTCTCAGTTAGGGTGCACTCACACTAGCAAAGTTGCCCCATACCGTGCTTAAGCAAAAATAAGAACAACCAAAAAGGCTGCTTCACTGTCTGTAGTTATTTTAGATCATGCCACCATGGCGACATATGCAGATGATTCTACAGTATATACATCGGCACAAACACATGTAGAACTTAGTATAATCTTGAACAAGGAATTGAAGTGGATTGAAGAATGGGTTAAGGTCAACAAACTCGTCATTAATACAGAAAAAACAAAGTGTATGGTCCTAGGCTCAAAATATGTGTTAAAAGAAGCACCCAGCTTACACTTAGCTATAGGTGGTACAGTTATTGAACAGGTAACAGAAGCAAAGTTATTGGGATTATTGTTCACTGTAAAATGTCCTGGAACAGCCAAATTGAGCAAATGGTATTAAAAATGGGCAGAAGCATAGCTGCTGTAAGGCACTTCAGGAAGTTCCTGCCTGGCTGTTTAATTAAACAACTAGTCCGAGCATTAGTGTTATCACAGTTAGATTATTGTTCAGTTATTTGGTCTAACACAACAGAAACAAATTTGAATTGACAGCAAGTAGCACAAAACAAAGCGGCTCGCATTGTCCTAAACTGCTGATCTAGAACAAGAGTAAGTTTAATGAATAATCGTTTGGCTTGGTTAAGTGTGAAAAGTAGATAGCATTTTTCATCTGTGAGTTTTATAAGAAATATTATTCAAACCAAAACTCCAGAAATACTTTACAGTGAACTGTCATTCTTTTCAGACAGACATGATTACTCCACTCGACAGTCATCAAACGCTCATTTTTTTGTTGCCGCCCTGTCGAACTAGTTTAATGCAAAGGACGGTGCAGTGTCGATCGATGGTGGCATGGAATTCATTACCAAGTTTTCTGATTTCAGAAAGTAATTCTAGATGTTTTTACAAAAAGTTAAGATTATATTTATTTACACAAGACACTATACAGGATGATTTTTACGTCATTATTTTCCTTTCTTGTGATGTAGTTGCTACATGTTCTTCTTTTTTCTTTCCTTAACTATTGAAGTGGAGAATATATAAACATTGAGCTGCTGTATGTATCAGACCGTTTTTTTGAGTTTGTGTTGTTTGTGTGTTTCATTGGTTATGTCATGTGTTGTGTTGTACTGTCAGTATGAATGTCATGGATATGTTTTATGTCATTTAATGAAATATTGTCAATGAAGATAGGGAGACCCCAGGAAGAGTAGCTACTGTTGAACACAGAAGCTAATGGGATCTTAATAAATAAACAAATAAACACATTTCTTATATTGTAGCATGATACAAGAAAAGAACATCGTAACACCACTCAATACTTTGAGATGTACACATGTATACACACATTTACATAAGCCTTCTATGTTTACAGGAACAATATATGAATGTATGCATAAAATATATTCATACAAAGAATACATGCATTATCCCCCTCCCATTTCCCCATCCCTCCCAGGTAAGCACCAAGCCCCCTCCCCTTCCCCTCATCCCACGACCAACCATCCAAAAATAAATAAGGCACCAACAAACAAACAACAAAATAAGTACAAACAAACAACAACAACATTAATAATCATTCAATAATTGGGCGTCTTCTATCTATTTAACACATCTATCTTGTGAATCAGATAGAGGTCTTCACTTGTTCTAAGATGTGATTCCAACTCTCTCATGTATGTTGTTTTGCACCATTTAATCTTGCTGTAGAAAGCTCAAGTGATACAGTGTCAAGGACTTGATGTTTCCACTGAACAAATGAAAGAGAGTGTGGGGGCTGCCATCGGAGTGCCAACATTTCTTTTGCTACTGTACTACCGACCAGAAACGTCTTTGGCTTGTATTTGGATTTAATACATCACCATTATCATTGAGGAGCATCAATTTAGGACAACAAGGAATATTTGTGTGTAATGCTTCAGACAGAGTCTCTGCAACTCAGACACTTTAAGGTATAAATACAGCATGCAGGATCGGCCCACCCCCACCATGAGAAACTGAGTCCTGGCACACCCGTATGATCCCTTGGGTTTTATAGTCCCCTTTACAACACGGGCTAAGATCTTGGTGCAGCACCTGTGGGTCAAACAAAGGGAGTGGGATGATCTGTCACTCCCTGACGACGTGCTGCAGCCCTGGTTGAGGTGGGAAGAGGAGTTGCAGCATCTCTCTGATATTTCACTGCCTCACTGCTACCTCAGCCCTGAGATGGACACTTCAAGCCTCCAGAGACCTCCACATCTTTGCAGATGCATCAGAGAGGGCCTACGGCTCAGTAGCCTACTTGCGAGCAGAGACTCCAAATGGCCATGTTGAAGTGTCTTTTATAGCTGCCAGATTCAGAGTTGCCCCAAAGAGACAGCAATCGATGCCCAGGTTGGAGCTGTGTGCTGCACTGACAGCTGCACAGTTTGCCACCCTACTGCAAAGAGAGTTGACTATTTCCATCCGTGACGTCGTCTTGTGGACAGACTCCACGACTGTCCTCACATGGCTCCAGTCAGACTCCTGTCGTACAAAGTGTTCGTTGGAACCCGTGTAGCCGAGATTCAGGAGATTACGGATTACCGATCCTGGAGGTATGTTGATACTGCCGACAACCCAGCTGACGACATCACAACAACACTGCTTGAGCTGTCTTCTAAGAGTAGGTGGAGTCAGGGCCCTGCCTTTCTGCACTAGTCATGTGACTTCTGGCCCACCTCTCCAGTTACAGGCGAGACAGATGATTCTACTGAGCTGCAGAAAACAATTGTATGCTGCTTTACCACTACTCCAACTCCTCTGCTGCCAGATGCTTGATCAGTTCTTCTCCTTCAGAGCTTTCATAGAAGCTGTTGCCCAGTCCTGTAATGGGGTGGCAGCAAATCAAGCCAGTCCGACTGCTGATAATTATCAGGAGGCAGAGAGAGAAGTCTTGAGACGAGTCCAGCAGGACAGCTTCCCTGAGGAGTTTAGCCTTTTACGGTCTGGTAAACCAGTATCAGTCACCAGTAGACTGCTGTCTCTAGCCCCAGAGTATGATGAGACTGTTAGACTCTTCCGGGTTGGAGGACGGCTTTGCCGAAGTGACCAGCTAGAACCAGATACCATCCACCCAGTTATCCTGGAACCTCGTCATAGAGTAACCCAACTCATCATCCACGACACATACCAGGAACTTCATCATCCTGGAGCAGAACGACTGTTTGCAAAGCTGCGCCTCAAATACTGGATACTGCAAGGCTGTGAAGCTGTTAGGCGCCATCAGTGCTACTTCCCAGACTGCCAGAGGTGGAGGGCCACTCCAAATGTTCCTAGGATGGCAGACCTACCTCTGCCTGGACTCAGACTTATGAAGCCCCCATTCTTCTCCGCGGGCATGGACTGTTTTGGGCCCTTCATAGTGATTGTTGCCCGTCGCCATGAAAAATGATGGGGTATACTGTTTAAGTGCCTGACAACACGTGCACTGCACTTGGATGTACTTTCTAGTCTTGACACAGACTCCTTTCTGATGGCCCTTCACCGCTTTATCGCCCGAAGAGGTAAGCCAGCAGAGCTCTTTTCTGACCAGGGCACAAATTTCAAGGGTGGTGAGGGAACTTCAGAAGGCCTTCCAGGCCATGCATCCTACACTGCAGGCTTATCTGGCTAAACATCAGATCAGGTTCCAGTTCAACCCTCCCAGCGTACCACACTTTGGAGGTGTCTGGGAGAGAGAAATAAGATCTGTGAAGGCTGCACTGAAATTGCTTTGCTGTTGTATGTTGTTGTGGCTTTTTGTGGTGTTTAATCCAAAGTATTCCTGGCTCATGCTTGATTATTATTTTGTGCAGGTTGACTATTTTTGTTTAAATTCATTTTACTTTGTCAGACTTGACTCTGATTGGCACCCCAACATTAAACCTGGTCAATCCTGCTACAAAAAGTGGCACCCCAGATATCTGGATTCACTAAACCCTGGATTTGTGGAAAAAGATTGCCACCCTCTTCAAATTAACCCTTTTCAGGAATGGATTTCTTTTCCCCAACACCTGTTCAAATGGCCTCATCAAAGCAAGACTGCAGTCAAACTCAGACACCTGCAGAGAAAATGACCACACAATGCTTATTAGATATGGATTTATGTGTGACATTGAACCCTGATCTATCTCAACCTCTCATTCCACTGGCAGTGGCATCTCAGGATAGAGTTGGAAATCAGGATGGTTGTTCATCATTATGGACGACTGAATTAATGGAGGAACCCGTTGACACTGATAAAACAATGAAAGCTAATTTGAAGGAAAAATTTCAAATTCTAATGGAAACACAAAAACAACTGAAGGAGGAGCTTGAAAAACAGTTACAACTTTATTTAAAAATGTCGCAGCAACATATGAACAACGCTTTCAGTACTTGCATGAAACTCTGGACAAACAATCAACATTTCTGAGGAATCAGTTTGCAGCAAACCTTAACTGGCGCTTAACACACCATCATACAGAGATTTTAAAGGACATCAAAGAGTTCGTGACCCCAGTCGCACAATCAGTTGATCACCTGCAGGATGATGTGTGGAAATTGTCCCAAAATATGTTTTCCATGTCCCAGGAATTGGGTACAATGAAACAACAACTAAATGTATCTGCACTTGCAACAGTCCCTGTTCAAGCAGCACCGAAAAATGTTCGGTTGGAGGAGGCTCACAGTCAGCGCCTCCAATCTACTGTACTGACTGGCAACTCCAATCCCCGCTACAATACACAACCATGAAACACACTGAAAGAACTAACTCATCACCTACAGACAATAACTCCATAACACAGAGGATCAATGAACATGACAAACTGGAATTGAAGCTATTTGAATACACTGATCACAATTCACAGGATTTGGAACATGATAAAGACCCGGACAATAACTTCTTCTCTTCCATCAACAATAACTGCTGCTATTACAAAGATGATCAATACAACCAGAGCATTAACACGAATGGCAAATGATCAATTATCCACTTTAACAGTAGAAGCCTGTATGCAAATTTCAATAAGGTGAAGGAATATTTACATAACTTCACACAACCATTCAACATCATTGCCATATCTGAAACCTGGATCTCTTCTTACGAATTTTCACTTCATTATACGACAGAAACTGTCCAATTAAACAGTATAGGAGAACTTTAAAGTATAACACCTGACCATGGATTACAAAGGGTTTACAAAACGCCTGCAAAAAGAAAAATACACTTTACAGAACCTTTATAAAGAATAGGACTAAATATAAGAAATATAAAAATAAGTATTATAAGAAAAAGCAAGAAAGACAACTATAAAACAATATTGGATGACAACAAAAACAACACTAAGGGGATTTGGAACATACTAAACGGTATTATAAAACATGGTCATAGACAAATGAGTTACCCTGAATATTTGATTGATAATACTAATGAAAATTATAATATGGATGATGTTGTCAATAAACTCAATAGATTCTTTGTAAATGTTGGGCCTGAACTAGCAGGACTTATCCCAGATCCTGTGACAAACGGTAAAAGGAATGACGAGCTGATAGAGAGGAATCCCAGCTCAATGTTCCTCACATCAGTGGACGAGAAGGAAATTATAGATATTGTTAAAAAATGTACAAACAAAACATCTACTGACTATAATGAAATTGATATGACCATAGTGAAAAGGGTAATTGACGGGATTTCAAAACCATTCACATACATCTGTAACTTGTCATTCCTAACCGGTTCATTTCCAAACTAAATGGAAATAGTAAAAGTCATACCTCTGTACAAACTGGGAACAAACACCACTTCACTATAGACCTGTTTCTCTACTCCCGACAATTTTCCAAAATACTCGAGAAACTCTTCAACAACAGATTAGACAAATTCATAGACAAACACAAATGACTCACTGGCAGTCAGTGCGGGTTCAGATCAAACAGACCAACATCACATGCATTAATAGAAACAATTGAGGAAATCACAACATCTATAGATCACAAAAATATGCAGTGGGGGTTTTCATTGATGTTAAAACAGCTTTTGACACAATTGATCATAATATACTTCAACATAAACTGGAACGGTATGGCATCAGGGGAGTGGTTTTAAAGTGGGCACAAAGCTATATAACTAACAGGCAACAGTTTGTGAAGCTGGGAAATTCCTGTTCTTCATGTCTGGACATTGTTTGTGGAGTCCCCCAGGGGTCAGTGTTGGGGCCTAAACTGTTTCTATTATATGATATATGTCAAGTGTCAAATGTTTTGAAATTGGTATTGTTTGCCGATGATACCAACGTTTTTTGTTCTGGAGAGAACTTACATAAATGATTGAAGAATTATGCTTCTTTCTTCACTGCAGTTTTTCTCTTCTTCTTCAAGACATCTTTAAGCTTTTGTACCGTAGGAACGACTCCTACCGAACTTCTTATTGTAACTTTACACACACATTTGGAAACTTTAATTCTTTCTCGCTCAAGTAAGGCCTTTTCAACTCTTTTTGGGCTCATCACGTCTTGGACGCCAATTTCCTAATGTAGATAAATCGAGATGGCCATCAGGTTAATCTAAAGAGGAAATTTAAGCTTTAAAAGACTTTCTTTATTATATATTTTTCGTTTTGATCCACTCGGAGCCTCTGGGAGACAACGCAAACCAAATTCTGCAGCCATCGTCGAAAATCAACACCTTAAGCTACGGACTCGACTTTTTTACCTGGCTGACTACGGCAGCTTCTGGCTAGGGAAGAGTACTGGTCGACCCAAAGAGACCGAGAGTACCGATGCTAGACCACTTGGGAAAGTTCGGTAGGACGTCAACAGTAAGGATGTGTGTTCTTAGCTGGTGTTGAGATCAAGATTGGTCGTGTCTCCTTAAAGAATCCGAGTCCAAATTTGATGTCAAAATGTTTATTTTTTATTTTATTTATTTAGTGCATATATACAGTGCATATTAATGAACAGCTGTAACAATTACAGCCGTAAAAAAATGCCAGATTATAGCAGAAGTGCTAATTTCCATCTGTTGTCCCTAGGCAGGTAACAAAAAAAGACACATTACAAATAAAATACAAATACAAGGGCACAAGTGACACAAGACAATAATAGAGGGTTAAAAGTGATCACAGACTTGATTGTCTTTTATCCACTGTTTGAGGTGTGTTTTGAAGGTTGCATATGTCTGTGAGTCTCTTATTGTGAGTGGGACAGTATTCCAATATTTGGTTCCTTTGACTGACAGAACAGTTTGTCCGAACGTAGTGCGTCTGTGTGGGACCTCACAGTCTCCTCGGGCTGTGGCCCTGGTGCCGATTCCGCTGGCAGACTTCAGCTTTATAAAGTCCTTTAAAGGAGGTGAAGCAAGTCCGTGCAAAGTTTTATATATAAAACATGCATTTTTAAAGTGAACAAAATTATGAAAATGTAGTAAATGATGTTTATCTAAATCAGTGCAATGGTGAAACGAAAATGGCTTTTTGTCAAAGATTGATTTTGATGGCCTTTTTAAAAAGAGATTGTATTGGTTTAAGTGTTGTGCCAGCAGAAAGTGACCATGTGGTTATACAGTATTCAATATGTGAAAAAATCATTGAGTGTAAAAACATTCTAGCAGCATTGATGGTCATGAAGGATCTTACCTGTCTAAAATTGTTTATATTAAAATTTACCGTCTTTGTTAATTGTTTGATGTGTTTTTTAAATGTTAATGTTGGGTCCAATGTTAGGCCCAAATATTTAAACTCATTAGCTAGACTAAGCTCTACACCTTCCAGGTAAACGCCGGACTGCTGAAGGCTGGTTGGCTGTTTAGTAAACATCATGCAGACCGTTTTCTTTGCATTTAATTGAAGACATGAATCTTTGACCCAGCTTTGCACTTGGGTCATGGCTGTTGTTAAAATTTGTGAAACTTTATGAGTATTTGTACCCTGTGTAAAAACAACGGCAAACGGCAAATGTGTTAATCACCTTTTCTCCTTTATTTGTTTGCTGGTCGAATCATTCAAACAATACTGCGTTTTATCTCCTTACTAAACATATAATTTCACCATACGAGTTGAGTTATAGAGTCCAAGATATAACATTTCATTGTCATATACATCATATTCCTTACATATGTCTGTTTCATTTATATACATTATTGTTTACCATTTCTATACTCAATTTCAACATAAAATTCAGGAACTATTGTCCTCGTCTTTCCTGATTCAAGCTGCTCCAGAGTTCACAATTCTGAGATGAGATTGATAATTAATAAACTAATAAAATAACCTGGAGTGGTGCCCTAATAAGATATGAGGTTATATTAAGTCAAATTAATATTTAAGTAGCTTAAATACGCTACACATACTTGTGAATACACGTTAGTGATGTTGTTCACTTGGATTCCTTTGGATCACTTTTACCATTGAACAGGATTAGCGTTTCTCTCCAGTGTGAATCATCATGTGTCTGGTCAGTTTTCCCTTAGAACTAAACCTTTTACTGCAAACAGAGCAGCTGAAGGGTTTCTCTCCTGTGTGACCTAACATGTGTGTCTTCAGATTCGACTTTTGTCTAAATGGTTTTCCACATTCAGAGCAGCTGAAGGGTTTCTCTTCAGTGTGAATCATCATGTGACTGGTCAAATTTCCGTTACAACTAAATCTTTTACCACACTCAGAGCAGCTGAAGGGTTTCTCTCCTGTATGAAGTAACATGTGTTTGACCAGACTTCCTCTTTGAGTAAACTTTTACTGCAAACAGAGCAGCTGAAGGGTTTCTCTCCTGTGTGAACTAACATGTGTTTGGTCAGATGTATTTTACAACTAAACCTTTTACCACAATCAGAGCAGCTGAAGGGTTTCTCTCCACTGTGAACTAACATGTGACTGGTCAGATTTCTTTTAGAACTAAACCTTTTAGCACACTCAGAGCAGCTGAAGGGTTTCTCTTCAGTGTGATTCATCATGTGTTTGGTCAGATTTCCGTTACAACTAAACCTTTTACCACAATCAGAGCAGCTGAAGGGTTTCTCTCCTGTATGAACTAATATGTGTTTGGTCAGATTTCTTTTACAACTAAACCTTTTACCACACTCAGAGCAGCTGAAGGGTTTCTGTCCACTGTGAACTAACATGTGTTTGGTCAGATTTCTTTTACAACTAAACCTTTTACCACACTCAGAGCAGCTGAAGTGTTTCTCTCCTGTGTGAACTAACATGTGCTGGGTAAGGGATCCTTTTAGTTGAAATGCTTTACTGCAAATAGAGCAGCTGAAGGCTTTCTCTCCTGTATGAACTAACATGTGTGTGGTCAGATTCTCTTTTCGGTTAAATATTTTCTCACACTCAGTGCAGCTGAAGTGTTTCTCTCCACTATGAACTAACATGTGTCTGGCCAGACTTCCACTATGGGTAAATCTTTTACCGCACTCCGAGCACCTATGTGCTCTCTTTCCAGTCTTTAGTTTCTTATTTTTCAAGTTTAATTCTGACAGATGTTCTCTTGTCTCTCTCCAATCATCACTGTCATCAGTCTCAGGTTCATCAGAGTCTTCAATCTTGACCTCAATCTCTGGTTGTAAACGTCTCTCTGGATCTGAGTACCTCTCTGGTTCTGCTCCTCCACAGTCCTCTCCATCAACTCCTGTTTCCATCTGTTCAGTTTGTCTCTGATGAAGCTGTGAGGACTGAGGTTTCTCTTCATCATCTTCACTCTTCACAGAGACAGGAGTGAAGGGGAACTTGGTGGTATCAGCCTCCTCCAGTCCTTGAAGCTGTTCTTCCTCCTGACTGCTCCACAGTTCCTCATGTTCTTCTTTAATGTGTTGGGGCTTAGTGTCCTCCTGGTCCAGAATGTGGCTCCACTCCTGCTGCTCAGGTGGAAGCTCTTCTTTACTCACCAACAGCTGCTGGACATCTGCAGGACACAGTAAACAAACATTAACGCTACTTAGACTGCTTTTTGAATATTAATAAGGGCTGTCAAACGATTTCATTTTTAATGACTGAAAATCAATAGTTCACTGGAATTAATCACATTTTAATCATGTTTGGAATTCACTTATTTTGCATTAAAAAAGTTTTTGATGCTTTTATTTAGGTTTCTCATCATTAAGTCCTGGAGAGCGGGCAGCCCAGGTTCAAATCCGACCTGTGGCTCCTTTCCCTCAAGTCATTCCCCACTCTCTCTCCTTGGTTTCTGATTCTGTCCTATCTCTAAAATAAAGGCAGACAAAAGCCCATAAATATATCAAGAAAAAGTGACATGTTTGATGTCACAGGAGGGATATTACTTACAGGTGAAGTATTTGGTAAATAGAGTTAAAACATTAAAGTAATGGTGACAGTTATTTTCATAAATCTGTATCAAAATAAACACTAAATGTATTGTTTGTTCAACAATAGCTTGTGTTCAATCTAGTTAATATTTCAATTATTTCTACTAAATATTTGGACTGGTTAGCACGGAGATGGCCCAGGTAAAAAGTCAGTGACAGCGTTAGATCATGACAGTATGGACAGGTAGAAGAACGGACTGCCAGGCTCATATTAAAAGTGGTTTAACTGAGTTTACTCAGTTGAAGAAGGTGAACTCCACACGGAGCTGATCAGACTGCAGTGAGCAACTCTGAAGGAAAAGTTCACGTCTGTTCGTCTGGAAACATTTGATCATGTTTTAATGTTGGCACTAAAATACCTGAAGAAGACATCGTTAGCATCAGAGACACTCAGAGTGTTTGTGACAACATGTGAGCAGGTTTTGTCTGATGAACATCCGCTGATTCTCAAAATTGACACATCGGAAAAACGAGTTTCGTTGTTGTAAAATGCAGATGAACACCTGCTTAAGTCGAAACAACTCTGAAACTCTGAAAAGAATGAGGTGCCCGACTTCCAGACTTGACGTCAGAATCGTCATCACATGGGGGACAAAATATGTTTAGTTCATGTTAACATACTTTTTATGAATTCACGTATTGACCATCAACTTTTTGCTCCAATATAACTTGTCACAGTTACATTTCTCTGATCTTCTTCTTCGTAGCATC
Source organism: Tautogolabrus adspersus (assembly GCA_020745685.1). Taxonomy (NCBI): domain Eukaryota; kingdom Metazoa; phylum Chordata; class Actinopteri; order Labriformes; family Labridae; genus Tautogolabrus; species Tautogolabrus adspersus. The sequence goes on along the minus strand of CM036543.1, from coordinate 1,604,961 downwards.
AACGCTGTTTTCTCTGTTGTTACAACATTCTGACTTTCTGAACTGAAATCACGTGAACACACTGAAGTCGGAAGAACGACTTCCCAACTCGGAAACTTGGACCACCCGAGCAGCACCTGAATGCACCATTAGTGCACAGCGTGTTTAAGGAAATGATTGAGCGGCATCACAGGTGACAGAGAGAGAGAAAAGAGACGAGAGAGAAAGAGATAGAAGATAGAAACTTACCAACAAGCCAGTTTGAAGTGAAGCTTATCTAGCAGAGCAGAAAAAAGGATGTAGAGGGAGGAAAAAGAGAGCTTGTTGTCCAAGCTGACAAAAGTTACAACTTGTTTTTACAACAGTAGGCTACCGGCGGCACAGTGCTGCCCCGAAGTCCCGTGACGTCATTACCACAAGCTTACAGATTCCTGCAAGTGGAGACGGTGAAATAAAGAAACACACACAGAGACAAAGGAGATGAAGAGACATGAAAAGTTATACAGCGGCCTCACGCTGGCTCACTTCAGCTGTATGAGCCTGAAAAAGATACTGACTGTCTCCAGATTTATTCACAATTAACGGGAGTTAAGTTTGAAGAAATAACAACATCCTAGTGCAGATCTGTAATAAATTAAAAGTCCAGATTTGTCAAGTCTGTCCTCAAGAGGAGAAGAACATAACTTTTAAAATGATTCTTTTTACAATAGAGATCAGATCGATCGTTTCTGATGCGTTTCAGGAACTCAGGAAATCTAAACGCTCATCAGCTTTTCAGAAGAAGATGAAGAGAAATACACAGACAGAGAGGATGAAGAGAAATACACAGACAGAGAGGATGAAGAGAAATACACAGACAGAGAGGATGAAGAGAAACACACAGACAGAGAGGATGAAGAGAAATACACAGACAGAGAGGATGAAGAGAAATACACAGACAGAGAGGATGAAGAGAAATACACAGACAGAGAGGATGAAGAGAAATACACAGACAGAGAGGATGAAGAGAAATACACAGACAGAGAGGATGAAGAGAAATACACAGACAGATAGGAAGAAGAGAAATACACAGACAGAGAGGATGAAGAGAAATACACAGACAGAGAGGATGAAGAGAAATACACAGACAGAGAGGATGAAGAGAAATACACAGACAGAGAGGATGAAGAGAAATACACAGACAGAGAGGATGAAGAGAAATACACAGACAGAGAGGATGAAGAGAAATACACAGACAGAGAGGATGAAGAGAAATACACAGACAGAGAGGATGAAGAGAAATACACAGACAGAGAGGATGAAGAGAAACACACAGACAGAGAGGATGAAGAGAAATACACAGACAGAGAGGATGAAGAGAAATACACAGACAGAGACAGAGAGGATGAGAAATATCAGAGTATCAGCTTGCAGTGAGGCGCTGTACTTGTTTCTGTAAATGGTAAACGTCATCAGTGCATGCAGACAGGCTTTCCTCCATACCTTTTACCGTGACACTCAACGTAGACAGCTCGGATGTAATGGACTCTCTGTATTCCTTTAGCTCGGACCTGGCTGCAGTAATGTCGGCTCTAATGACTGCCATTTCACTCTCCAACACAGCCCGGAGCTCAATCTTCAGAGTATCTATCAAATGTTTGCGCAGGGAGGACAGAAGCTCACTTTGAAAAGACTCTGTGTCCGTCGTAGATGCGGCCGCAGCTGAGTCTGCTTCTCCCCGGGGACTTTTTTCAGTGGAGGCCGCGGTCGGAGTAGGAGTTGAAGGCCTCGTGGTTAAAACACTTGTTTGTCTTCCTGTGGATGATTTAGCAGCCATGTTTTCACTTTGTCTCAGTACAATGCAACTTGAGACTGAGTTACCACCAAGTGTTCTTCTCAAAGTGAGACAAAAATGATGCTTTTAAAAGGTTGCTCTGCAGGGCTCTGAAACACGCTACCTGCTCTTCTTCTTCTTCTATTGGTTTTCCGGCAGGCTGTACACTGTAGAGAGTAATGCTGCCCTCTACAGTCTAGGAGTGTGTACTTCATTCATATCTTCTGATACAGACCAGTAGCATGTAAGAATCTAAGAACTGCGCCCCCAGCAGATTGAAAGTTTGTATCCACAGAAAATATGGACTTAAAGGAGAAAGATGAGAGTCCCAGGTCAGAGAACTCCCTGAATAACTGACTTCTTTCATTCCTATATTTAACACAAACAAAGACAACATGACGGACTGTTTCCTCCTTTCCACACTGACACAGACCATCAGGGTGTTTACTGATTACCTTTAAAGAACTGTCCAGACCACAATGTCCTAACCTCAGCCTAGTTCAAACCACATCATCCTTTCTACAAGATTTTAGCAGTAGCCTCTTCTTTTTATTGATGGTTGCAGAGAGAAAACATGCCTGCCCTTTCACTCTTCTTCCCATTCTGTCTGCCACTGACACTCTAACTTTTCTTTACAAACACTATAACATTCACCTTTCCCCAAAGGAACATTCATCTCAATACGCTGTTTTAAGAGAGACTCATTTGAAAGCTTTTCAGAGCCCTGAATGACCTGGTACCCAAACAAACTTAATCTGACACCCCACATTTCAACGTGAAGTAAACATCACAGGATAAAAGCCCCAAAACAAATTCTTAGGGCCCTTGTCTGGACTCTATCCAGTTTGTTAAGAACAGATTTAGCAGCTGACCCAAACACAACACATCCATAATCCAGTGTAGATCTTATAATGGCTCGATAGATCACAAGGTCCCCCTCTCAGCCCCCCACTCACTTCCTGCTAGGCTTCTGACGATGTTATTCACTTTCTCACTTTTACAGATGATTTTTTCTACACAAGTTTTCAAAGTAAGTCTCTTATCCATCCATACACCAAGACATGTGAACATATTAACTCTTTCTAAGGAACAATCATACATCAGAAGAGTTTAAGGCCAAAGATCATAAACTTAGTCTTAGCTGCAGAGATCCTGAAGCCCCACCTCTCCGCCCACTGCACTACCTGATCCAAAGCCTTCTGACTTTGTAGGAACAAATGATGAATATTTTTCCCTCGCCTCCAGATGGCGCCATCATCTGCAAACAGGGACATACCAAAGCCATGATGAATAAAGCTCTCCTCACACCTGAACTGACCTATGATGAAGGAAGTCTTTAATCCAATAAAACATTCTACCTTTAATACCTTCAGCATGGAGTTTGATAAGCACACCCTCCCTCCACATTGAATCATATGCTTTTTCAATATCTAAAAACACGGCCAGCACAGTTTCTTTGTTGATTATTGCTTTCCTAATGTCCTGATCTAGAACAGCAATAGAGTCCATAGTGCTTCTTCCTATCCAGAAACCATTCTGATAGTTTACAAAGAAATCCTTTTTTTAAAGAAAATACACCAGTCTGTTTGTCACCATTCTCTCCATCACCTTACACAACACAGATGTTAAAGCTATTGGACGATAAGATGAAGGAGAGGATGGATCTTTACCTGGTTTTAATATTGGAACCACTACTGCAACTAGCTTTTAAGGAGCATTACCACCTACTATGCTGGAGTGTGGGCCACAACACCTATGACTATTAGAAACAATAATAAGAATAAATAACCCTAACCCATTGTTACGACCTTATTGTTGAAACTCTAGGGGAACTAAAGGGGTAACATAACATAAAAACTTTAAGGATAACTATTTACAAAGGTTTTATTTACAGTGGACAGAAAATGTATACCAAACAAGAAGGATGTACTAACAAAATGAAACTAAGAAAAGAAGAAAAAAAAAAAAACCAAATTGGAAGCTATAAACTTCAGGGTTCTCCCAAGGCCAAATAAGTAAAACAAAACCCCCACTCTAACTTGAAATAAAAGTTGTCTTACCTGTTAGAAACAAAAATACAATACTGAACTCCCTAACTCACCACAAAACAGGAGAAAATCAGTTAAAGAAAATGGCAGAGAACCCCTACGCTTCCGCTTTGCTGGTACAACTATTAAATCAATCTTGTTAATAGACTCTGCTCTTCCACAAACACACTGACAGCACACCCAACATACAAGTGACACCATCCACTTGTAGCCAGCAGAATGAGGGGCAGACCAGCAGCCCTGTCTGAGGTTTTAATCTCCAGCTGATTAGCTGATCAGTTGCAGGAGGTGAGGAGCTCTCAGGTGGGTGTCAGTGTAGAGCAGGAGGGTGTGGCAGACCTGCAACACAGACATGGTGAGGAAAACAAGAACACCAGTCCAAGCAGGACGTAACACCCATTAACGCTCACTGGACTTTACATTTATTTCTTTACATGCACTCTGAGAGTAGATTTATAAACTCTGTAAGATGTGTTTCATTGTCACTGCACATTTTTAAATGATATTTATATATTTGTAATGCTTCTTATACTTTATTATTTCACTTTTTGTTGTTTTTGCTTTATTTCCTTTGTTAACAGTTTTTGCACCAAAACACTGAGACAATAAAAACTGATTCTGATCAAAATAAACACCCATCAAATATTGTTTCTTGAAATAGAACAAAATAAAATGAATGAACAATGAATGAGCTTTTTGTTTCTTATTTTGAACTAATGTTATATCTTCCCTCTTTTCCACAATGCCCCATCATCAGCAAATAGTGATTGTCCAATATCAGAATCCATTCCAGAAAACAGGTCATGAATCATTATTGAGAAGAGTAGTGGGCTAATAACGCTCCCCTGAGGAGCGCCGTTATCTACCTTATATCTATGTGATATAGCCGCCCCCATCTTCACTTGAATATATCCATCAAATAAAACATCTTTAATCCAATTTAAACTGTTTCCTGTTATTCCCATTGTGTGCAACTGAATCTTTAATCCCTCTTTCCAAACCACGTCATCGGCTGTTTGGACATCAAAAAACACTGCCGTTAGCGACTCTTTATTAACCTGAGTGTAGCACGGTTACCTTTAAAGTAAAACGTTAGCATAAACGTAAAACAACATTTAATAAACTGAAATCAGAAAATGAAACTGTTGATTATATTGAACACAAACCCAGGAGACTTGGGAGTTGTTTAGCAATAAATATATTTGTGTTTGTAAAATGAAACCAAGGCAAAATAAAAATATGAATTTAAATAGTTGTTCAATCAAAAATACTCAAAAACGCCAAAAATGATTTGAATAACTCAGACACCAGTTATCTTCTTCAAAATAAATATTCTTCAGTTCACTCAAAATAAATATTCCGTTCATTCCTAAATGTTCGGTTTCAGTCCATCAAATAAAATACGTGATGTCCTACCGCTCTGGTAGGAAAGGTTGTAGATGATGGTTTTCCTGGTTCAGGTTGTTAGCTCGCCATCCGGTGAAGGGAAAAACCTGACCTGTATAAAACAAGGCCAGAGCTTAAAGCTTCTTTCTACAATAATCTACAACATCACGTTCAGTTACTCACAGTCATTCATCATGCCCCACTTGGAGAGCCAAATATTTTCAGAGGTGGTACGCAGTTTAAAAAGATTTTTTATTTGTATTTTTTACTTTTTTAAATCTTTATTTATAATTAAAGTCTGGCTGTTACAATTATAACAACGTACAACAAATATGACAGAGTGAGCTCGACTTAACATGACTTAATGAACAATGAACATAAAACATCAAAACAAATAAAACATCAAATCAAAGTCGGAGGTCTAATCTGAAATGTAAATCTTTAAACTTTGATTTATTTCTGAAGCTTGTTTAGTTCTAATATTTTTCATTGTTTTTTAAATGTTCATTAATTAAAATACCAAGTTTTAGACTTCCTGCTTTGCTACAGTGCGGACGCTTTTCTGCTTGCATTTTTTGCTACTATCTGCTTTTCCTCAATAAGAAACAAAGAGCAGCAGCTCCTGGATACTTACAAAACCAGTGGGATTATATTTTCTTTCAGATAAAACAGGCATTTTTCAATATTTTTACGACTTCCTCAACGCTACGCGAGGAGGCCTACCAAACAAGATAAGCCTGAGCCTGTGCTACAGTGCTAAAGGTAATTAGCAGAAGATGCCTCCCTTCTCTACGGAAGATTACCACACACTCCTACAGAAGATTTTACTGTTGGAAACAAAAGTTAATCGGTTAGAAGTAAATGTAGAAGTAAATGGACTATGTGGGAATAACACCACTCTAGCACTGACTCAAAACAGTGGACAAGAGCATGCTAGAACCCAGCTAACTAGCAATGATGGAACTATGAAGAGACGGGAGGACTCTGTACAGGGTAATAAATCTACCAGCGATAATCCTCCCTGGAACACACTTGGTGCAAAGCCAAAGAGAAGACCACCTCCCTGCGACAAGGGAGAACGGATAACTGGCAGGACCCAGCGGCCCGATATCTGTGATCTGGCCGACTGGCCTGCGTTACCATCCAGGCATAACGCCTCCTCAACCCCAGTGCTTCGTAGAACAAAGCAGCGGACAACTGAGAAGAGGGGAACTACCAAGAAACCTCCCCAGCAAACAGGTGTACAACTACAAAACAGGTTTGCTCCACTGTTGCAGGACCATGGATCCCCTTCTAAATTTCTGGATAACCCTCCACCACCACGCAGCAGGGTAAGACCTGCTAACTTAAAGCCACAGAGAAAGCTAACGACAGGGCCTGAAAATCTGATTGTGGGTGATTTTTCTGTAAAAGATATGAAAAGCAGCAATGACACCAAAGTACTCTGCTTTCCGAAGGATTTGGTGTCTGACTTGGAAGGAAGAATCTTGGAAATTGTGGCTGCACACCCAACTGTGAAAAATATCATTCTGCACATTGGTTCTAATGACATTGAAAAACGACAATCAGAAAAGTTGAAAGAGCACTTCAATAATCTCCTAGAAACAGTCAGCTCTGTGAATGCTGAGGTGTTTATCAGTGGTCCTCTGCCCCCGACCGGGAGAGGAGCTGAGAGATTCAGTAGATTGTTTTGGCTCAACAAATGGCTCTTAACTGCATGTGCAGTTCGTTCAATGCATTTTATTAACAATTTTAGCTTTTTCTGGGACCGCAGGCATCTTTTTAAGACAAATGGACTTTGCCTGAATAAGATGGGAGCAAAGCTATTCATTACCAACATGTTTTACTTCCTGCGTCATCCATCTGTCCCCACTGCCAAGGACACGAGACAAGAAGAGGAGCCCAGAAAGAAGGAAGAGAAAACACGGCTTATCACGCCATTGCCATCCCCCTCTACCCCTCCTTCCATTACATGTGAGGATCCCTCTCCCACCCCCCCAGAGCCCCCATCCAGGTCTACGTCTCCCTCATTCTCCCTCCCTTCAATAAACCTTTCTCCCCCCTCCTCCCCCTTGGAGTTCCGGGAGTTACCCCCACTTACCCCCCGTCCTACTCCCATTTTTACTCCCTTAGATCGACCTCAGTGCCCCCCCCTTCAGCGTCCACCTGCACCAGCTCATCTCAGCGGTGACGCCATCTTACGCCGACCTGCCCCCCCACCTCCACGAAGACGTGCTCCACCTCCACCAATCCATCCCAGCTGTGACGCTGCTCACTCCCCCCCCTTATGCCCACCCCCCTCCTCCTCCTGACAGCAGCCCTGAATATTACTGAGACAGAAAAGGGTTCAGCAGTAGACCGCATTATCAGCTGGACCCAAGGTCGCCTACGTCAAAACATGGCACCTTCTGCATTCCTGTTGTGACTACCAAGAGAGTAAACATTGTGAAACTTAGACACACTGCTAATCTAACAAATCTCATTCCTATTCTCTCCAGCTCAAAGTCAACCCCAAATCCTGTGAATAACAGCATCAGGATGGCTCTGCTTAATGTTAGGTCTCTTAATAACAAATCATTTTTTAGTCAATGATTTTATTACCACTTCTAAACTTGATTTTATGTTTTTAACTGAAACATGGCTAGAACAAAATAACAGTGCAAGCATTCTGATTGAGACAGCACCCCCCAACTATAACTTTATTGATGTATGTAGATCTGGAAAAAGAGGTGGAGGGGTTGCTGCTATATTTATAAATATATTTCAGGGGAAACAGATGTCACTTGGTGATTTTCCATCATTCGAATACCTTTGTGTTGTATTGAAATGTTCTCCCAGAGTTCTGCTGTTAATTATTTACAGGCCACCTAAATATTCTGCACATTTTTTCGATGATTTTACTGAATTATTGTCTAGCATCTCCACCGACTTTGACTGTCTAGTTATAACTGGTGACTTTAATTTTCATATTGACGATTTGAATGACAAGGGTGCAAAAGAACTTTTGACTATTTTAGACACATTTGAACTGTCTCAACATGTGAAAGAGGCTACTCATTGTAAGGGACACACCCTGGACCTGATTATCACAAAAGGTCTCAATGTTTCTGATGTTTTTGTGACTGATCCTTCATTGTCTGACCACTTTTGTGTTTTCTTTAATATTTCTTTCATTCCTGACACACAAACAAAATCAAATACTGTCAAAAAACGGTACATCAATGAACATACTAATGTACTCTTTAAAAATGCCATCTCCTCGTTACCACCTCTAATCCCATGTCATGCTGATGATCTTGTGAACAACTTTAATTCCAAAATTTTGAATGTTATAGATGACATTGCACCTGTTACGGTTAAAACCAGTTCTAGTAAGCAAAAGGCACCCTGGAGAAAAGCTGCTGTTGTAACAGCCCAGAGAAGAGAGTGCAGGAAGGCTGAACGAATCTGGCGGAATACAAAACTTCATATTCACCATGACATCTATAAAGAGCGCCTCCGGGCCTACAATTTAGACTTAAAAAGTGCTAGAGAAACATTCTTCTCCAACATCATTAACAACAACACTAATAAGGCAAAAACCCTATTTGCAACTGTTGACAGACTGACCAACCCCCCCAACACAAATACCACCTGAACTCCATTCCACGCAGAAATGCAATGAGTTTGCGTTCTTTTATACTGATAAAATTGAAGGCATCAGACGCGCCATCAATATCTCAAACAAAAATGTTGGATCACCACCCTATTTAGGCAAAAGTAACACAGCAATGATGACAAGCTTTAATGTCATAGACTCTCAAACTCTAGTGGAAACGGTGACAAATCTAAAACCATCCACCTGCTGTCTTGATGCTCTACCTACCAACTTCTTTAAGATTGTTTTTGACTGCCTAGCAACAGACATATTGCAAATAGTTAATAACTCTATTCAGTCAGGCCATTTCCCAAAAGCCTTCAAAACTGCAGTTATTAAACCTCTCCTAAAAAAGCGGAGCCTAGATGCCTCTATTATCAACAACTACAGACCAATTTCAAATCTACCTTTCATAAGTAAAATAATTGAGAAAGTTGTCCTACAACAACTAAATCACTTCCTGGCTTCAACTGGCTGCCACGACAACTTCCAGTCAGGATTTCGACCTCTTCATAGCACCGAGACGGCCCTTATTAAAGTTGTAAATGACATCCGTCTTAACACAGACTCTGGCAAAACTTCAATATTAATGCTATTAGACCTCAGTGCTGCATTTGACACTGTCGACCACTCAATACTTTTGGACAGGTTGGAAAACTGGGTGGGGCTCTCAGGCACAGTCTTAAGCTGGTTCAGGTCATATCTACAAGACAGGAACTATTTTGTTTCCATTGGTGACTTCGTATCAGAACCAACCGACGTAACGTGTGGAGTCCCCCAAGGTTCGATCTTAGGGCCGACTTTATTCAACATCTACATGCTTCCACTAGGACAAATCATGCAAAATAATAAAATTGACCACCATTGCTATGCTGATGACACCCAAATCTATGTAGCGCTCTCACCAAACGACTATCGCCCCATAGATCTTCTGTGCCAGTGCATTGAGCAAATCAAGGACTGGATGTGTCAAAATTTCCTACAACTAAATGAGGACAAAACTGAGATCATTGTATTTGGTGCTAAAAAAGAAAGGTTTAAAGTAACCCAACACCTTCACTCTCTGTCCCTGAAAACATCAAATAAAGCCAGAAATCTGGGGGTTATTATGGATTCAGATTTACACTTGGAGAGTCACATCAAATCAGTAACAAAATCGGCCTACTATCACCTCAAAAATGTAGCACGACTTAGAGGGCTCATGTCAGCTCAAGACTTAGAAACACTTGTACATGCCTTTATAACTAGTAGGCTAGACTATTGTAATGGTCTCCTTGCAGGTCTTCCAAAAAAAACTGTCAGGCAGCTCCAGCTTGTTCAGAACGCTGCTGCTAGAGTTCTAACAAAGACCAAAAAATGTGAGCACATTACACCAATTCTTAAATCCTTACATTGGCTCCCTGTATGTCAGAGAATTAATTTCAAAATCCTACTGCTCACATATAAATCACTACATGGTTTAGGGCCAAAGTATATCACTGATATGCTTCCACTACATAAGCCTTCAAGATCACTAAGATCTTCTGACACCAATCTGTTAGTGATTCCCAGAGTAAATACAAATCATGGGAAAGCATCATTTAGTTACTATGCAACAAACAGCTGGAATAAACTTCCTGAAGATTTAAGACTTGCCCCAACTCTGACCACTTTTAAAACAAGACTGAAAACTTTTATGTTCACCTTAGCCTTCTGCTAAATTTTACCTACATTGCACTTTTAACTTCTGCCTTTAACCAAACAATTTTAATCACTCTGCACTGTAACTTTTATGTTTTTATTCTCTGTTTTTTAATTGTCTTTTAATTCTTGCATTTTATTTCACTTTATTGTATGACATGTTATGATGTGAAGCACTTTGAGTCTGCCTTGTGTATGAAAAGCGCTATACAAATAAACTTGCCTTGCCTTGCCTTGCCTTGCCTTATATTCTACATTTGGAGAATTTACTTTTGCTGATATCCAGTTTTGAAATGAACCCCAAAAAGTTTTTGTAAATTCACAATCATAAAATAAATGTTTTTGGGTTTCAATTTCACCGTCACAGAACAATTATTAGTTTCAATATTAAATCTTTCTCTTAGGAATTCATTACAAGGCTAAATGTCATGAATTATTTTAAAGTGCGTTTCCTTTCGGTGAGACGGGGAGAGTGAGGTACTCAGTCCTAAATATTTTCAACAGAATATTCTTTTAATAAATGTTTTCTTTGGAGTGAAATTAGAAAGAGTTCAGAAGTTAAAGTTCCTCTAATAATCTTATTTGTGCATTTCTTCTCCACAAATTCAATGTCATCTATTATAATGAAGGCAACCGTGGTATTATGTTTTCATATGTTAATGAGCCTGTCACCATATTTAGGATTGCTTGAGGAGTCGTCTTAATAACTGTTGAATATTGTTTAATTGTACATTCAATATTGTACTTCTCCATGAAATCATTGTGTTTAAGCAGATTCCCCCCTGAATCCATGACATGGACCAAATACCTCTCTCCACCCACTCACAAGACGATTAAACAATAAACATCTATTCTTCCATATCGGGCAGTTGTGTGGTAAAATTGTGTTTTAGGCCAGTTTCCAGTGAAGGAGGACTTGCTGATGAAATGTTGACAACTTAATGGGAAGTTAAGAAACACATGTTGGTTTCAATGGGTGGATTTCAGATGGCAGAGTGTTTGGGGGATGCTCACTGCAGGATGCTCTGGAGAAAAGGACATCCCTCCCCCTGCACCACTTCCTGCTTCTGACACGCTGGCTCCTTTTTGCATTGTGGCAGATGAGGCATTTCCCTTGAAGGAGTACCTCATGAAGCCATATCCGAACCGCAGACTATCTGTCGAGCAACGCGTCTTCAGCTACAGACTGTCACGAGCTTGGAGGGTGGTAGAAAATGCCTTTGGCATCTTAGCCAACCGTTTCCGTGTCTTTCAAACAGCCATTAACATTCAAGACACTGTCAAAGTGGAGGACATCACTTTGTCCTGTTGTGCTCTGCACAACTTCCTGCGGACCGAGAGCTGTGACCTGTACATGGCGGGAATCGTTGACCAGGAAGGAGCGGATCACAACACTATCCCAGGAAGTTGGAGACAAGAACCTGAACTACGACAGGCCTCCCTGCCACACACAACCAATGTAACAACACGGGCCAAGCAGCACAGGGATGAACTATGCTGCTACTTCAATTCTGTCCCTGGTGCTGTGCCTTTTCAGTGAGGCAAACTATAGGAAATGTGTGTGCCTATCATGTTCAGTTTGTTATCCTGTATGTCATGCACACTTGGAGTATTTGAAAATAAATGCCCACATGTGGGGGTTTGCTTTATCTCCTGCCTCTGCCTGATATTGAAACTTTACAGTATACCCGTTTGGTTGTAGAGATAGTTGAGAGGTGTTTTTCTCAGAACTTTCCCTGAGTCAAACTAATGAATAACAAAGTATGTTGACCTTCAGTCAGACATGTTTGACACATTTGTGTATTTAATCTTTCATATTTTAGACTTTAGAAGTGATGTTTAGAAATGTAAAGTTACATTCTGGATGTATGTACAGTATTTCTTCTTATTTTATATATATATATGTTTAGTGAACTGTGTTTTTATTCACAAGTTATTGATTGTATTTACTCTGTATGTATCTTGATTTAAGAATGGGGCTGTTTCTAAGGGCATATTTCTGCAATGACTCTGTTCCATCCCATTTTCAGAAATGAACTGCATTAGTATTTGGTAAAAGGTTGTGTAAAAGTAAAAACTTAGCTATTGAGTTGAGCATTAATGCACATTTTAGTCATTTCAAATCTAAAATGTATACTCAGAAGTAGAAACAAAGGAGTGCATTTAAATATTTATGTAATCTGAAAAACCACATTCAAGAACGCCTGTTTTTACACCAGAAGTTAACATGTTTACGGCTTGGTACAAAAAACCATTTGATGAAGGATAATTGTTATTCACAATAAGGGGCTCGGTGTAACGGTTTGTCAGGAGGCTTAAAACCCGCCTCAGCTCCAGCTTTCAGCCTGTCGTTAGGTTGACTGAAAGTTATGGTGAGAGCACTTCCAACATGGAGACCGCCATCGATGCAGGAACAAGTGGGTTACATCTCTCAGGACATCCGGGGGAGACCTGCCTCGCAGTGAGTTGTTGAAGAAGGGAAGCAGGCCTTTCAACCGAAGTCCACCCCAGCAGAACCAACAAATGCAGATGTTGTTGAGGCCTAGGTTTCTTCTTCTGTCTCTGCAGCTCTCTGGGCACATGGACGGACATAGCTGTCACCAATAATCCACACTGTCTATAGAAGAAATACAAAAATGTTCAATGAATGCATCGGATAAGGCAACATGTACAGTTCACTACACGTGACAGCTCAGGGTGTGTTTTGTTATTAGCCACATCTGCAGGGATAATATTGAACAAGGTAGGCACTACTCATAATAATAGATGCCAGACTTGAGATACATTTCTAATACCTACAGTTTTTGGAGTGTGCAGCTGACACTTCGTCATCACTGACCACAGACAAAATAAATATCTTATGATAAATAAAAAACATTTCTTTTTCAAGTGTCATGTTCACCCACATCACTGTTGACATCAGTAAATATAAGTCACAGACATTCCTCTGTTAGTCAGAACAGTAACAACCATGAACTGTATGCATTGTAATATTGATTTCTTCTGGATGTCTCTCATTTATTTACAGTCTATGGTCTAACAGTAGTTTAACAACAACAACAAAGCTCTTTTATCGTTTTAAAACGGACTTCTTATCCTTTAATATGTAATTACACCCAAGCAATGATTTGTAACACAATACGAGAATTTATTTGTAAAGATCAGCCTCAAAGTGGTTCTTAAATTGTATGTTAAAACGATGCTAATGTATTGCTCTGCTAACCCGGTCTACTAACTGCTGTGACAAATAACTAATGACCATAATTATATATTTAAAAAAAGTGCAGTTTTAATGCTAAAATGATATTTGGGATGACGATAATTCGTTGTAACTGTTGTAGAAAAGTTTAATGTTGACTTACTGTTTATAGAGTTATCTCTGGACGAGTGGGAGCAGGAGAGCCGTAGGGGGTGATGTAAAGCAGACGTTAGCTTTGCTGTGAAGTGGACTGCTAGCTAGCGTCGAGCTGGTCGAGCATCGGCGGAGTTAAGTCCCGCCTTAACGCTGTCGTTAGGTTGATCCCGCTTGGATCCAAAGTTAGGTTGAGACAATAATTCCAATATGGATGCGGCCGTCGATTAGACTCATTTTAAGCCTCCGTAACAGACGGGATACGTCACTCAGGGTTCGTCCAGTAATATTTACAGTCTATGGTCTACGCTCACCTGGACAAGCCGGACAGCACTGTGAGGGTCATGTTTATCGACTTCTCCAGTGCTTTTGATACCATCCGTCCGGCTCTACTGGGTGAGAAGATGACGACGATGCAGGTGGATGCTCCTCTCGTGTCCTGGATTGTTGATTGCCTGACTGGCAGACCGCAGTATGTACGCCTTACACACTGTGTGTCAGACAGAGTGGTCAGCAACACTGGGGCCCCACAGTGGCCCTCTACACCACAGACTTCAACTACAACACGGTGTCCTGCCACCTTCAGAAGTTTTCTGACGACTCGGCTGTAGTTGGATGTATCAGCAAGGGTGAGGAGGCCGAGTACAGGACTATGGTGGGTGACTTTGTCGCATGGTGTGAGCAGAACCATCTCCAGCTCAACGTGGCAAAGACAAAAGAACTGGTGGTGGATCTAAGGTGGAGGAAGGCACCGGTGACCCCTGGTTTCATCCAGGGGGTCAGTGTGGACATTGTAGAGGATTACAAGTACCTGGGAGTGCACATTGACAATAAACTGAACTGGTCTAAGAACACCGAGGCCGTCTACAAGAAGGGCCTGAGCCGCCTCTACTTCCTGAGGAGGCTGAGGTCCTTCAACATCTGCAGGACGATGCTGAGGATGTTCTATGAGTCTGTGGTGGCCAGTGCCATCCTGTTTGCTGTTGCATGCTAGGGCAGCAGGCTGAGGGTAGCAGACTCAAACAGGCTCGACAAACTGATCCGCAAGGCCAGGGACATTATCGGGGTGGAGCTGGACTCTCTGACAGCGGTGTCAGAGAGAGGGATGTTGTCGAAGTTGCGTAGCATCTTGGACAATGACCCACACCCACTCCATGACGTGCTGGTCAAACACAAGAGCACATTCAGTGCTAGACTGATCCCTCCACGATGCACCACAGAACGCCACAGGAGGTCATTCCTGCCTGTGGCCATCAAACTTTATAACGCATCCCTTTGAGAGTCAGACAATTGGATACTGGTCTATTAACCTGGTCATATTTATTAAACTCTGAAACTGTGCAATCTGTCTGCAAACCGGTCAATAACTGTGCAATATCTTTATACTTATACCGTGCAATATCTGTTTAACACAGCTCATCTTGTGAATTCATAATGTAAATATTATTTATCTTGTACATACGGTATTATAGGAGTCCTACTTGGTACTTATTGCTATTTTTTGCTTATTTTATTGTCTCTATTTTATTTTATTTCCTACTACTGTACTGCACGAAGAGCAACGGTAACACCCGAATTTCCCCCTGGGATTAATAAAGTGTTTCTGATTCTGATTCTGATGTCATCGCCACAAACAGACATCACTTCACGTGACGCTGTAGAGGAACGGACGTCTCATGTCTCTTAAAACAGATTTCTTCGTTTCCTCTCTCCTCTGCCTCGTTTCCTTGTATCTCTCTATGCATCTCTGGTGGGAGGGACTGGGGCTACTTCTCATGTCTCTTAAAACAGATTTCCTCGTTTCCTCTCTCCTCTGCCTCGTTTCCTTGTATCTCTCTATGCATCTCCGGTGGGAGGGACTGAGGCTACTTCTCATGTCTCTTAAAACAGATTTCCTCGTTTCCTCTTTCCTCTGCCTCGTTTCCTTGTATCTCTCTATGCATCTCTGGTGGGAGGGACTGAGGCTACTTCTCATGTCTCTTAAAACAGATTTCCTCGTTTCCTCTTTCCTCTGCCTCGTTTCCTTGTATCTCTCTATGCATCTCTGGTGGGAGGGACTGAGGCTACTTCTCATGTCTCTTAAAACAGATTTCCTCGTTTCCTCTTTCCTCTGCCTCGTTTCCTTGTATCTCTCTATGCATCTCTGGTGGGAGGGACTGGGGCTACTTCTCATGTCTCTTAAAACAGATTTCTTCGTTTCCTCTCTCCTCTGCCTCGTTTCCTTGTATCTCTCTATGCATCTCTGGTGGGAGGGACTGAGGCTACTTCTCATGTCTCTTAAAACAGATTTCCTCGTTTCCTCTTTCCTCTGCCTCGTTTCCTTGTATCTCTCTATGCATCTCTGGTGGGAGGGACTGAGGCTACTTCTCATGTCTCTTAAAACAGATTTCCTTGTTTCCTCTCTCCTCTGCCTCGTTTCCTTGTATCTCTCTATGTATCTCTGGTGGGAGGGACTGAGGCTACTTCTCATGTCTCTTAAAACAGATTTCCTTGTTTCCTCTCTCCTCTGCCTCTGTGAGGGCACTCATTCTTTGGGCTCAGTGATAGTGGTGAGAGAATCAACTCACTGCAATCAGGTGTGTGTCACACTGATTGGCCTTGATTGAGCCCAGGTGTGGGGAGCTTTTATATACCCTGAGTCTCCAGTGCTCTGTGCTGACTCATTATCTCACCTTCAGAGGTAGTGAGAGGTTCTCCCTGTGTTTCTCTAGTGTCGGTGTGTCTATATAAACACCAACTAAGATCTTGTTGTGAATCATATTCCAATTGCCTGTCGCCCAATGTATAACTTGGGGTGCTGGATAGTTCCTTTTTGACTCCAGCCTTTTGTGTTTTCAAAGGTCTCTCTGGCCGCCTCTCCCTTTTGTTTTGGGTTTTCTGGGTCTCCTGGACAATTTTGGTTTTGTGTCAGCTGCTTGGCAGCAGTGGTTTAGTTAATCATTTTCGGTGCATTATTTAGGTTAGGAAGCCTGTTGTGGCTCAATACAGTTACGTGGTTTTCCCCCCCCCTTTCCAATCTATCGCTTGCGATTTAGTGGTTATCCTTCTGGGATAACTTTGAGACACCCCTGGGTCCGCACTTGCGTCCCAATCCCCCCTCCGTCCTTACAGAATGAGTCAGCCAATGGCGGACACAGCGGACCCCTTCTCTCGTGATTCTCAGACTTTGGACCTCAGTGATAAACTAGCTGTACAGGGGCAGGCTATCACAGCTCAAGGAGCCCTTTTAGGCTCTCATGAGCAAATGCTGCGTGCGATTGCTGATCAACAAGTCTCTCATGACCATATGCTTCAGGAGATACTTGCACGTTTACAGACACCCGGGCCAGCTCCAACCCAAGTACAAGCACCTCCAGTTACACATCATGGCCCTATTGTAGTTCAGGAGACCAAGCTGGCAACCCCAGCCCGCTATGACGGGCATCCCGGGAGGTGTAAGGGATTTATCACCCAATGTAGTTTAGTGTTTGAACTACAACCCTCTATGTTTAACACGGACCGAGCCCGGGTAGCATATATAATATCTCTACTCGCTGACAAGGCCCTTTCATGGGCTACAGCCTTGTGGGAGAGACAGACTCCTGTCTGTGCTGACTCTGCCCTCTTCATGGCAGAGATGAAATTGGTGTTCGACCACGATGTAAGTGGCCAGGAAGCAGCCAAACGGCTTCTAAGCATACGTCAGGGCTCTTCGAGCGTGGCAGAATTTTCAATTCAATTCCGAACTTTAGCTACGGAGTCGGGTTGGAACAGGGAGGCTTTGATAACCACTTTTATTCATGCCTTGTCTGAGAGGGTTAAGGATGAGCTCGCTTCCCGTGATGTTCCGGATTCACTTGAGGGATTAATCTCATTGGCAATTAGAATTGACAACAGAATCCGTGAGCGAAACAGAGAGAGGAAACAGGCGTACACCCGCCCACCGTCCGAGGAGTTTAACATCCCTCAGGAAAGACCAAACCTGCCTAGGGGATCCCCTGACAATGATGAACAAGAACCCATGCAAATAGGACACACACGGCTTACTCCAGCAGAAAGACAGAGGCGTATGAGCAGGGGAGCTTGTCTATACTGTGGGAGGGTGGGTCATTTCATTCGCCAGTGCCCTGCAATGCAGAAACACCATACGCAGGGAAACGAGTAGACTCGTCAGAACATGGGGAGGTCTTGCCGAGTCTAAATAATTCCCCCCCAGTGGCCAATAATCACACTTTTTTATCCCTTGAATTATCCTGGAATGGACACCGGTGCAACTTTTCAGCATTTGTTGATTCAGGAGCAGCAGGTAGTTTTATGGACTCAACCCTTGCCCGAAATCTCAAACTACCCATTTTTAATCTTTCTTGTCCATTTGCTATCACCGCAGTGGATGGGCTACCTTTGGGTATTGGAAGGGTTGAGAAGGTCACATGCCAGATTTTTATTCGCATTGGCAATCACACGGAGGAGATTCAATTTTTTCTTATTGATGCACCTAAGTTACCCCTAATTCTGGGACACCCATGGCTTAAGGAACACAACCCTCACATCAATTGGAGGTCTGGGGAGGTGCTGAGCTGGGGCCCAGACTGTGCATCTCACATGATGGAATCAGACTCTGTTCACCTCCATCCTTTGGGCCTTGAGCCTCCGGCTGCCACGAGCGCCCCTGCGTCTGAATCTCCCAGTGCCACTATGGATAACCCTCTTGTGTCTCCCACTTCAGTAGGTCTCACCTCCTCTAACCCCAGTGATCCCCTGACTCTTGGGGCTCTTGAGCCCTTGACCCCTTCTGATTCTTCGTCCCCTGTTGCTATGCACTCTCTTCTTCCCAATGGGGTTCCTGCAGAGTACGCTGAACTTAGGGAAGTTTTCAGTAAACAGAAGGCCTCCATCCTTCCTCCCCATAGGCCCTATGATTGTTCCATCAATCTCCTCCCAGGCACTACACCCCCAAGGGGCCGCCTGTATTCCTTATCACGACCTGAAACATCAGCTATGACAAGCTATATCGATGAAGCTTTAGCTGCAGGTTTCATTCGCCCCTCTACATCTCCAGCTGGGGCTGGTTTTTTCTTTGTGGGGAAGAAGGATGGGGGGCTGAGACCCTGCATTGATTACAGGGGTCTAAATAACATCACCGTAAAGAACCGCTACCCACTCCCTCTCATGTCCACGGCGTTTGAGCGGCTTCAGGGTGCGTCCTTCTTTACAAAGTTGGACCTTAGGAACGCCTACAATCTGGTGCGCATAAGAGAAGGGGACGAGTGGAAGACAGCGTTCAACACTCCACGGGGGCACTATGAATATCTGGTCATGCCCTTCGGACTTTCGAATGCCCCCGCTGTTTTCCAGGCATTTGTTAATGATGTCCTCAGGGAGATGCTTGAACTTTTTGTTTACGTGTATTTGGATGACATCCTGATTTTTTCGAAGTCCTATCCGGAGCATGTGTCTCATGTTAAGAGGGTTCTCCAGAAGTTGTTGGAGCACCAACTCTTTGTTAAGGCGGAGAAATGTGTCTTCCATGCCCCCACAGTCAAGTTTCTGGGGTACGTTGTGGCCCGGGGCAGTGTCAGAATGGACCTAAGCAAGGTCATGGCCGTGCAGGAGTGGCCTCAACCTGACTCTGTCAAACAGGTTCAGCGCTTTTTGGGGTTCGCAAATTTTTATCGGCGCTTCATTAGGGACTTTAGTTCGATTGCTGTCCCTATTTCAGCACTGGTAAAGGGTACTCCTTCACGTTTCCGTTGGTCCCCAGAGGCTGAGAAGGCATTTACAGAGCTTAAGAGAAGGTTTACCACTGCACCGGTCCTAATTCACCCAGACCCCTCAATACCTTTTGTTGTTGAGGTTGATGCCTCTGATGTGGGTGTTGGGGCAGTTTTGTCCCAACGTTCTCCAAGGGACCAAAAGCTCCACCCGTGTGCATTCTTCTCTCGGCGTCTTCTACCAGCCGAGAGAAATTATGATGTTGGTGACAAGGAGCTGCTTGCAGTGAAGTTGGCCTTGGAGGAGTGGCGTCACTGGCTTGAGGGTTCCGAGCATCCGTTTCAAGTCTGGACCGACCATAAGAATCTGGCTTATATCCAGCAGGCCAAACGCCTAAACCCTCGCCAAGCTCGATGGGCCTTGTTTTTCAACAGGTTTGATTTCAACCTATCATACCGTCCAGGTTCGAAGAATCTGAAGCCAGATGCCCTATCTCGCCGATTTGACTGTTCAGGTAGTGACAGTTCTCCAGAGCCCATTGTTCCCCTTACCCGCATCCTTGCCCCACTCACCTGGGAGATTGACACGGTTGTTCAGGGGGCTCAGCAGCAGGAGCCAGACCCAGGAGGGGGGCCCCCAGGCTGTCGGTATGTTCCTGCAGGAGTGCGATCACAAGTGCTTCAGTGGGGTCACTCCTCACGCCTCACAAATCACCCTGGTGTTCGTCGCACTCTTGGTTTTCTCAAACGGAGATTCTGGTGGCCCGGGATGGGGAGAGATGTGCGGGTGTTTGTGGCGGCCTGCACTATTTGTGCCCAAAACAAGACATCACAACAGCCTCCTGCTGGTCTGCTCTGGTCATTACCTATCCCAAATCGCCCTTGGTCTCATGTGGCCCTGGATTTTATTACGGGACTACCCTCATCTAAAGGGTTCACTGTCATTATGGTTGTTGTAGATCGGTTCTCAAAGGCAGCCCATTTCGTCCCTCTCCCAAAGCTTCCTTCGGCCTTAGAAACCGCCCGGCTTGTGGTCAAGCATGTCTTTTGCTACCACGGCCTGCCCCAAGACATTGTGTCTGACCGGGGCCCTCAGTTTGCGTCCCGTTTCTGGAGGGCCTTTTGTTCCCTTGTGGGTGCTTCAGCTAGTCTTTCGTCAGGGTTTCATCCGGAGACCAACGGCCAGACTGAGCGCACCAATCAGACACTAGAGCGAACACTTCGTTGCCTGGCCTCCTCCAACCCTACCACATGGAGCGAACAACTGGTGTGGGCTGAATATTCTTATAACACCTTACAGAATGCATCCACTGGTTTCTCTCCTTTTGAGTGTCAGTATGGGTATCAGCCACCGTTGTTCCCAGAACAGGAGAGGGACTTGGGGGTGCCTTCGGCTGCTCAGTTCATCCAGCGGTGTCGTGCTACCTGGAGGCGTGTTCGTGCGTCTCTTCAACGCTCTGTGGCACGGCAGAAGCACTACGCAGACCAGCATCGCCGTCCAGCCCCAAACTATCGGGTTGGTCAGAGGGTGTGGCTCTCCACAAGGGACCTCCCACTACGGGTAGAGTCTCGCAAATTGGCGCCACGCTTTGTTGGCCCCTTCAAGATCATTCGAAGGATTAACCCTGTCACTTTTCGCCTCCTGCTCCCTCGGTCCATGAGGATTCATCCCTCGTTTCATGTTTCCCGTCTCAAGCCAGTCTGCTCCAGTCCCCTGGCACCTCCAGGGAGGCCTCCACCTCCACCCAGGTTGGTTGGGGGTCAACCAGCCTACACGGTTCGGCGTATATTGAACTGTCGTCGGGTGGGACGTGGGGTTCAGTACCTTGTGGACTGGGAGGGATATGGTCCGGAGGAGCGTGCCTGGGTCCCAGCTAGGGACATTTTGGACCCAGCTCTTATCCGGGACTTCCGTCGCCTCCGGCCTGGTGGCTCTGTTGGAACGTCAGGTGCCGTTCCTTAGAGGGGGGGTCCTGTGAGGGCACTCATTCTTTGGGCTCAGTGATAGTGGTGAGAGAATCAACTCACTGCAATCAGGTGTGTGTCACACTGATTGGCCTTGATTGAGCCCAGGTGTGGGGAGCTTTTATATACCCTGAGTCTCCAGTGCTCTGTGCTGACTCATTATCTCACCTTCAGAGGTAGTGAGAGGTTCTCCCTGTGTTTCTCTAGTGTCGGTGTGTCTATATAAACACCAACTAAGATCTTGTTGTGAATCATATTCCAATTGCCTGTCGCCCAATGTATAACTTGGGGTGCTGGATAGTTCCTTTTTGACTCCAGCCTTTTGTGTTTTCAAAGGTCTCTCTGGCCGCCTCTCCCTTTTGTTTTGGGTTTTCTGGGTCTCCTGGACAATTTTGGTTTTGTGTCAGCTGCTTGGCAGCAGTGGTTTAGTTAATCATTTTCGGTGCATTATTTAGGTTAGGAAGCCTGTTGTGGCTCAATACAGTTACGTGGTTTTCCCCCCCCTTTCCAATCTATCGCTTGCGATTTAGTGGTTATCCTTCTGGGATAACTTTGAGACACCCCTGGGTCCGCACTTGCGTCCCAATCCCCCCTCCGTCCTTACAGCCTCGTTTCCTTGTATCTCTCTATGCATCTCTGGTGGGAGGGACTGAGGCTACTTCTCATGTCTCTTAAAACAGATTTCCTCGTTTCCTCTCTCCTCTGCCTCGTTTCCTTGTATCTCCATCATGCATCTCTGGTGGGAGGGACTGAGGCTACTTCTCATGTCTCTTAAAACAGATTTCCTCGTTTCCTCTCTCCTCTGCCTCGTTTCCTTGTATCTCTCTATGCATCTCTGGTGGGAGGGACTGAGGCTACTTCTCATGTCTCTTAAAACAGATTTCCTCGTTTCCTCTCTCCTCTGCCTCGTTTCCTTGTATCTCTCTATGCATCTCTGGTGGGAGGGACTGAGGCTACTTCTCATGTCTCTTAAAACAGATTTCCTCGTTTCCTCTCTCCTCTGCCTCGTTTCCTTGTATCTCTCTATGCATCTCCGGTGGGAGGGACTGAGGCTACTTCTCATGTCTCTTAACCCTTATGCCCTGCTAAGAAAAAGTTACGTTGGGACTGTTAACTACAAGATTTGCAGCTTGAACCCTTGAACTTTAAACTGCTATAAAATTATGAAAGATTAATATTTTTCCCCAAAGTTTTTCCTTTCTTTCATGAAGGGGTTCTTGTTTGATTTATATCATGATTTCATTATTAACCCCTTAGATGCCAGTTTGGATCATAACCACTTTCTTGAAAAATACACTAAAATACACTATAACTCAATATTCAAAAACATGTTTTACTTTGTCTATCATCAGTATCACCGGCTGACCCGTCTGAATTAGTGAGAAGATTGATTTTGGTGCATTATTACTTTTTGTATGATGTCAGATTGAAAAAACAAAGTTGTGTTGTGACTGTTAACTACAAGATGTGTAGTTTGAACTCAGAAGGAGCACTCAACTCAACGCTGACGGTACTCTGATCACCTACAACGTTAGAGACAGGTGCTAACTCACAAAACCCCGGAAACTACAGACATACGGGATATCTGTGAGAGAGCCGGAAATAGACGCGTCATCCTGACCTATTTTCTTCTGACTTCCGGTAAGATGGCGGACCGGGACGCTGCTAGGGAATTTTTGAGAGGGGGTGGGAGAGCAGCGCTGGAGTGGTTTCTCTGAAAACTTGGAAAACTTACGTTAAATCACTTGCATTGTGGCACTTTACATGGAGACTGAAGATGAAGGGGGAGGAACTTGAAAAAAGAATAAGGAGAAAATGAGGAAAAGAAAGAGCAAGGGCAACTTGTCGCAGGATTCAGATGAGGGGAAAAAGCAGCCGGGAAATTCAAAAATTATGAGAATGGAAGGTAACCAGACAGAGGAGTTTAAAGTTATCTTTAAATTGAAGGATGGTCAGGCAGGTTTCAGTTCCTTTAACCCTATCCGGCTGGCTAGGGCATATAGGGAAGAGTTGGGTGAAATTATTAACGCAAGGATTCTGGCGGATGGGAAACTACTTGTTTTCTGTAGGTCTGCAGCTCAGGTGGCTAAGGCTGTTTCACTGAAGGCGATAGGGGAGAGGCGAGTGGAAGGTTTTGCCCCAGGTAGTAAAGCTGGACTGAAAGGGGTCATCTATGGAGTGTCATTGGAAGTCGGTATGGGAGAACTGGTGAAAGGGATCGAGAGTGCTGAGGTTGTTGAGGCTTCGCGTATAAGGATCTTTAGGGACGGAGCTAAGCGTGATTCTACTGTTGTGGTGTTAACCTTTCAGGAAGAGGTTCTCCCAGAGAGAGTGTTCTTAGGCTGTCTATCGTTTAAAATTCATCCTTACAGGCGGCCACCTTTAAGGTGTTATAAATGCCAGAGATACGGCCATATTGCAGCAGCTTGTCGAGGAGCCCGGAGATGCGGAAAATGTGGAGGTGATCATGAGCTCTCTGTTTGTAAGGAGAGTGCGTTAAAATGTGGAAGCTGTGGAGAAAACCATGTTGCTGGTAGTCGTGAGTGTGATCAATATAAGCAGGCAATGAAAGTGCAGCAGTATAAGGAGATCAATAAAGGAGCTTCTTATGCTGAAGCTGTCAAACAGGTAAAAAAAAATAGGTGATGAGGTAGTTGAAGTGAGGAGGAGCGAGCAGGATTATGTCCCTCAGGTAAATTGTGTGGCAGATGACTCAGTGGTGGTGAGTAGGGTTAATTTCCTGGCTTTCATTGTTGAAGTGTTGAGTGGTGTAAAGCAGACCAAAAACAACTCGGATGTGGTGAGAATTGTGGTGCAGGCTGCTGAGAGAGTATTTGGGCTTGGAGGAGTTGAGCCCGCGTCTCTCCATAGTTATGTGTTTGCAAGAGACAGAAAGGTGAATGATACTGGAGACAGAGAGGAAAATGGTGATGATATTTAGTTTGCTCATGTTTTATATCTTCCAGTGGAATGCCAGAAGTTTGGTAGCCAATGGGCAGGAGTTAAAGAGGTTTGTGGATGCTTTTAAAGAAAAGCCACAGTTGATATGTATACAGGAGACATGGCTCAAACCAATATTAGATTTTGTTATACCAGGGTATGTTTGTTTGCGTAAAGACCGGAAATCTTCTGGAGGAGGGTGTGCAATCTTTGTTAAAGATGGTGTCCAGCATAGGAGAATAAATATAACATCAGAGCTGGAATGTGTGGCGATTGAAGTATGGAGCACAGCAGGAAGGTTCTCCTTGATACATTTTTATTACCCTTGTCATCTGTTGGAAATGGAAAAGTTAACTGAGATAATGGATCAGGTGCTTCCCCCAGTAGTGTGGGTGGGAGATTTTAATGCTCACAATCCCTTGTGGGGTAGCAAAAACAGGGATAAGAATGGAGCCTTAGTAGAGGATTTTCTAGATAAATATAACCTGGTAGTGTTGAATGATGGCAGGCCGACGAGATTTCAGATTGGTAGTGAGAGCGTGTCATGTATAGATTTAACTTTTGCATCAGGTGAGCTTGCTAGATGTGGGGAATGGGACCTTATGGATCGTTATACCTTGGGGAGTGATCATTTTCCCATTTTAAGCAGGTTTGGCAGAGTTTTGCAGGTGGAGAGTGAGAGGTCAGTGAGGAGGTTTAATTTTCATAAAGCAGATTGGGATAAGTTTAGAGAACAGTTGGCTGTACATTTAGGAGATGTAATGAGTGAGGGTAGCACTCAAGAGTGGAGTAGGTCCTTCTGTAATACTGTTAAAAGAGTAGCAGAAGAATCCATACAAATCAAGGTTGAGAGGAAGGAGAGGAAAATAGTGCCATGGTGGAATCAGGCTTGTAATGATGCTGTGCGTGCTCGTAATAGAGCTTACAGAAAGTTGAGGAGAAGTCCGGTTGAGAGCCAGGTTATTGAGTATAAGAAACAACGAGCTGTAGCTAGGAGGGTTATTAAAGAGGCTAAGAAAGAAAGCTGGCGGAGCTTCTGTGGCACTGTAAGCACTGAGTCTACTGTTAAACAAGTTTGGAATATGATTCATCGGATGGCGGGGGTCAATAGGGGTGTGTCTATTCCTGTTTTGGCGGAGGAAGGTAGAGAAGTAATAAGTAACAGGGATAAGGCTGACTTGTTAGTCAAGACTTTTCAGCAAGTTCATAGTGTAAGTAATGTAAGTAGAGAAGGTCAATTTAGGAGGGAGACGATGCTTGAGCAGGAGGGGTACAAACTTGATATGAGTTATGATAATAGTGATGTTGTAAATGGCCTTTTTTCCATGCAGGAGCTGAAGAAAGCAATAAGGCGAGGGCGACACACTTCTCCTGGGAGAGATGGCTTTGGGTATGAGCTGTTTCAGCATATGGCATTAGATGAGGTATTGGCTTTGATTAATACAGTGTGGGAGGAAGGTCTGATCCCGGCCGAATGGAAACATGCAGTTATTGTTCCAATAATTAAGCCTGGTAAGGAGGCTGATAGTCCTGGGTCATATAGACCAATTGCCCTTACAGCTATCATCTGTAAGATTATGGAGAGGATGGTCACTGACAGGTTAGTACACTAGAAAAGAAAGGGTACTTTTCTTCATATCAAAATGGATTTAGGATAGGTCGTGGGACTATGGAATCTGTTTTAGTATTGGATAATGACATCAAGAAAGCGCTGGTTAACAAGGAGGGAGTGGTAGGTGTTTTTCTAGACATTGAAAAGGCTTATGACATGCTCTGGAAAGAGGGAGTGGTGATAAAGCTTTTTGATGCAGGGATTCGAGGCAGAATGATTAATTGGATTACGGATTTTTTGAGATCCCGGTGCATTCAGGTGAGAGTGGGGGGAAGTTTTTCAGACACTCTGGCTGTGGACAATGGGACCCCTCAGGGGAGTGTTATCAGTCCTGTCCTGTTTAACATAATGGTTAATGATATGTTTGATGGTGTAGGAAATGGCTTTGGGAGGTCTTTGTTTGCAGATGACGGAGCAATATGGAAGAGAGGACGTAATATTGGTTACTTATTTGAGCAGATGCAGTGTGCATTGGATAATGTACAGGCTTGGGCAGATAAGTGGGGTTTTAGATTATCAATATCAAAAACAAAATATGTGATTTTTGGCAGGAAAAGGAGCATTGGCAGACAGGGTCTTAAGGTGTATGGGAAACTTATTGAGAGAGTCAGGGTCTTTAAGTTTCTGGGGGTTTGGATGGATGAAAAGCTGAATTATAAGGAACATGTATGTAGAATGGTTAGTAAATGTGAGAAGGTCATAAATATTATGAGATGTTTGGCTGGATGCTCATGGGGTGCAGATAGGAATCTGTTGTTGATGATTTATAGGGCTATGATTAGAGCAGTTTTTGATTATGGATGTATTGCATATGGGTCAGCAGCTAAGTCTACACTGGTTAAATTAGATGTGGTTCAGGCTAGAGCCCTGAGGTTGTGTACTGGGGCATTCCGGACAACGCCAATCCCTGCGTTGTTGGTGGAGGCAGGGGAGGCTCCACTAAGGCTGCGCCGTGCGAAATTGGTTTTAAATTGGTGTGTAAAATTAAAAGGTTTGGGAACAGCTCTTCCTTCAAGCTCTTTGCTAACAGAGTGTTGGGAGTTTGGCAAGGGAAGGAAAGGTGGGAATCAGCTAAATGGAGGCAGTTTTTTGCTGTCTGCCGGGGAGTCCATGGAGGAGCTTGGATTAAATGGGGGGGGGGGGGGGGGTGGCGCCCTCTGTCTGCTGGCCACCTATACCACACTGGTTATGGCCAGAGGTGGATGTGGACTTGTCCATTAAAAAATCAATAGAGGAAGGTGTAGTGGTAAATTTAGCAGCACATGTGGAGGAACATCTTAGTATTGATTGGAACAATTTTATGCACATCTATACTGATGGCTCAAGGGATCCGGAGAGCGGGAGGGTAGGTTTTGGGTTTTATGTTCCCCAGTTTAAAATCTGTAATTGTTATAGGCTGACTGATGGGTTATCCATTTTTACAGCTGAATTGGTAGCTATTCTGTGGGCACTTTGGTGGGTAGAAGAAGGGGGGTTGGAGAAAGTTATTATTTGCTCTGATTCACTGTCTGCTTTGATGGTTTTAGGAGGGGGAGAGGGCAGTGGGGCTAGACCGGACATAGTTGGGGAGATATTAATGACAGTTTTTAAATTGGAGAGGAGGGGATGTAATGTGGGCTTTATATGGATTCCGGCACATGTTGGGGTTGAGGGGAATGAGGTGGCTGACAGAGCTTAAGAGTTTAAGAGGGGATAGGGTGAAGTTGGAGGTGTATTTAGGCAGATTGGAGTGTCACAGCATAATTAATGGAAGAATGAAGGGACAATGGCAGCAGGAGTGGGATAGAGAAAAAAAGGGAGGACATTTTATAGTATTGTTCCGATAGTTGGTTCTGGGAATAGAGTCAGCATCCCACGAAGAGATGACGTCAAGATGGCAAGAATGAGACTAGGACACTGTGGACTAGCCAGTGGCTTGGTGCTAGTGGGGAAGCACAGCGATGGCTGCTGTGAGCATTGTGGAGTCCTAGAGTCAGTTTTACACATTCTGATGCAATGTCCACTATATTCTGGAGCAAGGAGGGAGTTATTTATTGCACTTTCAAAACTTGGCATTAAGACCTTCTCTATGAGAACAATTTTAGGAAGTGAAGACTGGCAAAGAGAGAGAACTGAGGCAGTGATATGCTTCCTTAAAAAAACGGGGTAACACTTTATATTAAGGTGCTTGTAATAAGCTGTTATTAATAGCTAATAAGCCACTTATAAGGCATTATAAGATTCTTATTAACTCTAATAAGTCTATATAAGTGTTAATAGAGGCATAATTAACAGACTTATTATGTCTTATAAGACACTTATAGGCACTTATTAGAAACTTATTAACTGTTTATTAAGATGTTTATTAACATTAATAAGACTTGATAAGGTAATATTAATGCCTTATAAAGATGAATAAATACTTTATTATGCACTTATTAACAGTTAATAAAGCTCCTCTGCAGGTACTGGATCTAAAGTAGGAACACTGCTTATAAAGATTAATAAATACTTTATTATGCACTTATTAACAGTTAATAAAGCTCCTCTGCAGGTACTGGATCTAAAGTAGAAACACTGCTTATAAAGATGAATAAATACTTTATTATGCACTTATTAACAGTTAATAAAGCTCCTCTGCAGGTACTGGATCTAAAGTAGGAACACTGCTTATAAAGATGAATAAATACTTTATTATGCACTTATTAACAGTTAATAAAGCTCCTCTGCAGGTACTGGATCTAAAGTGGGAACACTGCTTATAAAGATGAATAAATACTTTATTATGCACTTATTAACAGTTAATAAAGCTCCTCTGCAGGTACTGGATCTTAAGTAGGAACACTGCTTATAAAGATGAATAAATACTTTATTATGCACTTATTAACAGTTAATAAAGCTCCTCTGCAGGTACTGGATCTAAAGTAGAAACACTGCTTATAAAGATGAATAAATACTTTATTATGCACTTATTAACAGTTAATAAAGCTCCTCTGCAGGTACTGGATCTAAAGTAGGAACACTGCTTATAAAGATTAATAAATACTTTATTATGCACTTATTAACAGTTAATAAAGCTCCTCTGCAGGTACTGGATCTAAAGTAGGAACACTACTTATAAAGATGAATAAATACTTTATTATGCACTTATTAACAGTTAATAAAGCTCCTCTGCAGGTACTGGATCTAAAGTAGGAACACTACTTATAAAGATGAATAAATACTTTATTATGCACTTATTAACAGTTAATAAAGCTCCTCTGCAGGTACTGGATCTAAAGTGGGAACACTGCTTATAAAGATGAATAAATACTTTATTATGCACTTATTAACAGTTAATAAAGCTCCTCTGCAGGTACTGGATCTTAAGTAGGAACACTGCTTATAAAGATGAATAAATACTTTATTATGCACTTATTAACAGTTAATAAAGCTCCTCTGCAGGTACTGGATCTAAAGTAGAAACACTGCTTATAAAGATGAATAAATACTTTATTATGCACTTATTAACAGTTAATAAAGCTCCTCTGCAGGTACTGGATCTAAAGTAGGAACACTACTTATAAAGATTAATAAATACTTTATTATGCACTTATTAACAGTTAATAAAGCTCCTCTGCAGGTACTGGATCTAAAGTAGAAACACTACTTATAAAGATGAATAAATACTTTATTATGCACTTATTAACAGTTAATAAAGCTCCTCTGCAGGTACTGGATCTAAAGTAGGAACACTACTTATAAAGATGAATAAATACTTTATTATGCACTTATTAACAGTTAATAAAGCTCCTCTGCAGGTACTGGATCTAAAGTAGGAACACTACTTATAAAGATTAATAAATACTTTATTATGCACTTATTAACAGTTAATAAAGCTCCTCTGCAGGTACTGGATCTAAAGTAGGAACACTACTTATAAAGATGAATAAATACTTTATTATGCACTTATTAACAGTTAATAAAGCTCCTCTGCAGGTACTGGATCTAAAGTAGAAACACTACTTATAAAGATGAATAAATACTTTATTATGCACTTATTAACAGTTAATAAAGCTCCTCTGCAGGTACTGGATCTAAAGTAGGAACACTACTTATAAAGATGAATAAATACTTTATTATGCACTTATTAACAGTTAATAAAGCTCCTCTGCAGGTACTGGATCTAAAGTAGGAACACTACTTATAAAGATGAATAAATACTTTATTATGCACTTATTAACTGTTAATAAAGCTCCTCTGCAGGTACTGGATCTAAAGTAGGAACACTGCTTATAAAGATTAATAAATACTTTATTATGCACTTATTAACAGTTAATAAAGCTCCTCTGCAGGTACTGGATCTAAAGTAGGAACACTGCTTATAAAGATGAATAAATACTTTATTATGCACTTATTAACAGTTAATAAAGCTCCTCTGCAGGTACTGGATCTAAAGTAGGAACACTGCTTATAAAGATTAATAAATACTTTATTATGCACTTATTAACAGTTAATAAAGCTCCTCTGCAGGTACTGGATCTAAAGTAGGAACACTACTTATAAAGATGAATAAATACTTTATTATGCACTTATTAACAGTTAATAAAGCTCCTCTGCAGGTACTGGATCTAAAGTAGGAACACTGCTTATAAAGATTAATAAATACTTTATTATGCACTTATTAACAGTTAATAAAGCTCCTCTGCAGGTACTGGATCTAAAGTAGGAACACTACTTATAAAGATGAATAAATACTTTATTATGCACTTATTAACAGTTAATAAAGCTCCTCTGCAGGTACTGGATCTAAAGTAGAAACACTACTTATAAAGATGAATAAATACTTTATTATGCACTTATTAACAGTTAATAAAGCTCCTCTGCAGGTACTGGATCTTAAGTAGGAACACTGCTTATAAAGATGAATAAATACTTTATTATGCACTTATTAACAGTTAATAAAGCTCCTCTGCAGGTACTGGATCTAAAGTAGGAACACTGCTTATAAAGATGAATAAATACTTTATTATGCACTTATTAACAGTTAATAAAGCTCCTCTGCAGGTACTGGATCTAAAGTAGGAACACTGCTTATAAAGATGAATAAATACTTTATTATACACTTATTAACAGTTAATAAAGCTCCTCTGCAGGTACTGGATCTAAAGTAGGAACACTACTTATAAAGATGAATAAATACTTTATTATACACTTATTAACAGTTAATAAAGCTCCTCTGCAGGTACTGGATCTAAAGTAGGAACACTACTTATAAAGATGAATAAATACTTTATTATGCACTTATTAACAGTTAATAAAGCTCCTCTGCAGGTACTGGATCTAAAGTAGGAACACTGCTTATAAAGATTAATAAATACTTTATTATGCACTTATTAACAGTTAATAAAGCTCCTCTGCAGGTACTGGATCTAAAGTGGGAACACTGCTTATAAAGATGAATAAATACTTTATTATGCACTTATTAACAGTTAATAAAGCTCCTCTGCAGGTACTGGATCTAAAGTAGGAACACTGCTTATAAAGATTAATAAATACTTTATTATGCACTTATTAACAGTTAATAAAGCTCCTCTGCAGGTACTGGCTCTAAAGTAGGAACACTGCTTATAAAGATTAATAAATACTTTATTATGCACTTATTAACAGTTAATAAAGCTCCTCTGCAGGTACTGGATCTAAAGTAGAAACACTGCTTATAAAGATTAATAAATACTTTGTTATGCACTTATTAACAGTTAATAAAGCTTCTCTGCAGGTACTGGATCTAAAGTGGGAACACTGCTTATAAAGATTAATAAATACTTTATTGTGCACTTATTAACAGTTAATAAAGCTCCTCTGCAGGTACTGGATCTAAAGTAGGAACACTGCTTATAAAGATTAATAAATACTTTATTATGCACTTATTAACAGTTAATAAAGCTCCTCTGCAGGTACTGGCTCTAAAGTAGGAACACTGCTTATAAAGATTAATAAATACTTTATTATGCACTTATTAACAGTTAATAAAGCTCCTCTGCAGGTACTGGATCTAAAGTAGAAACACTGCTTATAAAGATTAATAAATACTTTATTATGCACTTATTAACAGTTAATAAAGCTCCTCTGCAGGTACTGGATCTAAAGTGGGAACACTGCTTATAAAGATTAATAAATACTTTATTGTGCACTTATTAACAGGTCAGTGAGAACAGGGTCCAGGTGAGTAAATGTTTAAAAACCATTGATACAAATATTTTACAACTTTCAAGTAAACAGAAACAAAAAGGAAGTCTATTAAACTTCCACTCAAACAGTTTTTGAATTTCTTTAACTTTAACTGTAAACATTATGAAAACATTTGGTGTGTCATAGCTACCAACATATCTGATCAAATTCAGAGAAAAAGCATAGTTGTATTTAACCCTTGTTACTGTAAATAAAGTGTTAAAGGTGAACAAACATCAGAAGACTAGGACACCTGGAGCCCAAAGTCTGAATACCAGTTAAGAGGAACACACAGGAATACATTTACAAACTTTGTATGTAAGGAACACAAATATTGCAGGTCAAGATTACAATACACAATTTACTAATGCAAATAACAACTAAAGTAATACAGTGTGCACATGAAATAAAATAAACCTTTGAAGTGTCTAAGCCCAGTCTTTGTTGTTGGGGCCCGTGTGTGTTTCTCTTTAATGTGTGCTTCCACACTATGAAGTAGTGAAGGAAGTTCATTCTTAGAAGAAACAGTCTTCTCAATCCCTCTCGAGGTCTCAAGGTTCGGCTCACTATCCAGTTAGCTGGAATCTCAATTCTATGGTGGGTGCTCTTGTCGATGGATGGTCTTCTGTATGCTGGATTAGCCCAGAGTCCGCCTTTAACCAAAACCTGACCTACAGACAGGTCACACCCCCCTACAAAGATAAACATGCACGTCAGTATCAACACAGGCTTGATCTCAATTCAAGCACTTGACATTTAACACCAAGTATTAAAATAACCTTTGTTTCTATTCACAATTTTCTATTAGCTCTGTTGTACTACAAAAAAGGTTAAAGTTTTTCTTCATCAATTTCCTGTTGAGCTTTTTCTTGATGAGACAACATAAGACACTTTACTGTAATAACTGTACTATGAAACACTGAAGCTCTGTGTGGGACACTCCATGAAAGAGAGTGTAATTAATAAAACAGAAAAGAAATTCATCATAACTTGCATTCAACTATTCCTTACTAATTTACATACATACTATGGCTAAGCTAAGCCACATTCAAACTCAAAATGTCACACTTTTGCTCTTACAGATCACAACAAGCCTGAATGGATACTACATTTTTCACAACACAAATGCTAACTAATTAGCATAGGCTTATGACATTTTACATGTCGCTAGTTAGCATCGCGGCTAACGCTAATTGCACAGGCCTAGGCACTATTCAATTCACTTGTTAGCATCGTGGCTAACGCTAGCTTAACGGCTAGCGGATTCAGCTTTGATAAACAGCTAACATTTTGTTGCTTTTTCAACCAAGAGTAATACATTACTCCTGGTCAATTATTTGTTTATATATACAGTATATATATATATATATATATATATATATATATATATATATATAACTACATGTAGCCAAGGCTTAAAAGACTACAAGATTACAGTATTACAGGCAGTTATTTGATTGACAGTGATGGTGAAGTTTCTAACCAATCAGGTGAGACTCCCAGCATTCCTAGCTGGCTGATTTGAGACCTGTTGTTTTGCCTGTCAGCCAGATTTTCCTGTTTAGCCCAGCATCTTAGCTGAGAGCATGCGTGTTAGTTTAAATCCAACTCCTCTGTCCTGACTGAGGGTATAAACATCCAAAGTGTTCAGTGGTAGGTTGAAAAAGCAACAAAATGTTAGCTGTTGATCAAAGCTGAATCCGCTAGCCGTTAAGCTAGCGTTAGCCACGATGCTAACAAGTGAATTGAATAGTGCCTAGGCCTGTGCAATTAGCGTTAGCCGCGATGCTAACTAGCGACA
Organism: Tautogolabrus adspersus; assembly: GCA_020745685.1. Taxonomy (NCBI): domain Eukaryota; kingdom Metazoa; phylum Chordata; class Actinopteri; order Labriformes; family Labridae; genus Tautogolabrus; species Tautogolabrus adspersus. The sequence continues at coordinate 1,570,869 of CM036543.1, read as the reverse complement.
TGTAAAATGTCATAAGCCCTGGGTGGTGTCTGTGCATCATCAGCACCAGACTCTGTCTTCTAGGAAGATTCTCTCTTTTCATCACTGATCGTAGTCTTGTCTTTTCAAGGCGTTCACACTCCAGCTCTTTGATTTTTATTGCAGCAACTTCAGAACCTTGGACAATAATGTCATTTAGTATTAGAGTTGTTTCATATTTTCAAAACTGTATATGTATATATATTATTAGCTAATGTTACTCCATGAAAACACACCTGTCGCGGTCTGCCTCTGGACTCTGGCAGGGATGGAGGTTGCGTTTGTTGCTGGAGATGATGCTGAGCTCCTCTTTAGAAAGCTGGACTAAAGTTTGTAGTCAGTATGTTAGTTTATACAGCTGTGCAGAGTATAGTAACGCTAGTTTCTATAGCAACATGAGGGCGAAACTTTTGACCAGCGAGAAAGTTTGCACTTAGCGCTGCTCAGATAAGTAGCAACCGGAGCTAACGTAACAATATAATAATAATAATAATACATTTTATTTGTAACGCACCTTACATTTAAAAGAAAGTCCCAAGGTGCTACAAGTACCATAAAAACAATAGCAGACAGTCAGACAATTAAAATCAGGCAGAGTTAAGAACCTGAGCATAAAAGCAAGATCTAAAAGCAGTGGTTATAAGGACAGGGTTTGTTTGTTTAAGAAAAGGTTCTTTTAAAAAGGAATGTTTTTAAGTCCTTTTTAAAGGAGTCCAGTGTCTGTGGGGCTCTCAGATGGCCAGGAAGAGCATTCCACAGCCGTGGGGCAGCAGAGGAGAAGGCTCTGTCCCCCATAGTGCAGAGCTTAGTCCTGGGGGTTTGGAGGCAGTTGGCAGTGGCAGATCTGAGGTGTCTTGTGCTGGTTTGTGGGGTGAGCAGTTCTTTAAGGTAAGGAGGGGCAGTGCCGTGTATGCATTGGTGAGTGAGTAGAAGGATTTTGTATTCGATCCTGGGTGAGACGGGAAGCCAGTGTAGTGAATGCAGGATGGGTGTGATGTGCTCGTGTTTCCGCACTCTCATCAGGATCCTGGCAGCACTGTTTTGGATGTATTGGAGTTTCTGTATGTTCTTGCCCGGGATCCCGATGAGAAGTGCGTTGCAGTAATCGAGCCTGGAGGAGACAAAGGCGTGGATGAGTTTCTCAGCGTCTCGGGGGGTGAGTGAGGGGCGGAGTTTTGCAATGTTCTTGAGATGAAAGAAAGAGGTTTTGCAGATGTGTTTTATGTGTGATTCAAAGGTGAGCAGAGGGTCCATTTTTACACCTAGGTTGGTGACATGTGGTGAGAGATGGATGTCTTGACCAGAGAAGGATATGGTAGTTATGGGAGATGACTGAACTTGGTGAGGTGTGCCGACTAGGATGGCTTCGGTTTTTGAACTGTTTAATTGGAGGAAATTTTGACTCATCCACGTCTTTATCTCCTCCAGGCAGGTGGTGAGTGTGGATGAAGGTGGTGAGGATGTAGAGGAGGTGGTGCGGGTTTTCATGTAAAGTTGGGTGTCGTCAGCATAGCAGTGGAATGATATTCCGTGCTGGGTGATGATGTGACCGAGGGGGAGCAGGTAGAGGGTGAAGAGGGTAGGGCCTAGGACTGATCCTTGGGGGACCCCGCAGGTGTGTGCTGGACCTGGTGTCTGCAATTTCAATGTATTCAGTCCTTGAAGATAGGTAGGACTGAAACCAGTCTAGGGCAGTGTCAGAGAGTCCGATGGTGTTGTGAAGTCGGTTCAGGAGGATGTTGTGGTCGACTGTATCGAAGGCTGCAGTCAGATCAAGGAGGATAAGCAGTGATGGAGAGCCGCCATCAGCTGCCATCAGCAGGTTATTTGTGACCCTAACCAGGGCTGTTTCGGTGCTGTGGGCAGAGCGGAAGCCAGACTGGAATTTGTCGTAGAGATTGTTCAGTTGTAGGTGGTCGTTGAGCTGGGCGGCAACTGCTTTTTCGAGAACCTTTGAAAGGAACGGAAGGTTGGAAATTGGCCTGTAGTTGGTGAATACTTCTGGGTCTAGGTTGGGTTTTTTCAGCCGGGGTCTGATGACAGCAGTTTTTAATGTAGGTGGGACATGGCCAGAAAGTAGGGAGTGATTAATGACTGTGGTGATTAGGGGACTTATGGCGTGAATGTTTGATTTTACCAGGGCTGTGGGGAAGGGGTCCAGGGCACAGGTGGTGGGTTTCATTCTGTGAATGATGCTCTCAACTTCTTCCTGTGAGATACTGACAAGGCAGCAGAGGGGCTGGGGGATCATCGGCTGTGGGTTGACAGTGAGGGTTGGTAGAGAGGAGGGGATGGAGAGAGTATATACTGTTTGTATTATCATGCTACGGGCTAAACTTCTGCTGACATGGACCGACTTGGCATACGAACAACCGCTAACGGGTCGACATCTCGCCATGCATCAGTCAAAGTCTGCCCAATTATCTCCGACACATAGGTTAGCATGCTAGCGTAGCTAAATCAGAGGACCCTAACGTTATTCTGCTATTCTGGTCGTTCTATGATAACGTCATCTACCTGTCGACATAGACTGAATGTTTTTGGTGAAACGACTCTATAACTATGATGCAAAGAAACAAGACACAAAGTTTGAAACGAGCTACTCACCAGTTACAAGCCCAGCGTCGGACTTACAGCCCACTGTTTCTTGAAGCTCTCTCCAACGTGTAAAAGCCTGTCCAATATTTCCTCTGGTCCGGTCACGCTCACTTTTTCTCTTCTTATCTTCATCAGTCACTGTACTTTTGCTCTTAGCCTCAGCCATTGTTTCAAACAGCACAAACACGGGCTAACTAACTGGCCTCTTCATTACTTACTCTGTTGACTGCAGTAGTGCCGTAAAGCGATGCGTACTTCTCGCGAGATAACCGCGGGACGCGGTTAAAAAGTTACATACCCCAGTTTTGAGCGAGAGGACCGCTGTGCGGACCTTAGACAGTCAACATTCTCTCTGCTGAGAGCTGTTGAGCTCTTAGATCAATTTTGAAACAACATATACTATAGGTGGAAAAGTTACATATTGTTGCTTTAACTTTGCACATACCTATATATATCTCTATGCTATAAATAAGGTCATTCATTAACGTTATTATTTTATTGTTACAGGTCTCAAAATGAGATGCCATAAGCAGATAAGAAGTTCTGCAAAACAGAAGACAAGAATGAGACACGTAAACTGTGCTTCTTGTCAGTTCAGCTTCACTCGGTAGAATCTTTATTAATCGGTATTCAAAATAAATGCTTCTTTTTTGACATTGTGTTCTCTGTTTTCTGTATCCTAATATTGCATCATTAATACAGAATTCACACCATCACAAATAAACATAACACAAACTGTCTGCTAATTCCATATCTTGTCTTCAAGATAAAACTCATATTTCGTTTCTTTTATTTTTTTACAAAATAATCCTATATGCTTCCATTGTTTAACGACATAAACACACATTTATTCAGCTCTTTAACTGAAACAGAGTTTTTACTTTTACTCTAAAACTGCAGTACTTGAGGACAATATTAACCTCAGTTATTATAATTTCCCGGGCTATCAAAAGGTCCTTGAATGTAGCGTCACACAGACGTAAAACAAAGGGAGACTAGCATGTTGCTCCTAGTACAATGGCTGGAAACTGATAACTGAAACTTCTGTGAACATTGAAACCGTACACATGACAATAACAAGACTGATAACTGTGACTTCTTTGAACACTGAAACCGTACACATGACAATAACAACACTGTAAATCAGGAGCTAATTTTAAACACAAAAGACGCGACGATCGCTGGCGCCATCTTGGCCCGCACGCGGTAACCTTAGCATCATGTCTACTCATTCACAAACACATGAAGTTCAACTACCTTCACAAATGCAATGTAGCATATTTCCGTTGTGTTTATCAATATTTATATGCACTTATACATGTGTTTTAACCATACAAACCTGTAAAAACAGAAGACAAGAATGAGACACGTAAACTGTGCTTCTTGTCAGTTCAGCTTCACTCGGTAGAATGAAGAAGAAACGAGAGTCCCAAAACAAAGACAGTCCATGAATGGGAGAAGCCCAGCGCCACACTGCCTCCTGCTGGCGACACTGAAGAGTAGTGTTATCTGGCTATTATAGCACATATAAGTGATTAACCTTCCTGGTAATATTATTTCCAAAATAAAAACATAGACACATTACATAAAATGTGACGACACATTTTGTGGGCGTCACACGCTCCCCGACAAAGAAAAATGGCTCCTGACATTTCAAACAAACACTGAAACCCTTCCTTACTTTTTCCTATACTTAAATCTACTTCTAAGAATCAAACACTTCTTAAACTTAAGGTTAGTAATATGTGTGAGTGGGCGACAGACTATGTGTAAGTGCACTTTAATACGAGTATGTGTATGGCATCATTACAGTGTAAGGTAATGTCTGGTAAGTGTTAAAATGATGCAAGGGATAGTTCTGCATACTCCAACCAGGCAGGGCTTGTACGGCATAAAGTCCAGCTGCATTCATCTGTCCATGTGGCTGGTAGGAGGGTTGGCCAAGAGACTCATATGTCAGCAACTGGGGAGGTCTCCTGTCCCGTGCAGATTTTCTGACTAATTCATCCTTCAGCATCACTTGTCCATCATTTTGGTATTCATGAATGTCCTGACAGTACTCCTGCTCAACTGGCTGTTCAGGGTTCTCAGGTTGGATTTCCTCATCAGTTTGTTGTGCATGTTGCTCTCGCCTGGTTTCTCTTTCCGGTGAGATTCTTTGTGGCTGCTCTTGTGTGTGACCTCTTGATGATGTGTTTCTGTGTGATTCAGGCAACCGTCGCAAGCTATCTGGGTTTTTCTTGGAATCACCGGTAGGTCTCACATTTTGGGTTTGTGGTTCAGGGCGAGGTGGTACTCTTAACCAGTATTGCACCCTAGGTGTTTCATCATCAGAGCTTTCAGATTCACTGCTTTGGGGTATTACTCTCTGTTTCTGTTCCAACATGTGATGAGTCTTTTGCTTATATTTTCCTTTAGCTGGTGATGAACTCTTTAGTTGGTCAGGTAAGTTTGCAGGCAGATCATTTACAACATGTAGGAGGTTTCTGTGCAGGACACGACTCTTACCATTACTCTGCTCCGGGAGCACTTTGTAAATGGGATTGTCATTCACTTGCTCTTTGACAACATATACAGTTTGTTCCCAATAGGATCTTAACTTTCCGGGCCCTCCTCTCTCACTCATGTTGCGGACTAAGACTCTATCACCAGGTTGGAGCATAACTCCCTTGATGTGTCGGTCATAGTATTTTTTTCCTCTTTCACTTGAGTTTTTGCTGTTCTCCCCTGCTAGTTGATAAGCCTCTTTCATTCTCAAAGCCCATTTCTTGGCATAGCCTTGTGGTGTTTCAGGTTGGTCTTTAGCTGACAAACCAAACATTAAGTCGACTGGAAGACAGGGATGTCGGCCAAACATGAGATAGTGAGGTGAGAAGCCTGTTGCCTCATGTCTGGTACAGTTGTACGCATGCACCACCAGGGGTAAATGTTCTTTCCAGTTGCTCTTGTCCTTTTCTTCCAGTGTTCTTAACATTTGAAGCAACGTTCTATTAAAACGTTCTGCTGGGTTGCCCTGAGGATGATAAGAGGTTGTTCTGGAGTGAGCAACTCCAGTTAAGTTTCTCAGGGTCTTAAACAGGTCATTTTCAAATTCTCTGCCTTGGTCGTGGTGTAACTTTGCAGGGTAGCCAAAGCGAGGGATGAAGTCACTGAATATTTTCTCTGCAGCAGTTCTGCCTGACTTGTTTCTCGTGGGATACACTTGGGAAAACCGGGTAAAGTGGTCTATGACTACTAAGATGTATTCATAGCCTCCTTTGCTTGTTTCCAGGTGCATGTAGTCTATGGAAACCAGTTCGAGTGGTGCACATGTTGTGATACTTCCCATCGGTGCTCTGACATGAGTGACAGGTTTTTTCTGTTTGATGCAACGGCACTTTCTTGTCACATATGTCTCAATGTCTCTTTTCATGTAAGGCCAGTAGAAACGGTCTCTAGCCAGATGAATGACTCTCTCAGCTCCCATGTGTCCCATGTCATCATGAAGATGCTTAAGTACAAGGCTGCGGTATTCTGCTGGTAAAACAAACTGTTTTCGCTGACCTGCTGTCCGATACAATAGTTGATTTTCCACATGCAACTTTCCCCACTCATGCATCAACTTTCTCGTGGGCCCACTGGCTCTCCTTTTGTCCTCATTTGTCAGTGTTGGTCTTGTTTCTTTCAGTTTGATCAGCTCACCAATAGCAGAATCTTCTCTTTGAGACCTGACTAGCTCGCTGTGGGCAATAGTAAGTGGTGATGTGTTCAAAGAGGGCTCTGATTGTGATATCAGGTTAAGTGCAGCAACATAGGCAATATCTTGTCCCTTTGCAGCCTCACAACCTTCCCATGCAGCTTGAATGGTGTCTCTTGTAAGCTCCTCAGTGCACTCATTGACATAGGTATCAATGTCTAATGGAAGTCGAGAGAGTGTATCTGCGTCAACATTTGCCTTTCCTGGTCTGTACTTAACATCAAATCTGAAGTCTGCAAGTTCACCTACCCAGCGGTGACCAACTGCGTTCAGTTTTGCAGTGCTCATCATGTATGTGAGTGGATTATTGTCTGTGTAGATCGTGAAATGAGGTGCATAGAACAAATAATCCCGAAACTTTTCACAAACCGCCCACTTCAGAGCAAGAAACTCAAGTTTACCTGAGTGCAGGTTGTAATTCTTCTCTGCAGGGGACAAAGTTCTTGATCCAAAAGCAATGGCTCTCATCTTGCCATCCTGTCTCTGATACAACACTGCACCAAGCCCCTGCTCTGAGGCATCAGTGTGGAGGACAAATGGTAGTTCAAAGTCTGGATAGGCTAGTACAGGTGGGTGTGAGAGGGTGTCAATCAGTTGCTCAAGAATTCTCTGGTGTTCACAGGTCCACTGGACAGGTGTCCGTGAAGGTAACTGAGCTCCTTTTCCTTTCTTAGGTTTCCCCTGTACCACAGTAGAGTTTCCCTTGACTTTCAAAAGCTCGTAAATGGGCTTTGCAATGCTGGAGAAGCTCTGAATGTACGCTCTATAGTAGCTCAGGAACCCCAGAAGTTTTCGCACTTCACCCACTGTGCTGGGTCTTTTCTCTTTTAATGACATAATAGCGTCAATGTCTTTTGGGTCAATCCTGACACCATCAGCTGAGACCAGCCTCCCAACATACCTGACCTCTCGCTGGAACAGTTCACATTTTGTTGGTCGCAGCTTAACACCATGGGCCTGCAGCGCTTTCAGGACTCGACGTACTCCTTCAACATGCTCAACAAACGTTTTGGAGTAGCAGAGTATATCATCAAGGTAAGGAATACAGCAGTTGTCACGCAGGGAGTCCAACATCTCCTCCATGCTACGCTGAAAAGCTGCAGGAGCATTGGAAAGCCCGAATGGTATCCTCACCCATTCATACAGTCCCCAAGGAGTGATGAATGCTGTCATGTGTCTGGATCCTTCAGCTATATAGCCCTGGTGATAAGCCTTACCCTGATCTAGGATGGTGAACCAGCTGTGACCTCCTAAAGTGTCGATGAGGTCCTGGATGCGAGGTAGTGGATGGCGGTCAGGCACTGTTTTCTGGTTCAAGAGTCTGTAATCAATACATAATCTTAAGGATCCATCTTTTTTTCTGACACATACCACGGGCGCTGCGTAAGGTGACTTTGATTTAATTATCCACCCTTTTGCAAGCAGGTCTTGTATGTATTCTTTAACCTCTTTGTAAAGTGGTTTGGGCACAGAAGCATACGCACGCTGGACTGGGATGTTATCCTTAACGTTGATCTCCAGCTTCAGGCTTGGGATACACCCAATGTCCCCTTCGTCTCGAGCAAAAGCTCCTGACTCCTCATACAGCATTTGCTTAGCTTCCTTTTGTTGTTCCTCACTTAGATGACTAACATCCACCGGTGGGTGCCACAGAGTGTTGTTTACGTTTTGAGCAGGTGAGGAACTTGTAATGTTGACCTGAGCCTGGTTGTGCTCATTGTTTGTCTTGTCTGTCTCTATCACTTTATCAATTGCTTCAATGGTGCCAAGGACAGTTGAGCTGGGCAGGGTCACAGTGTTTTTGGAATGATTCGACACAGGCACTTTTACAAAGGGTCTGTCGGTTTGTTGAATCTCCATCAATCCCTCACCAATGCTCAGTGGTGCCAGTGCTGAGTTTCTAATTTGGGCTCAAACAACACAAGTGAGTTGAAGTCACTGATATCTACTGGCACTCTGCACTTAATGTAAGCTATTTGACCAGGATAAATAGTGATTTCTTTCATGCCAACCTTTACTGTAGCATTTTGTTCTTTTTGTTGTTGCTCTGCCTGTATGAAACTCACTATAGCTTCTGCCTTTGCACTGTCAATGGACAAAGCTCCGGTAAGTAGGCTTACAAGGATGGATATTACTTTAGGTCTGCTCTCATTACTCTTAATGAGTTCCTGGATGACATTAAAACCAACTAATGGTCTTTCTAGTTTGAAGCGACTCACCAGGAAGGGTACTCGAATGGATAAGTCTGGATCATCGTTGCCTTGCAGGTTTACAACTACTTCTACATATCCGTCGTATGGTATGTCATCACCTGTTACAGCTGTCACACTGAGACTTTCCTCCATTAGTTGACTTAAAGGGCAAATATCTTGTTCGGGTAAGTACTTGTCCTTCCATGCTCGGTCAATGAGGCTAACATTAGCTCCCGTGTCTAATAATGCAGTTATAGCATAACCATTCATGCTACATTTCAACAGGGATTTTCTGCCAATCAGGGGCGCGATCTTCTCAGATGGGTACAGTTGACATTTTGCCTGTGGTTTGGAATGTTGGTTTTTGGTTTGTGGTCTTAATTCTGCTCTACTCTTGGGTTGGGACTTGTCTTTTGAGTCGGTCAAGGGTTGTCCCTCTGTCTTGACCGATGCCCGTTTCCCGACTGCTTGTGTTGTCTTGTGCAACCTATAGCTCGATGGCCTTCTTCTCCACAGGAAAAACAGTGGCTGCAGTTTGGTTTAGCTTGAGCTACACATTGTGGACATCCATATTGTCTGGGTGTCTTTCTCTCTGGTCTGGTTTTATCAGAACCAGGCTGGTGGACTGGCACCTGGTGCTGTATGGTTAACTTTTTCAGGTCCTCCATTGCCTGTGTTAAAGCCTCTACTTGGGCACTAAGTCTCTGGATAACATTGTCTTTACCTTTTGCTTTGGTCTCACCCACGCTACTGTTTGTCTCTGTAGGTTCAGCAAGGGTGCTGTGGGCTTGTGTCACTTTGCGACTGGAGCTGCGTCCCAGTCTGCGCTTTCTCTCACTTTCTTCCATTGTTGTCTGAATGACCTGTCTCAACAGAGCTTCATCAGAAACAGTAGGATCTGCAAGGAGCGGTTTCAGCTCTCGTCTGACATCCTCATGTCTCTCTCCCATACCTTGGTAGACAGCATTCAGGAAAACGCCCTGGAGTGTAGAAGCATCATACTTAATTAATGAATTGGTCTGTCTAGATGTAAACATTATCTTTTGCTTCAGCCCAATCATACGATAAATAAACTGCTGTGGAGCTTCATTGTCAAGCTGCCTAGCGCACATCAGTTCTTGGAAGAGCTCTGTACTACTCCTCTCCACAAGATGGGACTGCAGGAAACTTTCCAGCTCGGCGACTGTAAGATCTTCTTTGTTTGTAAGCATGTCTCTAAAATTTCCAGTCTTGATAATTCGCAGGACCCCTTTAATGATCTCATCGTCAGAATGTTGTTCTCTGCGTCCTTCCTGGATCTGCTTGCATATGCTGTTAAAACTAATGTCTGCTGTAGTGTCACTGATCTGTCCTCCATGTACCTTGAACTTTTTTCTTTGAAGCAGTGGAAGATCTCGAAGGGCAATCATGCTCTCTCTGAGGAAGACAGGTGGCTCTTCTGCAGCCAGATGAGGTGAGTGAGAAGATGATGGGTGACTGAGAGGTGGGTTAGATGGGTGCAAGCTATTGAGGTTACTTTTCATCCTAGAGGGATCTAGGCTGTCTGATCCAGGGGTGTTAATATTAGCAGTAGCTGGTGACCCTTGAGTTAACCTGACTGGACTACTAATTTCACCCTCGGTTCTAACTTGAAGAAACATTGGGTTCTCGTCTCGGCCGAAAATCACCAGATCAACAGTGTTTTGTAAACTCAATAGCTTGGTCATACCCTCATCTTCCAATCCGAGGAGTTCTTGGCTGTTCATATAAGCAGATATGTATTCAACACAGCTCTCTTCATCATCTCTGCTCAGCTCAGCTGAGTCAAGTCCTTTGACTGGATCAAGCTGAATGGCAATTTCATATGCCTCATCTGCTCTTAACTGATGAAGTCTTTTTCTAATGGACCAAATACGTTTCTTTCTCTCGTTGTCAGACATGTTGTGTGCTGTAGTCTGGTGGGTTAACAGTGCTGCACTCCTTAGGCTCGGGCCCCAATAACCTGGTCCTTTCACCTCTTGAGCTGCCTACTGCAATTCCCTTTCGTTCTAGCCACACGTTGTCAGCCTGGCACTCGGGTCCAAAGATCACTGGATCAGCATGCTGTTACTCAGGCAATGCCGATCCCGGACGAGCCCCCACAAATCTGTTACAGGTCTCAAAATGAGATGCCATAAGCAGATAAGAAGTTCTGCAAAACAGAAGACAAGAATGAGACACGTAAACTGTGCTTCTTGTCAGTTCAGCTTCACTCGGTAGAAATCTTTATTAATCGGTATTCAAAATAAATGCTTCTTTTTCTGACATTGTGTTCTCTGTTTTCTGTATCCTAAGATTGCATCATTAATACAGAATTCACACCATCACAAATAAACATAACACAAACTGTCTGCTAATTCCATATCTTGTCTTCAAGATAAAACTCATATTTCGTTTCTTTTATTTTTTTTACAAAATAATCCTATATGCTTCCATTGTTTAACGACATAAACACACATTTATTCAGCTCTTTAACTGAAACAGAGTTTTTACTTTTACTCTAAAACTGCAGTACTTGAGGACAATATTAACCTCAGTTATTATAATTTCCCGGGCTATCAAAAGGTCCTTGAATGTAGCGTCACACAGACGTAAAACAAAGGGAGACTAGCATGTTGCTCCTAGTACAATGGCTGGAAACTGATAACTGAAACTTCTGTGAACATTGAAACCGTACACATGACAATAACAAGACTGATAACTGTGACTTCTTTGAACACTGAAACCGTACACATGACAATAACAACACTGTAAATCAGGAGCTAATTTAAAACACAAAAGACGCGACGATCGCTGGCGCCATCTTGGCCCGCACGCGGTAACCTTAGCATCATGTCTACTCATTCACAAACACATGAAGTTCAACTACCTTCACAAATGCAATGTAGCATATTTCCGTTGTGTTTATCAATATTTATATGCACTTATACATGTGTTTTAACCATACAAACCTGCAAAACAGAAGACAAGAATGAGACAGGTAAACTGTGCTTCTTGTCAGTTCAGCTTCACTCGGTAGAATGAAGAAGAAACGAGAGTCCCAAAACAAAGACAGTCCATGAATGGGAGAAGCCCAGCGCCACACTGCCTCCTGCTGGCGACACTGAAGAGTAGTGTTATCTGGCTATTATAGCACATATTAGTGATTAACCTTCCTGGTAATATTATTTCCAAAATAAAAACATAGACACATTACATAAAATGTGACGACACATTTTGTGGGCGTCACATTATTTTACATGGACTTACCAATGGCTAGGTGAAGTCTATGCCCAAAGCACGGCAGACGAGTCCAGCTGTTGAGTTCCAAGGCTTTCACCATGTTAGCCCCACTGTCAGTGGTCATGCAGGTCATTTGATCCTCTCTAAGTCCCCAGCAGCCAAAAGCGTCCCTCAGACCTTGTGCTATGAGCTCACCCGTGTGATCTTCTGGGAAGTATGTAGTTTGAAGAGTCGCACTGCAGAGCTTCCAGTTATCAATAAAATGAATATGGACTCGTATAAGGCTCTGAAGTGCGGCTGGACCACAGATCACTCGTTGCAAAAAACAGCATTCAGAGTAAAGTCGGGGATTGGCGGTGCTGGAAAAGTATTTGCGGCTGGGTAACTCGTACTGCGGATCAACTACTTGAAGCAGTCTTTTGAACCCCTCGTTTTCCACAGTATTGATTGGGATCATATCCTTTGTAAGGTAAAACGTTACTGCTTCAGTAACATCTTTCCAGCGCCTACTTGTCTTATCATACGGAGTGCCCTTATCAAATGCCTGTGTCAAAGTTGTTTGTTTTGCCTCTGCGGATGGCGGTGTGGCTGCCGGTCTCCTCGCCTTTTGACTCTCTGCATTTTTATTTTATTTAACCTTTATTTAACCAGATAATTAACCCATTGAGATCAAGATCTCTTTCACAAGGGTGACCTGGCCAAGAGGGCAGCAGCACACGTCATCATAAGCATTACATGATTAATAAACAGTTTACAAACAATAAGTTAAGGAGATAGAAATTACAATGTGCAAATGGGTTTGCAGATAAAGTGCAGAGTCGTGATGACAGGTTACAATTCAAAAACACAGGCACTGTCCGATTGTCTCGCGTTTTTTGTCCTTTAAGATTGAGCCAAAGGCTTCAAGCGAAATGAGTTCTGCCCTTTTCAAGTCGTTCTGGAGAAAGTTCCAAGCAGAGGGAGCAGCAAAACTGAACGCTCTTTTTTCGAGCTCAGTGTGGACACGAGGAACAGACAATTTAAAAACATCACGGGAACGCAAGGCATATTGGCTTCTGGCTCTTTGAAGGTATGAACATAAATAATACTGTTTTTGGTGCTGTCTCTTTAGGTGGTTAAAAAGGTTTGTTGTGTTTCCATCCAAGGTGCGAACCTTCTCGGTGCGAACTTTGCAATTTGCATCTTGTCGGTTTGGGAAAACCCAAAGCAGTTCCATATTACCTAGGTAGAATTTTTTTTAGGGTCCAACTCCACACTTTCACTTTCCATGCTTTGTCACGTAGTTGGGAATCAAGAAGGGAGGGGGATAAACAATCCAAGACACTGCCCACAGTTCGCTCTGATTGGTTTATCGGTGTGTCTGTAGTGTCGACATGAAGCGGACTAGCAGATGGTGTGATTCGCCAGAGAGAAAAAAACTTTCGATGCGGCTGCATGTGCACAGACATATGGCACAGACACAGCACTGCGAGGGATAGAATGTGCCGGTTCTACGATCCCTGCGTTTTGGCAGATCGTCGTCACATTATAATCCTTCACGATCTAATATCGTCATATCGCACACCACTAGTCAGACCCATCAACATGACACATAATCCGAAGACTCAAACGTTCTTTTAAGATTGGATTCCACGTCGGAATAACATTTGTTTAGGTAAAGGGATCATGTTTTCCTTTCTGACGTTGGCATGCGAGTGGTGGGTATTTTATCTTATATTTTTCTAAACCTTGGTGATTCGATAGTGGACAGGGTAAGCATGTCTTCCACGATGTACCCTGCAACTAGTCTGTTCATTTCTTTTTGTGTTACCTGCTGCGCTCCGAGTGTGTCTTCTTCAACTGACCGGCGAGCAGGATCTTTCGCCCATTCGCTCATTGAGTAAGACGACTCTCGTCTGGGCATAGAGTGCATTTCACACAAATATTTTTTGTCCTTTCGAGCAATGAATTTAAAGTAATGTGAATATCGCCACTGGCTGAATCCCCCTGTCTCCGTCTTCATCTCCATGTTCCCTCTTTCCTATCCTTCTACGCACGTACGCACCAGCAGCTACGACACACAACTCGGCCTCTATGGCAACGGTGCCCAGACAAACACACAGGCAGGAAGCATGCAAGCGCCACTAAAACAGATCAGAACTTTTCAGACTGGCAAAAATGGCTTGGGTAACGCAGGAAAGCGCGTTCCTAAAGTTAAGTAAAGTAGTGTAGTTACCGATATTTTTACTGTAATGCATTACTTTGTAACTTGTTACACCCAACACTGCCGGCACCCTCACTTTTTTTTTTACAAATCCTCTTCGGCTGGTTTCATTGACTTTGACTTTTCTTTTTTTTCTGTGGTTAAGTTAATATAGTATCTTCAATCTACCACAAGTTCCTTATTTTCTTTCCAAATAAAGGTAGGTTTGTATCCAAAAAGGAAGTAAAGTAACTTAAGCTTAAGACAAAATTACAAAATAAAAGCATTACAAACTTTTTAAAATGCAAAATAAGTGAATTCCAAACATGATTAAAATGTGATCAATTCCAGTGAACTATTGATTTTCAGCCATTAAAAATGAAATCATTTGACAGCCCTTATTAATATTCAAAAAGCAGTCTAAGTAGCGTTAATGTTTGTTTACTGTGTCCTGCAGATGTCCAGCAGCTGTTGGTGAGTAAAGAAGAGCTTCCACCTGAGCAGCAGGAGTGGAGCCACATTCTGGACCAGGAGGACACTAAGCCCCAACACATTAAAGAAGAACATGAGGAACTGTGGAGCAGTCAGGAGGAAGAACAGCTTCAAGGACTGGAGGAGGCTGATACCACCAAGTTCCCCTTCACTCCTGTCTCTGTGAAGAGTGAAGATGATGAAGAGAAACCTCAGTCCTCACAGCTTCATCAGAGACAAACTGAACAGATGGAAACAGGAGTTGATGGAGAGGACTGTGGAGGAGCAGAACCAGAGAGGAACTCAGATCCAGAGAGACGTTTACAACCAGAGACTGAGGTCAAGATTGAAGACGCTGATGAACCTGAGACTGATGACAGTGATGATTGGAGAGAGACAAGAGAAGATCTGTCAGAATTAAACTTGAAACATAAGAAACTTAAGACTGGAAAGAGAGCACATAGGTGCTCTGAGTGCGGTAAAATATTTAACCGAAAAGGGAATCTGGCCAGACACATGTTAGTTCACACAGGGGAGAAACCCTTTAGCTGCTCTGAGTGTGGTAAACGTTTTACCGAAAGAGGAAGTCTGGCCATACACATGTTAGTTCACAGTGGAGAGAAACCCTTCAGCTGCTCTGAGTGTGGTAAAAGTTTTACCCATAGAGGAAATCTGACCACACACATGTTAGTTCACAGTGGAGAGAAACCCTTCAGCTGCTCTGAGTGTGGTAAAAGATTTAACCGAAGAGGACATCTGGCCGAACACATGTTAGTTCACAGTGGAGAGAAACCCTTCAGCTGCTCTGAGTGTGGTAAAAGTGTTACCCATAGAGGAAGTCTGGCCACACACATGTTAGTTCACAGTGGAGAGAAACCCTTCAGCTGCTCTGAGTGTGGTAAACGTTTTACACAAAGAGTAAATCTGACCAGACACATGTTAGTTCACACTGGAGAGAAACCCTTCAGCTGCTCTGAGTGTGGTAAAAGATTTAACCGAAGAGGACATCTGGCCGAACACATGTTAGTTCACAGTGGAGAGAAACCCTTCAGCTGCTCTGAGTGTGGTAAAAGATTTAGACACAAGGGGAATCTGAAGACACACAACAAAGTTCACAAATGGGAGATAGCAAAAAAAGTCTAATCTGACACTTCACATGTATCCCTCCTTGGCAGGCTGCCCAGGTATGTTTTCCACTTTTACCATCAGCATTTAAAACAAACTAGTAGACGATTGATCTCCTTAGCTCTGTACCCCTTGAATACAGGTCGCAGGTCTGGATACTCTGTAGGTAACCAGAGAGAGAACAAAGAGAGGGATCTTGTAGAGAATTTAACCTACTAAATATTAATTAGTAAAATTAATTAGGGCACCACTTCCGGTTTAACTGAAGAAAATAAAGTGAAATGTTATCAGTTTATTAATAATCAATCTCATCAGAATTGTGAACTGGAGCAGCTTGAATCAGGAAAAGACACGGACCAAAGTTCTGAATTTGATGTGCAGACTTTAATAAAAGAATAGTGAACAATAACATGAATGAATGTAATATGCAATGACTATGATTTCTAAGACTGTAATAGTAAGATATTGAGTCAGATGACCATGGAATGGGATATTTTATATTCTAACGGGTTGAGTATGGTATCGCTGTATAAGGTAGGCTACGTGATGTCAAACTTAATCCGGTTATTAGGGAAAAAGTCAATTATGAGTTACGTATTAGGAGTTTAGATCTGGGAGGCTACGACTCCAGATACGACCTGCGCTCTGCTCAAAACACCAGCTGTGACACGAACGTTCTTACTTTGGTTGCATTCGGGTGAACTCCGCCGGATGGTACCGTTGCCGCCGTAGCAAGCCAGGTCGAAGTTGATTTCATAGCAGCGATGTTGAATGCTGAATCAGCTGTCTCGATCGCGTCCGTCTCTCTCGATCCGGTCCAGACGAAAACAAAAACACGTTTGTGTAAAAATGAACGATCGTCAACTCTTCACTAACTTGAATGGCCAATTCAGTTGTTCTGAGTAACAAAATCGTTTTCTTCAGGGTGATGAATCAATACGTCAAAAACGTTTCAAAACTTAGATGAGCAAAAATATATTTAAAAATGTGCGCGCAAAAAGACTTAAAGATTTAAAGTAATAGAGACTAGCACGGGAAGTTGATCCGCAGGGAATTTCTTCCACGGAGCTGAACAAAGAAAAAGAAGCAAGCGAGCAAGAAAGCTTAAAACGAGAAGGCGTGAAACACACCAGAGAAACTTTACAAGAAAAGGATTCACAAGAGAGTGCACGCACACTCCCAACAAAACTTTTATCCAGAGGAGGTCGACTGGGTCCCACCCACCTCCTACTCGTAGGGTTGGACCAGTTTGAATTAAACCGAGTTGACTTATTAAATAAAGAATAGAGTTTAGCGTTTACACAACCTTACCATACTCACAATTTAAACAAGTCTTTCTTTTGAGTTACAAATGATATTTGGTCATGTCTTATCACTCAAAAATAAACAATGATTAATTCCGGCCTATATGTAAGATAAACCAGAGTTGTAATCAACACATAGAACAACACTTCTAACATAAAACATGTATAATCTAAAGAAAAGGGAAACAGATAGTATCTTTATATAATGCTTTCTAGTGATTCATAAAGAAGTCTCATTAAACACATTCTAACGGCCTAAAGTTAGTTATGTGTTTATAAAATTCTAACCCCTAGAGGGCAGTAGCGCTCCACGTTAAATTCAGTAGAGACACAATGAGTCCTTGATTCACAATCAGTTTCCTGTAAATCGGTTCTAGATGGTCGTAGCAGAATCTAGATTGCATGAGGTATATCATTTGTTGTTAAATGTTTTAAATCTGAGATTAATTGATTTAGGATCAGTAAGCAGCTCTTCACATTTAATGGTTGCAGTATTTAAAAGATGGTCGCTATTACGTAATTTATTGGCCAAAAAATGGCGAGGTCGACTTCCATGGAAGTTTTGGTTGACTCTGACTTTTGGCAAATTGTGCTCTTTCCCTAGTGAGGGTATTTAATTCAGTCTTCACCTTGTTGTGTGGAGGATACATGTTGGAGTAGTTTTTTTGTTGAGAGAGCTCTAAGACAGATAACAAGTTTTCTAATTCAGAGATCTTTTTCAATTGTAATTTATTCTGACCCGAGGCTAAAGCAGTTGTATTATTTCTAATAAAACCTTTAGTGGCAGCCCAGAGTATCAGAAAATCATCAACTGAATTTGTATTGATCATTAAAAAATGACTTAGTTCAGATTCAGATTGTTCACTTGAGTTTTGATTGTCCAGTAATGAACAGTTAAAGCGCCATCTGGTGGCTTTTCTCTTAAGTTGGGAGAATTGAAGTTGACAGGAGTAGGCATGATGATCTGATAAGCTCATGGGTCGAATGTCAATTCTTTTAACAGAAGAAAATAATGATGACGATACCAAAATATAATCAATCCGAGAAAAGGACTGATGTCTGCTGGAATAAAAAGTCAATTCTTTGGTGCCAGGATTATGGACACGCCAGGTATCAATAAGGTTCAAATCAGATAACAAGTGTCTTAATGCATTTGAAGACCTGGAGTTGTAATTAACTGCCTTACATTTGTCCCACATATGGTCTACCACAGCATTCATATCTGATCCAATAATCAGTTGAAAATCATTTAGCTCCATCAAAACATTGGTCAGTAATTGAAAGAAATGTGAGTCTTAACAATTAGGTGCATACACTGAGTAAAGCCCCTCAACTGGGCAGCCATATTAATCTGGGTTCAGCAGCTGCAGCCTCAGGATAAGGTAGCTATATCAATAGCAAGTAGTTGGCTGTATTACCCACAACAGGTCATCCTGTTGTTAACCTTTCCTGCTTCGGCGTTCTGACCATGGTCAGAGCGCACAGGGGAGACTTAGTTGTCTGCTCCAGGGCCGAAGTGTTGCTCAACTTCGGGGCTAACCCCGTCACTTTACTGGGATGCAGTAACTGGTGAAAAGACGGAGACTCCGGCTGGTAGCTTGAGGTTGTCGGGCCGTTTATTTCGTACACACAAACTTGAACTGTACATAGACTTTTAAAGCTGACTCCTTTCTCTGTATGATTTCGCTCCGGTCCCGGCATCAACCTACGTGCCTCTCGCACATGCACACTCGCCGAACAACACACGCTCGCCTCGTTCTCTCCCTCTCACTCGCTCCACCCACACACACACGCGCACTCAGCCATTCACAGACAGACATACGCTGCTCGTATAACACTACCCCCACTCTGGATGGAAATTAGTCATAATTACACTCCAGCACATGGATATACAACACTTCCATGAATAATGTTACACAGCCTTCCTCAGCGGCCAGTCCATCATAGGTGAATGTAGCTTCAGTGTACTTCTTCGTGGGAATTTTGACAGGTAGCAGTCCATACATCAAGCTACACCTTTACATGCAGAGCACAATAGACCTTAGAGAAAACATTAACACAATTCAATTCACAAGTTATTATGAACTTAAGCTTTAAGCAGGTGACCGGAGCCTATTTAACTAAACCTCCCTTAAAGGCATCATAGTAAAGCAAAACAAATACAGTGTGTCAAAGTGCGTGAAAACCTTCACCCTTAAGTCCTCAACATTTTCTTTTTGTTTTCATATAGAACATGGAAAATTTTAATTAGCTCCAACAGTAGCAAACAGTATAAAACAGTCAACATTTACTTTAGTTTTCTGTTCTCTTCTTAACTGTCCTTGAACACATGAACTTAGTGAGCCACCCACTCACCATACCAAACCCGGGGTCTCTGCCGACGTCTGGGCCGTTGAGTGCGAGGACTGGGGTGGGGTAATTCTGCATCACCACCCCCACTATCCTGACGGTCCTCAGCAGAAGAAAAGTCCAAGGAAGGTGAGGTGCTGGAAGGAAAGGAAAAGGATGCATGGGCAGCTGTAGCAGGGGTGTCCCCTACTGGATCAGGTGGAATGTCGTCCGAGGTGTCCTCCCCGGCTGAGTCTGGTGAAGCGTCGGCTGAAGCTTCCTCCGTGGCACTGTCTGCGAACAGCGCCGACAGTCCAAGGTCTTGATCCGCCGAATTCATGTCCAAGGCTGGAGGTGACACCTCGACCGGTGTCCAGGCCTGTGCTTGTTGCAGGGCCCAGGAGTTGTCCAAAGGCTCTCGGCTGCGGTAGGGCTTCAGCTGGTCATGATGAACCACTTTCACTTTGGTCTTTGAGCCTTTCTGGATGCGATAAACCAGGTCATCCAGAGTACCGAGGATGAAGAATGGGCCTTCATATGACGGGAGAAACTTTCTGACCTTGTTCCTGACTTTCTTCGTGCCTTTGATGAGGTACTACACAGCATCTCCAACCCGATACTGTGTGCGGCAGCAGTTTTTGTCATATTGTCTCTTTGCACGTTGCACTGACTCCCCCAGTGCATCTCTGGCAATCCGATGAGCCAACTCCAGCCTCTCCCGGAGTTGCTGGACATACTCAGGAGGAGAAGGAGCCGTCTCGGGGTCTGGGGGCAGGCCAGTCACCAGGTCCACCGGTTCACTCACTTCACGGCCGAACATCATGAAGTTCGGTGTGAAACTGGTAGCACTGTGCCTGGTTGCTCGGTAAGCCATGACAGCGTAGGGGATCATAAGGTCCCAGTCCCAGTGACAGCGCTCGGCTGTTGTTGCCAAAATCTTCTGCAGGGTGGAGTTAAATCTCTCAACCTGTCCATCAGATTGTGGTCGAAAAGGCGTGGTGTGCGTTTTCTCAATTCCGAACAGTGAGCACATTTTCTGGAACACTTCGGACTCAAAGTTCCGACCTTGGTCACTGTGCACTGTTTGTGGTGCACCATAACGACACACCCACTCTGACGCCAGCACTTCAGCTACAGTCACTGCTTGTTCATTGGGCAGGGGAAAGGCTTCTACCCATTTTGTGAAATAGTCCTGTATTACGAGCACATAACTGTTTTTCCTTTCTGTCTCGTTCAATGGCCCCATGATGTCCAAGGCGATGCGTTCCATTGGAGCACCCACCCTGACACTTCCCATGGGGGCCTGTGCTTTCTTGTGAGGCCTGGCTTTCGCTGCACAACTGGTGCAGAGAGCAACGTCCTCTCTCATGTGATACCAGTAGTATCGAGTCTGTAGCCGTGCCACTGTGCGTTCTACCCCGAAATGTCCCCCAACCGGTCCCTTCGTGGTCGCCAATGTTAACCTTTCCTGCTTCGGCGTTCTGACCGTGGTCAGAGCGCACAGGGGAGACTTAGTTGTCTGCTCCAGGGCCGAAGTGTTGCTCAACTTCGGGGCTAACCCCGTCACTTTACTGGAATGCAGTAACTGGTGAAAAGACGGAGACTCCGGCTGGTAGCTTGAGGTTGTCGGGCCGTTTATTTCGTACACACAAACTTGAACTGTACATAGACTTTTAAAGCTGACTCCTTTCTCTGTATGATTTCGCTCCGGTCCCGGCATCAACCTACGTGCCTCTCGCACATGCACACTCGCCGAACAACACACGCTCGCCTCGTTCTCTCCCTCTCACTCGCTCCACCCACCCACACACGCGCACTCAGCCATTCACAGACAGACATACGCTGCTCGTATAACACTGTCATTAGTGAATCATGAGCCGCAGCCCAAACACCAGTGAGGCATGTAAAGAGAGAATTGGGTGGCTGGGGATAAGAGGGGTAATTAAAAGAGTGAGTTAGGGTCAGCATCTGCATGATTGGTATGTCATGTAAACATTGATATTAAGGCCTCAGACAAATGTTGGAGGTTTCAAGACAGGAGTGTGAAAGGTCCCACAATCCAACCACTTGGATAACGTGTTCAAAAGTGAGCTGGGGGCTGCAGGGCTCGAGGCCGCAGCCCAACAACTGGTTGCTCAAATTAGAGTCTGTTTGGGTTCACAGACTCAGGACTGGAGGTAAAAGTCCAGAGTTAATCTGGAGCCACAGCGTCAAGACTGGGGGGCAAAGTCAAGACAGAGTCTGGTGTCAGGCCCTTGAGTCAGAGTGTGTAGGGGGGTTAGGCTGCAACACTTTGCATCCATGTCAAGAGTGAGTTTGGAGTTGCAGCCTCTGAGGGGATATTTTTAACCAAATGCTAGCATGCAAGTTCAATGAATAATGTCTCAACTGGGCAGCCAGTTCAACAGCAAGTAAGGGGCTGGGGTTCAAATGGACTTGGCTTTCACTGGGCATTGGACAAGAACCCTTCTTGAAATCAGGTCACATGTCAGCCAATTGCTTTTATACTTCAGGTTCATACCAGCAGTTACTGTCTCATGGAGTCTTCATTCATTGCCCTTAGATCATTTTACATTGTGAACAGCTCATGTTGCAGGATTATTATTAGTGATGTAGTTGAACTCCAAACAGCTGAATTGACTTTGTGCATTGCAGATTTGTACTTTTATAAGCTAGATAAAAAACCCAGCAATGATATTGTGCAGCCCTACTTTAAAAACATACAAGTCTCAGTGTGAGAAGAAGTTCAAAGCCCTACATGTGTCCTTCTTTCTGCTAAGACCACTGCTCAGGGGTTCAACATGAGCCACCAATGAAGCACAGCTAAGCAACAGTATGAAACGACTTCATTACAAGAATCTTCTTCAGTCCTGCAATAGGACGTGATGATATTTGAGGTAAGGATAAGGACAGGCTACATCAAGCACAATAGTTACTCTTTGCAGTATTAACACATCACCTGCAGCTTTTTATGAATATTTCTGAACTGACTTTGAGCAACTTCTGAACTCTTTATATTGTTGGGTTTTGTTCTATGTATCATATTTGATATAGTGTTAAACAGTGAAACTACTTTGACTTGTTGTCTTTTCCTTTGTATTTGTACTATAGACCCATTTTTCACTTTAGTGTGGAGTCCACTTCAAAAAAGCTGCAAACATTCACACAGAGTTGTTCAATCTATTCTCACAGACTCCTTCTCAAATGTTGGCTAGATTGTTGTTGGAGTTAAGTTACACTACAGCCCATGTTGTGAACAAATAAGACAGCATATATACACTTATTAGATCACTTACAATTGCCATCAACAGGGCAGAGGCATGATGGGAAAAACGATGAATTTGTGAATTGACACAAACTTGCTCCAGCACATAAACATGTAAGAGTATCAGTTGAAGGACACTTGTGTGAAGAAAATGTCCAGTGTAGGTCAAAGTCAAAAGATGTTTGAAGTTGTTAGCACATAACTACACATACTGACCCGATGCACCGTTAAAGTCATGGCATATGAACCTCTCACAATGATTTGTGGCATATAACAAATGTTTGTGATTGTTAACATGTGAAGAAGTAAGTCCTGATAAGTGAAGGGATGAACATCCTTTACCTGGGTAAATCCATCTCACCTTCTAAGCTTTCACTTGTGTGTCTGCACTTTCTGTCAGCTGATCAGAGAAGTCAAAAGAAACCCATGACTGTGGAGCAGTGGTGATAGGCGATGCTCTGTCCAGGCGCCGGTTAACACTGACCTGACTGACCACAGAATCTGGGCTTGTTATGAGCTGCGAGGGTTCTGGAATGACGCGTCAAAGGACCAAAGGACCAAAGCACAGAATGTTTACTTTGGAATACATGGAAACCTGTCACTTTATATGTCGCCGTGGAAACACACAAGCAGGAAATCCTGTTATGGTTCCATTTACACAACAAGTGCTTCTGAAAACAAGAAACAAACCAAGTCTCTGTTTCATGAGTGAATAGTTCAGTCCTTTCTCTACAGTCAATACACAAATGTACTAAATCAGTTCCTGATACACCAATATTACACCAACGATCAGTGCTCTGAAAACTCCACCAACTGTAGCATCCTGGCTTCACTTTTATTCAAGAGATAAATAAACAAGTCTGCTTGTAGGTGAAATATGAATAAATGAAAGCAGTTACTTTCAATGCAAATAAGAAAAGTTTCATGATTGATGATGAGTCAGGTTACCGTGGGAACTGGATAGCACCAAGACCAATGAAGAGTCGTTCTCCTCTTAGCAGAAAATGTCTAAAAAGCAGTGAAGCAGCAAAAAGGAAGCCAAAGAGAGAAATGATAACAGAACAAATATACACACAATTGAAGTGTTTGTTTCCATAGACCATTTAGTTCTACACACTGAAGGCTATAATGCATTTCTATTGTTTCTTCTAACAACATGTGGAGTAAATCCAGAATGCCAGATGACATCTACAGGTGTTGTCATTCAGTTTGTGATCAAAGGCTGCAGCAGTTTTGTGCCCAGTGGCCTCTGCACTCTTCATTCATCCCGTGCATGTTCAGGTGTCATTGAGATGTTCTTGATTTTGTATTCTGACTGCAGGATTCTTATTAAGGGTTAAAGGTTTTCAGTGAAATCAACCTGGACCTGATCTGACTGTGGTCGCTCTGCATCAGGATCTGCTGAACTCCTTTTCTTTACCAAAGAGACTTTAGACACTCCACACTAAATAACACAAGTAGATGAAAGTCTTTCTCACTCTACATCACTTTATTTATTACAAGGTTACACATGAGCTGTCTGAAGAACTTGTGCTACCCAACACAGAGGCCTCCAAGGAAACAGAGAGACAGAAAGAAGAGAAGATATCAGGAGAGAAGAAGGATCCTTACACTGTAACTGTTTCATATAAACCCTTTACATTCAAACGTCATAGCTGCTCCCAACTTACTGGTTCATATGTCAGCAACAAAACATCAATGTCAAAAAAGTAGACACAGATTTCTGTCAATACAATTGTCTTCTATCCCTTTATAACAGCAGTTATACATCTTGTAGTCAATACATACTTATGAATACACATTAGTGATGTTGTTCACTTGGATTCCTTTGGATCACTTTTACCATTGAACAGGAGTTTTAAATCTAGGGATGGGTACGGTTAGAATTCTTGACAGCAACATTTATGGATACTGCTTTCATTTGATTCTGTAAAAAAAGAAATGACATGAATGATATTAAACGCTTCAACAGTTTTGATTGTGGCTTCTCTGGACACACTGTGGTCTGGTCTCTCTCCTGTATGACTTCTCATGTGGCTGTTAATACTGAGGACTCACTAGCAGTCCGGTAGTCCATACGTACATACACATCAGAGAGTAAGAACAACACAAGCAATGATCTAGAAAGGAGAAAACAACGTCAGTCAGTGCAAACAAACAGCTTTAAGTCTGATCGGACACACAGGTGCTGACAGGAAACCAAGAAGAACTCCAACAAACAGACAACTGAACAAGATGGTTCAGCACCAGCTGTTTTAAGGACAGTTATTGACAGAGTCTGCTCAGACCTCCCCTTTATTCTCATGTTGGAGATTTGGATTTCTTTACTTCATAAAGAAACGGAGCCCTTAAGGGAGAACTGGCAGAAAAGATTAAATAAGTTTCAGGTTCACACCAGAAACTAAGAGACGTTTCCTGAGCTCATGAGAAGGTATTCTTATTGTCTTCTGACCCATGTCTTCTAAAGCCAGTGGTTCTTAAACTTCTCCTGTTATCCCTTTGATGAGACATTTTTTGTGCCCCCCCCCCCCAGCAAAACAAAGTGACTAAAAGGGCCTTGTTAACTTGGTATCTGTGTTAACGCCATTACAAAGTTAAAAAAGCATTCAAAGAGACTTCACAGTGGAGATCCCTCTCTTTGTTCTCTCTCTGGTTACCTACAGAGTATCCAGACCTGCGACCTGTATTCAAGGGGTACAGAGCTAAGGAGATCAATCGTCTACTAGTTTGTTTTAAATGCTGATGGTAAAGGTGGAAAACATACGTGAGCAGCCTGCCAAGGAGGGATACATGTGAAGTGTCAGATTAGACTTTTTTTACTTTCTCCCGTTTGTGAACTTTGTTGTGTCTCTTTAGATTCCCCATTAGTCCAAATCTTTTTCCACATTGAGAGCAGCTGAAGGGTTTCTCTCTACTGTGAACTAACATGTGTATGGCCAGGCGTCTTCTATGGATGAAACGTTTATCACACTCAGAGCAGCTGAAGGGTTTCTCTCCAATGTGAAAGAACATGTGTTCGGCCAGATGTCCTCTTCGGTTAAATCTTTTACCACACTCAGAGCAACTGAAGGGTTTCTCTCCACTGTGAACGAACATGTGTTCGGCCAGATGTCCTCTATGGGTAAAACTTTTACCACACTCAGAGCAACTGAAGGGTTTCTTTCCACTGTGAACTAACCTGTGACTGGTCAGACTTCCTCTTTTGGTAAAACATTTACCACACTCAGAGCAGCTGAAGGGTTTCTCTTCACTGTGAACTAACATGTGTGTGGCCAGATATCCTCTATGGGTAAAACTTTTACCACACTCTGAGCAGCTGAAGGGTTTCTCTCCACTGTGAACTAACATGTGTCTGGCCAGACTTCCTCTATGGGTAAAACTTTTACCACACTCTGAGCAGCTGAAGAGTTTCTCTCCACTGTGAACTAACATGTGTCTGGCCAGACTTCCTCTATGGGTAAAACTTTTACCACACTCAGAGCAGCTGAAGGGTTTCTCTCCACTGTGAACTAACATGTGTTCGGTCAGACTTTCTCTTCGGGTAAATCTTTTACCACACTCAGAGCAGCTGAAGAGTTTCTCTCCACTGTGAACTAACATGTGTCTGGCCAGACTTCCTCTATGGGTAAAACTTTTACCACACTCAGAGCAGCTGAAGGGTTTCTCTCCACTGTGAACTAACATGTGTTCGGTCAGACTTGCTCTTCGGGTAAATCTTTTACCACACACAGAGCAGCTGAAGGGTTTCTCTCCACTGTGAACTAACATGTGACTGGTCAGACATCGTTTTCGGTTAAATCTTTTACCACACTCAGAGCAGCTGAAGGGTTTCTCTCCTCTGTGAATCATCATGTGTATGGTCAGTGACCCTCTCTGTTTAAATATTTTACCGCACTTTGAGCAGCTATGTGCTCTCTTACCAGTCTTTAGTTTCTTATTTTTCAAGTTTAATCCTGACAGATCTTCTCTTGTCTCTCTCCAATCATCACTGTCATCAGTCTCTGGTTCATCAGAGTCTTCAATCTTCACCTCAGCCTCTGGTTGTAAACGTCTCTTTGGATCTGAGTACCTCTCTGGTTCTGCTCCTCCACAGTCCTCTCCATCAACTCCTGTTTCCATCTGTTCAGTTTGTCTCTGATGAAGCTGTGAGGACTGAGGTTTCTCTTCATCATCTTCACTCTTCACAGAGACAGGAGTGAAGGGGAACTTGGTGGTATCAGCCTCCTCCAGTCCTTGAAGCTGTTCTTCTTCCTGACTGCTCCACAGTTCCTCATGTTCTTCTTTAATGTGTTGGGGCTTAGTGTCCTCCTGGTCCAGAATGTGGCTCCACTCCTGCTGCTCAGGTGGAAGCTCTTCTTTACTCACCAACAGCTGCTGGACATCTGCAGGACACAGTAAACAAACATTAACACTACTTAGACTGCTTTTTGAATAACAATTTTGCATTTATTTTGCATTTAAAAAAATATGTAATGCTTTTATTTTGTAATTTTGTCGTAAGCTTAGGTTACTTTACTTCCTTTTTGGATACAACCCTACCTTTATTTGGAATGAAAATAAGGAACTTGTGGTAGACTGAAGATACTATATTAACTGAACCACGGAAAAAAGGAACATGTCAAAGTTCAAACCAGCTGAAGAGGTTGTGTAAAAATAAAGTGAGGGTGCCGGTAGCCTAAGGCTGTGAGGACTGAGGTTTCTCCTCATCATCATTAAGTCCTGGAGAGCGGGCACCCCGGGTTCAAATCCGACCTGTGGCTCCTTTCCCTCAAGTCATTCCCCACTCTCTCTCCTTGGTTTCTGATTCTGTCCTGTCTCTAAAATAAAGGCAGACAAAAGCCCATAAATATATCAAGAAAAAGTGACATGTTTGATGTCACAGGAGGGACATTACTTCACTGTTCTTTTCCATCACTGCAGCTACTGTCATTAAAACACTTCATTCATTTCAGACTCAATCTCACTGTGACTAACACGTTAACGTTTACAGCCCTACTTTAATATTTGAATTGACCTGATCAAGAAAAGCATGATAAGTTGATGCTACATGTCTATCCTGTCCTGTGTACTTGTTGCTATGGATGATGTCATTTTAATTCTGTTGAAGAAAATGAATGGATTATCTGTTAGGATAGTTGGGAGAGAGATTGCTGTTGGGCGAGCTGAGCTACAGTGAAGCTGGCGCACTGCGCTGTCAATGAGGTTGAAACAGTGTGCTTTCAAATGAATTCAGAGACTATCAGCCCGACAGGAACCTCCTGACCTTTCTACCTTGGTTTCTAGGATGTTTCTATCTCTATTTGAAATGCTTCTACGGCTATGAAATGAGGAGTAACTCTCTCAGGGTTAGTTTTCGAAAATGACCAACCCTACCTTTAATCTTCACACCAGTTTCTAACTTAGTCATTAGTCTCCTGATGAAAATGTCCTTTATACTTAGTCAGATATTAGTCATCTCTTCACGGGTGTAGGTTTGGATTCAACATTGTGGGGGACACATTTTCAGTGGGGGGTCTGGGGGTTACCCCCCAGAGAATTTTGAGCGTCAAACACTTCATTTCCTGCATTCTGGTGAATTTTTATGCAACAATTTCTGCTTTTTTCTGAATTAATTTATGGCGGAAATTTCTTTACTATGTATAGGAAATTATTATTATTAATTATTATTAGCCTAATTATTCAACTGTATTGTTCATAACTTTCTGTTGAATCAATCACAAATTTAAGTCACAGATTCGATCATGTCATCAGATCAGGAAATTGAGAAATTGTAAAAACTATATATTTGCTGGCCTTTGTTTTTAGTATTATTTGTAGGCAGTAGTTCCCAGACTCCCCCTCCTGCTCCCCTCTACACCCCCCCTGCAACATTACAGACTAAAAACAAAAGTCCATCAGAGAAGAATGAATTATTAATGCTCAAAACAAGTCTTCTCCTGATTTAGCTTTGACAATATTGTAAACTTAATATAATCAGCCTGCTGGTTAGTGGACGTGTATATCTCTGACTGCTGCACGTAATCATTTCGGACCCTGAGAAGGTTTCATTTTACGGTTTCATTTTACCGTCAAATTGGAAAAAATGTGGTCAGATATTGTCCGTGTTTATTGCACTTCAATTGACCTCTATACACGGTAGGGTTAAGATGGTATGGTGTCTGAAATGATTGGGAAACGTATTTACAGCTCAGAAGGATATATAAATGAATACAATATTGTAAACTTAATATAATCAGCCTGCTGGTTAGTGGACGTGTAAAGGTTTTTCATTACTTCTTTTTTCGACCTTTAAAAAAAAAAATCTTTCTAAATATTGGGGGGGGGGGGGGGGGACCCTGCGTCCCCCCCAAAATCTACGCCTATGCATCTGTTATTGATTTAATTTAGTCAGTTACTCACTGACTAAAGTTGCATCTCATTTTAGTTGATGGTCCTGAAACATTTCCAGTTACCACAGTTTCAGGCTTGTGGAGTAACTCCCTGACTGTAAAGTGGAACAATGAGCACTCGTTCCTAGGATACACATTATTGTAGATCACAATAAAGACTTTGATTCCTCGTTTCACCTGTTAAGCGGTTATTGTTTGGATGTAAAAAATGTTTCATGACATATTTGCTTCTTTGTAAGCTGCTACTGGATGCTTTGGATTTATGGAGTCAGATCAGTCTCAATATTCATGAATGCACACAGAAGGATTCACAAATGTATTTCAATGCACACACAAATAGGTATCATTCTATATAAATGTAAAACAAATCCACAAATATATGATCCATGTGGATCTGGTTACATTTATACACGAACTGTTCTGTCTGCATTTACAGACTGTTTGTCTTGTGTGAACCTCACTGCATTTGTGTGTGGGATTTTTGAGACTCCCCTGCCGTGGTTCGATTCACAAATGCATTTTTTCAACAGGGAAGTGTCTGTAGCCTATCAGATGTCTCCTTCCTCTTCAGCCAATCACAGTAGTGTAGATTCGAGGGTATGTTTTAATGTGATCACTAAGCCTTACATCTGCGCAGACAGCGATTAGCCTAGCTGTCTGATTCAAGTCATCTTTGTGCTATTTTGAAGAGTACAAATAAAGATTTTCCGCCTGACATTTGTCGGTTTTAACTTACTTTGTGACTCCGCAAACTCTTAGCTAGTGTTATACGAGTAGCGTATGCCCCTTTGTGTATAGCTCAGTGCGCATGTGTGTGGGTGGTGAGGAGAGGCAGAGCGGAGGCGAGTTTGTGTGTCGGTGTGTGCGCGAGTCACCCTGTTGTTGCCGGGGACCGGAGCAGTGTCAGAGCAGAGAAACGACTGTATGTACAGTTTGACCTCGGTGTGTGTAATAAACGGACCGACTCCTCAAGAAACAAGCCGGACTCTCCGTGTCGGCTTACTACCTGCTGCTGTTCAGTAAAAGTGACACTTCAGCCCTGGAGCTGAGCAGACCAGTCTCCCCAGTGCACTCTGACCACGGTCGGAAAGCAGGAAAAGATAACACTAGTAACGTTAGCGTTATCTTTTCAACATAGATGTTGGCACTGTTCATTCTTATAATGGGGACGTGAACGGTGTTATTTGGATGTTATTTGGTGGTCAACGTGATTACGATAGTAAACAATGAGTGCGTTTACATGGACTTGAGAAACCGGGATACGCCCTTATCCCGGTTTCTGACAACTGCCGACACCTGCGCAGGCGCGGACTCAGCCAAGTGACGTACACGCAAAACAAACGTGACAGCGGCAACGAGAGCGGAAAAAATTAAAAAATCAATAAAAGCCTAAATGAATCCTGAGACGAATGATGTAGGCCTATGTGTGGGCAATCAACCGGTGTTATGATGAATATGGCCGAGGTTATAAATGCAGGATGGGGCGCAGGGGAAAGGAGGAGAACCAGAGTGGGGGAAAATAACGAAAAGTGAAGCGCCAGGAAAACGTTGCTGCAGCTGCTGTTATGTTCGTAGTCTGTTTGGTTTAAAAGTGTTGGATAATGAAAGAAAAGAGCGCTGAAGGCTTGTGAAAATGTCTGAAGATAGACCGAAGGTTCCCTCCGCGTCTCCTCACCCGCGACGGATACGCATGGCGGGGCTGACAAAGACGGTCGGACCGACTGGATTATTCATCCTCCTATCCTGGTGAGATCGCTTCTTTTTTTGTTCTTTTGTCTTCTGGTATACCAGTGATCGATCGACTACCTTTGTTGGATTATTTTGTTACTGTTTTGGATGGGCTGAGTTTGTTTTGGATCAGCGAGCGGCTGCGTCGCCGGATGGCTTCCTTCTTTTTCTGTGGACTAAAAAGACAATTTAAACTGAACTTTCGTAGATCATATTGCATATTTCGTTTGTTTGGGACTTTAAGTTTATTTTGGATTCATAAAGGGGTAAATTAAAGAGATATGTTTGTTATAATTCATTTTTTTATTTGCACCATGTGGCGTAAATTAGGCTACTTGGAGAAAATAGCCAAGGATTACAAAAGATATAAATTGGTAATCAACATGTAGGCTACGATGGAGCGAGTCTGGACATGTTGGACAGTATAAGAAATATTACTACGACCCTGTCCCGCCAGTCACGATTGCGTATCATCACCCATTGCTCCCTTAAGCAGTGGCAGACTTACAACCAGTCAGAGTTGAGGGCATGTTTAATATTTGCTGTTAAACAGTGCTTCATTTGTGCCAGATCCTGCCGGAACAAGATACGGAACCTACCAGATTGGGACCGGCACCTATTTGTTGGCATTTAATAAACCCGCAATATAAACCACAGTGTTCTCATGTTTCTCAGATTTCTAAATGTCCGCGGTTTGTGTTGTAGTAAAAAATAAACATCACGTGCGCCTGCGCAAATAAGATGCAGTAATCAGAAACCGGGATACTGTTGATCATGTATACAGGGATATGAATAATCAGGTTTCTCTCTGTGCATGTAAACGCCATATCCGGAATATGATCAAAACCGGGATAAGGCTCATAATCGGGATACTCAAGTCCATGTGAACGCACTCAATGAGTCCTAAAGCCCCCAACACATCGGTAGAAATATCACCAGTTTATTCAACACCTGTTAAACCGTCACACCGGTGAGACAGTATGTTCATACATAACCACACACAGTCAATATACCCACCACGATAAACAACTTTCCATCTACAGTACGACAATATCAGAGACTATTAGTACTCGTCACAATAGCACAAAGATGACTTGAATCAGCTATAATTAGGTGTCTGACTTGCCGACATTTTCGTCTTCAACTTGGGGGGCACAATATGTTTTGTCAATGTTAAGATACTTTTTAATAGTCAAATTCACGTATTTCACATCAACGTTTTGATCAAATATTACTTGTAACAGAGACATTACACACATCGTCTTCATAGCATCCACGCTGTCTGTTGTTGTTGTTAAGACAATCCTACTTCAAACTGAAAACACGTGAACACACTGAAGTCGGATGAATGACTTCCCAACTCAGAAACTGTGACCATCCGAGGAGCACCTGAGTGCAGCGTGCAGCTCCGGTCAGTAGCTGCTGTGATCCAGCCTGCACTACGACCTGAAAGTAAACACACAGTGGAAGAATGGTATCCCGTAGCACGGCACAGTTTGACAGTAGCCTATTTTCATCTATAAATGCAGATAAGTTATATGTAGTCTGTGTCAGGTTAAACTGGCGTATCGGCCGGAGCGATGTGTAACCACACGCGCAGGCATCAGCAGGTTAACCTGCAAGGAGGACTGAAGGCTGGTGTTGTTAGCAATGCTAACGTTCGCCATGCTCGGCAAAACCCA
Organism: Tautogolabrus adspersus; assembly: GCA_020745685.1. Lineage (NCBI taxonomy): Eukaryota > Metazoa > Chordata > Actinopteri > Labriformes > Labridae > Tautogolabrus > Tautogolabrus adspersus. The sequence continues at coordinate 1,538,611 of CM036543.1, read as the reverse complement.
ATTGTCATCGTTTACAGATGGCCAAATTCAACCCACAATGCACTGTGTTTTGGTTCACTTCCCTGGTTTGGTCCAAAATGCGTTCTCAGCTACAGCGAAGCGTACTCTGGTGCACTTGGAAGCGAACAGAGACCCCCGCTTTTAAGCGGACCAGAGTTCATTTCAAACGGACCAGTGAACTGAGTCTGTGCTGTGTAGACACACACACCTGGTTTATGACAGATCTCATTGATTGTTATTCACACACACAGTTTATTATATTGATCGTAATGATTTTAGTGATGAGGTACAAAATGTTATTAGGATTTGTTGGTGAGTGAACATGCACTCGGACACATGGACCCCGGAACATGAATACTGTCCTGACAAACCAACAGGAGGGTTAAATGAGATGTGATGTCGCCCGCTCTGGCCCCGGGTCTACACCTCACTATGCCCGCTGACTTCACTAACTTCACGTTTCTGACTATGGAGTCTCCGAGAATCACAGTTTGAGTCTCTTTGTGTCGCTGACTGGGGAAAGTTGTTGGAAACGTGAAGTGGTTGGTGGTGAACCGTGTGTTGGTTTTTCGACTATGCTTCCCTCGGACAGTAACCCAGCCACTGCCTCCCGGCTGCTCGGGAGCTACCGGGGGAGAAGCTAAGCTATGTCGGCCCGCACCGGCTACAGGTGGCTGGCTAACTACTGCTGTACGATGGCTGTGGATCAGTGGTGAGGAGCCGGCTCTCTAACTCAGACACCCTCACCTCCAGAGCTACGAATAAAGTACATTTAATACATGTAGCATAACCAGTAAAGGAGGACGAGGAGTAACTAATCCTCTGACACACAGAGCAGGAGAGGCAGAAGAAGAAGCCGTCGTAAATGAAGCTAAGTGCTAAGCTAGGCTGAGAGTAGTTCAAATCAACTAAAGTGTTTAGCACTGTTTTAGAGTGATGTTTGATGACTTGTGTTTGTCTAAACGTGCAGTGTTTTACAAACAACTGTTGGAAGAAACTAGGTGAAATGAACTATTTAGCTTGAACTCTATTGAACAGCACAGAACAATAACAGTAGCAGAACACAAGTGATGCAAAAACTCACCGTAGTTCGTAGTAGAGACCTCCATCTTAGCATCATCGTGGCCGTCCATCACCGTGCTGCTGCGGGCCGAAGAGAGCTTCTTGTTCGTCGTCATGCTGCAATTTCCGGAGCACTTTCTGCTCACAGCGTCGGTATGGTGTATTAGAGATTCATACGATCACATATCATTGAGTTGGTAAAGTTTGAGTAGAATTAGGACAAGAAGACGGAGCTCAGAAAACACGCTGCACCCGGTCCGCCATCTTCTTCTTCTTCTTCTTCTTCTTCTTCTTCTTCTATTGGTTTTCCGGCAGGCTGTACACTGTAGAGTGTAATGCTGCCCTCTACAGTCTAGGAGTGTGTACTTCATTCATATCTTCTGATACAGACCAGTAGCATGTAAGAATCTAAGAACTGCGCCCCCAGCAGATTGAAAGTTTGTATCCACAGAAAATATGGACTTAAAGGAGAAAGATGAGAGTCCCAGGTCAGAGAACTCCCTGAATAACTGACTTCTTTCATTCCTATATTTAACACAAACAAAGACAACATGACGGACTGTTTCCTCCTTTCCACACTGACACAGACCATCAGGGTGTTTACTGATTACCTTTAAAGAACTGTCCAGACCACAATGTCCTAACCTCAGCCTAGTTCAAACCACATCATCCTTTCTACAAGATTTTAGCAGTAGCCTCTTCTTTTTATTGATGGTTGCAGAGAGAAAACATGCCTGCCCTTTCACTCTTCTTTCCATTCTCTCTGCCACTGACACTCTAACTTTTCTTTACAAACACTATAACATTCACCTTTCCCCAAAGGAACATTCATCTCAATACACTGTTTTAAGAGAGACTCCTTTGAAAGTGTGTCAGAGATTTCATTCCCCTCAATCCCTGAATGACCTGGTACCCAGAACAACTTAATCTGACACCCCACATTTCAACCTGAAGTAAACATCACAGGATAAAAGCCCCACAACAAATTCTTAGGGCCCTTGTCTGGACTCTATCCAGTTTGTTAAGAACATATTTAGCAGCTGACCCAAACACAACACATCCATAATCCAGTGTAGATCTTATAATGGCTCGATAGATCACAAGGTCCCCTCTCAGCCCCCCACTCACTTCCTGCTAGGCTTCTGACGATGTTATTCACTTTCTCACTTTTACAGATGATTTTTTCTACACAAGTTTTCAAAGTAAGTCTCTTATCCATCCATACACCAAGACATGTGAACATATTAACTCTTTCTAAGGAACAATCATACATCAGAAGATTTTAAGGCCAAAGATCATAAACTTAGTCTTAGCTGCAGAGATCCTGAAGCCCCACCTCTCCGCCCACTGCACTACCTGATCCAAAGCCTTCTGACTTTGTAGGAACAAATGATGAATATTTTTCCCTCGCCTCCAGATGGCGCCATCATCTGCAAACAGGGACGCACCAAAGCCATGATGAATAAAGCTCTCCCCACACCTGAACTGACCTATGATGAAGGAAGTCTTTAATCCAATAAAACATTCTACCTTTAATACCTGCAGCATGGAGTTTGATAAGCACACCCTCCCTCCACATTGAATCATATGCTTTTTCAATATCTAAAAACACGGCCAGCACAGCTTCTTTGTTGAGTATTGCTTTCCTAATGTCCTGATCTAGAACAGCAATAGAGTCCATAGTGCTTCTTCCTATCCAGAAACCATTCTGATAGTTTACAAAGAAATCCTTTTTTTAAAGAAAATACACCAGTCTGTTTGTCACCATTCTCTCCATCACCTTACACAACACAGATGTTAAAGCTATTGGACGATAAGATGAAGGAGAGGATGGATCTTTACCTGGTTTTAATATTGGAACCACTACTGCAACTAGCTTTTAAGGAGCATTACCACCTACTATGCTGGAGTGTGGGCCAGAACACCTATGACTATTAGAAACAATAATAAGAATAAATAACCCTAACCCATTGTTACGACCTTATTGTTGAAACTCTAGGGGAACTAAAGGGGTAACATAACATAAAAACTTTAAGGATAACTATTTACAAAGGTTTTATTTACAGTGGACAGAAAATGTATACCAAACAAGAAGGATGTACTAACAAAATGAAACTAAGAAAAGAAGAAAAAAAAAAACCAAATTGGAAGCTATAAACTTCAGGGTTCTCCCAAGGCCAAATAAGTAAAACAAAACCCCCACTCTAACTTGAAATAAAAGTTGTCTTACCTGTTAGAAACAAAAATACAATACTGAACTCCCTAACTCACCACAAAACAGGAGAAAATCAGTTAAAGAAAATGGCAGAGAACCCCTACGCTTCCGCTTTGCTGGTACAACTATTAAATCAATCTTGTTAATAGACTCTGCTCTTCCACAAACACACTGACAGCACACCCAACATACAAGTGACACCATCCACTTGTAGCCAGCAGAATGAGGGGCAGACCAGCAGCCCTGTCTGAGGTTTTAATCTCCAGCTGATTAGCTGATCAGTTGCAGGAGGTGAGGAGCTCTCAGGTGGGTGTCAGTGTAGAGCAGGAGGGTGTGGCAGACCTGCAACACAGACATGGTGAGGAAAACAAGAACACCAGTCCAAGCAGGACGTAACACCCATTAACGCTCACTGGACTTTACATTTATTTCTTTACATGCACTCTGAGAGTAGATTTATAAACTCTGTAAGATGTGTTTCATTGTCACTGCACATTTTTAAATGATATTTATATATTTGTAATGCTTCTTATACTTTATTATTTCACTTTTTGTTTTTTTGCTTTATTTCCTTTGTTAACAGTTTTTGCACCAAAACACTGAGACAATAAAAACTGATTCTGATCAAAATAAACACCCATCAAATATTGTTTCTTGAAATAGAACAAAATAAAATGAATGAACAATGAATGAGCTTTTTGTTTCTTATTTTGAACTAATGTTATATCTTCCCTCGTTTCCACAATGCCCCATCATCAGCAAATAGTGATTGTCCAATATCAGAATCCATTCCAGAAAACAGGTCATGAATCATTATTGAGAAGAGTAGTGGGCTAATAACGCTACCCTGAGGAGCACCGTTATCTACCTTATATCTATGTGATATAGCCGCCCCCATCTTGACTTGAATATATCCATCAAATAAAACATCTTTAATCCAATTTAAACTGTTTCCTGTTATTCCCATTGTGTGCAACTGAATCTTTAATCCCTCTTTCCAAACCACGTCATCGGCTGTTTGGACATCAAAAAACACTGCCGTTAGCGACTCTTTATTAACCTGAGTGTAGCACGGTTACCTTTAAAGTAAAACGTTAGCATAAACGTAAAACAACATTTAATAAACTGAAATCAGAAAATGAAACTGTTGATTATATTGAACACAAACCCAGGAGACTTGGGAGTTGTTTAGCAATAAATATATTTGTGTTTGTAAAATGAAACCAAGGCAAAATAAAAATATGAATTTAAATAGTTGTTCAATCAAAAATACTCAAAAACGCCAAAAATGATTTGAATAACTCAGACACCAGTTATCTTCTTCAAAATAAATATTCTTCAGTTCACTCAAAATAAATATTCCGTTCATTCCTAAATGTTCGGTTTCAGTCCATCAAATAAAATACGTGATGTCCTACCGCTCTGGTAGGAAAGGTTGTAGATGATGGTTTTCCTGGTTCAGGTTGTTAGCTCGCCATCCGGTGAAGGGAAAAACCTGACCTGTATAAAACAAGGCCAGAGCTTAAAGCTTCTTTCTACAATAATCTACAACATCACGTTCAGTTACTCACAGTCATTCATCATGCCCCACTTGGAGAGCCAAATATTTTCAGAGGTGGTACGCAGTTTAAAAAGATTTTTTATTTGTATTTTTTACTTTTTTAAATCTTTATTTATAATTAAAGTCTGGCTGTTACAATTATAACAACGCACAACAAATATGACAGAGTGAGCTCGACTTAACATGACTTAATGAACAATGAACATAAAACATCAAAACAAATAAAACATCAAATCAAAGTCGGAGGTCTAATCTGAAATGTAAATCTTTAGACTTTGATTTATTTCTGAAGCTTGTTTAGTTCTAATATTTTTCATTGTTTTTTAAATGTTCATTAATTAAAATACCAAGTTTTAGACGGTTATATTCTACATTTGGAGAATTTACTTTTGCTGATATCCAGTTTTGAAATGAACCCCAAAAAGTTTTTGTAAATTCACAATCATAAAATAAATGTTTTTGGGTTTCAATTTCACCGTCACAGAACAATTATTAGTTTCAATATTAAATCTTTCTCTTAGGAATTCATTACAAGGCTAAATGTCATGAATTATTTTAAAGTGCGTTTCCTTTCGGTGAGACGGGGAGAGTGAGGTACTCAGTCCTAAATATTTTCAACAGAATATTCTTTTAATAAATGTTTTCTTTGGAGTGAAATTAGAAAGAGTTCAGAAGTTAAAGTTCCTCTAATAATCTTATTTGTGCATTTCTTCTCCACAAATTCAATGTCATCTATTATAATGAAGGCAACCGTGGTATTATGTTTTCATATGTTAATGAGCCTGTCACCATATTTAGGATTGCTTGAGGAGTCTTCTTAATAACTGTTGAATATTGTTTAATTGTACATTCAATATTGTACTTCTCCATGAAATCATTGTGTTTAAGCAGATTCCCCCCTGAATCGATGACATGGACCAAATACCTCTCTCCACCCACTCACAAGACGATTAAACAAAAAACATCTATTCTTCCATATCGGGCAGTTGTGTGGTAAAATTGTGTTTTAGGCCAGTTTCCAGTAAAGGAGGACTTGCTGATGAAATGTTGACAACTTAATGGGAAGTTAAGAAACACATGTTGGTTTCAATGGGTGGATTTCAGATGGCAGAGTGTTTGGGGGATGCTCACTGCAGGATGCTCTGGAGAAAAGGACATCCCTCCCCCTGCACCACTTCCTGCTTCTGACACGCTGGCTCCTTTTTGCATTGTGGCAGATGAGGCATTTCCCTTGAAGGAGTACCTCATGAAGCCATATCCGAACCGCAGACTATCTGTCGAGCAACGCGTCTTCAACTACAGACTGTCACGAGCTTGGAGGGTGGTAGAAAATGCCTTTGGCATCTTAGCCAGCCGTTTCCGTGTCTTTCAAACAGCCATTAACATTCAAGACACTGTCAAAGTGGAGGACATCACTTTGTCCTGTTGTGCTCTGCACAACTTCCTGCGGACCGAGAGCTGTGACCTGTACATGGCGGGAATCGTTGACCAGGAAGGAGCGGATCACAACACTATCCCAGGAAGTTGGAGACAAGAACCTGAACTACGACAGGCCTCCCTGCCACACACAACCAATGTAACAACACGGGCCAAGCAGCACAGGGATGAACTATGCTGCTACTTCAATTCTGACCCTGGTGCTGTGCCTTTTCAGTGAGGCAAACTGTAGGAAATGTGTGTGCCTATCATGTTCAGTTTGTTATCCTGTATGTCATGCACATGAAAATAAATGCCCACATGTGGGGGTTTGCTTTATCTCCTGCCTCTGCCTGATTGATGAAACTTTACAGTATACCCGTTTGGTTGTAGAGATAGTTGAGAGGTGTTTTTCTCAGAACTTTCCCTGAGTCAAACTAATGAATAACAAAGTATGTTGACCTTCAGTCAGACATGTTTGACACATTTGTGTATTTAATCTTTCATATTTTAGACTTTAGAAGTGATGTTTAGAAATGTAAAGTTACATTCTGGATGTATGTACAGTATTTCTTCTTATTTTATATATATATGTTTAGTGCTTATTTACTTTTGATTTATTCTTATACTCTTTTATTTGCTCTGATTACCTGCTGCTGTGACGCCACAGTTTCACAGTTTGGGATCAATAAAGTAAATCTATCTATAAGGAAGTTCCTCCTCAGGTTGCCAGTTTTGTTAATGAAGACATACCTACCTGCTTTATGTTTGTATTCCTTTTCATTGATATAATGTATGAATGAAGTCATTTGTATTCAGTAACTGAGTACTTAGTAAAGTGATCTGGCTCACCCCTGTCTGTTTCTCATGTTCACTGTTGTCTGAAATCACAAAATAAAATTGTGTTTTTGAATTATACTTTTGTGTCTGGTGTTCACTCTGTCAAAGAAGTGCTGTTGCAAATACTCTTTGTCAAAGTGTTTTATTGTCTGGATAACAAAGTAATAAAGCAGCATCAAAGATATACAATAAAAGAATTTACCAGTGGGTGAACTGGCTCTGCTCCACTAAATATTGAACAGCTCAGTTGGAGAGTTTTCTCCACAGAAGGTGGACTCTGTCAGGGGAGTGCATGTCTCTGCTGTAGCCTTACAGACGCTGGGCTCCTTTAGAGGGGTACTGGTCCCGGTCTCCCTGCTGCAGAGGGCGAGTCAGAGTCAGCCAAATGTTCCTTTAAAAAAAATCACAATGAGGGTAATTTAATACCATGGATTCTTAAAGCTGTTCCCCTAGCATCCATAACAATAGCAGAGGATTGTTATCGTTGGGTTAAACCCTGAAATCTGGGCCGGGTGTGGTCAGGTGTGAAGGGCCCAATGTGAACACAAGCTTCTCTCACTGTATAGACACTTTCTGATTATAAGGCTATGGCTGTATTCAGATGCTAAAAACACACTTCACAGCAGATTGTGGAAGATAATGTGAGAGTGAAACCAAGTTAACGTATGAAAGGCTACATGTGAATAGAGGCAGAGACCCCCACCTGGACAATCAGCGGCCACTCCTTGAAAAATCATATTTACATTTGTGTCATGTAGCAGATGCTTTGACCCAAAGAGACTTTAAATAAGTAAATGAAAGAAGCAATGAACAATGTTTTATTTTACTCAACAGAATACTTGATTTACTCTGATAACAAGATTTGAGGTGGTCTCCTTCCTCTTTGTATGGGGCTCCAAAAACTGCAGCCGGGTCAGGATCCACTGCTGCCTGCCAGTCGTTTGGGCTCCACAACTTCCAGATGGAGCAAGTGGCTTATAGTGGGTGTACTGGGTCCTCAGAGAATCCCACCTCTTCTTCAGCTCTTTCTCTGAGAGACAAAGACACATTTTTAAACATTGTGCCCACGTTGAAATCACGTCTGTATGCAGAGCCAACAAAGGTTATTTTCAGTGCTGGATGAAGAACTCAGATATTCTACGTCAGTAAAAGTAGCATTTCCACAGTGTAGAAAAACTCACACAAGCAGAATCATACAAGGAGTCAGACATCAAAATGTTAGTCAAAAGTACATTTTTATATGGTAACGTTAATACTCAATGTTTTTCTTCTCGTGCACTGATTGGTTTAGCTGAACAGCCAATCAGAAAGATTCCTTTCAACAACTGCCGTTTCAATTCAACATGTGGAATCGGCTGAAAAAGTTAGACGGGGGCCGACGGGTAGAGACGGAGCTGTACACACTACAAAAACTACGACCGCTCACATACGGTCCAACTATAGGACCAACGGCAGACGATCTGCTTGGTGGTTCAGGGCCTTTATTGGGTCTTGTTGTTTCCAGTTTCTTCTTTCTTTTTCCATTTTAACTGCTTATTTATGACCCATCTTGTTTTTAGGTAACGTGAAGTTTCCAAAGTGGAAGAGAGGAAGCCATAATTACACGTCTCAGAATAGGACACACAGGATTAAATCAAACACTTCATTAAGAGGAACACCTCCAACTGTTCATCCTGCAACAAAGCAGAAACAGTCCAACATTGCATTATAGAAAGTCAGCTGTATGAGCGGGAAAGAGAGAGACTGAGGGAAACATTTCAGAAACTGAAGAGTCATTTTACACCAGGAAATCTTCTCTGAGGAAAAATAGACCAAACTTAAAGTTTCATAAAGTTCATGAAAAGAAAAACAGGGTTGATACACAGAATTTAGTGGGCTGTTTGTGTATATATATACAGTATATGTATATATTATTATAGTTTTCCTATGACAGAATTCTGATCCTCACTCCAGTTCAGCAGGTGGCGGTAATGCACCAATAAGCTGGTTTGACAACCGCCATAAAAATCAAAGAAGAAGAAGTAGAGGAAGTAGAGTTTATTTCCGGTTCTTTCACACATAAACCACGTGTTTGCAAAGCTAGGCGATCAGAGTAAAGTTATAAAGACTTCAGCGTTGAGTTCTCCTTGTGTGAGTCTTGGATGTGTGTCAGATGTCCGGGTTTCAGGATCTTAAAGAGCTCTTCAGTCGGCGGCTGCTCGCTGCGGTTATCAGAGATATATCAGGACAAACAACAACATGTGGATACGAAGAGGAGCTCCACCGACAAAGAAAACTGCTGGATGTGATTTTAACACCTGAAATCAAGCTGCAGAGAGCAGGTTGGTTTTCTTTCCACTGCTGGAAACGTGTTTCCTGCTCATGTTTCAGGGAGCAGAGCCTTTAGCTAACGTCCATAGACGCACACAGCACAGTGTTAGCCGCAGCTAGCTCCTGCTAACAACATCATTGAGTTTACTGGACTTAAACACTCTTTAGTCTGGACCTATTGAATCCAGCAACGGGTCTTTGGTGTTCATTTGAGTAGTTAAAGTAGATGTGATTATTGGAGAGAAGTTTTAGAAACGTTAAATACATGCTATTCATTAGTATCTTTGAGCACACAAACTTCAGGCCACCCTCTGCATAAGTCAGGGCCCGAGTCAAAGAATCTGGATCTGTCCGGATCTGTCCTTGCTTGTTAAACTTGCAGCACGTCATGTTACTTAACTCAACATCAGATGGATCTATGTGGGTCAGAGGGTTCTGTTCAGGGCTGGACTGGGACAAAAAATCGGCCCTGGCATTTTTTGCTCAGACCGGCCCCCCAATCGGTTGAACACCACCCTACAGTACACCATTCTTGTGGTCCCCTTAAAGATGATGGTACTATTCCTACAAACCACTACAAAGCGGAGTAATAAGTGCTTCGGACAAGTGGACCAGTTAACTCACTCACTCCAGGCTGACTCCCTGGTGATCAGGGGTTCTAGGATCACAAAGGAAGACTCAGGTGTTTTGGGTCTGGGCACAGCCTGTTTATTGCCACGGACGGTATAAATAACAATAATCATAATAACAATAATAGCAGGCTCCGTCGTGGTCGCTTCTTCTCTTACCGAAGTCCACACCAGATAAACAGACGCCTGAAACAAGGCAACCTTTAAAAGCACAATAGAGAGACAAAGAAAGGTGAGAATGATAGTTGATGGAGTTAGATGAAGACAGTAATAGTTTCTTACATCTAAAAAAAAATGATCAGAGATACTTGCATCATGTATTTTTATAAACTATTATACTTACTTAGTGGAAAACACTGCAGGGCTTCAAAACAAGTCAGAGCATCCTGTAAGAGAAAGTAGACATGAGTAATGATTGTTTTCCAGATAAATTAGAGTTGAAAACTGTAAACTCGTTAAAAAGATGTGTGAACTCCTTAAAAAATGAATACCAGAATCTTGTGTGCTTGAGAAAGAAGCAGATAGGGTTGTACAGATTGTATACTCACTCAAAAGACTGCCTGGCCCTGGAACCCTCTTGAACAATAAACAAGAGATGAAGGGATCCTGAAATATGGGAGAGAGGGGGACATAAATGAGACATGATCATTGATAAATGTTATAATTATTAAATGACAGATTCATATGATCAGAATATATTCTGGGAAAAATCTTTTCATGGATTATAAGGTATACTCACTTGATAAAAATGTCGACTAAACTCAACACCAGACAAAATAATAAGGCCAACCTTAAAAAGCACGAGAGGAAGACAGAGAAAGAAAGTTGAGAATGATAGTTGATGAAGTTAGATGAAGACAGTAATAGTATCTTACAGGATTTCCTGTAAGAGAGGGTTAGAGGTTTAGGTTGGAAGAAAACAGAACTGCCTGTTAAATTACAATGAATTTTTTTGAAAATCATGTTATTTTACCTCATCTACAAGAGCAGCTTTCGCAATAGCTCACTCTTCTCAGCTACCCTGTCGATGACCATGTCGGAGTCCAATGCCATGAGAATGTCCTTCTCGGTGGCCATCAACATGAACATTTCCAGCTTTTGTGTTGACAAGCTGCTCCGCAGTCTGTTTTTAATAAATTTCAGTGTTGAAAATGTTCTCTCGCAGGCCACCTGGGTCAGGGAGAGGGTCAGCAGGTACTTGTAAGCAAGCCCAAGGAGATGATAAGCATCTGAGTACATGTTAAACCGTCTCAGTACTTGATAGCAGCACAGTGGGCAATTTTTGCAGGAGGCACAGCTTGTATTTACAATGTCAGGTTCTTCATGTTCTGCAGATCCATCTTCCACTGTTCTGGTCTTGTACTCATCCACATGTGATGCCTTAAGCCTGTCCCACTGTCCAGCAAAACATTTCAGTTCTGACTGAAGATTGTCCACCGTAGCCCTGCTGTCAAATTTGAGCAGACATTGACAGAGTTCTTGGAGTGCATTACTGGGAAGAGAAATGGTCCTGGTCTGATCAAAAGTTCTGGGGTCCAGCCATGCCAAATCAGCAAAGAGAGCGCCATGTGTTTGGAATCGCCTGTGGATGGCCTCGATAGCTGTGTCTAGAATAGGGTTGTGCACATTCACCTCATATGCTCTCTCAGCATTGCTGACTGCCTCATCTTGAGCCATCTCTCCAGCCCTACTTTTCTTCATCTTGGCTCTTTTCTGAGGCAGTGCAGCCTCTACTTCCATGTCAGTTCCTTCCCCCACCTCCTCAAGTTTGTCATTTGTCCATTTTACAAATGCGTCTGCAGCTGCCTTTACAGTTGTGAAATCCCTGGCGATGCTTTTGAGGCTCTCATGTGTGGCAGTCAACATACGGTGGGCAGAGAGGATGTCCATCCCTTTTGTCTGGAGGTACTTGGACAGGGGAGTGGTTTGCTCAAACACTCTGAGTAATATCTCTGCTGTTAAGATGGTTTCATACCTCAAGAGACCCTCTTTAAAGCCTCGTGCTTTGGCACGTACAGATGGCTTTTCTTTTGTCTGCTGTTCAATGGCTTCCAGTGTGAGCACTGCATCAACGAAGAGGCCATTCTCCGGTTTGCCAAAACGTCCAAATACTTTTTGGAGAGCATCGTGCTTGGCCCACCACCGTGTCTCTCCAATGGGAGAGAGGCGCCTGTGGCTTGTTTCGTGGCTTTTTTTCTCCCACAGATTGACCCTCTGATAGGAATCCCTGATGAACACAGCAATGTCATTCAGAAGACTGAACAGTGACCCACTTTCAATGACATTTTGAGTAGTGTCACCTAGCACAAGATTCAGTACATGTGCATAGCACCACACATGCACATGAGTAGAAGACTGGGAGGTCATCAGTGCTGAAAAACCTTTGTACCGGCCCTGCATATTGGCTGCCCCATCTGTTGCATTCCCTATGCACATGGCCTTGTCCAGTTTCAGATGTTCCAAGACTCCTGAGAGCAGGTCCACAAAGTATTGCCCAGTGGATGCATGGCACCTTACTACAGCTACAAGCCTCTCATGCACAGCCTCAGTGACATATCTCACTATTACAGAACACTGATCATGACACGTTATGTCCTGTGTTGTGTCCAGCTGAACAGAGAACATTCCTGCTTTCCGGACATCACTGGCGATACACTCTTGAATGAGATTGCCAACCGTATCTATTACAGAGTTCACTGTTGTTTTGGACAGTAGGGTGATGAGAGACCCTCTACCTCTTGTTCCACTGGATTGATGCAATTTTTTGCTCTTTTCGATACAATCATCCAGATGCTCTCTTAAGCAGACATCATATTTTCCTAATAAAAGGATGAGCTCTAAAAAGTTACCATGGTCTATGGTGTTGTCATCCAGTGTATATGCTGCTTCATTCTCTACCTGCCTATAGCTCAGCCCCCTCTTCCCAACTACTTTAACCACATCCACTACACGCTCCAAAACCTGGCGCCTCTTTTTTATCTGTGCTCTATGAGCAGACATCTGACTGCCTGCAAACATGCTCTTGATGTCAGCTTTTGAACATCTCAGGAAATACGCCTCAGCACAGGTTCGGTGTGCAATGCTCTTTTCATGATCTTCTGTTCGCTGATGTATATGTCTCCAGTCTGTCATCCCACTAATAAATATACTGGCATCAGTCCTCTTCGAAAATGCAAGACACACAAAACACAATAATCTATTTGTTTCCTTAGAATACGTGAGCCACTTCCTGCTGGTGCCATCTTTACAAGTGAAAGCCTTTTGCACTATCGGGTACCTGGTATCCTGTTGTGGGTGGTGATCCAAAAATGCCTGTAAAATAGCAGGCTCAGGGCGGGCATAGTAATCTATGCCATCCTGCTCCTCGCTCTCTCTCTCCTGCTCCTCACTCTCTCTCTCCCGCTCCTCGCTCTCTCTCTCCTGCTCCTTGCTCTCTCTCTCCTGCTCCTTGCTCTCTCTCTCCTCCTGCTGCTCCTTGCTCTCTCTCTCCTGCTCCTCGCTCTCTCTCTCCTGCTCCTCACTCTCTCTCTCCTGCTCCTCGCTCTCTCTCTCCTGCTCCTCACTCTCTCTCTCCCGCTCCTCGCTCTCTCTCTCCTGCTCCTTGCTCTCTCTCTCCTGCTCCTTGCTCTCTCTCTCCTCCTGCTGCTCCTTGCTCTCTCTCTCCTGCTCCTCGCTCTCTCTCTCCTGCTCCTCACTCTCTCTCTCCTGCTCCTTGCTCTCTCTCTCCTCCTGCTGCTCCTTGCTCTCTCTCTCCTGCTCCTCGCTCTCTCTCTCCTGCTCATAGTGTCCACTCTCATGCTTCTCTCTCTCCTCCTCCTTGCTCTCCTCACTCTCACTCTAAATATACAGAAACATAAGAAATGTACACATTTTTGTTTAATAAATAAGTTAACCCAGGTCAAAAAATGTTACTATTGTAATGTACATAATGTTTATTATTCTAATGAACTAGGGATGTAACGATTCACTCAACTCCCAATACGAAATGATTCACGATACGATTCTTTCACGATTTATTTTACAAAATGAGACTGAAGAAAAATTATGACTAACAAAGATTCCTTTAATTTTTTCATGAAAGCACCAATGCACCTCGTAATCTCTTTGGCTCTTACACTCGTTTGGGTGAGCGGGGCTACAAACCTGCTTGTTAGTATAGTTTGGCTTCACAGCTGCCATGGTAACGCCTGCTTGTTACAACCAACCGCCTCTGTTCTACAGCTGCTGACGCTCACCACATGCAGGGTCCCAAATTAACTTTTTGACTTCTTGAATGAAAGAGTTCACTGGTCAAACATATTTTTTAACGGCAGAAATAACAAATAGTGTTTTTGTTTCACATACTCATCTGTTACAGTACATTTAATTGAGAAGGCATTATGTTCTGTTGAATCAATCACAGATTAAAGTCACAGATTCAATAATTTTATCAGATCAGGGAATTGAGAAATTAAAAAAATATATTTGCTGGCCTTTATTTTTTAAATAGGTATACCCAGACCCCCCCTGCTCCCCTCTGAACCCCCCTGCATTACAACATTACAGACTAAAAACTAAAATCCACCAGAGAATAATACATTATTATTCCACAAAACAAGTGTTCTCTTGATTTAGCTTTGACATTATTAGACACTTATACAATATAATCAGCCTGTTCATTATTAGACGTGTGTGTATCTCTGACTGCTCCTGCTGCGCGTGCATTTAGCGCGCACTATATCTGCAGTGTTTATAACGCAGCGCTGTTTCACAGAGTCTGAGTGGAGACGTTCACAGACTGAGACTACAGCAGGCTGTGAGATGACGTTGCTATCGTTATATTAGCTGCAGACGAGTGAACGGAGAAAAGTCGAATCGACCGTTTGACCGGATCACATGTTCCCGACTCGGTCCGTACGGATCACGGATCAACTGTAGGCTACGTGCTGATGCACTTTAAGTTAAAAGGGGCGCGCGCGCGCTGTGTGGGTGTGCGTGTGTGTGTGTTAGTATCCGTGTGTGTGTGTGTGTATGTGTATGTGTGCGCGTTTGCGCTGAAATTTGCGTGTCTCAGGGTGCTCCGTGATGCTCTCAGTCATGACAGCAGAGAGAGGAGCAGGGAAAGCCGGCTGCAGCTACATAAAACACACTTATACTCATAGCATAGTTTTTATGACTTTCTGGTAAAATATTTACCCGCCCTGTGGCAGATAGCCCTCTGAAATGTACTCAACAAACGGAAAATCTACCCGCATTTGGCGCTTGGCGGGTGTTGATTTCGGACCCTGTTACTGCATTTATTTTTCAGAGAATCATGTAAACCTTGACAGCTTTGAATCGATTTTTAACTGCCTCACGATTAATCTTTACATCCCTATAATGAACACATCGTCCTGTAACCGGGTCCAGCAAAAGAGTAAATGGAGAAAAAAAAAAAACTGCCAGCTAACGTTACCTCACGTTAATGTTGATGAATTAGCAAGGTTAGCACATCGTGTTAATGTTAGCTGAATAGCTGTGAAACAACATACACACACGCTGTTTTAAAAGTTAGCAAGTAAAGTTATCAACATAACGTAAACGTGATATTGATATTTTAGCCAGGCAGACGGCCCATACATCGCTTCTTACCGCTCCTCGCTCGCCGCTCACCGGCCTCTCCTCATCCCCCTCACGGCCAACTCCATCGGCACCTGATGTAGCTGCACCGGGTGCGGACCCGGACTGTGCTGAGGAGGAAGGTCTGGATGCTGCTGCTCTAAATATCTCATTAATT
This sequence comes from Tautogolabrus adspersus, assembly GCA_020745685.1. Lineage (NCBI taxonomy): Eukaryota > Metazoa > Chordata > Actinopteri > Labriformes > Labridae > Tautogolabrus > Tautogolabrus adspersus. The sequence continues at coordinate 1,522,823 of CM036543.1, read as the reverse complement.
TTAGCATACTTTAAAGAATCAGCCTGAAGAGCTATTCTTTTTTTTTCCCGCTGTTTCTCGGCACCACCTTTCCTTTTCTTCTCCATCTTGTTTTACAGTCTCTATCAGCATACGAGTGATACGTTGATTGACAGCTGAGGGGCACAACGAGGAGGGGTGGGCCTTTGCCCTCCCTCGACCTGCTTTATTGACCATTGGCCAATCAGTGTCAGTGTACCAAAAGAAAAGTTTGTTCGGCCCAAAAGACGTGACAGGCAGAGAGCAGATACTGTTTCTTTTCTTTGATTGATTGAGAGCAGAGGGCCAACGAGCGGAGGGTGGGCCTCAGCCCTCGGTACTCCTATCTGTACATTAAAATTAGTCACCATCCCACCCAAAAGCCACCATATAAACATATAAATATGTACAGTCTATGATATAAACGAGCAAAAAAAAAAAAAAAAACGGCCCGCCGGCCCGCCGGCCCACCGGGCATTTGCCCGGTATGCCATATGGCCAGTCCAGCCCTGCTCAATGTCATGTTTCTTCAGGAAACCCACAGTACTCCTGACAATGAGAGTGACTGGAAGAGGGAGTGGAGTGGGGAGGTTTTTCTCAGTCATAAGACCAGTAACAGTGGGGGGGTTGGGTTTCTCTTCTCCAGAGATTTCTTACCTGTGTCCTGTGCTGTAGAGGAAGTGATTCCTGGCAGGCTGTTAAAAATCTGTGCTGAATTTGAAAAAGTGAAAATGGTCTTTATAAATGTGTATGCTCCCACTGTGGGTTCAGAGCGCCTCGTGTTTCTGGACATGTTGAGAAACGTGCTCAGTCACTGTAACAGTGAAGAGTATTTGTTTTTGGGAGGTGATTTTAATTGCACTGTAAACCCTGTATTAGACAGGAACCACCAAGAACCCCACGCTGCTTCTAAGAGCTCTTTAATGACACTTGTGGAACATTTTGAGTTATGTGATGTTTGGAGACATTTTAATCAGAGTCAGCGACAGTACACCTGGACGCACTATAAAGATAATTTGTTATCTCTGGCCAGACTCGATCGAGTGTATTGTTTCAAACATCATAGTAATGTGTTTAAAAGTTGTACCATAAGTCCGGTTGGTATATCCGACCACTCTCTTGTTCAGTGTTTAGTGTTTATTAAAGATGTCAGATGTAAGAGTGCTTACTGGCACTTTAACACAACACTGTTGTCTGATGGTGTGTTTAAAAATGTGTTCAAGTCCTTTTGGAGTAATCACAGAGAAACACTAAGTGAGTACAGCTCTTTACAGCAGTGGTGGGACGTAGGTAAAGTCCAAATCAAACAGCTTTGCCTACAGTACACTCTCAATGTCACTAAGGACATGGCCAGATCTATGCGAGCTCTGGAGAGAGAAGTGGTGGAGCTGCAGGAGTTAGCAGATTCCACAGGAGAACGAGAACATTTTAAAGTTCTCAAAAACAAAAAATCAGCTCTGTCTGACCTGCTGGGTATTTCTGCTCAGGGTGCACTGGTTCAGTCACGTTTCCAGAATGTTGTTGAAATGGATGCTCCCTCTCACTTCTTCTTTGGTCTGGAACGTAAGAATGGTCAGAGGAGACTAATACAATGCAAATCCCCCACCGCTCCTCTCTCCCAAGGTGTTCCCCAAGGCTCAGTTTCTCGGACCCCTCCTATTCATCATGTACATGCTCCCTCTTGGTCACATCATCCGCCACCATGGACTCCAGTTTCACTGCTTTGCCGACGACATCCAGCTCCACATTGCCACCAAAGCCATCACTCCTGCCACTCACTCAATCCTCACTGACTGCATCACTGAAATAAAATCCTGGCTGCAAAACAACTTTCTCAAACTCAACTGCGACAAATCAGAAGTCATCATCATCGGCCCCAAATCCATCATCAAAACCACCAACAACTTCTCCCTCACCATCGATGGCTCTACAGTGCTCCCTTCCCCCCACATCCGTAACCTCGGTGTCATCTTTGACCAAACCCTCTCATTCGACAAACACATCAAACAGATCACCAAAACAGCCTTCTTCCTTCTCCGTAACATTGCCCGCCTCCGCCCATCCCTTTCATCTACAGCTGCCGAGACCCTCACCCACGCATTTATCACCTCCAGACTGGACTACTGCAACAGTCTCCTCTACGAATCATCATCAAAATCACTCAAACCTTCAACACATTCAGAACTCCGCTGCCCGTCTCCTCACGCGCTCCCGCACCAGAGACCACATCACCCCCGTCCTTCACAACCTCCACTGGCTCCCCATCCCCCAGCGCATCAACTTCAAACTCCTCATCCTCACCTACAAAGCCCTCCATAACCTGGCTCCCCCCTACCTGTCTGAGCTCCTCCACCGGCACACACCCACCCGCACCCTTAGATCCGCTGATGCAAACCTCCTGTCCCCCCCCTGCAGGACAAACTATCGGTCCTGGGGGGACAGGGCCTTCTCCGTTGCTGCTCCCACCCTCTGGAACTCCCTCCTAAAAAACATCAGAGACTCCCCCACACTCACTTCCTTCAAAAAATCTCTTAAAACTCACCTCTTCAACACTGCCTTCAATCACTAACTCCCATCCTCCCCCCTTACATTGATTTTGTTCCTGTTTTGTTTATTGATTGTTGTTTTGGTTTTTTTCTCTCTCTGTCAAAGCGTCTTTGGGTTTTAGAAAAGCGCTATATAAAACTAATGTATTATTATTATTATTATTAATACACTCCCTGCGGTCCGACAACGGGCAGCTGCTGCAGGAGTCGGATGAGATTCGGCAGTGTGCTGTTGGTTTTTATAAAAATCTGTACAAAATGGAGTTCCAAGAAGAACCAGAGGTGGCGCTGTCCTTTTATGAGGGACTTCCTAAGGTCTCTGAGGAGGACAATGCTGAGCTGGAGGCAGAGCTGACTGCTCAGGAGCTGCAGGAGGCCCTGCAGAGTCTGCAGAGCGGGAAGGCTCCGGGGATAGACGGCCTCCCTGCAGACTTTTATAAGACCTTTTGGCCTGTAATAGGTGAAGATGTTTTGTGTGTTCTCAGGGACAGTCTGAGTAAGGGGCGGCTGCCTCTGAGCTGTAGGAGGGCTGTTCTCACCCTTCTCCCAAAGAAAGGAGACCTCCAGGACATCAAGAACTGGCGCCCTGTTTCCCTTCTGTGTACGGATTATAAACTGTTGTCCAGAGTGTTGGCCATGAGACTGAGGAGAGTGATGGAGCAGGTCATCCATGTTGACCAGACTTACTGTGTACCCAGCAGGTTGATATCTGACAATGTTACTCTAATTCGGGACATTTTGGACCTCTCTGGTTCATTGGGCTGTGAGCTTGGTCTGATTTCTCTAGACCAAGAAAAGGCTTTTGACCGGGTTGAACACCAATACTTGTGGCAGACGCTCCAAGCCTTTGGGTTCAGCTGTGGTCTCATAGCCAAGATCCAGGTCTTGTACAGTGACATTGAGAGTGTACTAAAAATTAATGGTGGTTTGAGTGCTCCGTTTAGAGTGCAGAGGGGAGTCAGACAGGGCTGCTCTCTGTCAGGAATGCTCTATTCTTTGGCCATAGAGCCTTTACTGCACAAATTAAGAGTTCATCTGTCTGGGTTCTCTTTTCCTGGGTGTAAAACATTGTTTAAATTGTCTGCTTATGCTGATGATGTCATTGTTCTGGTTAAAAATCAGAATGATATTAATGTTTTAAATGAAACTGTAATGTCTTTTGGTAAACTGTCCTCTGCAAAGGTCAACTGGTCCAAAAGTGAAGTCACGGACTGGTCCATCTGGCGAGCAGAGGAGCTGCTTTCAGGCTGCAGTTCATCCAGCGATTTCTCAGTGGACCTGCTGATCTGGTCTGGAGACCCATCGCTCGAGCCATACTGGAGCGGTGTGGTGGTCTGGGTCTGGCTGAGTCGCTGTTTTTAATGAATATCGATGGATGTAAGGTGCCAAATCTCCCGGTTTTCTATAAAGGAGCGTTCAAAGTGTGGGGACTGTTCCACAAAGAGAGACAGAAGAACTGCTCCTCTCTTCACTGGCTTCTCAAAGAGCCTGTGGTGCACGGGACTCGTCTTAAGTGTGAAGCAGGGCCGTCCCTACTTCAAAAACTGTGTGAGGCCAAAACCCTCACGCTTGGACATTTGGTGGAGGTGTGCGGTCCTCACCTGGACAATGCAGCTGGTCTGGCCTCACGTTTGGGGATCAGGTCAGTCAGAGTGATCGGCCTCCTGCTTAGAGGATGGAAGCAGCAGCTGACTCGCTCTGAACTGTCACTGCTTGCTGCTCATTGTGATGGACTGATTCAGCCCGAAATGAATGACTCTTTTCCTGATGTGACACTTGTTCCTGTTTTCAATGATAATGTTGGTGTTCTGTTAAAACTGTATAATGGTGTTGGTAAAACACTGAGTACATTGACTGGTAAGATTATGTATTACCTGTCAGTCAAAGTTTTAAATCAGAACAAACTCAAAGATCGAGTGGACACTCCGTGGAGAGCTCAGCTGACTCTGTCAGAGGCTCAGAGGCCTGAGTGGAGAGCTCTCTATAAAGCACCGTTAACAAAGCGGGTTGGTGATTTACAGTGGAGGGTTCTTCATAGAACCATTGCTGTGAATAGTTTTGTGTCTGTGATTAATCCTGATGTTGTAGATACATGTCCGTTCTGCCCGCAGAGAGAAACTGTGTTTCATTGTTTCTTGGAGTGTGGTCGTCTTGTGTCTCTGTTTCAAATGTTGATTCAGATCTTTTCTTTGTTTGGTGAGGGTTTTTCCCACCAAATGTTCATTTTGGGGTATAAGTACAGCAGACATCAAAGGTCAAAATGTCAACTTTTCAATTTCCTGTTAGGTCAAGTAAAGATGGCTGTGTACCTGAGCAGGAGGAAAAAGGTGGAAGGATCTTTGGATTCAGATGCAAATGTGGCACTCCTAAAATAGAGTAACCACATTTAGGTGATATGCTTCCTTTAATAAGTATCACGATTATTTTGTTATTGTATATATCTGTGTTTTCAATGAGAATTCCGTTTATATTGGAAATGGGGGGGCGGAACGTTTGTGTTCTCATGTGTTGCTCTGGGGAACAGTTAGGGAGCGCACCTGCTGCTCGGTTCTCAGAGGCAATCTGGAAGAGAAACAAGATGCACTGTGTCCTCATTCCTCTGCTTCACCTGCTTTTATACAGGTCAGTAAACGGCGAATGCACCATGATATGTTATGTTATATGGACAGATAATAGTAGCGTGAGTGTTTGTGTTAAGTTTGTAAGCCATTTAAAAGAGTTATTTATGTTCAAACAACTTTAATGTGTGGGAAGTTTTCCCGCGCGGGCGCCATTTTGTGCCGAGCGCGAGTGCACTCAAGCTAGTTACAGCAGGAAAAAGTGTAAGCAAAACTCTGATACATGATGCAGTTCAAGCTAGTAATTAGTTACAGTTATACATGTGTTTACTTTGAATATGTACATTTGTTAAAAGTGAAATATCTAAGGTTATAAAGTTAAGTTGTCATAAGCCTGTTACACCAGCACTTTGTTTTAATACACATTTCAGCGCTCCTGTTACAGAAGCAAGGTATGTAGTCTACTGTATGTGAAAGTGTTTTATACACTGTAAAACTGCACTATATAAAGATGGTGTTTTGAACCAGTTTACACTGTGAAATGGACCAAGATAATGTGATGTATTTACAGAAGTTGTTTATTGATATAAATAGGAATATGTGTTGATGAGAAAAGAGAAGATAAGAGGAAATGTGTGTTATTGAGACTGAAGTAGTGATGTAAATGAGATAAAGACTGAATTGAGAAAATGTGAAATTGAACTACATGCTGAGATGAGGTAAAAGTTAAACATGGTGTTATGTGACTGTTATGATAAATGATGTTTAATAAATCAGAGACAGAGAGGCAATCTGGAAGAGAAACAAGATGCACTGTGTCCTCATTCCTCTGCTTCACCTGCTTTTATACAGGTAATATATTTGTTATTGTGGTTTCCCATCCCTGGGACCCGTAACAAATCTTGGGGGCTCGTCCGGGATCGGCGCCACCTTCTGGTTCGGAGCTGATCCATTGATGACATCTGGGACCAAGAACGGAGCTGATGCTTGCAGAGAGAGCGGTTATCTGGAGCAGAGAATGAGCTGTCGTTGAGCTGAGGGATCCATCGTGAGGGACAGGGAGGAGCTGCTGTCATGGCTGAGAGTGGGAGGAAGAGCCTAGTGTGGGACATTAGGAAAAGCCTGTTCACCCTGTCGGCTGGAGAGCTTTTCCAGATCGCCAAAGATGTGGATCCAGTGGCAGGCCAGGTCCGGCCTGAGCTCGATGAGGAAGACCAGGAAGGCTGCTTCGACTACATCAGTTCTTTCATGCACAGTAAGCACTTGCTTGAGTTAGAGGACAGTGGAATGGTTCAGCTGTTAATATTAAAGGACTGTATTGATGCTGTTATTCAGAATCGAGATGTACTGCTCTTATCTGATGTTAGGGGTTATGCAGAATCAGACACAACGCCCATAACCACACAAACAGTGCATACTACTCACAGTAAAGGGGACATGGCCTTCAGTCCACTTCAAACTGTCCCTGTGACTGTTACAGATGACACAACCATGCAGTCTCAAGCTGCAGATACAGCTAGCCAAGTGGAACCAAAGTCAGCCAAAATGGTATCAGACATCACAAACACTGAGTTACAGGAGATGCTAACGAGCTATGAGGAGCTTGGTAGAAAGCTTAGGCAGAGCATGATGGTACCTAGTGAACAGTCACCACAACACTCTTCAGGGTTTCCATTTCAAGCTAGCAAGCCCCATAGTGACGTTTCCCAGCACAATCCATCATTTCAGTATACAGCCCAAGCTGCCCGTGAGGGGACAATCTCTTTGAGAGATCTTTCCTATCTCCAGAGAAGGGAGTTTAAAGTGCAAGGGGGTCAGGTTGGTGATCATTCATCAGACATAAATTACAACAATATTTGCAAGCAGGTAGATGAAGGAATCAGAGAAGGCTTTCATGACACAGAGATAGTTCGTGGTGTGCTCAGAATAATAAAGCCTGGGACATTCAAAGACATGTTAATCAATAAAGACGACCTGACTGTAACAGAACTTAAGGGGTTTCTCCAGGCTCACCTCAGAGAGAAAAACAGCACAGAGTTATTCCAAGAGTTAATGTGTGCCAGACAGGATGAGCACGAGACACCACAGCAGTTCCTCTATCGGGTGATAGGGTTGAAACAGCGAGTATTATTCACATCCAAACTGTCCGATGCAGGCATAAAGTACAGTCCAGCTACTGTTCAGGATGTCTTTCTACATACAGTTTACCAGGGGCTAGGATACAAGCACAGCGATATCCGGCGAGAGTTAAAGCCTCTACTGTCAGACTGTGAAGTGAGTGATGAAACAATATTACGTCATGTAATGAGAATTACAAGTGAGGAAAGTGAGAGACAGAAGAGGATAGGTTCTTCTCGTAAACAGACTACAACAAATGCACATTGTGCCCAGCTTGAGCTTAACGCCATCCAAGAGTGTAGTAAGCAAGAGGTCTCTGTTTCCAAACCCAAGACAGATCCAATTAAAGAGCTTACAGCAAAAGTGAATGAGCTCACAAGTCTGGTTGAGGCAATGAGACAGCAAAGTCAGCCGCGACCATCAGACCGAGTGAACCCATATTCTCAGAACAAGGTGATAGTCAAAAGAGACAGGCCATATGGTTGTCCAACGTGTGTTGAGCAGAACCGCCCAGACTGTGGTCATTGTTTCTCTTGCGGGGAAGAGGGTCACCAAGCTGTTGGCTGCCTAAAGAGACAAAAGAACCAGGGAAACGTGAACCGGTCACTGCAGCGGGGCGCCCAGTGATCGGGTCAGGAAAAGAGCCCCAAAGTGAGCACCAAGCAAAAGTTAGAACTCAAGCCAGCCACAACAGCAGAAAACCAGATCCTACCTTGTCAGTCATCTCAGAGGTAGCTAGCCATAAAGAAGGAGAGCCACCTGTTCTGTCCAATGCTGCAGCTTTATGCACGAAACGCGGGGCAGTTGCTAAACTAATAGGAAGGAAGTCTCTGATACAATGTAACTTGAGTGGCTTGGCAGTGACTGCATTGCTTGACACAGGTGCACAAGTCAGCATTATAAGCCGTGACTGGAAGGAGAGGTATCTACCTGACCTGGTCATGCGACCACTGTCAGAAATTATAGAAGAAGTAGACGAGTTGAAAGTTTGTGCAGTTAACGGGGAACCCATCCCATTTGATGGCTGGATACCCATCATGATCAACTTGCCTGGAAGCGTGGACCCCAGTCTCTCCATCAGCACTCCGGTCCTAGTCAGCAGTCTTCCCATGGACAAACCATTGATTGGTTTCAATGTTCTGGAGCAAATTATTGAGGGGCGGCCAGAACAGCTAATACCTACACTGGTTGCATTGCTCCGCAACGCCATCTGTGTTTCTCCTGAAAAAGCGGAAGCGATTGTGAGTTTCATTCAGACAGCAGAGCCAAACACGCCACAAGGCCGCCTAAGAACAGGTGAAAAGGACGTTGTTGTCCCCGCCGGGCAAGTCACCTGGTTAAGGTGCCGGGTTCCACCAACCATGAACCCTTGTGATCATCTGGTGCTGTTTGAGGTAGATGAGGGCAGCCAGTCCTTAGAGCAGCTGGATGTAGTGACAGGGTTAGTTGAGATAAAGAACCCCGCCAAGCCCTACGTCATGATTGCTGTCGGTAACAACACCAAACATAACGTGACCCTACCAAGAAAGACATCTCTAGGCACCTTACAGCCCATTGAGCGGATTATTGATGCTGAAACCTCAGACAAACACACACCTACTGTGACAGTCAATGAGATTATTGCTGAACTGGCTGAACCAACTCCACCTCTATGGGATCCACCGGTGAACCTTGATCACCTGGAGAAGGAACAGCAGGAGGTTGTCAGGAGGATGTTGTATGAGGAGTCAAAGGCTTTCGCCAGGGATGGAGATGACATTGGATGTAACCCGAGCCTGCAAATGGTGATCAATCTGAAGGATGACATCCCAGTACAGAGAGCGTACACCTCCATACCAAAGCCACTTCTAAAGGAGGTCAAAGAGTACATCCAAGACCTGATTGTGAAGGGATGGATAGTCAAGTCTAAGTCCTCTTATGCTGCTCCCATCGTGTGTGTGCGCAAGAAAGACGGCACACTACGCCTCTGCATAGACTATCGCCTATTGAACCAGAAAACTGTACCAGACAGACACCCACTGCCTCGAATACGGGACCTGCTCGATACTTTGGGGGGATACTCATGGTTCAGTATTCTTGACCAGGGAAAAGCCTACCATCAAGGTTTTATGGCTGAAGGCTCACGTCACCTCACTGCCTTCATCACTCCCTGGGGGCTCTATGAGTGGGTGAGGATCCCATTTGGTCTCTCCAATGCACCTGCCGCCTTCCAGAGGAGCATGGAGGAGATGTTGAGTTCTCTGAGGGATGAGTGCTGTATACCATACCTGGATGACATCCTTTGCTACTCAAGGTCTTTTGAGGATCACGTGGAGGTGGTCCGTAAGGTGCTTCAGGCCTTACAGTGTCAAGGGGTGAAGCTCCGGCCTGAGAAGTGTGAGTTGTTCAGGGGGGAGGTTCGCTATGTTGGGCGTCTGGTCAGTGCTGATGGTGTTCGAGTCGACCCAAAAGACCTGGAGGCTGTTCTGGCTCTGAAAGCAAAAGCGCCACAGACGGTAGGCGACCTGAGAAGGGTCCTCGGCTTCCTCAGCTATTACCGCTCCTACATACAGAACTTCTCGAGAATAGCCCAGCCACTGTATGAGTTACTCCAGGGGAAGTCCTCAACACTGCAAGCCCACTGCCGACAGAGTAAAACCAAAGGGCCCCAGCTGTCATCAAGGGCGCCTGTAGAGTGGACTGCTGAGCATCAGAGTATACTTGAGAGACTGATCGATACATTAACTCATCCTCCAGTTTTAGGATACCCAGACTTTGACCAGCCATTCGTCCTGCATACAGATGCATCAGAGCGGGGCCTAGGGGCTGTTCTTTATCAGCATCAGAGTGGAAAGCTGCGAGTCATTGGCTATGGATCACGGACCCTCACACCCGCGGAACGCAACTACCACCTGCATAGCGGCAAGTTAGAGTTTCTGGCTCTAAAGTGGGCAGTGTGCGAAAAGTTCAGAGATTACCTCTTTTACACTCCACACTTCACCATCTTCACTGACAACAATCCGCTTACATACATCATGAGCACAGCCAAACTCAATGCGGTCGGTCATCGCTGGGTTGGAGAACTGTCTGACTTCTGCTTCAGCATCAAGTACAGACCAGGGAGAGTTAACGTAGACGCTGATACACTGTCCCGTGTCCCTCTTGACATCGAGCGCTACATGTCGATGTGCACAGAAGAGTTGTCGCAGGAGGTGGTGAGCGCAGCTTGGGAGGGCTCCCGAGCCGCCCAGAGGAAAGATGTGGCCTGGGTCGCTGCTCTCTTGGCCTCCTCCCATGATGTTATCCTGCAGCCTAGCGCACCCCTCCAGGAAATAAAACATGATGACTTGGTTCAAGCTCAAAGAGAAGACCCTACAATTGGAGAGATCCTAAGACTCAAGGAGTCAAATGTGAAACTCACCGAAGACATTAGGAGGTCTGTAAAAGGATCTGCTTGCAAGCTCCTCCGTGAGTGGGACCGGCTGCACCTTGAAGATGGACTCTTGTATCGACGAACACCAGAAAGGAAACAGCTAGTCCTCCCTCTCAGATACCAGTCTCTTGTCTTCAAGCACCTTCACGATCATATGGGCCACATGGGTACAGAGAGAGTACTCCATCTCGCCAGAGAACGGTTCTATTGGCCTCACATGAAGAAGGATATAGAGGAATATATCACTAAGAAATGCAGTTGCATAAAACAGAAGAAGCCGACAGTTCATGTGCGCGCACCCATGAGCAGCTTGAAGTCCAACTCACCTCTTGAACTTGTCTGTATCGATTACTTGCACCTGGAGAAAAGCAAAGGGGGGTACGAGTACATCTTGGTGGTAGTCGACCACTTTACGAGGTTTGCCCAGGCTTACCCGACCAAAAATAAGTCTGGTCGGACAGCAGCAGAGCGGATATACAGCAACTTCGTACCTCGCTTTGGGTTCCCCAACAAACTCCATCACGACCAAGGGCGGGAGTTCGAAAATGAGCTTTTCCGAACTCTTGGGCAGCTCTCTGGGGTTGGTCACTCCCGAACTTCTCCTTACCACCCCCAAAGTAATCCAGCTGAGCGGTTTAACCGTACACTGCTCCAGATGTTACGCACACTGACAGACAAAGAAAAGGAAGCATGGAAAGACCACCTCCCGCAGGTTGTACATGCGTATAACTGCACCCGGCATGAGTCGACTGGTTATTCGCCACACTTCTTGCTCTATGGTCGACACCCTCGTCTCCCCGTGGATCTCTTGTTTGGTTTGGCAGGAGAGACTGACCCCGTGACACACAAAGGATATGCTGAGAAGTGGTGCAAAAGAATGACAGAAGCATATCATATTGCCAACAATAACAGCCTGTCGTCCAGTGCCAAAGGCAAGTCTTACTATGATCAGAAGGTGCGAGGTGTGGTCCTGAAGCCAGGGGATAGAGTGTTGGTTAGGAACCTTGGAGAGCGCGGTGGTCCCGGCAAATTGCGGTCCTACTGGGAGAAGAGGATATATGTGGTCAGGGAACAAGTTTCAGACAACCCAGTGTATGTCATTCATCCAGAGGGCACTGACAAGGGAAGAACTAGAACCCTTCACCGAAACCTGCTCTTGCTGGTCAATGATTTGCCAGTGGAACTCCCATCACAGCCAACCAAACCAACGTCAAAGCCAACACAAAGACCAGGGAATGCACGGGAGAGAATGAGTGACAAGAGAGACCAGACAGTGGATGCGGAGACCTCTGATTCAGATGATGAGTCAGAAACTGGATACTGGCTAAGGATACCAGCAAGCTGGGCTGAGCCGAGAGCGGCGGTTACTCCTGAGAGATCAACTATCAACCAAGAGAGGGAAGCACCAGTGCTGGAGACACCAGTCCCTCACGAGGAGATGTCTGCCCAGACTTGTAGGGAACCTGTTAGAGTCCAGGATGAAACAGTGCCAAGGACGCCTATAGTGGAGGCCCAAAACAGTGGTGAGCATCTGTCTGAGTCAGCTGGGGTCTCTGAAGGAGGTCAGACACGGATGGAGAATCAAGCCATGTCTGAAACCGTCCCTGTGCCGCTGGAGGGTGAAGTGATGATGGAGGGTCTGGCCCAGGAGGAATTACAACTGAGGGATGAACAGAGCACTCCTCATCGAGTCGAAATGGAGGAGAATGACATGCCAGCAGCCCGTTACTCACCTCGGTCAGATGCAGAGCAAGAGTTACCTCAAAATGTGTGCCATGAGGAGCAGACGCAAGGCTCTCAACCCTGCTCACCTACCCCACTCCGACGATCCACTCGGCAGAGACAACCAGGTCAAATGCTCACCTACTCATCTCTGGGTCACCCAACATATGAGTCCCGTCCCACTGTAAATACTGTGGATACTTACTTTGTGCCTTCTGCTGACCTGTGGTATTCACAACCATACTCACCATCATTCCAAAGTCCACCTTTAGTCCAATTCCCCTATTTACCCTTCCTTTATCCCATACATAGCTACTAGAAAGTCACAGCATACACATAATTAGTCTTAGAAACCCTGTAGAGTTTTGAGTTTTAGACAGCTTTGGTTTTAGAAATGTTGATGATTTTGACTGAAAGTTTGTGGTTAAGTGTCAGGAGCCACTTTTGTTGTCGGGGAGAGTGTGGCACTCCTAAAATAGAGTAACCACATTTAGGTGATATGCTTCCTTTAATAAGTATCACGATTATTTTGTTATTGTATATATCTGTGTTTTCAATGAGAATTCCGTTTATATTGGAAATGGGGGGGGCGGAACGTTTGTGTTCTCATGTGTTGCTCTGGGGAACAGTTAGGGAGCGCACCTGCTGCTCGGTTCTCAGAGGCAATCTGGAAGAGAAACAAGATGCACTGTGTCCTCATTCCTCTGCTTCACCTGCTTTTATACAGGTAATATATTTGTTATTGTGGTTTCCCATCCCTGGGACCCGTAACACAAAGAATATTTTTGTTTGTATGTTGAAAGCTCGTCTAAAGCTAGATTTCAAATATTTCAGTTTGACAATCAATTTGAAAATGTTTGAAGACACTTGGTGCATTAAACGTGTTTTATGTTCTGTTGAGAATGATGATTTGGTTTTTGGTAATTTTTTTATTTGATTTTGGTTTTATTTGATTTTGGTTTTATTTTGAGTGTTTGCTGTTTGTTATTTATGTTTTTTTGAGAATGCTTTGAGCAATTAAAAGAAGTTTGAAAAATCAAAAAAAAAAAATCTCTCTCTCTCCCTCTCTCTCTCTCTCTGTCTCTCTCTCTCTCTCTCTCTCTCTCTCTGTCTCTCTCTCTCTCTCTCTCTCTCTCTCTCTCTCTCTGTCTCTCTCTCTCTCTGGCCCTTTCCGAATTGCCACAGTTCAGTATGCAGTGCGTACTATTCAGTAGGGAGTTTCAGTAGACTGAACTCTCGTGGTCATTCAGTATGCATTTTTCGTGTCCACCTCAGTATACTGAACATTTCAGTATGGATACTAACTTCCTGGTTTTCTGCAGTATGGATCGGATGCATGCTATCAGGAAATGAATTGTATTTTACCACCCACAATGCTGTGCGAAATTAAACATAAAACGTCACTTCACGTGCGCCTCCAAATCAAAACAAACAAGCATGGATTCGGCCGGTTCGGGCAACGCTCCTTTCAAATGTGAAGTTGTTAAATTGTTTACATGCAATGTGACGTTTTGTATTATTTACTGAGCCGTCGTGCATATCACTTAAAGTCTCTGCTTGAGTTATTGGAAGCTCAAGAATGTTTACCCATCATTAATGTATGGATGTTGAAAATCAAGTGCTTCTGCTGTACAGGGACAGACGACCATACGCGGCAGCTGATCCGGTGGAGAGCGCGGAACATCAATCTGTTCACCGGACAGCGGAATGCTGCCCTTAAGGGTTTCGAGTAAGTTATAACATTTCCATCTGTAGATTTCATGTATAGGAGCTGTCATGAGCTACTACAGGATATACAATCTATTAACATATACTCTTGTGCCTTAAAAGTCGATATCAGTGCTATGTCATGTGATGATCTAACTCCAAAATCTGCTTAAAGGTGATATGAGCCTTTTATTAACCCATTACATTACACTTGTCATCAGAGCATGTGCAAAAGAGATGGGGTTGGAGGGTGTAGTCCCCATCCTTGCCCTCAAGAAGCGGTGGGAGAATTTAAAACAGAAATACAAAGTATGTAACTCATACAACTTGCACATTACATGATGAAGACTGACATGCCATGTAATTGACCATTCATGCTACTGGTCCAGGAGGCACAGCCAAATGTGGAAATTGGTGCTGCAAACAAGATTCCAATGCAGGATTCAAAAGCAATAAACAAATGTCACACCATGCAACATTAAGATCTTCAATATGCCAATAGAATTTGAACTGAACATAATAAAAATACACCTCATATTACTTAACATTACAATGGAAACATATGGTTTTGTTTTTGAATGGATATTGTTAACTACAATTTTGTGTTTTTGTCATGTTTCCTTAGGAGCTGAAAACCCCCAAAACAGGGGTTAGTACAGAGGGAGGGGAGATGACAGCTGCTTCCTTTCCCTCTGTCATGTCCTTTCCCTCTCAAGAGCGAACAGCGACCTCTGCCTCCACCTCCGCGTCTGCTTCCACCTCTGCCTCCACCTCCGCGTCCGCTTCCACCTCTGCCTCCACCTCCACCTCCGCGTCCGCTTCCACCTCTGCCTCCACCTCTGCCTCTGCCTTCACCTCTGCCAACACTTCCACGTCTGCCTCCACCTCTGCCTCCTCTCCTGCCACTGGCTCTCCTCCCAGACCCAGCCCCTCCTCTCTTTCCACTTTCTCTGACTCTGACCTACACCTCCTCTCCACCTGCCAAAAGACGGAGACGGCCACCACCGTGGATAAAACTCTTTGAACAGATGGAGAGGAAGGATGAGGAAAGAGAGAGGGAAGCCAAGGAGAGAGAGGAGAGGCTGGTGAGGGAGATGATGGAAAGGGAGGAGAGATTAGAGAGGGAGAGGAGAGAGGAGCAGGCGAGGAGGGATAGGGAGACCAGGGAGAGGGATGAGCGGTTTGCTCAGGAGGCGGCTGCCCGAGAGGAGTGATTTTTGAATATTCTGAGTAAATTTTTGAAATGAAGTTTATGTTGGCTAGTTTGTTTTATTTATTTGTCCATTTAAACCCACTTTGTGTTATTTATTCATCCAGTGAAACTGAAGAATTTACTTTGTCATTTGTGAAATAAATTATTTATTTTGTACATATTGTATTTGTCTGCTTTGTTTTTCCGCATTGCACATTGTAAATAACTTAATAATGAATGATATTTCACAAATGTAGAACATGCCAGTATTAGACTTGATGGTGAATCTCATTCTTTATTTTTGCTGGTGCCTTCATCCATTTACAGTAATGAAAGCAAAGTGTGTCAATTCATCTGCTACATTCATTACGATTACAATACTTTATTGTCCCCAAAGGGGAAAGTTGTAGTTGTAGTAAGTAAGGGGAAATTCTTCTTCGATTCTCAGCATGACATTTCTAAACCATGGTTGAGCAGTGTTTCTGGACTAGTTCTATCATTTGTGAGATATGTAAGGACCCTTTAAATCATTTTGGAAACTCTAGTTGGCACTTCCCCCCCACAAAATATTCATGTAGGAAGTAACACTTCTTGCATAGCACATGACGATTTCAGCTTTCAAAGGATTTTTGTAGAGCTAAGCAAATCCCCAGTGTTCTTCATACAGAATTCCTGCTGCCCAACAACCCAATCAGCATAAATAGATTAAATCTCTAAACACATTTCAATCTTTAGTTCTTGTGATTGAGGTTAGGGTAAGTGGAATACAAACTCCATGTGTTAAATGTCATCCTTGTGAAGCAGGTAGATGAGAATGATAAATAGCATACTTATACAAAGCTAAATATAAACACACCATTCAAGCATGTTTCTTTAAAAAAAGTATTTATCATCACCCAGCCATGTTTTGTTTTGTTTACATTCAATGTTAATTGTGTTGGATCATTAGCTTCCCTGTTAACAGGTACTGACAGGAGGCGCGACGAAAACGCTGATCCAGGGCCTCCAAAAAAAAAAAAAAATGTGAACACAAATAAATAAAAATGCTGTGACAGTGGTAAGTGGAGGGTGAATAGTGCATTGTGTAAATGTGTCAGTGTTTAGTGACAAACAATGTGCATGTGAGGTTCAGGTGACATGAGGTGCTCTTCAAGTGGTGTAATCGTGATCACACAGTGCAGGAACACAGACTACAGGTGCTGAGACTGCCGCTGTTAACCGATCCCGAAGGCCATCAGCCACCTGAGGATTACCAGGAGCATCAGGGTCAACCTCATCTGGGTCCTGATCATCAGGGTCAGCCTCATCCAGGTCCTCATCCTGATCATCAGCTGGGGCTTCCAGGTCCTCTGTACCCAGGCACAGGTTGTGCAGAACAGCACAGCAGGTTATCACCTCCACAGCAAATGGAATTCTCACTTCCATCGCCTTGAGGAAGATGGTCCGCCACTTAGTCTTCATCACCCCAAAGGCCTGCTCTACAACTACCCTGACTCTTGAGAGCTTGGCATTGAACCTGCGGTGTACAGGGCTCTGCACTGGCTCACGATAGGGTGTGATGAGGGTGATGGGGTCGTGGATGCAGGGGTATCCACCGTCTCCAATGAATAACCATGCCTATGAACATACACATCAGAGTGCCTGAGGACACGTGCATCATGGACTGATCCAGGGTAGCCCACAAAGACATCCAGGAACTTCCCGTGGTGGTCACAGATGGCCTGGAACTGGATCGAGTGGAACAGCTTGCGGTTAAAGTAGGCCTGCTCGTGTGCTGCTGGTGCAACCACTCTCACATGGCAGCCATCAATGCTGCCAGCCACACGATTAAACGCTGCCGACTCTGCCAGGTGAGCAAAACCAGCACCAACTCCGTCCAACTCTGCACCAGTGGGGAAACGGATCACCCTCTTCACGATGCCCAGGATCCTCCTGCTGGCCCTGTGCACCAAGTCACATACTGTTTGCTTAGGTATAGCAAAGGCCTCTGCCACGACACGGTAAGATGTGGCACTAGCCAGCCAGTAGAGGAACACCAGCATCTCCACTTCTCTGCCCCAGCCGTGGGTAGAGTGGTCCTCCTCAAAAGTAGCCATGAGCAAATTCAAGGCATCCCTGCTCAGGCGGAAATGTGGCTTTGTATCCTCGCCTCCAAAGTACAACCTCAGGAGTGGTACCTGGAGGTTGATTTGGCAGTATATGCCTCTGGCTCCCCTGGTGTTCTGTGGGGAAAAGAAGGTTCTGAGTTAGAATCTGTGTAGTAATTCAGTTTACAATAGGGTAAATTCATGCAAGTACTGTATGTCATATCAACGGCAAAACCAAATGACTGAAGACATTACAGTTCTTTTTAGCTGGACTCACTCAGACAATAATAATTGCACATTACGGTATTTTACATTATTTGTCAATTGCAAACAATGAATGAGTAACATTTTTTCCCAATGCCACACAGTTTTAGTGTTTATTTGGTGTATGACATGAAAATGTGACATGAAAATGTCATACACAAGATAAACACTTTATGACTATAACTGCATTATGGTAAATAATACGATAACGAACTTTAGTCAGCTGACGATATAGCTCTAACCTCACCCTGCTTCAGAGTTTTACGTGTGCTTAGCTTCATGATACTTTATGTATATTCATTCTGATATGAACTCATTGTATTCCAACTTCATACAGTGACCAAAGCGCCAAATCAATAACCAACCTGACTTTTAACTACTGCCTGTAAAAGAACATAAACTCACCTCTTCCATCAAGGCCAGGAGGAGAAAAAGGCGTCTTCTCCGAGCCCTTCTCCTTGCTCGCTTACTTCTCGCTAGCATCAACTCCATAACAACACGCTGTGGCGCCATGGTGAATGCAACTCAGAATTCGGATGTTGACAGTTGGCTTTTATTCTGTCAACCGTAGGACCATTCATGATTTGGCCAGAGGGCTCATTAGCGCCCTCATCTGAGTTGGAGTGTCAATAACATGAGGCGGGCTACTGACGTCACTTCCATACTGAATGAATCAAACGAAGTAGGCACAAATATCTGCCTACTGTGCGTGCCTACTGAATAGTAGGTACTAACGGTATAGTAGGTACTGTCTACTGCATACTGCCTACTGACAGATTGAGTAGGTACTCTGCAATTCGGATGCACCCTCTAATCTCAGGGTTACACCCTTGTGAAGTATAGAAGGACTGATAGTAGCTCAAAAAAGCCTCGTTAATCTCTAGGAATAGTGGTGAACGTGTCCTCCTTCTTGATGGTGTATATTGCCATATTTATATCCTCTTTCTTGATCTGCCAGGCTAAAAGTTTTCCTGCCTTATGTCCCTGTTCATATTGTTGATGTTTTATTCTTCTTATTGGACTTTTTGATAAAGTTGATAACCCAGAAGTGAATCAATCAAATGTCTGTTTTCCTTTAGCCAGTGTTCTATCAACAGAATGGTTATATCCAAGTGACGTGAATAAGTCTGGGTATTCCCTGTGGACGAATCGCTCTGCCGCCTTTTGACGAGTCAAATGCCCTCGTCTCTCCGCTGAGTGTCCACTTTCAATGTTGCAGGGTAAACCTTCCCGTACTTCATGTTTGCTCGGTGCGCACAGTAGGCGAAGACTCAGGGAATATAATTTGGGCGTTACCGTATGTGAGAGAAATGTCTTCCAAAAATATGAGAATTGCTAGTTCTCAAAAGAAATAAGAACCCGATGTGATATGATTGAAGAAGCTTTAATTAACGTGATCACGGAGAGAAGACATTGGACATGGTTCTCTCCAGAAGGGTAGCTCTCACTGACTTTAAATAGATACAAACTCTCCTACAGTCTCCTACATCACAGAACATTTAAACAATTGTTACATGTCCTGGACATGCATGAATGGGTGAATAACTTTACCTATAGCTAACAGAAGTTCATCACCTTTCTAGTTGACTAGTTTACTCTTTCCTAGAACTAAGTGAGGACTTGCTCCCTTCCAGCTGCTAGTCTACTATTTCCTAGCCCCGGAGCTTATGGAGAAATGATCTAACACCCAGTCAAGAAGGAACGGTTCATCTAACCGCCTTGTCTTTAGGATTTACTGCCTAACACCCGTTTTCTAAGATAATTAGGTTCAAGTACAACCCTTAACTGCAACCCTCCTCAACTGGATGCTAGGTGTGTATGAGGTGTGGAGTAAAGGTCAGTATACGTGTGTCGTGGTGTGGTAGGTCTCATACTTCCACTCCGAGGGTCACGGGGCGTCGTGAAGAGACTCAGTCAAAAAATGATGTCAAAAGATTTTATGAAATTTATTGAAAATTCAAAAAGGTAAAAAATCTGACAAAGTCTTTTAAAACTCAAATACAAATCAATAAAGACAAAAATATAAAATGAAGAATGAAAGTAAAAAATAAGATTTCAAAAGTTTAAAACCGAGTGCGTGAACACTTTACATTTTTTCAAAGGTTTCAGTCTCAGAGACTAAGTCCCAAGACGGGAGTTTTTAAGATTCAGAGCCACGTGGAGTCTGTTAGCAAGAGCAGAAAAGACTCCTGATCAACATTTCAAAGAGTCTTTATATCCAATCAGTCTCTTTGTCTGGAACCCTGAAAAAACATGAACATGCAGGTTCATCCAACTCAGAACTCTCAAAAGCTTAGTAAGGTGTCATACGACATCTGAACTCTCAAGAGCTGAGGTCACATCACCTTACAAAGTTCAAACTGAGGCGTCTGACACTCACACGAGCAAGTTCGTTTCTGTTACACTCTGCCCTACTTTCACAGGTGCAGTCAGGCAGAGTGATAAGATAGTCACTTCTTTTCTTGATTTAGCAAATGCACAGGGCTTACCAAATTACAGGATTATCTCACCATAGGTACATGATTAATAAAGAAATGCTTGCATGAATAATGGTACATGTGAAAGCAATCAAAAGCAGTTATGATTCTATGATATAAGGATTAAATGATAAATGGATTAAAGGTAATACAAAAATAAACAAATTCAACAATTGCATAACTCTTTCTGATGTTTCAACACAATGAACAGTACAGACAGCAACCACACCCACAGACAATCAACAGCAGAACGTCTACCTGAAGGCACCCATACCTCCACACAATAGAATCAAACATCAACAGCAGAGCAAATGAAATCACAATGTTCTTAATAGAGATGCTAATTACCAGTTGGTCAGTCACAGAGAGGTGATTCAGGAAATCCTGAGATGCAAATCCAGTTTCCCCCCTCTCTAATCCAGATTGCTTCTGCTATATAAAACAAGTTTATCAGAATTCCCTTACACGTACACAAGCTCCCTCTTCTTCCGTGTGGAGTCAAGGATACGGGTGGTGTCACAAATGCTTGCAGCATCCCGCTCTCCTACGGCCGCCTTCGTCATCAATAATATCATTCAATACGTAGGTATTGTCACTGTTGCTGAGTTTTGGTTCTCTGCATCTAAACTGATAGTGAAGGCTCGGTTGGATCTCATTGGTTTGGTTCTATCAAAATAAAGTTAGACAGGACACAATAAAAGTAGACAGGAGATAACGGTTTACAGAAGAAGAATCCGTAGGTCAAACACAGAACAAATGAAAGAGTTCACACGTTAAAGACTGACCCATGTCTTCTAAATGCAGTGGTTCTTAAACTTCTTATGTTTTTCCCTGGATGAGACATTTTTGTGCCCCCCCCCCCAACAAAAAAAGTGACTAAAAGGGCCTTGTTAACTTGGTATCTGGGTTAATGCCATTACAAAGTTAAATAGGCATTCAAAGAAACTTCACAGTGGAGATGGTAGCGGGTTCTGAGTGACCTCTCGATCTCAGTATGTAAATGCTTCCTTTTCCCACACGAAGGACCGGATTCCTGGGTTAATGTGTTCAAACCATTAACTCTACCCTGGAGTTGCTTAACACACGTCATAAAAACTTCAAAGGCATTCCGAATCAACATTCAGGTGAAACAGACCATTTGTTTCGGTGTGAACGACCTGGAATTAGCTGACCAGGGCCAGGTCAGGAGACCTCACGTCTGCAAGGAGTGATGAACTCAGCAGGAAATTGGTTTTGTTTACCCTGGAACATGTCAATTGACTTTTATGAGCTGGGACAGGATGAACTTTTTGGTTCCACCAACATGCTTAGTTTCGGATATTAAAGTATGTCCATTCCACTTCTAAATCGGATAGACATGATTGGGACGTTAAGCGTGACATTTTCATGCAATCTAGATTCTGCTACGACCATCTAGAACCGATTTACAGGAAACAGATTGTGAATCAAGGACTCATTGTGTCTCTACTGAATTTAACGTGGAGCGCTACTGCCCTCTAGGGGTTAGAATTTTATAAACACATAACTAACTTTAGGCCGTTAGAATGTGTTTAATGAGACTTCTTTATGAATCACTAGAAAGCATTATATAAAGATACTATCTGTTTCCCTTTTCTTTAGATTATACATGTTTTATGTTAGAAGTGTTGTTCTATGTGTTGATTACTTACAACTATGGTTTATCTTACATATAGGCCGGAATTAATCATTGTTCATTTTTGAGTGATATGACATGACCAAATATCATTTGTAACTCAAAAGAAAGACTTGTTTAAATTGTGAGTATGGTAAGGTTGTGTAAACGCTAAACTCTATTCTTTATTTAATAAGTTAACTCGGTTTAATTCAAACTGGTCCAACCCTACGAGTAGGAGGTGGGTGGGACCCAGTCGACCTCCTCTGAATAAAAGTTTTGTTGGGAGTGTGCGTGCACTCTCTTGTGAATCCTTTTCTTGTAAAGTTTCTCTGGTGTGTTTCACGCCTTCTCGTTTTAAGCTTTCTTGCTCGCTTGCTTCTTTTTCTTTGTTCAGCTCCGTGGAAGAAATTCCTCGCGGATCAACTTCCCGTGCTAGTCTCTATTACTTTAAATCTTTAAGTCTTTTTGCGCGCACATTTTTAAATATATTTTTGTTCATCTAAGTTTTGAAACGTTTTTGACGTATTGATTCATCACCCTGAAGAAAACGATTTTGTTACTCAGAACAACTGAATTGGCCATTCAAGTTAGTAAAGAGTTGACGATCGTTCATTTTTACACAAACGTGTTTTTGTTTTCGTCTGGACCGGATCGAGAGAGACGGACGCGATCGAGACAGCTGATTCAGCATTCAACATCGCTGCTATGAAATCAACTTCGACCTGGCTTGCTACGGCGGCAACGGTACCACCCGGCGGAGTTCACCCGAACGCAACCAAAGGAAGAACGTTCGTGTCACAGCTGGTGTTTGGAGCAGAGCGCAGGTCGTATCTGGAGTCGTAGCCTCTCAGATCTAAACTCCTAATACGTAACTCATAATTGACTTTTTCCCTAATAACCGCATTAAGTTTTACATCACGTAGCCTACCTTATACAGCGATACCATACTCAACCCGTTAGAATATAAAATATCCCATTCCATGGTCATCTGACTCAATATCTTACTATTACAGTCTTAGAAATCATAGTCATTGCATATTACATTCATTCATGTTATTGTTCACTATTCTTTTATTAAAGTCTGCACATCAAATTCAGAACTTTGGTCCGTGTCTTTTCCTGATTCAAGCTGCTCCAGTTCACAATTCTGATGAGATTGATTATTAATAAACTGATAACATTTCAGTTTATTTTCTTCAGTTAAACCGGAAGTGGTGCCCTAATTAATTTTACAAATTAATATTTAGTAGGTTAAATTCTCTACAAGATCCCTCTCTTTGTTCTCTCTCTGGTTACCTACAGAGTATCCAGACCTGCGACCTGTATTCAAGGGGTACAGAGCTAAGGAGATCAATCGTCTACTAGTTTGTTTTAAATGCTGATGGTAAAAGTGGAAAACATACCTGGGCAGCCTGCCAAGGAGGGATACATGTGAAGTGTCAGATTAGACTTTTTTTGCTTTCTCCCGTTTGTGAACTTTGTTGTGTGTCTTCAGATTCCCCTTGTGTCTAAATCTTTTACCACACTCAGAGCAGCTGAAGGGTTTCTCTCCACTGTGAACTAACATGTGTCTGGCCAGACTTCCTCTATGGGTAAAACTTTTACCACACTCAGAGCAGTTGAAGGGTTTCTCTCCACTGTGAACTAACATGTGTCTGGCCAGACTTCCTCTATGGGTAAAACTTTTACCACACTCAGAGCAGCTGAAGGGTTTCTCTCCACTGTGAACTAACATGTGTGTGGCCAGACTTCCTTTTCGGTTAAAACTTTTACCACACTCAGAGCAGCTGAAGGCTTTCTCTCCACTGTGAACTAACATGTGTGTTGCCAGACTTCCTTTTCGGTTAAAACTTTTACCACACTCAGAGCAGCTGAAGGGTTTCTCTCCACTGTGAACTAACATGTGTCTGGCCAGATTTTCTCTATGGGTAAAACGTTTACCACACTCAGAGCAACTGAAGGGTTTTTCTCCACTGTGAACTACCATGTGTGCGGCCAGATGTCCTCTTTGGGTAAAACCTTTACCACACTCTGAGCACCTATGTGGTCTCTTACCAGTCTTTAGTTTCTTATTTTGCAAGTTTAATCCTGACAGATCTTCTCTTGTCTCTCTCCAATCATCACTGTCATCAGTCTCAGCTTCATCAGCGTCTTCAATCTTGACCTCAGTCTCTGGTTGTAAACGTCTCTCTGGATCTGAGTTCCTCTCTGGTTCTGCTCCTCCACAGTCCTCTCCATCAACTCCTGTTTCCATCTGTTCAGTTTGTCTCTGATGAAGCTGTGAGGACTGAGGTTTCTCTTCATCATCTTCACTCTTCACAGAGACAGGAGTGAAGGGGAACTTGGTGGTATCAGCCTCCTCCAGTCCTTGAAGCTGTTCTTCCTCCTGACTGCTCCACAGCTCCTCATGTTCTTCTTTAATGTGTTGGGGCTTAGTGTCCTCCTGGTCCAGAATGTGGCTCCACTCCTGCTGCTCAGGTGGAAGCTCTTCTTTACTCACCAACAGCTGCTGGACATCTGCAGGACACAGTAAACAAACATTAACGTTACTTAGACTGCTTTTTGAATATTAATAAGGGCTGTCAAATGATTTCATTTTTAATGGCTGAAAATCAATAGTTCACTGGAATTGATCACATTTTAATCATGTTTGGAATTCACTTATTTTGCATTTTAAAAAGTGTTTAATGCTTTTATTTTGTAATTTTGTCTTAAGCTTAAGTTACTTTACTTCCTTTTTGGATACAAACCTACCTTTATTTTGAAAGAAAATAAGGAACTTGTGGTAGATTGAAGATACTATATTAACTTAACCACAGAAAAAAGAAAAGTCAAAGTAAATGAAACCAGCCGAAGAGGATTTGTAAAAAAAAAAGTGAGGGTGCCGGCAGTGTTGGGTGTAACAAGTTACAAAGTAATGCATTACAGTAAAAATATCGGTAACTACACTACTTTACTTAACTTTAGGAACGCGCTTTCCTGCGTTACCCAAGCCATTTTTGCCAGTCTGAAAAGTTCTGATCTGTTTTAGTGGCGCTTGCATGCTTCCTGCCTGTGTGTTTGTCTGGGCACCGTTGCCATAGAGGCCGAGTTGTGTGTCGTAGCTGCTGGTGCGTACGTGCGTAGAAGGATAGGAAAGAGGGAACATGGAGATGAAGACGGAGACAGGGGGATTCAGCCAGTGGCGATATTCACATTACTTTCAATTCATTGCTCGAAAGGACAAAAAATATTTGTGTGAAATGCACTCTATGCCCAGAAGAGAGTCGTCTTACTCAATGAGCGAATGGGCGAAAGATCCTGCTCGCCGGTCAGTTGAAGAAGACACACACGAACCGACCCCGCCTAAACAAGCTAAGCTTTTCTCATGTCTCGTAGCGCAGCAGGTAACACAAAAAGAAATGAACAGACTAGTTGCAGGGTACATCGTGGAAGACATGCTTCCCCTGTCCACTATCGAATCACCAAGGTTTAGAAAAATATAAGATAAAATACCCACCACTCGCATGCCAACGTCAGACAGGAAAACATGTTCCCTTTACCTAAACAAATGTTATTCCGACGTGGAATCCAATCTTAAAAGAACGTTTGAGTCTTTGGATTATGTGTCATGTTGATGGGTCTGACTAGTGGTGTGCGATATGACGATATTAGATCGTGAAGGATTATAATGTGACGACGATCTGCCAAAACACAGGGATCGTAGAACCGGCACATTCTATCCCTCACAGTGCTGTGTCTGTGCCATATGTCTGTGCACATGCAGCCGCATCGAAAGTTTTTTTCTCTCTGCCGAATCACACCATCTGCTAGTCCGCTTCATGTCGACACTACAGACACACCGATAAACCAATCAGAGCGAACTGTGGGCAGTGTCTTGGATTGTTTATCCCCCTCCCTTCTTGATTCCCAACTACGTGACAAAGCATGGAAAGCGAAAGTGTGGAGTTGGACCCTAAAAAAAACTCTACCTAGGTAATATGGAACTGCTTTGGGTTTTCCCAAACCGACAAGATGCAAATTGCAGAGTTTGCACCGAGAAGGTTCGCACCTTGGATGGAAACACAACAAACCTTTTTAACCACCTAAAGAGACAGCACCCAAAACAGTATGCAGAGAGTCAAAAGGCGAGGAGACCAGCAGCCACACCGCCATCCGCAGAGGCAAAACAAACAACTTTGACACAACATTTGATAAGGGCACTCCGTATAATAAGACAAGTAGGCGCTGGAAAGATGTTACTGAAGCAGTAACGTTTTACCTTACAAAGGATATGCCTTATAAGACTGGACGATGTGTATAAGAGAAGCTGTGGCTCTCACGAGTGACTTCCATGAAGAGAATCGCTCAAAGCGTTGGTCTCCTAGGTAGGAGCTCTCAGTGGATAGAATGGTGACGAGAGAACGAACTTCTACATCTTTGTCCGGCTCCATGAGGTCGAACCTCTCCTCTTCTAGAAATGGTTCCTTTCCAACTTCTGACAGGAAGGCAGGTCCTGTAAGCCAAGTAGTGGTGCTCAACAGAGCTGCTGGTATGGAGCGAGTGGCGTGGTCTGCTGGGTTATGCTTTGTAGACACATAATGCCATTGTTCTGGACTTGAGACCTGCCTGATACAGACTCTGTTGCAGACGTACACATAGAAACGTCTTGTCTGGTTATAGATGTATCCCAGGACGACTCTGCTATCCGTGTAGAAGTCCACAGCATCTGGGATGAAGTCCAGTTCACTTGTGACCATATCCGCTATCTCTGCAGCTAGAACCGCAGCTCCTAATTCCAGTCTGGGAATGGTATGAGCAGCTTATGGAGCTAACTTCGCCTTACCAAGGACAAATCCAGTGTGACATGCTCCTTCTCGGTCAATGACACGTAGATATGCTACCGCTGCAATTGCTTTGACGGAAGCGTCTGAAAAAATGTGCAGTTCCTTTCTACGGGCTGTAGAGAGGGTAGTGGCAGCATATGGTCTAGGAATCTCCACCTGCTTGAGATCATGCAGATTTCTCCAGGTGTTCCATTCTTCTTTCCTGTCTTCAGGAAGGGGGGTATCCCAGTCAAGAACCTCACTTGATATTTCTCTTAGCAGGAACTTTCCCTGAATGGTGATGGGTGCGACGAACCCAAGTGGGTCAAAGAGACTGTTGACCGTAGCGAGTATCCCTCTGAGTGTAAAAGGCTTCTCTGTGTCAGCTACATGAAAGGTAAATATGTCCTTCTTCAGGTCCCAGCTAAGTCCGAGACTGCGTTGGATAGGAGTAGGATCAACATCCATATCGAGGTCCTTGAGTCCTTTCGCACGATCTTCTGTGGGAAAAGCATCCATTACTCCTTTGTTGTTAGAGGCAAACTTGTGAAGTCTCAGGTTTGAGATTGCGAGCATCTCCTGTGTCCGTGCTAACAGGTCGATGGCTCCAGCTGTTGTGGGCATTGACAGAAGTCCATCATCAACGTAGAACTCTCTCTCAACAAAGCGCTTGGCATCTGAACCATACTCCTCTTCACCATGGGCAGCTGCACGTCGGAGACCATAAATGGCCACAGCAGGAGACGGACTGTTCCCGATCACGTGCACCTTCATGCGATACTCGATGACAGGTTTGCTGGTGTCATTGTCCTGAAACCAAAGAAAACGAAGGAAATCTCTGCTGTCTTCTCTCACAATGAAACTGTGGAACATCTGCTCGATGTCTGCAATTACAGCCACTAGTTCCCTTCTGAAGCGCAGTAGAACCTCAAGTGGACTGTTGTTTAAGTCTGGCCCAGAAAGAAGAACGTCATTCAGAGAAATACCTTGTTTTTTCGCGCTGGAGTCGAAGACAACCCTGATCTGACCCGGCTTCTGTGGATGGTATACTCCAAACATGGGTAGGTACCAACACTCCTGGCCGTCTTGCAGGGGAAGGGGCTATCTCAGCGTGGTCACGTTCAAAGATGTTGTTCATGAAGGTGACAAAGTGAGTCTTCATCTCAGGCTTCTTCTCCAGTGTGCGTAGAAGAGAAGTTAAGCGTGTCAGTGCCTGGTCTCTATTGTTGGGTAACCGCTGGCGTGGTGTTTTGAATGGAAGTGGTGCCACCCAACTGTTACTGTCATCCATGAACATCTCTCTATCCATGATTTCCAAAAAAAGCCTGTCTTCGATAGACAGTCCAACTTCGTCATCATTCTCTGACCTTTCAAAGATGGTGCTTCCAACGGCACAGCCATCGAAGACGAGGGTGTCCCATGTTAGAGAAACTTCAGGTGGAGGCTTGACGCTGAACTTCTCCTTGACACAGAGTCGGTTAGGACATGGAGGAAGAAGAGAAGGTCGTCCATCGTCAAGTACATGGGTGCGGTAAGTACCTACAGCTGCAGGCTTGTGTACTGATCCCAAGCAGACATCTCCTACCACGACCCAACCCAGGTCAAGTCTCTGTGCGTAGGGGGCGTTGTGGGGTCCATTCCGTTGCTCCCACACTTTGTGGACCTGAAGGATGTCACGACCCAGGAGAAGAAGAATCTGGGCTTCTGGATCCCGTGGAGGAATGCAATGTGCAATGGGCCTTAGGTGAGCATGCCACTGTGCTGCCTCAGGAGTTGGTATTTCAGCCCTGTCATCTGGCATATTGTTGCATTCGATCAAAGTTGCCAGTTTAACCTTTGTCGCCCCATCTAAGGATTCAACAATGAATCCTGTGGCCCTTCTCCCTGTGGTCTCTGTCACACCAGCACAGGTGTGTAGTGTGTATGCTGAGTTTGCTCCCTTGACATTCAATAGGTCGAAAAACTCAGTTCTTGCGAGCGATCTGTTGCTCTGATCGTCTAAGATTACATAAAGCTTGATTGCCTTCTCTGGGCGGCCCTCTGGGTAGACGTTAGTTAGGCAGATCTTGAAACAGGACCTTGTAGTGCTACCATCTCCGCAGACTTCAGTGCACTTCGAAGTGACAGCAGGTTGAGGTGCTTCAGCTTCTCCCTCCCCGCCTAGCTCTGTTGAGACTGAAGTGGGTGGTCCTGGATGAAGGGCTGCAATGTGAAAGTCACTGTCACATTCCTTACATTTGATGACTGCCTTACAGTTCCTGGCCAGATGACTGGTTGCAGCACAGCATCTGAAGCATATGCCGTTTTCTTTTAAGAAAGTCTTACGGTCCTCTAGAGGCTTGTTCCTAAACCCCCTGCAGCGTTTGAGAGGATGAGGCTTCTTGTGAAGTGGGCATTTCTTGTCAACATCATCCAAATCATGGTTTAAACTGCTTGTCTGGTTCACATCTGGCAAGACCTCCGTCTTGTGGGTGTAGACAGAGCTTTTCCCTTGCCTCTTAGCTGGCTGCTCTATTTTTGTCAAACTTTAATTTCCTGACGAAAAGGCAAAGCTTGGATCATTGCGTGTCCGTGCCTCTCTGCAGATGAAGTCACAAAAAAACGAGAATGGAGGAAACGCAACATTGTTTACAGCTTTGTAGTGGGAACCTTGAGCCATCCACTTCTCCTGCAGACTGTAAGGTAACTTGTCTACAATGGGTGTTACTCCGCGGGCGGTGTCGCGATAGGTAAGTCCAGGTAAGTGGCCTTCATATTTAGCAGACTCCACCTCCTGTAGGAGATCTCCAAGCTCCCTAAGTTTGACGGCATCTTTGGTACTAATCCTCGGAAAATTGTCAATCCTGTCAAACAGAGACCTTTCAACAACCTCCGGGGAGCCGTAGCAGTCTTCCAAACGTTCCCAAGCTTTCCTTAAGCCTGTAACAGGATTGCCTACGTGCACAGCCCGAATCCTCCTCACATGATGTGCAGACTGTTCTCCCAACCATTTTGACAAAAGGTCCAGCTGCTCACTAGCTGACAGGTGCAATCCTTCTATGGTATTTGTGAAAGATGACTTCCACGCCCAGTAGTTCTCAGGATGATCATCAAACTTGGTGAGTCCTGAGTTAACAAGCTCGCGACGTGCTAAGTACCTAGCGACGTCACTCATGTTGGTGTCTGTGTTGAGCGGTGGCTGTGGTGTAGTCTTATTAGGTGAGGAAGTTAATGGTGGTGCTGGGATGTTATGATCAATCTCTGGCGTTGCCCTCTAAAGCGGCTGTGCTGTATAATCATTGTCAAGCCTTTCGTACGAAGCACCACCGTAACGAGCTGAATAGCGTTGATGCCTCAATGGTGTTCCAGATCTTAAATCATGGATGATGGGCTGTAGGGGTGGCTGTTATGGCTCAACGCCTACAGGTGTTGTTGACCCTAGCTGGGACTGACACTGGATGTAGTCGCGAACGCGTTCAGAGACATCTCCTGCTTCTGAGTTCTTCTCTCCACGCTCGCTTTCTGCTGCTGCCTCCAGCACTTTTGTCTCAGCGATGGCTGCAGCTAACTCACTTTCATGCTTTAGAGATGCTAGAGTCGCTTCTATACGAGCTTCTGCTACTTTCAATTGAGCCTTTTCGATCATTACCTCAGATTCCTTCTTGAAGAATTCAGCCCTGGCCCGGGTTGCCTCCAGTTTGGCACGAGCCTTGGCTGCTGCTACGCTGGCTCTTGAGCTTCTTGATCCACTTGTTGAAATGGAGGCTATGGATCTTGTCTCCAATGCTTGGTTTTGCTCTGTTGCATCTTCACTCTTAAAGGTTTTCTCTGCCATCATGTATTGCTGATGCCGCCTTGGCGTATGAAGCGCGATGATGAGCGGGGAATCCTTGAGGAGAAGCTTGCTTTCCTTGAACTGTAGTACCCGCTGTAAGGTTGCTTTTTTACTATTGTGTCCCTGAAGCGTGTTCCGTCTACGCACAAACTGACAGATAGCTAACAACAAGAAGCAGAGAAAGTCGAACACAGGAGTAAAGTTGAGGTGTTTTACTGATTCTCTTTTCTCTTTTCTCTTCTTTTTTGTAAAACTGAAATAAATCCAAATTACAATGTTTGTGTTACAAACTGATCTCAAAACACAGCACAAATGAATTTTCACTCCATGCACATGTTAAGACAAGAAACTACATTAAGCTTGCTTTATATTTTTTAACCATAGAAAATGAAATTATCACAAAGTATGTTTTTAATCCTAAAAACATTAATTCCAAATTATGTATATGCACATTTGTACAAAAACACAAAAAAAGTAGCTAAACTTACAAGCAAAGGCTCTCCAAGGCACACACGCAAAGGAAAACAGGAGAGGAGCTTTCAGTCTGACCGCATGGAGAAATATTTCACACACTACAGGTTTTTTCCTGGTTGACCTCTAACCTATGAGTCACATGATCTGTACTGACCAATAAAAAACACTGAACAGTTATCATCTTTTTACAACTAACTGCCACAAGGAGGTGCCAAAAACATGACTTTGAAGGCCACAGAACGTGTGCCATGACAGTAACTTTTCCACCTATAGTATATGTTGTTTCAAAATTGATCTAAGAGCTCAACAGCTCTCAGCAGAGAGAATGTTGACTGTCTAAGGTCCGCACAGCGGTCCTCTTGCTCAAAACTGGGGTATCTAACTTTTTAACCGCGTCCCGCGGTTATCTCGCGAGAAGTACGCATCGCTTTACGGCACTACTGCAGTCAACAGAGTACGCAATGAAGCGGCCAGTTAGTTAGCCCGTGTTTGTGCTGTTTGAAACAATGGCTGAGGCTAAGAGCAAAAGTACAGTGACTGATGACGATAAGAAGAGAAAAAGTGAGCGTGACCGGACCAGAGGAAATATTGGACAGGCTTTTACACGTTGGAGAGAGCTTCAAGAAACAGTGGGCTGCAAGTCCGACGCTGGGCTTGTAACTGGTGAGTAACTCGTTTCAAACTTTGTGTCTTGTTTCTTTGCATCATAGTTATAGAGTCGTTTCACCAAAAACATTCAGTCTATGTCGACAGGTAGATGACGTTATCATAGAACGACCAGAATAGCAGAACAACGTTAGGGTCCTCTGATTTAGCTATGCTAGCATGCTAACGTCATTTGTCGGAGATATTGGTGCAGACTTTGACTGATGCATGGCGAGATGTCAACCCGTTAGCGGTTGTTCGTATGCCAAGTCGGTCCATGTCAGCAGAAGTTCAGCCCGTAGCATGATAATACAAACAGTATATCGTTAGCTCCGGTTGCTACTTATCTGAGCAGCGCTAAGTGCAAACTTTCTCGCTGGTCAAAAGTTTCGCCCTCATGTTGCTATAGAAACTAGCGTTACTATACTCTGCACAGCTGTATAAACTAACATACTGACTTCAAACTTTATTCCAGCTTTCTAAAGAGGAGCTCAGCATCATCTCCAGCAACAAATGCAACCTCCATCCCTGCCAGAGTCCAGAGGCAGACCGCGACAGGTGTGTTTTCATGGAGTAACGTTAGCTAATAATATATATACATATACAGTTTTGAAAATATGAAACAACTCTAATACTAAATGATATTATTGTCCAAGGTTCTGAAGTTGCTGCAGCTCCATCAAAACAAAGCTCCAGGATGGTGTAGACCCCCCCCCCCTCCCTCAGGTCCATCATAACAAAGCTCCAGGATGGTGTAGACCCCCCTCCCTCCCTCAGGTCCATCATAACAAAGCTCCAGGATGGTGTAGACCCCCCTCCCTCCCTCAGGTCCATCATAACAAAGCTCCAGGATGGTGTAGACCCCCCCCCCCTCCCTCAGGTCCATCATAACAAAGCTCCAGGATGGTGTAGACCCCCCTCCCTCCCTCAGGTCCATCATAACAAAGCTCCAGGATGGTGTAGACCCCCCCCCTCCCTCAGGTCCATCATAACAAAGCTCCAGGATGGTGTAGACCCCCCTCCCTCCCTCAAGCAGCTGAATGTGTAAATGAGCCAAAAAGTGCTTTTGATTGTATTTATATGTAAAATCAGTGTTTTTCTAATAAATATATTTGATCTTGATCTCTGTAGCTTCTCCTTCATATTATATTCTCCTGTTTTCTTATTACCTTTGGTGTATTCTGCATGACAACGGTCAGGGAGATCGTTCTGCCCAATGTCAATCTCTTGAATCTTGAAACCTGGATAAAGTTTTTGTTATTATGTAAATATAAATAAGAAGACAGAACTAAAAATCAGTGGGCAATGCACACAGTTACTGTTATAACCAGCTCAGAACAATTACAGTTTCTAAATGACATCATAAAAGAGAGTAGAAGACAAAGATGTCTGTTTTATTTTGCAAACAATGGTCAAAAGAAATAACTTTAGTGAACTCAACAAACTCAACTTGAAATTATACAAAAATACGGAAAGCTACGACAAAACAGGTATTTACGTCTATAAGACATTTTGACACAAGGCAGTGCACCCTGAAGCCAGGGTACTGTCCTCTTCAGAAAGCTTCTCTGATCTTCCAGACGCAGCAGCTTTGATTCATGACGATGCTCCCCCCCCCCCCCCCGGCTCCTGCTCATCATGGATGGAGAAATGAAGTTGAGGTTGAATCCTGGAGTAAAGGGAAAACTGATATTGAAAAACATAAACCTCGGACACAGTTAGCAACGCATAAACAGACCATTATAACTCAACTTATGACATATACATGGTTGCAAAGTAGTTATAATATTGCCCAACAAGTCAGTATCATGATCTGTTTCACTGCTAACAGGAAAGCTATTCGATTCAGAATAAACCTCCCTGCAGATATTATTTATAACAGACTGAGTCGTAACGTTAGGCTGCATCATTATAAATAAATATATCCATCTTACGTTGTCTCATATAAGTCTGTAACCTTACAAACCGATCTACAACTAGCATGTTGACATGTAGCCATTTAGCCACGGCTACAGATATCATGGTAACAGTTGAATACACATACACATAATAAACAACGAGCTGCAGGCGTTTAGGTTTGATCAGAATCTGGTAATGTTACTGTACCTTTTCAGTCCACATGGTTCTTCAATTTCTCACAGCGTCTTTGCCGGCTTCCTCACTCTCGGCTTGTCAACAAATGCACGCTGGCTCAGAGAGGGAGACGTAACCGTTTTACGACAGTGCAGTTCGGTCAGAGACCTGCTGTTGGCGCCAAAGCGCACCACAACTGAGAAGTTACATATTGCTGCTTTAAAGAAGCCCAGCCAGCAGGGTCCGAAATTAACTTTTTGACTCACCGGTCAAGGTGGCGGGAAGATGAAAAAATTCACCCCCCCCCCCCCCATTACAACATTACAGACTACAAACTAAAATCCATCAGAGAATAACACATTATTATTCTACAAAACAAGTTTCCTCTTGATTTATCTTTGACAATATTAGACACTTAATATAATCAGCCTGTTCATTATTAGACGTGTGTGTATCTCTGACTGCTCCTGCTGCGCGTGCATTTAGCGCACACTATATCTGCAGTGTTTATAACGCAGCGCTGTTTCACAGAGTCTGAGTGGAGACGTTCACAGACTGAGACTACAGCAGGCTGTGAGAGGACGTTGCTATCATTATGTTAGCTGCAGACACGGTGAGAGTGAACGGATCAGGTGTTCCCGACTCGGTACTAAAAGTTAAAAGGGGTGCGCTGCGTGTGGTGGCTGGCGCTCCAGTATGTGTGTGTGTGTGTGTGTGTGTGTGTGTGCGAAATGCATGTTGGTGTGTCTCAGCGTGCCGCGATGCTCTCAGTCATGACAGCAGAGAGAGGAGCAGGTAGCTGCAGGCAGCTACATAAAATGCGCTGAATACTCATAGTTTATATGAGTTTATGGTCAAACATTTACCCACCCTGTGACAGATAACCTCTGACATGTACTCACCTAACAGAAAATCTACCCGCATTTGGCGCTTTGCGGGTGTTAATTTCAGACCCTGCCAGCCAGACTGCTTTCACTAAAGAGGATTAAATTAAAAAATAAACTATTATTTAAAAAAAAAGCTAATAATCGCAGTAGTATAAATTAATCATGTTTGTTTTTAATAATATGTTGGTTTATGATAACAATACAGTTTGATTATAATAACTACAGACTACAGTAGACAGACAAAGATAATAAGATGTCTACAATATACAGATTTTATTTGAATAGTGGACAGTATGAAAAAATAACTAGAGCTGCAACAACTAATCGATTAAATCGATGAATAAAAGTGTTGGCAACGTATTTCATTGTCGATTCGTTGAGTCGTGCGATTAATGCGTCACTCCCTATGTCGCAGCCTGTGGTGACGTATACGCAGAACTGTTTCCATGCCGACAGGGTTGAGCACAGCTGAGCGGAGCTACGGCGTGAGAGAGCGGAGCTGGTAGTTCGGATATTAAACATGACAGAGGCGGAGAGAACAGTTCGACCGAATTCTCCTAAAGTGTGGGAGCACTTCACAATGTATAAAACGTGTGTTAGTTGCAAGCTTTGAAAAAGCGATATGGCGTAGCCAGGGAGCACCACGGATGATACAGCACCTGAAAAGTAAACATGTAGGAGTCATCGATGACGAGGAAGGGAGCTCGACAGCAGGGTAAGTCACTACAAAATCCAATGTTTGTTCCGTTTTCAAGTAAGGAAATGTAACGTTGGTCTCTCCGGTTGCTCGTCTGGTGCTTTACTCGTTATCCAGCTTGACAAGCAGGAAAAGTTCATGAAACTAGCGTTAGCGTTAGCTGGTTAATGACAGTGGTAGAGCACACTTTTTACTTTGCCAACAGCCAAGAACGCTTCTAGACTAAAGACACGTTTTTATTATTTTGGCTTTTTTGCCCACTTTCAATCCTGTAATGGGAAAAAATGTATTTAGCAGATGTGTTAAAATAATTCTGTTGTGAACTGTCTGACATTTCAAAAGAAATACTGTTTAGAGTAAACTAGCTGTAAAGATCATGTGATTCTACTATAGGATGTGCTTTGATTAACTTTGAATCTACAATGATGACTCTGAATGGTCATCTGACTTTTCCTTTGTCTAGGTTGATTGCATTTAAATGGCTTATCTTCTCTAACAGAGCTCGTCAGTCAGTTTGTTTCCTCCCTGACATGTAAAGAGGGGCTCAGCATTCTGTCTTTCATTTGTGTGACTCTGCAGACTGAATCACTAGGGTACACTCTGTAGATTCACTCCTTCTTGCAAGAATGAAACCTCACAAAGACGATTGGTTCTCGGTCTTTATCCGGATTCACTAAAATATGTTGTCATGTATATTCTTTGCTTTTTTCCCCACAT
Organism: Tautogolabrus adspersus; assembly: GCA_020745685.1. Classification (NCBI taxonomy): domain Eukaryota; kingdom Metazoa; phylum Chordata; class Actinopteri; order Labriformes; family Labridae; genus Tautogolabrus; species Tautogolabrus adspersus. Next base: position 1,486,995 of record CM036543.1, on the reverse strand, counting down.
TGTTTTTTTTTTAAAGTACTTGGTCAGCTTAAGATGTAAATAAATAAATAATTAAAAATGAATTTACTCACTACAATGATTTACTAATTGAATGATTAAGCTTCAAGTGTTACTTTCCTGTAATAAGGTGAGAGTTAAGACACTGCACTGTATGCAAGTGAGGTAGGACTAATTGCATTTAGACAGGGTCACTTATTACATCTACTTACATCTGTGTAAATAAATGTCTGAGTGCTCTTTGGGTTACTTGCCTTTACATAACAGTAATTCATAACTAAATCAATAAGGCATATTGATTTGATTTACATACTAATACTATGTTTGTCATTGCAGAAAAAAACAAACTCTGAGAGGCTTCATGATCAGAACATCATGTACACGACAGCAAGCATCCGTCTGGACAGATAGCATCCTCAACATGCTCGTCATGAGGCCTCTGTCGATGGTTGAAGATGACGGCGTAGCTACAATGAACCCTGGCTACACTCTTCCCTCAAGGACACTTGTTTGCATCGTCAATTTCAACTAATGTTCTATTTTTTAATAAACGTGTGGAAATTCAAAATGTATTTTTCTTTTATCCGATTCATCGATTAATCGGAAAAATAATCAACCGATTATTAAAATAATCGTTAGTTGCAGCCCTTGTGTTAACCACAGACCTTATTTCAGGCGTCTAACCACAAACCCATTCAAAATCCCCATTGACTTTTAGAGTTAGGAACCCATGGCGCTAAAATGCTAACTCACTTCCGGGTTTTAGGACTCATTCCTGCGGCACTCTATAAACAGCCTCTTTGATGCTGTTGTTTGTGGATTTTAAAGGGAGGCAGATTTCTTTGTGCGGACAGAGTAACTGTTCTTTCCAGTGAATGGCTGAGTTTTATAAGCCATTTTGTTAACATCTATACAATAATACACTCTGTGGAAAGGCTAAGAGATGCCCTTTATTGAAAATAAAGTGATGAAAGGGCTGTGATGTTTGTCCTTGTATCTATGCGGGTACATTTGGGGATTTGCATTAAAAAAACTGGAAAGTAAAGTAACTAGTAGTGAAGTTACTTTTCAAATGCAGTAACTAGGAAAGTCATCTCATTACAATTTACAGAAGTACATTTTTTAAGTAACTACCCCAACACTGGGCGCCGGTAGCCTAAAGGCGCATTTACACAAAGGAAATGAATATTACATCCAAAACACAAAATCTAAAAAGTGGAACAAGAAGTGTTTTCAGAGAAACATGTTCTTTACAAAAACATCAACATAGACAACATGACTCTTTGTTTACACCTTTGTTTAACCAGCAGCATGTTTCATGATGTCTAATAGAGAACAAAAGTGATGACTTATTTGTGTAGGCTAACCCGGAAGTAGCATCACCATGGGTTCCAACGAGAATTCACCTATGGGATTTTTGCATTGGATTTTGGATGATTGCAGAAAATAAGCTCTGTGGCTAGTGTAACCGCTTGTGTTTTCCTGCTGGACTATGGAGGGCATGTATCTGTCTTAGGTGATTATGGTGCAGGAAGAACGCCACAACAGCTGGAGTTGCTCTCAATCTGGATCTCTTCCAGGTTTATTCTGGTGTATAATCAAAAGCACACAATCAGCATTGATATGCAACTGCAAAGGACCCACATCTTCAGCTCAGGAGAGATTCCTTTGCCTTTTTAAGAGTATTTTTACATAACATCATGAAATCATATCAATTAAATACATTTTTAGCCAAAGTGATCGTATAGTGGAATTTTACTTTGTCTATGAGTACCGAATAAGAGCATTTTCAATTTGTATCTGTATATAAACATACCAAAATCATTTTAACATGTAACCATCAATGAAGTGCATTTTACAGCTTTTTACAATTAACACAAACAACATGAATCCACAGTTCACTTTTTTTATGTAAAACTAATTTAACCGTGCCTACCTGGTGTATAATCAAAAGCACACAATCAGCATTGATATGCAACTGCAAAGGACCCACATCTGCACAACACAAAAACACGCACACAAGAGCACCAACGTGAGCATCACGGCCACGAGGAAGCAGCCAACTGGTAAGCTAACTAGCATTAGCTCGGAATGTAAACAAACTGAAAATCGTAAAATTAAATAAACATTTCTCCACTAAAATGTCCGAAACTCTAACAGTACATTCTAAACGGGTTCATGGACAAAATACATGCTACCTAAAGTTTTTGGAACAGTTTTAAAACATTAAACAGAGATATGTTGGTCGCAGCACTAAACACACACACCCACCTTCAGCTCAGGAGAGATTCCTTTGCTGAGGTACGTACGGTGGCCAGCTAGGAACCCTACAGTTGCGCTATTAGACCACCAGGCGGCAACAAAGTAACATAAATATGACAGACACATTAATTTTGTAGAAATTCAAAAGAGGTTCATTCTAACTCTGTTACACCCACCCCCACTGAATTTCGCCCAAAATTACAAATGTGCAAAGCATCACAGTCACCATGAGATGTCACTAGAAAAACTGGACACGGTTACAAAACATTCCAACACAAAGTATCCCCAAAAGGATGAAGTGGAGAGAGAGAGGCGCCTAACTCACTCTGCCAACTTCTGGAAGTAGGATGCCGTCTACACCCCACACAAACCTAGTCCCATACACAAAACAAGTCCCCTGCTTGGACCCAGACATACTCATGGAGACAGAATGACATTGTCAAAAATAAACACAGAAATCAGGCCACAAACAAAATAGCATCTCACTGGAATACATGGAACACTGACTTGGAAACCTTGTCAATAAACCGACTAGCATCACCAACAACTCCTTGGTGTGACATGACATGTAACAGACGGTTAACTGGCTTCACAATGCGGCCAACACGGGTTCTGACCCTGAGTGTGGTGCTTGTCTCAGAGCGATTGGAAGATGATCTCACAGAGTGTGAATCGTCCAAAGGGACAGCATCTGCTGACAACAGGTCAGCCCTCGAAGTGCCAGCTGAAGAGGCATGTGTGGAGCTGAGACCAGATTTCACGTCGACATGCAACTGGAGGTGTGAACTGCTTGCTCGGTCTGGATCTCCATCCATGCTCGGGTCGTCACCATATGAAACACCCTCTTCACAGATATCCAAGCTTGCACTTGCTTGATTCTCAACCCACTCCTGAGTTCTGCTCCCAGCAGCATCCTCTTCAATGACAGACATCAAGCAATCCACCTCTGTGATATCATCAGTCTCATCCCCGCAGGAAGACTCAACAGTGCTAGCAGAGTGACTGTCCACATCCACAGGTAAGAAGTTGACAAGCATCAAAAGGTTGCGATGTACAACTCTCTCTTGTCCAGTCAGAGGATTCCTGACACGGTAGGTGTGTGTAGAGGCATTCACACTCACAACAGTATATACCATGGATTCCCATCGGTCAGCTGTCTTTCTCTTTCCTCTGTCACGTTTGTTGGAGACAAGGACTCGGTCACCCACCGTGATGGACTTTCCTTTCACACGTCTGTTATAGACTTCAGCCTGACGATTCTGCTCTTTGTTGACATGTTCTTGAGCAATAGCCATGGCGTCCTTGAGGTCTTTTGTGAGAGACATCACATAGCTGTCATAACTGCCGATCTCTGGATCTCTCAAGATATTCTTGAAAAGGACATCGACTGGAAGGCGTGGAACTCTACCGTACATAAGATAGAAGGGTGGGTAACCCGTCGTCTCATTGACAGTACAGTTATACATGAATGTCAGAGTCTGAAGGTACTGGGGCCAACTGCGCTTTGCTTCAGGTGGTAGGGCTCGGATCATGTTACCCAGCGTACGATTAAAACGTTCCACGCTGCCGTTGCCCATCGGATGGTATGGCGTCGTCCGAGACTTTTTAACACCAGCAACATTCAACAGTTCACTTATTAACTGGCTCTCGAACGAGGCACCCTGGTCTGAGTGGATCCTTTCAGGAAATCCATAGATGCAGAAGTACTTGTCCCAGAGTTGCTTAGCGACCTGTTTGGCAGACTGGTCTCGGCAAGGGAAGGCTTGTGCCAGCCGAGTAAAATGATCCGTCACCACCAGCACGTTCACAGACTTGTTATTAGCATCCTCAGCTGTCCAGAAATCTATGCACACGATCTCCAATGGTGCAGACGTCTTTATACTCTCCAAGGGTGCCCGTCCTTCTGGATCAGGTGTTTTACTGATGACACACCGTGGACATTGGCGTACATAGTCCTTGACGTCTCGGTCGATGTGGGGCCAGAAGAATCTCTGACGAGCCAGACTCAAGCTCCGAAACTGCCCCTGATGACCAGCACTGTCATGTATCCCCTTAAGGACGTCAGACTTGAGAGAGTCTGGAACCACAAACTGGTAACGCCTCTTCTTAGACACTTGGTCCTTTGACATCCTGTAGAGAATACCATTGCATGTTGTTAACTTCTCCCAGTGTTTGAGATACCTGATGACCATGACAGGCTCGTTGGATTTCTCTCTCCTAGAAGGGCGTCTGTCTCGCTCCACAAAGAACAACACTCGAGAGAGGACAGGATCACTCAACTGTCCTTCCCGCAACTCTTTTTCGGATAAAACAGGAAAGAGATCCTCCTCGGGTGGAATCAGCTGTGGAAGGTGTTGGAGAACATCGACAGCTCTAGTTCGGGCACCAGACTCCCACATGTCATGTGACTCAAGGATAGCAGCAACATCCTCATTAGAGAAGGATTGGTGTTTGACAGACTCAGAAACGTAAGTTTTACAGTCATCAGGCCTGGCGTTAGAGTGTCTGAAGGCATCCTGGACATTGTCAGAAGAGACAGGTAGTGCCTCAGTGAGGAGTGCACTATAAGGGTACTGGAGCAACCTTCTACCAACTGCAGACATAACGAATGGTCGACGGCTCAGTGCGTCTGCAACAATGTTCTTGGAGCCAGGGATGTACTTTATATCGAATGTGTAGGAGGCCAACTTTGCCACCCACCGCTGCTCACACGCGTCCAGTCGTGGCTTGGTCAGAATGTGTGTCAGTGGATTATTATCCGTCCACACCGTAAAGACATGACCCTTGAGCCAGTGACTAAATTTATCACACACTGACCATTTCAGAGCAAGGAATTCCAGGCGGTGTGCAGGATACTTCTTCTGTGCAGGTGACAGGGACTTGCTAGCAAAGGCGACTGGCCGCGCCACACTGTCACCCTCCTGAACTTGAGAAAGGACGGCTCCCAATCCATCCAAGGAGGCATCTGTGGAAAGCACAAAAGGACGAGTGAAGTCCGGGTGAGCCAGGACCACAGAACTCATCAAAGCTGTCTTGAGAGCCTCAAAAGCCTGTTGATGACCAGGAGTCCAGTCAGCCGATGTCAATCTTCGAGACTGGACTGCACGTTTTGTACGAGGCCTGCCTTTACGCTTTTGCTTTTGGCCAGCTAGGAGGTCAAAGAGGGGCCTTGCAATGGCGGAGTAATTGGGAACAAAGTGCTGGTAATAGTTCACCATACCCAGAAATGATCTAACCCGGGACTGAGACGGGGTGATTCCATCAGGTTCCATCAATTCAGAAGCGGTCATATTGCCAACAGCCTCGACTTTTGCAGGGTCAGTGGACACACCAGACTCATCAATGATATGACCCAGAAATTTCACAGACCTCCTGAGCAACCAACACTTCTTCGGGGCCAACTTCAGGTTGTGCTGGCGGAGACGGCTGAAAACTAGCTCCAACCGTTCTAGTGCCAACTCTTCCGATGGCGCGAAGACCAGCAAGTCGTCAAGGTAACACAACAGGGTGAGAAAGTTCTGGTCACCAAAAATCGAAGTCATCATCCTCATAAAGCTGGCGGGACTGTTGCATAAGCCCTGAGGAAGACGGTTGTACTCATAGAGCCCCATTGGTGTCGTGAATGCAGAGTATTTGCGATCCTCTTCGTGCAGGGGCATGTTATAAAAGCCAGAAGTCAGGTCCATTGTACTGAAAAACGCATTCCCACCCAGGGCAGCCAAGCAGTCCGCCTGGTGCGGCAGAGGATGGGCATCCTTCAGCGTCCGCCTGTTCAGCCATCGGAAGTCCGTGCACACTCGTAGGTCGCCGTTCTTTTTCCACACGAGGACGAGTGGTGAGGCAAACTCACTGGTTGACTTTCTGATTATCTCCTTCTCTTCCATCTCATTAAGAACCTGGCGGAGCTTTAGATATTCAGCCGGGGGCACACGCCGATAAGGCAGGCGGAATGGCCTCTCATCTGTGAGCCGTATCCTGTGCACAAACTCATTGGCCTCACCACAGTCTAGATGATGGCGAGAAAAGACATCCTCATATTTGACAACAAGATCAGCCAGTTTCTTCTGCCAATCTGCAGACACATCACAAGACGTCAAGTCCAGGTCCTTGAGACCTACATGCTCCAGCTTTTCTTGGACAGTATTGGTGTCCATTGGTGGGGCTGACGTCTCAGGCGAGCTGCACGAAGTGGCCTGGTGAGAGCTTTTAAGCTCTGTGACATCCATATCCTCCAATGCAATGCAAGTGTAAACATCAGCAAGCTTGGCGTTTTTGCGGAGGGTAATGGGCTTATCTGAGATGTTTAGGACCTTGAGAGGTACCCACCTGTCACCCCAGAGAGGTGTCACCACCCTTCCAACCATGATGCCCCTGGGCGCAGAACGTGAGGATGTGTGTTCAGTCACCACAGTACTGCCCGGTGATATCTTCACATCTTTAGGGAGTTTGCCCCATATCAGATATTCACTGCCAGCTAGCAGAGTGACAGCTTTGTTGCACCTGACTGTGCCCACCTTGTCTGGCATGTCGTCACCTGACCAACGATCCAGGCCTGCAAGGAGTGAGAGGAACTGCTCAAGCTCCTGGTTTCCCGAGCCAGATGTTGATACAGCTTCCCAGTAGCTGGCATCCTTCTTGAACTGGCGGATCAAATGCCTGATTACATTGGACCCAACAATCAAATCATCTTGTTGATTCTCTACGACAAACGTGGGGACTGACACTCTACATCCATAGACCTCTATCTCAAGATCAACTACAGAAGTAGGCTTCACACGTACACCACCACATCCAACAAAGACAACATCTGTTGGTATCTGACAATCCAATTGAGTGGCGCCAGCACACATAAGATTTTTCCATGCTTCTTCATTCAGTGAGCAGGCCATCGAACCGCTATCTAGCATGGCCCCAAGGGTCAAAGTATTGTTGACCTTGACAGGAGTGTAGAACAGACTGTCACTGCTTCTGATTTTCTGTGTGTTTTGAATGATGACAGTTCCAGACTGATCAATGTCTTTTACATTTTTGTACAGCTCTGCAACATCATGTCCGTGGGAGTTTTCTTTTGAACCCGTACAGCCTCCCTCAAAGCACGGGCCAGTCAGTTTCCCTGCACATTGTCATGAGCCGAAGAGTTACTGGTACAAGAACGACTTGTATGCCCAGGCCTGAGGCATGAGAAGCAGAGACGGTCAGATTTGCAGTGGGACTCTGTAGTGTGATTAGCATGATTACAGACCTTGCAGACTCCATCACGTAGAGGAGGAGTGCGGTTCCGAGCCTGCCTATAGCCACGGTGAAAAGGAGGCTTCCCATCTCCAACCTGCACCCTGTTCAGAAGTTCTCTGAGCATTGTCATCATCTCGCCCAACATAGCTTCACCACCTTGCTGTTGACACTGCGGCTGTGTGTTTTGTTGCATATGAGAAGGACGTGGGTTCTGATACTGAGGCATAGGAGAAGTAGCCTGGGGCTGACCTTGAGGTAACGGAGGAAGATACGGTTGAAGACTCTTTCTGGCTGGAGAGAATGACCGCTGCTGGTTTTGGGACAAAGCAGGAGAAGAGGAGACAGGTGATTCAGCTTCAGGAGCACAGGCAAGGGGAGACAGTGAGTTGGCATCAAAATGTCTCAAGTCACAGGTGTTGTGAGACTCTGTGTGTGTCACATTGCAAAACAGGGGTGCTGCAAGAGTCTTAGGCACAACATGCACTTTCACAGAAGAAACTCGCTCTCGTTGATATTCATCAATCCTCTCCTGAATGTCTTTAGATGTCCATTCATGTATCTGTTTGTATTTAAACACAGCGGAAAGATCAGGGTCTGGGCAGTGTTTCACAAACATCTTGGCTATTTCTCCTCCCATATCCCCCATATGTCTGCCCTGATGCCTTAAGCCCTCCTCAGCCATGTCTGCAGCCTTATTTAGGCGTATCCAATAGTCAATGGGACTCTCCTTCTGCTTTGGCAGAGTGGAGTAGAAGTCTTGCAGCGGCAGGCATGAGGATGTGTTACTGAAATACTGTATCAGCATGTTGTATATTACATCTGGGTTGCAAGTGGTGCTTAGTGAAGGGTCACTCCTCAACCCTATCTTAACCACATCTCTGGCTTTTCCCATTAGCTTCCCCAGTACTTCTTCTGACTGCAAGTTGACATCATAGTTCTGTTTCTTGAGGTAAGATCTCATCAACTCAACCCATTCAGTTACAGTGTACTTATCAGTATCATCACCCCTGAAAATAACAGGTTCCCTCTCAGACTTAACAATGACATTGATTCGTGCGTTCTCATTTAGTGTACTACCACTGGCACAAGGCTGAATGGTCTGGCCACGTGAAGTTGAAAAGCTTTGGTCAACATTTCCAATAGGAGTATTAGTTATAAGTTTAGCTGCAATAGACTCTCCTATCTGAGAGCCAAGCTGGTATATCATGTCACTGAACTGCTGCAGCGTGTCACTCTCACCACTGGGTGTTGAGTGATATGGCCCACCACATGACCTCTGCCCCATAGGTAACTCAGCTTGATCCTGACACGATCCCAAGCCCCTACCTCTTGCAGGCAACACAGGTGAAGCACCCATATCCCTCCCAACAGACCCATTGGATAGCAAGTTAACACTCATTACACCTCTACCCCTACCGAAAGAGGGATGACAAGAAATAACCTTATCCGAAGACAGAAAATTGCTAGCCATCGTAACAGAAAAACCCGAAACAAAAACAAGAAAATGACTCAAAATCAGGTTGAGCAAATACAGTACTTGGTCAGAAAAACAAAGCAATGTCTTTTTTTTTTTTTTTTGCTCTTTGGTAATGTTAACTCCAAAATACTTGACCAAAACCCAAAATCTTAAACAGAAGAAACCACGATCTCCCTCCAACGGTCCACACTGCAACCTCGGTCAGCGATCTGCGTCAGGCTGATCTGGATCACGGAGTCACGGCACCAGTGTAACCGCTTGTGTTTTCCTGCTGGACTATGGAGGGCATGTATCTGTCTTAGGTGATTATGGTGCAGGAAGAACGCCACAACAGCTGGAGTTGCTCTCAATCTGGATCTCTTCCAGGTTTATTCTGGTGTATAATCAAAAGCACACAATCAGCATTGATATGCAACTGCAAAGGACCCACATCTTCAGCTCAGGAGAGATTCCTTTGCCTTTTTAAGAGTATTTTTACATAACATCATGAAATCATATCAATTAAATACATTTTTAGCCAAAGTGATCGTATAGTGGAATTTTACTTTGTCTATGAGTACCGAATAAGAGCATTTTCAATTTGTATCTGTATATAAACATACCAAAATCATTTTAACATGTAACCATCAATGAAGTGCATTTTACAGCTTTTTACAATTAACACAAACAACATGAATCCACAGTTCACTTTTTTTATGTAAAACTAATTTAACCGTGCCTACCTGGTGTATAATCAAAAGCACACAATCAGCATTGATATGCAACTGCAAAGGACCCACATCTGCACAACACAAAAACACGCACACAAGAGCACCAACGTGAGCATCACGGCCACGAGGAAGCAGCCAACTGGTAAGCTAACTAGCATTAGCTCGGAATGTAAACAAACTGAAAATCGTAAAATTAAATAAACATTTCTCCACTAAAATGTCCGAAACTCTAACAGTACATTCTAAACGGGTTCATGGACACAATACATGCTACCTAAAGTTTTTGGAACAGTTTTAAAACATTAAACAGAGATATGTTGGTCGCAGCACTAAACACACACACCCACCTTCAGCTCAGGAGAGATTCCTTTGCTGAGGTACGTACGGTGGCCAGCTAGGAACCCTACAGTTGCGCTATTAGACCACCAGGCGGCAACAAAGTAACATAAATATGACAGACACATTAATTTTGTAGAAATTCAAAAGAGGTTCATTCTAACTCTGTTACACCAGCACAGGTTTCTGATGCGTAGGCGTTTTGTTCAGCACGATAATCTTTACAAATGAACACCACTTTTATGAAGTTTGAAGCGTTAATGCAGCCGAGAGAAGTAAAAAGCTAACGTTATGTTAAAAGCGAACTACACCACGGTCGGTTGACTTTGACGTCACTACCGTTATTCTTCATCGATCTAATCAGCGGTTTTGACAAGCTAGTGAAACCGTAGCTTAATAAGTTGTTTATTAACTTAATATTTGCAAGAGCACTGAAAAACATGACTAGAGGCTGTAAGGCGGACTAGTGACAGAGTTCCCGGCGTGATGACGTTTAATGTCCCCGACAACCACTGTAGTCTCATTTAGCCACTTGTTAGCCACCGCCGTTTTTAGTAAACTTTAAAATTCACAAGTTGGGGTCTTATCTAACGTAGTTTATCTCGTCTAACAAAACACCCACATCTCTTAAGTTAGTGTTAACCACAGACCTTATTTCAGGCGTCTAACCACAAACCAATTCAAAATCCCCATTGACTTTTAGAGTTAGGAACCCATGGCGCTAAAATGCTAACTCACTTCCGGGTTTTAGGACTCATTCCTGTGGCACTCTATAATCAAGGCTGATAATGTTCAAGTAATACCACCTCTGTGAATAGCATCAGTATTTAACGTTTCTAAAACGTCGATGTCGGGATCGTCATCGAGGGTTCCGCTGTGCTCAACCATCTTGGAGATCTCAGCAGAGCCTGCTGCTACCTGCTAGGACTGACTTATGCTTTGGATCTGAAATACCCCAAAACTCTGAAATACATTTTTGAGGTATTTCAAAAGATGCTTTTGGAGGTAGATGCAGGAACCCTTTCAGTAAAGGTGCAAAGACTGAGAAACATGGTCATGTAGTTGCTTGGGGGCAGCTGTTCAGGTGAGAATGTGACTCATACCCAATTGAACCATGTGTGGAATGTGATAATGGACTCTTGTTAGTAGTGTGGTTCTGGAGAGAAACTTAAGCAATCTATTGCTCCATTTAGTCAGACCATCACCAGGTGTGGTCAGGCTCACAGTTTTCATCTGATTTCAATGTATATTGAGTCTGCATTTACAACTTGCTTTAAGAAGGATTTTCCTCTATTTTTTTATTTTCTATTAGGCATGACGCATCTGATTTTAAGTTTACAGGCAGTTTAATAAAAAAATGATTTTAATGTTCTTCTAGAGGAGAATGTACTTCATGCATTTTAAGTTTCTAACCTTAATGCATTTCAAAGTTTCATTTTAAGCTTTAGTTTTCATTTTAAGTTTCTAAAAAAAAGCATATCCATCACAAATGAGAAAAGAGTTGATCAATATGAGGTCATCTATATGCGAAACTTAATAGTGGGGATGATTTGATTTTGCCTTATACCAAACATTTTGATTGTAAAGTCACTTAAAGAGTAACACCGGGATTTTTGAAAGCGGGCTTTATTTTTCAATGTGTTTTCGTTTGAACACATATTTACAACACATAACGGACAAGTTCCTTATCCTTAGCCCATTACCTAGGTACTAGTACATGTCATTCAAAGTAGTTATGTGTAACAAAAATCTATGTATTCACGTTGCCTGCAGACAGTGTCCTTGTGTGTAAATGTAGAATGCTAACTTAGGTTTTCTTGAGTGTAAATGATTGATAAGGACAAAGTTCTTGTTTTTGCAACTTAAAAGTTCAGATTGTTGTAAGTCTGAAAACATTGTGGATAGCATTCCTACAGAGAGAGATATCTTTTGTTAAAAAGTAAACTGTTAAAATGTCTTGGTGATACATACCACTTGGCTGACTACTGTATTGTGTGTTTCACACACTTGTATAAAAATGACTTGCTGTTCGAATGTATTCAAATAAAACATTCATGTTTATTGAGTTCTTGGTCATGCTTAATATTTTTTAGGTTTAAGTTTGACATCTTTAAGTAATATGCTTTTATAGAATGTAGTATTTTAAGTTAAAAAAACTGTTTCTCATATTTTGTATACGGTTTATAGAGTATTTTAATATGCAGTATTAGTTTTTAGAGTGTACTTAAGTAAAAGTAAAAGTACAGATTTAACAAAACAACTCAATTATAGTAACGAGAGTAAATGTTATTCTCTACTTTCCACCTCTGTGAATAGCATCAGTATTTAACGTTTCTAAAACTTCTCTCCAATAATCACATCTACTTTAACTACTCAAATGAACACCAAAGACCCGTTGCTGGATTCAATAGGTCCAGACTAAAGAGTGTTGAAGTCCAGTAAACTCAATGATGTTGTTAGCAGGAGCTAGCTGCGGCTAACACTGTGCTGTGTGCGTCTATGGACGTTAGCTAAAGGCTCTGCTCCCTGAAACATGAGCAGGAAACACGTTTCCAGCAGTGGAAAGAAAACCAACCTGCTCTCTGCAGCTTGATTTCAGGTGTTAAAATCACATCCAGCAGTTTTCTTTGTCGGTGGAGCTCCTCTTCGTATCCACATGTTGTTGTTTGTCCTGATATATCTCTGATAACCGCAGCGAGCAGCCGCCGACTGAAGAGCTCTTTAAGATCCTTAAACCCGGACATCTGACACACATCCAAGAGTCACACAAGGAGAACTCAACTCAACGCTGACGGTACTCTGATCACCTACAACGTTACAGACACACTGCTGCTGCTATCTGCTGAAAGAACCGGAAATAAACGCTACTTCCGCTTCTTGAAGGTTTTATGGGGGTTGGCAAACAATGAATTGGTGCATTTCCGCCACCTACTGGTATGGAGTGTGGATCAAAATATCTAACGTGTACTACTTTCTGTAAATAATAACTATGATAAAAAGATATCCTCTCAATCAGCTTAGTGTGTGTAAGAACATCAAATCAAATCCCGTATCCTTCATTTTCTGAGTTCTTCTGTTAGATATCTATTACATCCAATTGTTCTTTCATTTCTTTACATTTTTCCACCATCTGTCTTCCTTTAAACTTTATTTCTGACCGTGTATAATAACATGTTCCACTGTCTCCTCTTGTCCACAGTAATCACATCTGCCTGTGTTATGTGTTCCTATTTTAAACAATGTGTTATTTAATCCAGTGTGTCCAAATCGTACTCTAGATATCACTTTCATTTCTCCTATTTGTTCCTGCACTTTTTTTTGTTTTTAATGGCGGGTGGCAACTAGCTTTTAGGTGCATTACCGCCACCTGCTGAACTGGAGTGTGGATCAGAATTCTGGCATATGAAAACTATAATTATACACACACACAGATAGACAGATGGATGGATGGATGGATGGATGGATACTTTATTGATCCCGAGGGAAATTCAAGGCATCCAGTAGCAGTATACAAACATGCAAACACATAGCAATTGTTACAATAAACACCCCCTGTCCCCCCTCCCATACATATATTAACCCGACAAAAAACATTTAAGGAGCCCCTATATATAGGAATACAAAATTAAAATTAAACCTGTGCAATTAAAAATAGACCTATACAACTTATATAATGAAATGTACAAAACCTGTGCAGGAATAGAAATACATGTGCAGTTTAAAAGAAACCTATAAACAGTGAAAGAGCATCTGTAGTTAGACCTGTACATAAGAGATGAAGAGTGCTGACCTTCTGAAGGTATGTGTTGTTGTACAGTAGAGTTTAAGATGGAGGTAGTGCAAGAAAAAGAACTGAATGTTTGCGCTGGTGACTATAGGCGGAGTTAGGGACCGTCGTAAAAGTGCAATACGGCTCATTTCAATAGCTTCTTTGTTTTTCAACATAGACATCTCAATCCACTGCTATTATACAAGGTGACAGCCCTTAACATGTCACACCAATTAATACAAAATAACAATAACTCTGCAAATCATCATTATCAGTGACATATTGCCTTAAATAAGCACATTTCATTTCATAATTTCAATAGCTTTCTCATTTTTGAATTTATCACATCAAATCACCTCTCATGAGTCGTGGACATCCTCTCACAACTTTCACAGCTCATACTTTGTGAAGCAGGCCATTAACAAATGCCTTAATACCATTATCAGGGGATTATCACTTTAAATATGCAATTTTCAAGGGTGAAATGGAAAATGAAAATGCACCATCAATATTCAATTAATGTGTACTGGCAATAGACTGGTTCCCTGTTGACACACTCCTTGAAGAAATGTTGTGTCTGCCTGTGTGACCTAGATGATTGTACCCCAGACTATGGGTGCTCTGTTGGATTGAGATCTTGTGGCTGACAGTAACAGTATGTGGTTTATGTTGTTCGATATACATCTATTGATGCACTTAGACACATCATCAGTGATGGAACCTGGGGTCATTGGGTGTTTGGGGTCTTTCAACATCATACCCAGGCGACCCAGCCGGGATTGATCAAGTCCCGACTTGTGTCTAAGTAGCGTGTACCCACGGATCGCCCCTCTTGATCCACAGCCATCTAGAGGCCTTCTCAGCTGCCTCTGTGGTGGTTTTGATGGCCTTTCTCTGGCGTGTACCTGTGATGCCGAGTAGGCTGTATGCTTTGCAGAGAGGCGCTGCGAAGCCTCTACAGCCCACCTCTATTGGCACACACCGGGCACGCCACCCCCTTCTGCGGCACTCCTCCACTAAGTTGGCGTACTTGGCACGCTTCCTCTCGTTGGCCTCTTCCATTCGCTCCTCCCAGGGGACTGTCAGCTCCAGTAGGACCACCTGCTTTATTGAATCTGAGAACAGAACTATGTCTGGTCTCAGGGTGGTTTCCACGATGTGCTCTGGGAATCTGAGCTGCTTCCCCAGGTTGGCCTTAATCTGCCAGTCCGGTGCGGTTCCAAGGAGTCCCACTGCCCCCCTTGGCTGGGACTTAGGCTTCTCCCCTTCCCGGACGAAAGCAATCGCCTGCCTTGCTAGCCGAAAAGAGGCTTCTTCTGGGTTATGCTGGTGGAGATAGCTTCTGCTATCACCTTCAGCACCTGGTCGTGGCGCCAGGTGTAGCGTCCTTCTCCCAGGGCTTTTGGACAACAGCTGAGGATGTGTTCTAGCGTTCCTCTTCTGAGACACAAAGGACATGATGGTGTGTCAACCTTGCCCCAGCAGAAGAGGTTGGATGGGCTGGGTAAGACGTCATAGACGGACGCAATCAGGAACTTGATCCGGTGAGGCTCAGCTTGCCAAAGCTCGGACCAGGAGATCTTGCGGTCCGCTGCTTGTTCCCATCTCGTCCATGCACCTTGCTGTCGCATCCCCACCATCTGGCTAGCACGCAGTTCCTCCACACCAGCTCTCACCTCCTCTCGGACCAGTCGGCGTCTGTCTTTGCCCAGGGCTTTGTTGTAGCGCGTTGTTGGAACGCTACCAAGTCCAGCTCGTCCAGATGCCACTGGGCCTACAAGCACACTCAACTCAACTCAACTCAAACTTTATTTATAGAGCACATTTTAAACGACCAACGGTCGACCAAAGTGCTGTACAGTTCAGTAGACAAAACAATACAATACAATACAGTACAATAAGAAAAATACACATAAAATACAGTAGACGGGTGTCTTGCTCAGCCTGAATTAAAAGCCAGGGAGAACAGGTGGGTCTTCAACAGGGACTTAAAAACCTCCAGGGTCTGGGCTGATCTAATATGCCAGGGCAAGCTATTCCAGAGCCTAGGGGCGGCCGCCGCAAAGGCTCGGTGGCAGATCTTTCGGAGGAAGATAGGCCTTGATCTTGGCTAAGAGTCGAAGCTGGAAGAAACTTGCTTTGACGACAGAACTAACCTGCCTGTCAAATTTAAATGCACTATCTAATGTTACTCCAAGGTTCTTGACATGCGTGCGGGAGTTAGGAGTAAGTGGGCCCAGAAAACCAGCAGAAAAATCACTAACATTTTGCCCAAACATAATAATCTCAGTTTTGCTTTCATTAAGGTTGAGAAAATTTATGTCCATCCAAGTTTTTACCTCTGATAAGCAATCAAGCAATGGCTGCTGTGACGCAAGCGTTGCTCCGCCTGCTCGACTGCTTCCTGCGCCCTCCACTTCCTCCCAGTCCTGACTACGATGCCAGCCTGGGAGACTTTCGGGTCACTGGATTCCCTGTACTGCAGTACCTCTCTTGCACGGGTAACCATAAACTCCTCTTTCAGGCTACTGATGGGGAGCTTTAGTTTGTTCTTCTGCCCATACAGAGCGATGCTACTCAGGCTTCGTGGCAGGCCCAGCCATCTACGGAGGTAACGGCTGACCCTCATCTCGAAGCCCTCTACTGTTGATAATGGGAACTCGTACACTAGCAGAGGCCACAGAATCCGGGGGAGAACACCATGCTGGTAAATCCAGGCCTTGAATTTACCAGTCAGACCCGATTTGTCCACTGCTGTCAGCCACGCCTCCAGCTCCCGATTTGTGGCCTTGATGGATGCAGCATCTTTCAGGGTGCAATCAAAGGTCTTGCCGAGGCTCTTGATGGGTTTCTCGGTGACCGATGGGATCTGGGTGCTGTCCAGAGTGAAGCGGAACTTGTCTGTCACCTTCCCTCTCTTGAGCACCAGGGACCTAGATTATGCAGGCTTGAAATACATCCGAGCCCAGGTGATGATCTTCTCCAAGCCCTGAAGGATCCATCGGCACCCCAGCACTGACGTTGTTGTAACTGTCAGGTCATCCATAAAGGCTCTGATGGGGGGCTTGCGGACTCCAGACTTGGTGAGCGGAACTCTGCACTTGACTTCCGCTGACTTGACCAGCATGTTCATAGCCAAGGCAAAGAGAATCACTAAAATCGTACATCCAGTGATGATCCCTTTCTCCAGCCGATGCCACTCGGATGTGACTGTCCCAGAGGTGACTTGTAATAGTCCAAGATGAGGTCCCTGATTTTACCTGGGACATGGTGCCGATCCAGTGCTGTTTCCACCAGCTTATGGGGAATGGATCCGTTAGCATTGGTGAGGTCGAGCCACAGCACTGCTAGGTCTCCTTTCCCTTCTCTTTCCTCTCTGATCAACTGCGTGACCACACCAGTGTGTTCTAGGCATCCTGGAACTTTTGGGATTCCACCCTTCTGTACAGAGGTGTCGATATACTGATTCTTCAGGAGGAACTCCGTCAATCGACGGGCTAGGATGGCGAAGAATATCTTCCCCTCAACGCTGAGCAGCGAGATGGTCCTGAACTGCTCCATGTTCTTAGCATTCTCCTCCTTGGGAATCCAGACGCCTTCTGCAAATCTCCATTGTTGGGCTACCTTTCCCCTCCTCCAGATAACCCTCAGGATTTTCCACAGCCGGTGAAGGAGTCTGGGACACCTCTTGTACACTTTATAGGGCACGCCGCTTGGACCAGGGGCTGAACTGGCTCTGGCTGCTCTGACGACCTTCTGAACCTCCTTCCAACTGGGCTCCTTGCTGTTGAAGTCAGTGGTGGGTCCTGGGGGGTCTATCAAAGGTCTATAGTCCCTATAGACCATCCTCCCTAGCCGCATCACTGTAGGTGTTGTGGAGATGGTGGTCGATCTCCTCTTTGGGACAAACAAGGTGGCGGCTTCGTTTCTGCCCAAGCAACTGCTTGGTGACTCCAAAGGGGTTCGCGATGAAGGCAGACCGTCTCTTGGCCCTCTCTTTCCCCCGCCGCCTATGCCATTCTGCCCTTCGAAGGATGGTGAGCTTCTTCCTGAGGATGCTGCGAAGTTCTGATAATGCATCCCTTTCCTCTTCTCGCGCTTCCTTGTACTGCCGCTTCAGGACCCGCAGCTCCTGCCTTATCTGGCTGATCTTCTCTGCCCTACGGTTGTTCATGTAGGGGGTCTTGGTACCCGGCCTCGCCACTGTACCAAACCTCTCAGCAGCAAGGCTGATGATGATGGTTGCCATGGTGTTGAGCTTCCTGTCTAGGTTGCCCTTGGCTGCTGCTTCTAGGATGTTGTCCACATCATAATCGAACTGGAGCCCCTGTTTGTCCTTACTGGCCGGAGGCCACTTGACCCGACGATGTTCGGTTACTCTGCCTGGGTCTGGGGCTACTGGTACGTGGAGGTTCCGGGCACTGTGGGGTGACTCCAGGCCTGGCTCCTCCTGCGTCTCACCAGGGGTGATCCCTGCGCGCTGTATCGGTTGCTCCTTCATCAAGCATGGATTAATACTTAAACACTAAGTGGCTAAATCCTGTGTGTCGGAGTGATAGGATAACTAAAAAAGATGAAAAATAACTCTCTGCCTTGATGGTCAAATAAGGACGTACAACTAAATGGTACATTTGTCTTTTTGTTTAAATTTGTTATCAAAGTGGGTATCCTCATATTTTTGCTTGGTAACACTTTACTTTACAGGTCCGCAAATTTCGTCGTAATTAGGTGATAATTAGACAATAATTACCCCCGAATTTCATGACAATTGGGTGAAAATTAGCTCTTAACTTATTTGAAATAATGCCCGAATTTAATTATAAGCAATAATGATTACAGCTTTTGGTAATAAATGACTGAGATCAGCTTTATATGATTAACCAAAAAAAGATTAAAACTGGAACTCCTATAAAACTAAATGAACTCAGCTGTCATTCTAACTCAGACATTTATTAATGAATCCTAAATCACATCAGCTGCTGTTGTTCACAAAGTCATATTGAAGATATTCTATGATTTTCTTCATGAAATTAATTATTTCAAATAATAAATAATTTTCACCCAATTGTCATGAAATTCGGGGGTAATTTCAAAGAAATAATAAAAAAGTTTGTCTAATTATCGTCTAATTATCACCTAATTACGACGAAATTTGTGGACCTGTAAAGTAAAGTGTTACCAAATCCTTTTGTCTCCAATACATGAAGAGACCCTGCGGTTCTTTCCCCCTCCCATCTTGACCCCAGTGCCGACTCACTACTCGATTGCCAGAATCAGCAGCCCTGAGACTGCTTTTGAACTTCTTTTCCCTGAGGACATCCTGCAGCTAATCCTGCACTTGCAGGGGAGGAGGAGGTCAGCAAATGATTGGAAGGATCTTAGTGAGGAGGAGCTGCAGGCGTACCTGGGGTACGGGCATGGTCAAGTCACAGCACGAGGCAACCTCGAGCCTATGGGACAATGCGACGGGGCGTGCAATGTTTGAAGCAACAATGACTCAGAAGAGATTTCTGCAAATCAATCTGGCCCTGCGGTTTGATGATAGACTGTCCCGGCCAGACCGTCGCAGGAGAGACAGGCTGGCCCCGATAAAGGACCTGTGGAGCACCCGCCTCCCCAAGCTGTTTAACCCAGGGAGGGACATATGCATCGATGAACAGCTGGTCCCTTTCAAGGGCCGCTGTTCATTTAGACAGTACATGCCCTCCAAACCTGCTAAATATGGGTTAAAGATTTGGGCTCTCTGTGATGTGCAGACCTCGTATGCATGGAGGCTTCAAGTTTATACAGGGAGGTCTCCCTCAACACCAAGAGAGCAGAACCAAGGAATGCGGGTGGGTCTTCAACTAACTGATGAGCTCGAGGGCCACACCGTCACCACCGACAATTTTTTTTACTTCTTTTCCTCTTGCTGAGGAGTTACAGAAGAGGAGGATGGCCCTGGTGGGGACACTCAGGTCAAACAAACCTCAGCTCCCCCCGCAGCTGCTCAACATCAGACACAAAGAGGTGTTTTCATCCGTGTTTGCATTCACCCGCAACAGGACGGCTGTTTCCTATGTCCCAAAGAAGAGCAGAAATGTCATCGTCTTGAGCTCAAGACATCGTGAGCCAGAGGTCCAGGAATCTGGGAAACATTAACCCTAGATCATCCTGGACTATAACAAATGCAAAGGGGCTGTGGACCACCTAGACCAGGTAAGCGCATTTATACATCTATTATATTTTTCAAAAATAATAAGGATGTGTATACATTTATTCATGTCATCTGATCTTTTCTTTTTCTTTTGCAGGTTTGTGGCACCTACTCCTGCCGTCAGAGGACACGCAGGTGGCCCATGTGCCTGTTCTACCACATGGTGGTCATTTCATGCTATAATGCATATGTCCTGTTCACCGACCCCAGCTGGAACAGCACCAAATGCTTCAGGCGGCGCCTCTTCTTGGAGCAGCTTGCCAGAGCCCTCATCGCCCCGGCCATGGCAATGAGGAGCTGTTTGCACAGAGGACCCTCTACAGCCAGCCTGGTCCTACGAGTCCAGGGTCAGGAGGAGGAGGAGGAGCCACAGCCAGGGCCCTCCAGAAAGTGGAGGAAGTGTGTCTTGTGCCCACAGCGCAGAAGGGTGTGGCGCCAGTGCGCAAAATGTGGAAGAAACGCATGTAAAATGCGCATCACAATGATCTGTGGTTCATGCTTAAATTTGCAATAGATCATTGCTTTGTCTTTCTGAGGTTCATTTGTTGTTCATTTGGTGCCTGTTTGGACATTATGTTGGTAAAGTGATGGAAAATACGATAGTTAGTTTGTAAATTGTGTTTTATTTTGAAATTGACCGGATTCTCTGTGCGTTCCTGTCCGGTTGTCATAAAACAATAATAATTTAAAAAAACTTTGCATCTATGGTTAGGTCT
This sequence comes from Tautogolabrus adspersus, assembly GCA_020745685.1. Lineage (NCBI taxonomy): Eukaryota > Metazoa > Chordata > Actinopteri > Labriformes > Labridae > Tautogolabrus > Tautogolabrus adspersus. Next base: position 1,466,300 of record CM036543.1, on the reverse strand, counting down.
GAAGTTGTTGAAAAGATTTGATCAGTGAAAGTGAAAACAAATATTTCTATACCACATTTTTATTACACTTTTATGAGAGGGACTCGTTTTGGGCCTTAGGGACTTCAGAGGAAGTTTTTTTAAAGATGCCTCAAGGGTTAAACTTCCCTCTCTATCCACAACAGAAGCCGCTACAATAGGTGACCCGATGTCTCTAGAGGAACTTAGGGCAGCTTTGGAAACAATGAATACAGTCAAATCACCCGGGTGGGACGGCGCCCCTCGACTTCTATTTGAGGTTCTGGAACCAACTAGGCCCATTACTATTGGAGATGATTAACACAGCCATCACTAAAGGCTCATTTAGTAGAGATGTAAACATGTCATTCATTTCACTTCTGTCTAAAAAAGGTAGGGATCAGAATCACTGTTCCAATTGGCGCCCCCTGTTGCTGATTAACACTGATGTCAAATTATTCTCCAAAGTATTATGTCATCGTTTGGAAATATTTTTACCTAAGTTGATCCACCCAGACCAAAGTGGATTTGTGAAGAAAAGACTCGCTTCAGATAATTGACGCCATCTTCTCCATATTATTAATTCAATACAAAAGACTCTTCAGCTGTTCTTTCTCTTGACGCTGAGAAGGCTTTCGATCGTCTAGAACAGGGGTGCCCAACCTGTTCTAGACGCCAGTCTGCCGAGATCTACCAGTCCACATAGGGAGCCGTAGCCACTACCGACAGCCTTCAAACACATTTGATACGCTCACAACAAACAGAAAATACAACAATAAATACAATAAGTTTACTTTTTCTTTTCTTACTCTAATCCAAGGGTTTATTTTAAAGAGGACATATTATCCCCCTTTTCAAACAGTCCCCTGTGGTCTTAATGAAACATCTGTGCTTTGGTCAAAATATAACATGAATCAAGCACCAGAGGAGGTTTGTGACCCTGTAGAAACCAGCTCTCTCAGAACGCTCCGTTTTGGTGTGTGTGTCTCTTTAAATGCAATGAGCCCCCCCCCCTGAGTTTTCACAGTAGACCTCACTCCTCTGTAGCGAGAATAAAGATGGCAGACCTGTGCAAAAGTTTTGCTCTAGGCTGGGGGTGGGGTCCATGGGTGGAGAAACCAGGGGAGAGGAGGGTATTTTTTTTTTACCAGAATCCAGCTTGTGATGTCACAAACTGAGAAACTTTGAAACAGAGCATTTTTCTCTGTGTGGCAAGACTTATGCAGACCACAAACAAAGGACTGGATGGATTTATTTCACATTTTGTGGGTCAGTAGACACTCCCAGATATATGTTTCTCATAATATGTCCCCTTTAATATTACATTTGTATTTATATCAAATGTGTTTTCCCTTTAAATTAATTTAGTTTCTGCAACAAACCTTTAATCTGCTTAATGTATCCACGCATGCTCACAGACACATACACAACGACTACGCCTCACGTTTTGAAGAGTTCTACTCGATGTTCCGTTATTTAAAGGAGTTCAGAACAGCATCAGCAGCAAGCAGCTGTACATTAACATTATTAAAACGAAGCATGAGAAGCTTCAGTTTTGATTGGAGTAAGGTGCATTTAAAGAGAGGTGTACGGACAGAGGACCTTATCTCTCTCTCTCTGAAGCTGATGTGATTCTGCACTCTTGGTTTTGTCTTATTTCTCCGCAGGAGTCGAGAGGGAATTTGTTTTTTAACGGGAGTTTTGCTCCTCACGGCTCTGTTCCCCGCGCACCTGCACTGTACCTCCAAACAGCATCCATATGTACTTCATCGCTTGAGATCCCTATTGTATCTAATTTTACATATTTGGGCATATTCCCCTCCATTGAAAAAAAGTTATCTGTAAATTACAATAGAACCCTTAAATCAGTTCTTGATGACCTCAATAGATGGTGTAATATACCGTTTCTTTATCTGGAAGAATCTCTATCATTAAAATGAACATATTGCCCAGAGTACATTTTTTTAGCTCTATGATTCCCATTGGCCCTCCTTGTGGTTATTGGGAGAAACTACATGGAAACATATCAACATTTATATGGAAAGGTGAGCGAGCTCATGTAAAACTTTCAGCGTTGCAAAATGGAAAACAATCAGAGGGACTTGCTGGTTCAAATTTTAAACTCTATTTTAAGCCCTAACTCTGCGTCCATGACTAAATTGGTTTGATTTGGATTTGGATGTACCCTGGTTAAACATGGAGAAAAATATGACTGCACCCTCCCATTACAGGACATACTTTTCATAGATATTTCAGGGAAATAATCCAAATTACGTTTCAGCCCAATAATTGCTAACACAGTGTCAGTATGGCTGAAGTGTGAAAAATCATTACGTAAAGGAGGCTCCTGTTTTGTAGCTCACCAGTGGACCAATCCTGGTTTACATACTTCAGGCGATGTCATGAATTCTAATGGTTTAAGAACATTTTCAGATTTGAAAGATGCTGATGGTAGATCTCATACTTCCACTCCGAGGGTCACGGGGCGTCGTGAAGAGACTCAGTCAAAAAATGATTTCAAGAGATTTTATGAAATTTATTGAAAATTCAAAAAGGTAAAAAATCTGACAAAGTCTTTTAAAACTCAAATACAAATCAATAAAGACAAAAATATAAAATGAAGAATGAAAGTAAAAAATAAGATTTCAAAAGTTTAAAACCGAGTGCGTGAACACTTTACATTTTTTCAAAGGTTTCAGTCTCAGAGACTAAGTCCCAAGACGGGAGTTTTTAAGATTCAGAGCCACGTGGAGTCTGTTAGCAAGAGCAGAAAAGACTCCTGATCAACATTTCAAAGAGTCTTTATATCCAATCAGTCTCTTTGTCTGGAACCCTGAAAAAAACATGAACATGCAGGTTCATCCGACTCAGAACTCTCAAAAGCTTAGTAAGGTGTCATACGACATCTGAACTCTCAAGAGCTGAGGTCACATCACCTTACAAAGTTCAAACTGAGGCGTCTGACACTCACACGAGCAAGTTCGTTTCTGTTACACTCTGCCCTACTTTCACAGGTGCAGTCAGGCAGAGTGATAAGATAGTCACTTCTTTTCTTGATTTAGCAAATGCACAGGGCTTACCAAATTACAGGATTATCTCACCATAGGTACATGATTAATAAAGAAATGCTTGCATGAATAATGGTACATGTGAAAGCAATCAAAAGCAGTTATGATTCTATGATATAAGGATTAAATGATAAATGGATTAAAGGTAATACAAAAATAAACACAAAAATAAAGACATGATTGGGACGTTAAGCGTGACATTTTCATGCAATCTAGATTCTGCTACGACCATCTAGAACCGATTTACAGGAAACTGATTTTGAATCAAGGACTCATTGTGTCTCTACTGAATTTAACGTGGAGCGCTACTGCCCTCTAGGGGTTAGAACTTTATAAACACATAACTAACTTTAGGCCGTTAGAATGTGTTTAATGAGACTTCTTTATGAATCACTAGAAAGCATTATATAAAGATACTATCTGTTTCCCTTTTCTTTAGATTATACATGTTTTATGTTAGAAGTGTTGTTCTATGTGTTGATTACAACTCTGGTTTATCTTACATATAGGCCGGAATTAATCATTGTTTATTTTTGAGTGATATGACATGACCAAGTATCATTTGTAACTCAAAAGAAAGACTTGTTTAAATTGTGAGTATGGTAAGGTTGTGTAAACGCTAAACTCTATTCTTTATTTAATAAGTCAACTCAGTTTAATTCAAACTGGTCCAACCCTACGAGTAGGAGGTGGGTGGGACCCAGTCGACCTCCTCTGAATAAAAGTTTTGTTGGGAGTGTGCGTGCACTCTCTTGTGAATCCTTTTCTTGTAAAGTTTCTCTGGTGTGTTTCACGCCTTCTCGTTTTAAGCTTTCTTGCTCGCTTGCTTCTTTTTCTTTGTTCAGCTCCGTGGAAGAAATTCCTCGTGAACAACTTCCCGTGCTAGTCTCTGTTACTTTAAATCTTTAAGTCTTTTTGCGCGCACATTTTTAAATATATTTTTGCTCATCTAAGTTTTGAAACGTTTTTGACGTATTGATTCATCACCCTGAAGAAAACGATTTTGTTACTCAGAACAACTGAATTGGCCATTTAAGTTAGTAAAGAGTTGACGATCGTTCATTTTTACACAAACGTGTTTTTGTTTTCGTCTGGACCGGATCGAGAGAGACGGACGCGATCGAGACAGCTGATTCAGCATTCAACATCGCTGCTATGAAATCAACTTCGACCTGGCTTGCTACGGCGGCAACGGTACCACCCGGCGGAGTTCACCCGAACGCAACCAAAGTAAGAACGTTCGTGTCACAGCTGGTGTTTTGAGCAGAGCGCAGGTCGTATCTGGAGTCGTAGCCTCCCAGATCTAAACTCCTAATACGTAACTCATAATTGACTTTTTCCCTAATAACCGCATTAAGTTTGACATCACGTAGCCTACCTTATACAGCGATACCATACTCAACCCGTTAGAATATAAAATATCCCATTCCATGGTCATCTGACTCAATATCTTACTATTACAGTCTTAGAAATCATAGTCATTGCATATTACATTCATTCATGTTATTGTTCACTATTCTTTTATTAAAGTCTGCACATCAAATTCAGAACTTTGGTCCGTGTCTTTTCCTGATTCAAGCTGCTCCAGTTCACAATTCTGATGAGATTGATTATTAATAAACTGATAACATTTCAGTTTATTTTCTTCAGTTAAACCGGAAGTGGTGCCCTAATTAATTTGACTAATTCATATTTAGTAGGTTAAATTCTCTACAAGATCCCTCTCTTTGTTCTCTCTCTGGTTACCTACAGAGTATCCAGACCTGCGACCTGTATTCAAGGGGTACAGAGCTAAGGAGATCAATCGTCTACTAGTTTGTTTTAAATGCTGATGGTAAAGGTGGAAAACATACCTGGTCAGCCTGCCAAGGAGGGATACATGTGAAGTGTCAGATTAGACTTTTTTTACTTTCTCCCATTTGTGACCTTTGTTGTGTGTCTTCAGATTCCCCTTGTGTCTAAATCTTTTACCACACTCAGAGCAACTGAAGGGTTTCTCTCCACTGTGAACTAACATGTGTCTGGCCAGACTTCCTCTTCGGGTAAAACGTTTATCACACTCAGAGCAGCTGAAGGGTTTCTCTTCACTGTGAACTAACATGTGTTTGGTCAGACTTTCTCTATGGGTAAAACGTTTACCACACTCAGAGCAGCTGAAGGGTTTCTCTCCACTGTGAACTAACATGTGTCTGGCCAGATGTCCTCTTTGGTTAAATCTTTTACCACACTCAGAGCAGCTGAAGGGTTTCTCTCCACTGTGAACTAACATGTGTGTGGTCAGACGGCCTTTTCGGTTAAATCTTTTACCACACTCAGAGCAGCTGAAGGGTTTCTCTCCACTGTGAAGTAACATGTGTCTGGCCAGACTTCCTCTTCGGGTAAAACGTTTATCACACTCAGAGCAGCTGAAGGCTTTCTCCCCTGTGTGAATCATCATGTGACTGGTCAGATGGCCTTTTTGGTTAAATCTTTTACCGCACTCCGAGCACCTATGTGCTCTCTTACCAGTCTTTAGTTTCTTATTTTTCAAGTTTAATTCTGACAGATCTTCTCTTGTCTCTCTCCAATCATCACTGTCATCAGTCTCAGGTTCATCAGAGTCTTCAATCTTGACCTCAGTCTCTGGTTGTAAACGTCTCTCTGGATCTGAGTACCTCTCTGGTTCTGCTCCTCCACAGTCCTCTCCATCAACTCCTGTTTCCATCTGTTCAGTTTGTCTCTGATGAAGCTGTGAGGACTGAGGTTTCTCTTCATCATCTTCACTCTTCACAGAGACAGGAGTGAAGGGGAACTTGGTGGTATCAGCCTCCTCCAGTCCTTGAAGCTGTTCTTCCTCCTGACTGCTCCACAGTTCCTCATGTTCTTCTTTAATGTGTTGGGGCTTAGTGTCCTCCTGGTCCAGAATGTGGCTCCACTCCTGCTGCTCAGGTGGAAGCTCTTCTTTACTCACCAACAGCTGCTGGACATCTGCAGGACACAGTAAACAAACATTAACACTACTTAGACTGCTTTTTGAATATTAATAAGGGCTGTCAAATGATTTCATTTTTAAAGGCTGAAAATCAATAGTTAATTTGAATTGATCACATTTTAATCATGTTTGGAATTCACTTATTTTGCATTTAAAGAAAAAGTTTGTAATGCTTTTATTTTGTAATTTTGTCTTAAGCTTAAGTTACTTTACTTCCTTTTTGGATACAAACCTACCTTTATTTGGAAAGAAAATAAGGAACTTGTGGTAGATTGAAGATACTATATTAACTTAACCACTGAAAAAAGAAAAGTCAAAGTAAATGAAACCAGCCGAAGAGGATTTGTAAAAAAAAAAGTGAGGGTGCCGGCAGTGTTGGGTGTAACAAGTTACAAAGTAATGCATTACAGTAAAAATATCGGTAACTACACTACTTTACTTAACTTTAGGAACGCGCTTTTTTTTTTGCCAGTCTGAAAAGTTCTGGGGTCTCATTTATAACCGTTGCGTACGCACAAAACGGGCCCTGAAACTGGCGTACGCCTTTAATCACGCAAAGTTGGTGATCTATAAAAACAAACCTGACGGTAACATGTGCGCACCGGTAGGTAAACTCTGACCCATGCGTACGTACATTTTGGAGGCATGGGAAATTGGCGACACAGACGGCGAAGTAGTGAATTGAAGCCTGCAGAATGTGTATTGATGTCTCTTCCACATTTCACTAATCAAACTTACTGACAGATCCACGTCATCATAATCATTCAAACCGGCCGTTGTTTTACTTAGGCTATACGAGCGCATGTCGTGAGCCATTTCAATTGTTACTTTCAATATGACAAGATATAAACGTAAACAAATTCATTCATAAAAGTCCGCCACATATTTCATCAGTGCTGTCTCTCCTTCATTATCCCGGACGGACCCCAGAGGACCGGACTGTACACTCATGTAATCACTGATGTAGAAATCAGATTTAAACTAACACAAAAACCGTAGAGCCACCAGTTTACATTAATGTCTTTAAATATCATCAAGTGTGATTTTTAGTTTGAATAAAGATGACTGAGCTGCAAGACGCACAGAGCGCACAGAGACACAGCGGTGGCTTCACACATTTTGCCTTCTCCTTACTCAGCACATCTTCATCACCTGCACGTATTTATTGTGTAAATTATTCAAGTGTGGACATTAAATCGGGGAATCTCTGACACGATCATGTGGCCTTTATATCCTCATAATTAGTCACAGAGCAGACGGAGTTTCCCTCGAAAAAATGTGGCCAACAATTAAAAGTTGTTGTTCATTGATCAAACTTTTGTTTAATAATATCGTACAGTGAGGGAGACTGCTGACTGACGTGAGCACTCTGATAATATATGAATCAGAGTGGCTCTTGTAAACATAAAGGATAAACATTGCAGATATACTCGTGCGTAATGATGAACTGTGGATGTTTTGGCGCTGTAGGAGGACAGCGTGAATGCGGCAGCAATGTGGTGTCATTCTCTGTTTTTTTCTTAAGATTGTGACCCTCCTGCTGCAGCAAACTACCGCTATGTGCTTTCTAACCTTCACTTCATTCACAAGCTCCTGCATTTCTGGGTCAGAAAGTTTATTTTCTTCCTCTAAACTTCCGGTTTTCGCCGCGATCCAGCGCTGGAAACCTTTGATCTGCCCCCTCGTTTGTATGCATTTTCATTCACGAGCTGCTTTGCATTGACCGTTTATGGTTGAATGTGGGCGTGTAAAGGGCGGAACATGGGTCTAATCTACGTGCGCACATTTCCAGGTGGATCGTGATTTATAAAGGGAACATTGCGTGCAGGTGTGCGTACGAACGGTTTTATAGATCTGAATTTTTTTGTGCGAACGCCATTTCCGGGTTTTTGGCTCACGTACATTTTTAGTATGGATTCTACGCACTCTTTTATAAATGAGACCCAAGATCTGTTTTAGTGGCGCTTGCATGCTTCCTGCCTGTGTGTTTGTCTGGGCACCGTTGCCATAGAGGCCGAGTTGTGTGTCGTAGCTGCTGGTGCGTACGTGCGTAGAAGGATAGGAAAGAGGGAACATGGAGATGAAGACGGAGACAGGGGGATTCAGCCAGTGGCGATATTCACATTACTTTCAATTCATTGCTCGAAAGGACAAAAATATTTGTGTGAAATGCACTCTATGCCCAGACGAGAGGTGTCTTACTCAATGAGCGAATGGGCGAAAGATCCTGCTCGCCGGTCAGTTGAAGAAGACACACACGAAACGACCCCGCCTAAACAAGCTAAGCTTTTCTCATGTCTCGGAGCGCAGCAGGTAACACAAAAAGAAATGAACAGACTAGTTGCAGGGTACATCGTGGAAGACATGCTTACCCTGTCCACTATCGAATCACCAAGGTTTAGAAAAATATAAGATAAAATACCCACCACTCGCATGCCAACGTCAGACAGGAAAACATGATCCCTTTAACTAAACAAATGTTATTCCGACGTGGAATCCAATCTTAAAAGAACGTTTGAGTCTTCGGATTATGTGTCATGTTGATGGGTCTGACTAGTGGTGTGCGATATGACGATATTAGATCGTGAAAGATTATAATGTGACGACGATCTGCCAAAACGCAGGGATCGTAGAACCGGCACATTCTATCCCTCGCAGTGCTGTGTCTGTGCCATATGTCTGTGCACATGCAGCCGCATCGAAAGTTTTTTTCTCTCTGCCGAATCACACCATCTGCTAGTCCGCTTCATGTCGACACTACAGACACACCGATAAACCAATCAGAGCGAACTGTGGGCAGTGTCTTGGATTGTTTATCCCCCTCCCTTCTTGATTCCCAACTACGTGACAAAGCATGGAAAGTGAAAGTGTGGAGTTGGACCCTAAAAAAAACTCTACCTAGGTAATATGGAACTGCTTTGGGTTTTCCCAAACCGACAAGATGCAAATTGCAAAGTTCGCACCGAGAAGGTTCGCACCTTGGATGGAAACACAACAAACCTTTTTAACCACCTAAAGAGACAGCACCAAAAACAGTATTATTTATGTTCATACCTTCAAAGAGCCAGAAGCCAATATGCCTTGCGTTCCCGTGATGTTTTTAAATTGTCTGTTCCTCGTGTCCGCACTGAGCTCGGAAAAAGAGCGTTCAGTTTTGCTGCTCCCTCTGCTTGGAACTTTCTCCAGAACGACTTGAAAAGGGCAGAACTCATTTCGCTTGAAGCCTTTGGCTCAATCTTAAAGGACAAAAAACGCGAGACAATCGGACAGTGCCTGTGTTTTTGAATTGTAACCTGTCATCACGACTCTGCACTTTATCTGCAAACCCATTTGCACATTGTAATTTCTATCTCCTTAACTTATTGTTTGTAAACTGTTTATTAATCATGTAATGCTTATGATGACGTGTGCTGCTGCCCTCTTGGCCAGGTCACCCTTGTGAAAGAGATCTTGATCTCAATGGGTTAATTATCTGGTTAAATAAAGGTTAAATAAAATAAAAATGCAGAGAGTCAAAAGGCGAGGAGACCGGCAGCCACACCGCCATCCGCAGAGGCAAAACAAACAACTTTGACACAGACATTTGATAAGGGCACTCCGTATGATAAGACAAGTAGGCGCTGGAAAGATGTTACTGAAGCAGTAACGTTTTACCTTACAAAGGATATGATCCCAATCAATACTGTGGAAAATGAGGGGTTCAAAAGACTGCTTCAAGTAGTTGATCTGCAGTACGAGTTACCAAGCCGCAAATACTTTTCCAGCACCGCCAATCCCCAACTTTACTCTGAATGCTGTTTTGTGCAACGAGTGATCTGTGGTCCAGCCGCACTCCAGAGCCTTATACGAGTCCATATTCATTTTATTGATAACTGGAAGCTCTGCAGTGCGACTCTTCAAACTACATACTTCCCAGAAGATCACACGGGTGAGCTCATAGCACAAGGTCTGAGGGACGCTTTTGGCTGCTGGGGACTTAGAGAGGATCAAATGACCTGCATGACCACTGACAGTGGGGCTAACATGGTGAAAGCCTTGGAACTCAACAGCTGGACTCGTCTGCCGTGCTTTGGGCATAGACTTCACCTAGCCATTGGTAAGTCCATGTAAAATAAAATAATAACGTTAATGAATGACCTTATTTATAGCATAGAGATATATATAGGTATGTGCAAAGTTAAAGCAACAATATGTAACTTTTCCACCTATAGTATATGTTGTTTCAAAATTGATCTAAGAGCTCAACAGCTCTCAGCAGAGAGAATGTTGACTGTCTAAGGTCCGCACAGCGGTCCTCTCGCTCAAAACTGGGGTATGTAACTTTTTAACCGCGTCCCGCGGTTATCTCGCGAGAAGTACGCATCGCTTTACGGCGCTACTGCAGTCAACAGAGTACGCAATGAAGTGGCCAGTTAGTTAGCCCGTGTTTGTGCTGTTTGAAACAATGGCTGAGGCTAAGAGCAAAAGTACAGTGACTGATGAAGATAAGAAGAGAAAAAGTGAGCGTGACCGGACCAGAGGAAATATTGGACAGGCTTTTACACGTTGGAGAGAGCTTCAAGAAACACAAGGGCTGTAAGTCCGACGCTGGGCTTGTAACTGGTGAGTAGCTCGTTTCAAACTTTGTGTCTTGTTTCTTTGCATCATAGTTATAGAGTCGTTTCACCAAAAAACATTCAGTCTATGTCGACAGGTAGATGACGTTATCATAGAACGACCAGAATAGCAGAATAACGTTAGGGTCCTCTGATTTAGCTACGCTAGCGTGCTAACCTATGTGTCGGAGATAATTGGGCAGACTTTGACTGATGCATGGCGAGATGTCGACCCGTTAGCGGTTGTTCGTATGCCAAGTCGGTCCATGTCAGCAGAAGTTCAGCCCGTAGCATGATAACACAAACAGTATATACTCTCTCCATCCCCTCCTCTCTACCAACCCTCACTGTCAACCCACAGCCGATGATCCCCCAGCCCCTCTGCTGCCTTGTCAGTATCTCACAGGAAGAAGTTGAGAGCATCATTCACAGAATGAAACACACCACCTGTGCCCTGGACCCCTTCCCCACAGCCCTGGTAAAATCAAACATTCACGCCATAAGTCCCCTAATCACCACAGTCATTAATCACTCCGTACTTTCTGGCCATGTCCCACCTACATTAAAAACTGCTGTCATCAGACCCCGGCTGAAAAAACCCAACCTAGACCCAGAAGTATTCACCAACTACAGGCCAATTTCCAACCTTCCGTTCCTTTCAAAGGTTCTCGAATAAGCAGTTGCCGCCCAGCTCAACGACCACCTACAACTAAACAATCTCTACGACAAATTCCAGTCTGGCTTCCGCTCTGCCCACAGCACCGAAACAGCCCTGGTTAGGGTCACAAATAACCTGCTGATGGCAGCTGATGGCGGCTCTCCATCACTGCTTATCCTCCTTGATCTGACTGCAGCCTTCGATACAGTCGACCACAACATCCTCCTGAACCGACTTCACAACACCATCGGACTCTCTGACACTGCCCTAAACTGGTTTCAGTCCTACCTATCTTCAAGGACTGAATACATTGAAATTGCAGACACCAGGTCCAGCACACACCCCGTCACCTGCGGGGTCCCCCAAGGATCAGTCCTAGGCCCTACCCTCTTCATCCTCTACCTGCTCCCCCTCGGTCACATCATCACCCGGCACGGAATATCATTCCACTGCTATGCTGATGACACCCAACTTTACATGAAAACCCGCACCACCTCCTCCACATCCTCACCACCTTCATCCACACTCACCACCTGCCTGGAGGAGATAAAGACGTGGATGAGTCAAAATTTCCTCCAATTAAACAGTTCAAAAACCGAAGCCATCCTAGTCGGCACACCTCACCAAGTTCAGTCATCTCCCATAACTACCATATCCTTCTCTGGTCAAGACATCCATCTCTCACCACATGTCACCAACCTAGGTGTAAAAATGGACCCTCTGCTCACCTTTGAATCACACATAAAACACATCTGCAAAACCTCTTTCTTTCATCTCAAGAACATTGCAAAACTCCGCCCCTCACTCACCCCCCGAGACGCTGAGAAACTCATCCACGCCTTTGTCTCCTCCAGGCTCGATTACTGCAACGCACTTCTCATCGGGATCCCGGGCAAGAACATACAGAAACTCCAATACATCCAGAACAGTGCTGCCAGGATCCTGATGAGAGTGCGGAAACACGAGCACATCACACCCATCCTGCATTCACTACACTGGCTTCCCGTCTCACCCAGGATCGAATACAAAATCCTTCTACTCACTCACCAATGCATACACGGCACTGCCCCTCCTTACCTTAAAGAACTGCTCACCCCACAAACCAGCACAAGACACCTCAGATCTGCCACTGCCAACTGCCTCCAAACCCCCAGGACTAAGCTCTGCACTATGGGGGACAGAGCCTTCTCCTCTGCTGCCCCACGGCTGTGGAATGCCCTTCCTGGCCATCTGAGAGCCCCACAGACAGTGGACTCCTTTAAAAAGGACTTAAAAACATTCCTTTTTAAAAAAACCTTTTCTTAAACAAACAAACCCTGTCCTTATAACCACTGCTTTTAGATCTTGCTTTTATGCTCAGGTTCTTAACTCTGCCTGATTTTAATTGTCTGACTGTCTGCTATTGTTTTTATGGTACTTGTAGCACCTTGGGACTTTCTTTTAAATGTAAGGTGCGTTACAAATAAAATGTATTATTATTATTATTATTATATTGTTACGTTAGCTCCGGTTGCTACTTATCTGAGCAGCGCTAAGTGCAAACTTTCTCGCTGGTCAAAAGTTTCGCCCTCATGTTGCTATAGAAACTAGCGTTACTATACTCTGCACAGCTGTATAAACTAACATACTTTCTAAAGAGGAGCTCAGCATCATCTCCAGCAACAAACGCAACCTCCATCCCTGCCAGAGTCCAGAGGCAGACCGCGACAGGTGTGTTTTCATGGAGTAACGTTAGCTAATAATATATATACATATACAGTTTTGAAAATATGAAACAACTCTAATACTAAATGATATTATTGTCCAAGGTTCTGAAGTTGCTGCAATAAAAATCAAAGAGCTGGAGTGTGAACGCCTTGAAAAAGAAAAGACTACGACCAGTGATGAAAAGAGAGAATCTTCCTAGAAGACAGAGTCTGGTGCTGATGATGCACAGACACCACCCAGGGCTGAACTTTACTCACATTTCACAGGAGAAGCTGCTCCTAAACGTCCTACCTGCCTGTATCTACAGCTGTGCATCATCAGAGATCAGGTCCATCATAACAAAGCTCCAGGATGGTGGAGAACCCCCCCCCCCCTCCCTCAGGTCCATCATAACAAAGCTCCAGGATGGTGTAGACCCCCCCCCCCCCTCCCTCAGGTCCATCATAACAAAGCTCCAGGATGGTGTAGACCCCCCCCCCCTCCCTCAGGTCCATCATAACAAAGCTCCAGGATGGTGTAGACCCCCCCCCCCCTCCCTCAGGTCCATCATAACAAAGCTCCAGGATGGTGTAGACCCCCCCCCCTCCCTCAGGTCCATCATAACAAAGCTCCAGGATGGTGTAGACCCCCCTCCCTCCCTCAGGTCCATCATAACAAAGCTCCAGGATGGTGTAGACCCCCCCCCCCCTCCCTCAGGTCCATCATAACAAAGCTCCAGGATGGTGTAGACCCCCCCCCCTCCCTCAGGTCCATCATAACAAAGCTCCAGGATGGTGTAGACCCCCCCCCCCCTCCCTCAGGTCCATCATAACAAAGCTCCAGGATGGTGTAGACCCCCCCCCCCTCCCTCAGGTCCATCATAACAAAGCTCCAGGATGGTGTAGACCCCCCCCCCCTCCCTCAGGTCCATCATAACAAAGCTCCAGGATGGTGGTTTGATCAGAATCTGGTAATATTACTGTACCTTTTCAGTCGACATGGTTCTTCAACTTCTCACAGCATCCTCACTCTCGGCTTGTCAACAAATGCACGCTGGCTCAGAGAGGGAGACGTAACCGTTTTACGACAGTGCAGTCCGGTCAGAGACCTGCTGTTGGCGCCAAAGCGCACCACAACTGAGAAGTTACATACAGGGGCTTTAAAGTGGACACTTCTCGGCTTGTGGTCTGAAGCTGGACTTTGTAGTCCTTTATTTCTGCCTCATTGAACTCAACTGCTTTAGCTATGTTAGCTATGCTGCGTTCCAGTTGAACTGGGAAGTGGGAAATTCCGAGTTCCCAGTCGGAAATGTCAACTGGAACGCCCCCTGAAGTCGTAATTACTAGTCGGAAACTCGGAGAAGTCGGAGGAGCCCGAGTTAAAATCCAACATGGCTGCTACGTGCATCAACCGTACGTTAAAGCTGAGACTATCGTGTTTATTAGCCGCTTGTTCCTCTTTTTGTGTGATTAAATCAATCACACTGATAGTATCGTGCAAGTTCTATCTGTGGACATGTTGTCATGTTATTTTTGTGCACAAATTATCACGCAGTGTGTTGTTATCGTCTGGTATTAGCTAACAAAACAAAGGTACTCCTGGAGGTGTCCATGTTGCTTTTCCGACTTACAACAATAGACTGTACGTATACAACTGGAACACGCTCAACTCGGGTGTGACGTCATTCCCAGCTCCGACTTCCCAGTTCCGAGGTAACTGGAACGCAGCACTAGCATAGCTGAGTGTTGCTGTATCTGTGTACCTAGCGTGTCCACTTTTCCAGTTAGCTGTTTTATTGCGTGCAGGACTTCGTTCATTCCTTCCCTACCTTCCTCTGACCCAGTGTCCTTCTTTGTAGTTGCTGGGGGGTTCTTCGCTGGTGAGAAAGGCTCTTTTCTGTTGGAGCTCTCGGTACAGACCTCCATCTTAGCATCATCGTGGCCGTCCATCACCGTGCTACTGCGGGCTGAAGAGAGCTTCTTGTTCGACGTCATGCTGCAATTTCCGGAGCACTTTCTGCTTACAGCGTCGGTATGGTGTATTAGAGATTCATACGATCACATATCATTGAGTTGGTAAAGTTTGAGTAGAATTGAGACAAAAAGAGACAGAGCTCAGAAAATACGCTGAACCCGGTCCGCCATCTTACCGGAAGTCAGAAGAAAATAGGTCAGGATGACGCGTCTATTTCCGGCTCTCTCACAGATATCCCGTATGTCTGTAGTTTCCGGGGTTTTGTGAGTTAGCACCTGTCTCTAACGTTGTAGGTGATCAGAGTACCGTCAGCGTTGAGTTGAGTGCTCCTTCTGAGTTCAAACTACACATCTTGTAGTTAACAGTCACAACACAACTTTGTTTTTTCAATCTGACATCATACAAAAAGTAATAATGCACCAAAATCAATCTTCTCACTAATTCAGACGGGTCAGCCGGTGATACTGATGATAGACAAAGTAAAACATGTTTTTGAATATTGAGTTATAGTGTATTTTAGTGTATTTTTCAAGAAAGTGGTTATGATCCAAACTGGCATCTAAGGGGTTAATAATGAAATCATGATATAAATCAAACAAGAACCCCTTCATGAAAGAAAGGAAAAACTTTGGGGGAAAATATTAATCTTTCATAATTTTATAGCAGTTTAAAGTTCAAGGGTTCAAGCTGCAAATCTTGTAGTTAACAGTCCCAACGTAACTTTTTCTTAGCAGGGCATAAGGGTTAAGAGACATGAGAAGTAGCCTCAGTCCCTCCCACCAGAGATGCATAGAGAGATACAAGGAAACGAGGCAGAGGAGAGAGGAAACGAGGAAATCTGTTTTAAGAGACATGAGAAGTAGCCTCAGTCCCTCCCACCAGAGATGCATAGAGAGATACAAGGAAACGAGGCAGAGGAGAGAGGAAACGAGGAAATCTGTTTTAAGAGACATGAGAAGTAGCCTCAGTCCCTCCCACCAGAGATGCATGATGGAGATACAAGGAAACGAGGCAGAGGAAAGAGGAAACGAGGAAATCTGTTTTAAGAGACATGAGAAGTAGCCTCAGTCCCTCCCACCGGAGATGCATAGAGAGATACAAGGAAACGAGGCAGAGGAAAGAGGAAACGAGGAAATCTGTTTTAAGAGACATGAGAAGTAGCCTCAGTCCCTCCCACCAGAGATGCATAGAGAGATACAAGGAAACGAGGCAGAGGAGAGAGGAAACGAGGAAATCTGTTTTAAGAGACATGAGAAGTAGCCTCAGTCCCTCCCACCAGAGATGCATAGAGAGATACAAGGAAACGAGGCAGAGGAGAGAGGAAACGAGGAACTCTGTTTTAAGAGACATGAGAAGTAGCCTCAGTCCCTCCCACCAGAGATGCATAGAGAGATACAAGGAAACGAGGCAGAGGAGAGAGGAAACGAGGAAATCTGTTTTAAGAGACATGAGAAGTAGCCTCAGTCCCTCCCACCAGAGATGCATAGAGAGATACAAGGAAACGAGGCAGAGGAGAGAGGAAACGAGGAAATCTGTTTTAAGAGACATGAGAAGTAGCCCCAGTCCCTCCCACCAGAGATGCATGATGGAGATACAAGGAAACGAGGCAGAGGAGAGAGGAAACGAGGAAATCTGTTTTAAGAGACATGAGAAGTAGCCTCAGTCCCTCCCACCAGAGATGCATAGAGAGATACAAGGAAACGAGGCAGAGGAGAGAGGAAACGAGGAAATCTGTTTTAAGAGACATGAGAAGTAGCCTCAGTCCCTCCCACCAGAGATGCATAGAGAGATACAAGGAAACGAGGCAGAGGAGAGAGGAAACAAGGAAATCTGTTTTAAGAGACATGAGAAGTAGCCTCAGTCCCTCCCACCAGAGATGCATAGAGAGATACAAGGAAACGAGGCAGAGGAGAGAGGAAACAAGGAAATCTGTTTTAAGAGACATGAGAAGTAGCCTCAGTCCCTCCCACCAGAGATGCATAGAGAGATACAAGGAAACGAGGCAGAGGAGAGAGGAAACGAGGAAATCTGTTTTAAGAGACATGAGAAGTAGCCTCAGTCCCTCCCACCAGAGATGCATAGAGAGATACAAGGAAACGAGGCAGAGGAGAGAGGAAACGAGGAAATCTGTTTTAAGAGACATGAGAAGTAGCCTCAGTCCCTCCCACCAGAGATGCATGATGGAGATACAAGGAAACGAGGCAGAGGAGAGAGGAAACGAGGAAATCTGTTTTAAGAGACATGAGAAGTAGCCTCAGTCCCTCCCACCAGAGATGCATAGAGAGATACAAGGAAACGAGGCAGAGGAAAGAGGAAACGAGGAAATCTGTTTTAAGAGACATGAGAAGTAGCCCCAGTCCCTCCCACCAGAGATGCATGATGGAGATACAAGGAAACGAGGCAGAGGAGAGAGGAAACGAGGAAATCTGTTTTAAGAGACATGAGACGTCCGTTCCTCACGTGAAGTGATGTCTGTTTGTGGCGATGACATCAGAATCAGAATCAGAAACACTTTATTAATCCCAGGGGGAAATTCGGGTGTTACCGTTGCTCTTCGTGCAGTACAGTAGTAGGAAATAAAATAAAATAGAGACAATAAAATAAGCAAAAAATAGCAATAAGTACCAAGTAGGACTCCTATAATACCGTATGTACAAGATAAACAATATTTACATTATGAATTCACAAGATGAGCTGTGTTAAACAGATATTGCACGGTATAAGTATAAAGATATTGCACAGTTATTGACCGGTTTGCAGACAGATTGCACAGTTTCAGAGTTTAATAAATATGACCAGGTTAATAGACCAGTATCCAATTGTCTGACTCTCAAAGGGATGCGTTATAAAGTTTGATGGCCACAGGCAGGAATGACCTCCTGTGGCGTTCTGTGGTGCATCGTGGAGGGATCAGTCTAGCACTGAATGTGCTCTTGTGTTTGACCAGCACGTCATGGAGTGGGTGTGGGTCATTGTCCAAGATGCTACGCAACTTCGACAGCATCCTTCTCTCTGACACCGCTGTCAGAGAGTCCAGCTCCACCCCGATAATGTCCCTGGCCTTGCGGATCAGTTTGTCGAGCCTGTTTGAGTCTGCTACCCTCAGCCTGCTGCCCTAGCATGCAACAGCAAACAGGATGGCACTGGCCACCACAGACTCATAGAACATCCTCAGCATCGTCCTGCAGATGTTGAAGGACCTCAGCCTCCTCAGGAAGTAGAGGCGGCTCAGGCCCTTCTTGTAGACGGCCTTGGTGTTCTTAGACCAGTTCAGTTTATTGTCAATGTGCACTCCCAGGTACTTGTAATCCTCTACAATGTCCACACTGACCCCCTGGATGAAACCAGGGGTCACCGGTGCCTTCCTCCACCTTAGATCCACCACCAGTTCCTTTGTCTTTGCCACGTTGAGCTGGAGATGGTTCTGCTCACACCATGCGACAAAGTCACCCACCATAGTCCTGTACTCGGCCTCCTCACCCTTGCTGATACATCCAACTACAGCCGAGTCGTCAGAAAACTTCTGAAGGTGGCAGGACACCGTGTTGTAGTTGAAGTCTGTGGTGTAGAGGGCCACTGTGGGGCCCCAGTGTTGCTGACCACTCTGTCTGACACACAGTGTGTAAGGCGTACATACTGCGGTCTGCCAGTCAGGCAATCAACAATCCAGGACACGAGAGGAGCATCCACCTGCATCGTCGTCATCTTCTCACCCAGTAGAGCCGGACGGATGGTATCAAAAGCACTGGAGAAGTCGAAAAACATGACCCTCACAGTGCTGTCCGGCTTGTCCAGGTGAGCGTAGACCATAGACTGTAAATATTACTGGACGAACCCTGAGTGACGTATCCCGTCTGTTACGGAGGCTTAAAATGAGTCTAATCGACGGCCGCATCCATATTGGAATTATTGTCTCAACCTAACTTTGGATCCAAGCGGGATCAACCTAACGACAGCATTAAGGCGGGACTTAACTCCGCCGATGCTCGACCAGCTCGACGCTAGCTAGCAGTCCACTTCACAGCAAAGCTAACGTCTGCTTTACATCACCCCCTACGGCTTTCCTGCTCCCACTCGTCCAGAGATAACTCTATAAACAGTAAGTTAACATTAAACTTTTCTACAACACAGTTACAACGAATTATCGTCATCCCAAATATATCATTTTAGTATTAAAACTACACTTTTTTTAAATATATAATTATGGTCATTAGTTATTTGTCACAGCAGTTAGTAGACCGGGTTAGCAGAGCAATACATTAGCATCGTTTTAACATACAATTTAAGAACCACTTTGAGGCTGATCTTTACAAATAAATTCTCGTATTGTGTTACAAATCATTGCTTGGGTGTAATTACATATTAAAGGATAAGAAGTCCGTTTTAAAACGATGAAAGAGCTTTGTTGTTGTTGTTAAACTACTGTTAGACCATAGACTGTAAATAAATGAGAGACATCCAGAAGAAATCAATATTACAATGCATACAGTTCATGGTTGTTACTGCTCTGACAAAAAGAGGAATGTCTGTGACTTATATTTACTGATAGTGATGTGGGTGAACATGACACTTGAAAAAGAAATGTTTTATATTTATCATAAGATATTTATTTTCTATAGAGCCGTGAAGTCATGGAGTCTGTGGCCAGTGATGACGAAGGGTCAGCTGCACACACCAAAAACTGTAGGTATTAGAAATGTATCTCAAGTCTGGCATCTATTATTATGAGTTGTGCCTACCTTGTTCAATATTATCCCTGCAGATGTGGCTAATAACAAAACACACCCTGAGCTGTCACGTGTAGTGAACTGTACATGTTGCCTTATCTGAGGCATTCATTGAACATTTTTGTATTTCTTCTATAGACAGTGTGGATTGTTGGTGACAGCTATGTCCGTCCATGTGCCCAGAGAGCTGCAGAGACAGAAGAAGAAACCTAGGCCTCAACAACATCTGCATTTGTTGGTTCGGTTGGGGTGGACTTCGGTTGAAAGGCCTGCTTCCCTTCTTCAACAACTCACTGCGAGGCAGGTCTCCCCCGGATGTCCTGAGAGATGTAACCCACTTGTTCCTGCATCGATGGCGGTCTCCATGTTGGAAGTGCTCTCACCATAACTTTCAGTCAACCTAACGACAGGCTGAAAGCTGGAGCTGAGGCGGGTTTTAAGCCTCCTGACAAACCGTTACATCGAGCCCCTTATTGTGAATAACAATTATCCTTCATCAAATGGTTTTTGGTACCAAGCCGTAAACATGTTGACTTCTGGTGTAAAAACAGGCTTTTTTGAATGTGGTTTTTCAGATTACATAAATATTTAAATGCACTCCTTTGTTTCTACTTCTGAGTATACATTTTAGATTTGAAATGACTAAAATGTGCATTAATGCTCAACTCAATAGCTAAGTTTTTACTTTGACACAACTTTTGACCAAACACTAATGCAGTTCATTTCTGAAAATGGGATGGAACAGAGTCATTGCAAGAATATGCCCTTAGACACAGCCCCATTCTGAAATCAAGATACATACAGAGTAAATACAATCAATAACTCGTGAATAAAAACACAGTTCAAAATGTCTTCCCAGATCAATATCACATCATATCAGCTTTCTCCCATCTAAACCAGACAAAGGGTTTAAACATGTGAAGAAAAGGGTATGATTGCAAGTTGTTTGATGGAGAAATATTTTTATTGAACAGCTTCTTAAACCACAATTGTTGTCAAGATGCAAACCCTCCTTCTCCTGAAGCTTGTGGAGCTCCTTGATGTACGGCCATCTCATCTGCTGGCCATCTTCTCTCAGCAGAACTTCGACTGATGAAAAGACTGAAGAAGCTTGAGCATGTGACATGGATCCAGGAGAGACTTTTAGTGCAGGGTCTCCAGGATGACAAAAAAGACAGAAAATAGCAGTTATCCATTAAATCCATTTGTGTGCATTTTCTGTTTTCATCTGTGTGTAAGAGTGCATTTATAAATTCAACCGTGTACTACCCAGACAACAAAGGTATGAAGGTAATCAACATGGAAATGATTCTTTCTATTCTAAGAGAAACCTTATTGTAATCAATCTACTGTCAGCTCTCTCACTCACTTGCAGAATGATATTCCACATACAGCCACAGATTTAGTGTAAGGAAACATGAAGGCATTTATTTGGTATAGTACTTCATCTTAACATGAAATAAATACTTCAATGATTTAAAGATAGATAGATACTTTATTGATCCCGAGGGAAATTCAAGCTAATATAATGACCGGTCCCAACTCTCTGTGAGCATTACAGTCTGTGGTGAACCATCGTGTTGGGCCTTTAGTTTATAACATCACACAAACTCTTTCTTTTCAACATCTAAACAATTCAAATTCTAACATTTCAGACTTAGTTTAACCCTCCAGTTTATTAGTCCTGGATAGCTATCTATGTTTCATTAGCATCTGTGTCTCTTGATCGGCTAAAGTTAAACCATTGACCGTAAATAATGGGCTACACTGAGGCCAGTCTACATAGATACCAACACCTCCCGATGAGTATGCAGTACATTTAACAATATCACTATATCATTAATATTTACAGTCTATGTATATCACCAAGCTAACGCTAAACAAGCTAGGACCGCAAAATAGACACCGTAATATTTACAGTCTATGATACCGACACGAGTATGCAGTTAATATAAAACTACTTTATCACTTACCGTAAAATACTGAAGCATCACAGTCTTGGATGGTCTGTTAATCCAATTAATCGCACAGCAAGCCATATTTGTTGCTAGACAAACACTCCACACGAAGAAAAAAAGTCCGACGGACCAAGCTAGTGCTGCTAGCCTCCTGCTATGACCTGCTTCTGACCTGAGACAGCTCAGCGCTGCAGCTGTCAATCAAATCTCCACAACCCTTATATGGGCATGACCGTTTTCCTTAATAACATAAAATCAGAGGAGTAAGAAAAAAAATCACCCCCCCCACAGTGGGAGCACATGATGCCACTAACTTATCAGATGTATTTCGTTTTTTGTACCAGGCTGTAAACGGGTTAATTTTTGTAGTGAAAACGGCCTTTTTTGGCTGGGGGCTTATGGAACTTCCGGTGCTTCTGGAGCCAGCCTCAAGCGGACACTCGATGAACTGCAGTTTTTTGTACTTCCGCATTGGCTTCATTTTTTTGGAACGGAGGTTGCCGCTTGAATAGGACACACAGGATTAAATCAAACACTTCATTAAGAGGAACACCTCCAACTGTTCATACTCCAACAAAGCAGAAACAGTCCAACATTGCATTATAGAAAGTCAGCTGTATGAGCGGGAAAGAGAGAGACCGAGGGAAACATTTCAGAAACTGAAGAGTCATTTTACACCAGGAAATCTTCTCTGAGGAAAAATAGACCAAACTTAAAGTTTCATAAAGTTCATGAAACGAAAAACAGGGTTGATACACAGAATTTAGTGGGCTGTTTGTGTATATATATACAGTATATGTATATATTATTATAGTTTTCCTATGACAGAATTCTGATCCTCACTTCAGTTCAGCAGGTGGCGGTAATGCACCAATAAGCTGGTTTGACAACCGCCATAAAAATCAAAGAAGAAGAAATAGAGGAAGTAGCGTTTACTTCCGGCTCTTTCACACAGATAGCAGCAGCACGTGTGTCTGTAACGTTGTAGGTGATCAGAGTACCGTCAGCGTTGAGTTGAGTTCTCCTTGTGTGACTCTTGGATGTGTGTCAGATGTCCGGGTTTCAGGATCTTAAAGAGCTCTTCAGTCGGCGGCTGCTCGCTGCGGTTATCAGAGATATATCAGGACAAACAACAACATGTGGATACGAAGAGGAGCTCCACCGACAAAGAAAACTGCTGGATGTGATTTTAACACCTGAAATCAAGCTGCAGAGAGCAGGTTGGTTTTCTTTCCACTGCTGGAAACGTGTTTCCTGCTCATGTTTCAGGGAGCAGAGCCTTTAGCTAACGTCCATAGACGCACACAGCACAGTGTTAGCCGCAGCTAGCTCCTGCTAACAACATCATTGAGTTTACTGGACTTCAACACTCTTTAGTCTGGACCTATTGAATCCAGCAACGGGTCTTTGGTGTTCATTTGAGTAGTTAAAGTAGATGTGATTATTGGAGAGAAGTTTTAGAAACGTTAAATACATGCTATTCATTAGTATCTTTGAGCACACAAACTTCAGGCCACCCTCTGCATAAGTCAGGGCCCGAGTCAAAGAATCTGGATCTGTCCTTGCTTGTTAAACTTGCAGCACGTCTATGGGGCGCCGATTGTAAAGTTGCGCACACTACAAATAACAACAACATTTCTCCACATTTAGCCCTAAAACATCACTTTTTATTCACATTTACAGAAATATCTGTGAACTTATTGGCAAATATAAATGTTAAATATTATATCTAAATGTTGAATGTTTTATCTAAATGTTACATTTTATATATAAATGTTAAAAATACATGTCCTGATTCTAAATATTTAGCAACGATTTCTAAATATTTAGTTAAGATTTATAAATCTTTAGTTAAGATTTCTAAATCTTTAGTTAAGATTTATAAATATTGAGTTAAGATTTATAAATCTTTAGTTAAGATCTCTAAATATTTAGCAACGATTTCTAAATATTTAGCTAATATGCAAATTCACTCTACCGCCAACCGGAAGCACCAAAATAAAAGTTCGAGGAAGTGATCCAACCAGTGTTGTCAAGTCCGCTTGTTATAGGCGACTTTGGGCTTGTTTTTCTAAAGTGTAGTTGCTTATTTGGGCTTGCTTTGCTCCCTGTATGAACTCCTACTGATTCTCTCCCAGCTCTCCACAATAAAGCTAAACACGAACGCGATAGTAAGTTTGTCCTTTTCCAGGATCTGTCTAGTGTCTACAACATAGACTGTAAATAATACGTCTACAACCCTGTTTCCTTGGTTACCACGCGCGCCCGATCCGGCACCCCCCATAGACTGTAAATATTGGGGGCCCCCCCCCACACACACACATGCACAACTCCACCTGACAGAGCGACAGAGTGACGATGCCCAGGAATAAGAGGGGAAAATATGGAAAAAGATATAATAAAGAGTGGGAGAAAGAGACAAACTAGATCGGCTCAGTTTTGAACCAGAAAGCTAACGTTTGCTAACAAGATTTAAAGTCAGTCACTTTGTGTACTATTACAGTAAATATATTTTGATCGTGTGTTTAACAACAATATAGCCAGCTATCCAGCCATGCCACTCTACCCAAATCAAAATCAAGATTTTCACGAACATGTGTAGGCTACTTAACAATCATTGTTTGCCGTGATGCATAGAAGCATAAATGAAGTCATAATGTGAGCTACATTTTCTCTCCTAGTCATCTCTGCTCTCAAGCTTCAGTCAAAAGGTTTCTTCCCCTCCCCTCCGTTTTCAGTTGTTGTTATCCACCAACTTGCTGAATTCTCACAGGAATGCCCTGCCCTGCTGCGTTAATGCCCTGGCTGCGGCTGACAGCCTACACATGTTCGTTCGCTTCCTCGAACTTTTATTTTGGTGCTTCCGGTTGGCGGTAGAGTGAATTTGCATATTAGCTAAATATTTATAAATCTTAACTAAAGATTTATAAATCTTAACTCAATATTTATAAATCTTAACTAAAGATTTAGAAATCTTAACTAAAGATTTAGAAATCTTAACTAAAGATTTATAAATCTTAACTCAATATTTATAAATCTTAACTCAATATTTAAAATCTTAACTCAATATTTATAAATCTTAACTAAAGATTTATAAATCTTAACTCAATATTTATAAATCTTAACTAAAGATTTAGAAATCTTAACTAAAGATTTAGAAATCTTAACTCAATATTTAGAAATCTTAACTCAATATTTATAAATCTTAACTCAATATTTATAAATCTTAACTAAAGATTTAGAAATCTTAACTAAAGATTTAGAAATCTTAACTAAAGATTTATAAATCTTAACTCAATATTTATAAATCTTAACTCAATATTTATAAATCTTAACTCAATATTTATAAATCTTAACTAAAGATTTAGAAATCTTAACTAAAGATTTAGAAATCTTAACTCAATATTTAGAAATCTTAACTCAATATTTATAAATCTTAACTCAATATTTATAAATCTTAACTAAAGATTTAGAAATCTTAACTAAAGATTTAGAAATCTTAACTAAAGATTTATAAATCTTAACTCAATATTTAAAATCTTAACTCAATATTTATAAATCTTAACTAAAGATTTAGAAATCTTAACTAAAGATTTAGAAATCTTAACTCAATATTTATAAATCTTAACTCAATATTTATAAATCTTAACTAAAGATTTAGAAATCTTAACTAAAGATTTATAAATCTTAACTCAAGATTTATAAATCTTAACTCAATATTTATAAATCTTAACTCAATATTTAAAATCTTAACTAAAGATTTATAAATCTTAACTAAAGATTTATAAATCTTAACTCAATATTTATAAATCTTAACTAAAGATTTATAAATCTTAACTCAATATTTATAAATCTTAACTCAATATTTAGAAATCTTAACTAAAGATTTAGAAATCTTAACTAAAGATTTAGAAATCTTAACTAAATATTTAGAAATCGTTGCTAAATATTTAGAATCAGGACATGTATTTTTAACATTTATATATAAAATATAACATTTAGATAAAACATTCAACATTTAGATATAATATTTAACATTTATATTTGCCAATAAGTTCACAGATATTTCTGTAAATGTGAATAAAAAGTGATGTTTTAGGGCTAAATGTGGAGAAATGTTGTTGTTATTTGTAGTGTGCGCAACTTTACAATCGGCCCCCCATACACGTCATGTTACTTAACTCAACATCAGATGGATCTGTGTGTTACCCCTCACTTCTGGTTCTGTCTCAGCAGACTGTAGCAACACCACATCATGAGGCGATGACAAAACACTGGAAGAACTTTCTTTAACATCTTAAACTTAAAACACTTTTATTTTCAAAATGTTGAACATAAGTATCAAACATATAGAGAGTAGTGAACTTCTAAATTGAATACAGCTTCCAGCAGAGCAAACAATCAGCATGATCAAAAACATGCTGTGTAAATATTACTTTTCTTTTCCCCATGTGATGTCATTGCCTCATGTAGTGAAAGCACATGCTGAGTCTTTGTCTTTACTGTGGCGCAAAGGCTTAGGCTGAGGGCAAGTCCACCTAACTCGAAGATACTGGGTTCAATTCCCGAGAAAACACATAAGCTCCTCACTAACATGCTGACTCCTGGTCGTGTGTTGTGAGGGCTTTTGCTTTTCTCAACACTTAAATGTTTGAGTGATTTTAAATGAACTTTAGAAATATTAAATATCAATTGGAGCAGGTCCTGAAAGCTGATATCTCAAAAAGTAAAAGTGCTATAGTATTCAAACTTGGCCCTATGGTTACTTGTTGTATGCTCAATATACTCATAAATGATCCTATAGCGCCACCATCTGGTCAGTCATCAAGAGTTTTGTTTTCAGGGCTCATAACTCGTTTACCATTAGCCTTAGGGAAGTAATATTTGCACAGCATGTTTTTGATCATGC
The DNA here is from genome assembly GCA_020745685.1 of Tautogolabrus adspersus. NCBI lineage: Eukaryota > Metazoa > Chordata > Actinopteri > Labriformes > Labridae > Tautogolabrus > Tautogolabrus adspersus. Next base: position 1,439,757 of record CM036543.1, on the reverse strand, counting down.
TGATTGTTTGCTGTGCTGCAAGCTGTATTCAATTTAGTATTCACATACCAAACGATGGTACTCATAGCGCCACCATGTGGTGGGATTAGGGATGTAAAGATTAATCGTGAGGCAGTTAAAAATCGATTCAAAGCTGTCAAGGTTCACATCGATTCTCTGAAAAAGTAACATTGTCCGAAATTAACACCAGCCAAGCGCCAAATGCCGGTAGATTTTCCGTTTGGTGAGTACATGTCAGAGGGTTATCCGCCACAGGGCGGGTAAATGTTTGACCATAAAGTCATAAAAACTATGCTATGAGTATAAGTGTGTGTTATGTAGCTGCCTGCAGCTACCTGCTCCTCTCTCTGCTGTCATGACTGAGAGCATCGCGGAGCACGCTGAGAGACACTAACATACATTTGAGCGCAAACGCGCACACACACACCCTGGAGCGCCAGCCACTACGCACGGCGCGCCCCTTTATACTTTTACACACACACAGTTGATCCGTGATCTGTACGGACCGAGTCGGGAACACACCTGATCCGGTCAAACGGTCAGTTCCACTTTCCTCCGTTCACTCTCACTGTGTCTACAGCTAACATAACGATAGCAACGTCATCTCACAGTCGCTGTAGTCTCAGTCTGTGAACGTCTCCACTCAGACTCTGTGAACGTCTCCACTCAGACTCTGTGAACGTCTCCACTCAGACTCTGTGAAACAGCGCTGCGTTATAAACACTGCAGATATAGTGCGCGCTAAATGCACACGCAGCAGGAGCAGTCAGAGATACACACACGTCTAATAATCCTTCTCTTTCCTTCTCTGATAAAATGATTGAATCTGTGACTTAAATCTGTGATTGATTCAACAGAACATAACGCCTTCTACATTAAATGTACTGTAACAGATGAGTATGTGACACAAAAACACTATTTATTATTTCTGCCGTTATAATATAGTAATACGGTGAGCATCAGCAGCTGTAGAGCAGAAGTGGTTTGTTGTAACAAGCAGGCGTTACCATGGCAGCTGTGAAGACAAACTATACTAACAAGCAGGTTTGTAGCCTCGCTCGCCCAAACGAGTGTAAGAGCCAAAGAGATTACGAGGTGCATTGGTGTTTTCATGAAAAAATTAAAGGAATCTTTTTTATTATAATTAGTCGTCAGTCTCATTTTGTAAAATCCATCGTAATAGAATCGTATCGTGAACCCAGTATCGTGAATCGTATCGGGAGTCGATTGAATCGTTACATCCCTAGTGCATCTATTCTCAACTGTATGTTTGATCAGGGCCATCTTTTCGAGGTCTTCAAAAGCCTTTTGTCAAGGACCAGCGGCGACAGGTCCTGCCATGCCGCTGAGTCCCATGTCTTCTGCTCCTGGGCTGTTAGAGGAGCATGGTCACGCCGATGCTGTTTTCCATTCTGGGAGGGGAGAAGAGTGTGAGAGCATGAGGTGTCAATGGGGATAGGGCCTGAGAAATGTGGAGAAGGATGGCAAAAATACATACAGTACCTTTAGCTGTGTGCCAGACATCAAAGTCATGCTGGACATTAGGATATTGTTCCCTCATGATCTTCTGTATAGATGTAGAGCGGTCCGTGGCCATCACCTCCACGTCAAGGCGCTGGTGCAGAAGCTCGTTCATGCCCCTTCTGAAAGCCAGTGGTTCCATGGCTACAGAGCTGGTGGTCTCTGTACACTAAAGAGTCAAGTGTGATAATTACTTGGATGGTATCACAATTTTCAACATAGCAACTGAAATGATTCATGATTGTTATTCTGCATCCATTTATATTTGTCTTACCTGCACCAGTTCTGTGTGGAGTATCTCCTTTGTGTCATCAACATAAAGGTGTAGTGGCAGTATTTTGCAGGTTTCTTTTCAATTTTAAACTCCACTAATTACTGTCAAACAGTCGTTTTTTCATCACTTTAGAAAGAGTATGCTGTACAAACTGACAAACTGTGCTTGGACAGAGGCAGGTATTTTCACCGGTGTTGAGGTGAGCAGGCATTGTTCCTCTTCATCTTCAGACGACACCAAAGCAGCTGCAGACGTCGTTGGAGTCTGAAATGCCATCAATCAATAACGTTAAAAACATTTCCATAACATAAGGCGGATTTACATTGATAACAGCTAACTTATATAGAACGTATATGTAAGTGGCTAACGTTACATTGCTAACTTTGCTGCTTTACTATTTCACATTTCTACTACATATATGACCCAATGTCAATACAGATTCATGTTTCAACGGTGAAGTATCCCTTTAAAGGGAGAATATACAACTTTTGATCCAGTAGATGTCGCCCTTGAGCACCAGCATTAAAGCAGCAATATCTAACTTCTCAGTTTTGGTGCGCTTTGGCGCCAACAGCAGGCCAGCAAAGACGCTGTGAGAAATTGTTCTACGCTGTGAGAAATTCTACACCATCCTGGAGCTTTGTTATGATGGACCTGATCTCTGATGGTGCACAGATGTAGATACAGGCAGGTAGGACGTTTAGGAGCAGCTTCTCCTGTGAAATGTGAGTAAAGTTCAGCTCTGGGTGGTGTCTGTGCATCATCAGCACCTTCTAGGAAGATTCTCTCTTTTCATCACTGGTCGTAGTCTGGTCTCTTTCAAGGCGTTCACACTCCAGCTCTTTGATTTTTATTGCAGGAACTTCAGAACCTTGGACAATAATATCATTTAGTATTAGAGTTGTTTCATATTTTCAAAACTGTATATGTATATATATTATTAGCTAACGTTACTCCATGAAAACACACCTGTCGCGGTCTGACTCTGGACTCTGGCAGGGATGGAGGTTGCGTTTGTTGCTGGAGATGATGCTGAGCTCCTCTTTAGAAAGCTGGACTAAAGTTTGAAGTCAGTATGTTAGTTTATACAGCTGTGCAGAGTATAGTAACGCTAGTTTCTATAGCAACATGAGGGCGAAACTTTTGACCAGCGAGAAAGTTTGCACTTAGCGCTGCTCAGATAAATAGCAACCAGAGCTAACGTAACAATATACTGTTTGTGTTATCATGCTACGGGCTAAACTTCTGCTGACATGGACCGACTTGGCATACGGACAACCGCTAACGGGTCGACGTCTCGCCATGCATCAGTCAAAGCCTGCCCAATTATCTCCGACACATAGGTTAGCATAGGTTGCTAAATCAAGAGGACCCTAACGTTGTTCTGCTATTCTGGTCGTTATATGATGTCATCTACCTGTCGACATAGACTGAATGTTTTTGGTGAAACGACTCTATAACTATGATGCAAAGAAACAAGACACAAAGTTTGAAACGAGTTACTCACCAGTTACAAGCCCAGCGTCGGACTTGCAGCCCACTGTTTCTTGAAGCTCTCTCCAACGTGTAAAAGCCTGTCCAATATTTCCTCTGGTCCGGTCACGCTCACTTTTTCTCTTCATATCTTCATCAGTCACCGTACTTTTGCTCTTAGCCTCAGCCATTGTTTCAAACAGCACAAACACGGGCTAACTAACTGGCCGCTTCATTACTTACTCTGTTGACTGCAGTAGTGCCGTAAAGCGATGCGTACTTCTCGCGAGATAACCGCGGGACGCGGTTAAAAAGTTACATACCCCAGTTTTGAGTGAGAGGACCGCTGTGCGGACCTTAGACAGTCAACATTCTCTCTGCTGAGAGCTGTTGAGCTCTTAGATCGATTTTGAAACGACCTATACTATAGGTGGAAAAGTTACATATTGTTGCTTTAAACCAAAACAACTCAAGCTGCATTGTTTGCTTTAGTTTGCTGGTAGCTTCACACTGCATGTACATTTACACAAAATGACCGTGATCTAAAAACGTTTACGTGACATTCAAATAAGCAGTGAGTACAGTATGTTATTCTTCTTTTCTGTAGGCCTTCAACTAAACAACTTTTATACACAAGAGCCGCCCCGTCCATGTAAACACGATGTAGATACGGCTCAGACAGCATCACAGACAGCGGGACTCAGGAGTCACACTCATTGTAGACAGTCATGACTCACAGAGTTCTTTTCAGAGCATATACTGGATCTCTGCTATATTTATGTGTTAACACTAGGCCTGGGCGATATGACTAAAAATGTTATTACGATAAAAATGTTCACATCAGTCGATATCGATAATTATCACGATAAATGTTAAATCATTACTTCTTTCAAATGTAAAAGCTGATTTTTGCTCCTGAGTGAAAGTTGAAGAAACCAGATGGTTAATTATGGTTTAATTATTCTTTATTATCAGAACATGACAAACTATAATTAAACAGGAACATTTCACCATCATAAGATCAGAGCACGGAGCTGGAAACACTGATATGACAGTTAGCTGCTGGGCAGTAACACTTAGCCTACTGGCCCGCTGCTTACTGAGGGTCCACACCATACACTGTTTATATTATTTACAGTACGCTCCACACTAACACAGGTTTGGGACGTTTGGTCATTTCTTTCCTTCAGTGTGTTTTTTACGAGTCATATTGTGTCAAACAGTGAAGGGTCTGTGTTGTTGCACGTTTAGCTTCACCCGTCTTCGGCACAGTTAACAGAGCATGTTACTCGTTTTTTGTCGGACTGTAAATATCCAATATGTCTCCAAACTCCCGCAGCTGAGCGGTCTTTCTTATTGTGTTGTCGATGATATTTCCTCCGTGCCTCAAGCTGGCAGGCTCAGCACTTTCTTCAGTGTCACTAGCGCTAATTTCGGCTGTGTTTTCATTCCGCTCCTATCGCCTGTAAGCCCGCCTACCCATATCCCTGCGACATGATTGGCTGTTCGACGTCGTTTTCTTCTTCTCTTTAATGTCGGGTGGCAACTAGCGTTCAATGCGCATTAGCGCCCCCCCGTTTCCCAGTGGTTGGGCGGTGTAATTACAGGTTAAATTCTATCGAACATTTTTAATGTTTATTGTGAGAAAATTTATATTGCGATAATTATCGTTATCGTTTTATCGCCCAGGCCTAGTTAACACGTTTTTTTAAGTATTGTACATGCTACATTTTAATTCACATCTGTTACTGAGTAAAACACATGTAGGCCTGCTATGAATCCTTAAGCTAGTGCAGCACCATTACAGAGGGTCTACCTGCTGAAGGTGTGTTTAAATCATTTTGAACTGAAGACAATGAGACATCAGTTTAAAGAAGCGGGCTGTGGCTCTGACTTATGGGCAGAGAAGCGGCTGTGAATGCTGTTTCTCCCTTACTACCGTTAAGTGCAGCTCCTCCTAAAGCTCGGAGTGATAAACACATTTAATTCAGGAAAGTTTTTCACAATAAAAGCCCCTTATTGCCATCTCTTTGGAGGTACTTTTATTTTGAAGCAGACGTATCAGGAAACCAGGTGTTCACCAAGGGTGAACAGGTTTATTCTTAAAGGAGTAACAGAAAAAACACATAGGATGATTCCAACTGAAAGACAAATAAATTAATATTAGAACAATAAACAAGTCAACTTAGATTTACTTTCTAAAGAAAATGATTATAAATAAAGTACTTAAGATTAACTAAAAATAGTAAAGACACCTTACCAGTGCTGCCGCCCCATGTGAAGATACAAACGTGAGTGCAATGGAGTGCTGTCTTAAATAAGCAGTGAACAGGTGAATCCTATCTAACTACTTAGTGACAGAGTGCAATCCATAACCAATCAAGGGGGAGGGGAGAACCGGAGAAACCCAAGAAGTGTACTAAAGGGAGGTGCAGTAGGAAAAAAGAGGAAGTGAAAGGAAACAAAACAGTGATCTTTACTACACACAGAGTGTGTGAACACGCCTTTAGGCTACCGGCGCCCTCACTTTATTTTTAACTCAACCTCTTCAGCTGGTTTCATTTACTTTGACTTTTTTAACAAGTTCCTTTTTTCCATGGTTAAGTTAATATAGTGTCTTCAGTCTACCACAAGTTCCTGATTTTCTTTCAAAATAAAGGTAGGTTTGTCTCAGAAAAAGGAAGTAAGGTAACCTAAGCTTAAGACAAAATTACAAAATAAAAGCATTACAAACTTTTTTTTAATGCAAAATAAGTGAATTGCAAACATGATTAAAATGTGATCAATTCCAGTTAACCATTGATGTTCAGTCATTAAAAATGAAATCATTTGACAGCCCTTATTAATATTCAAAAAGCAGTCTAAGTAGCGTTAATGTTTGTTTACTGTGTCCTGCAGATGTCCCGCAGCTGTTGGTGAGTAAAGAAGAGCTTCAGTTGGCATTAAAAAGGTCTTAAAAAGTCTTCAATTTGACTTGCTGAAACCTGCAGATACCCTGGTATCTCCACCCATGGACTCCACCTCCAGCCTGAGGCAACATTTTAGTGCAGGTCCGCCATTTTTATTCTCGCTACAGAAGAGTGATGTCTACCGGAAAAACACAAGGTGGGCTCATTGCATTTAAAGAGACACACACACCAAAACAGAGCGTTCTGAGAGAGCTGGTTTATACAGGGTCACAAACCTCCTCTGGTGCTTGATTCATGTTATATTTGACCACAGCACAGATGTTTCATTTAGACCACAGGGTCTGTTATAAAAAGATAATATGTCCTCTTTAAGAGACAATTACAAAATAGAGCATGAAAAACTTTTTTTAAATGCAAAATAAGTGAATTCATGAGGAAAATGTGATCAATTCCAATTAACTATTGATTTTCAGTTATTAAAAATGAAATCATTTGACAGCCCTTATTAATATTCAAAAAGCAGTCTAAGTAGCATTAATGTTTGTTTACTGTGTCCTGCAGATGTCCAGCAGCTGTTGGTGAGTAAAGAAGAGCTTCCACCTGAGCAGCAGGAGTGGAGCCACATTCTGGACCAGGAGGACACTAAGCCCCAACACATTAAAGAAGAACATGAGGAACTGTGGAGCAGTCAGGAGGAAGAACAGCTTCAAGGACTGGAGGAGGCTGATACCACCAAGTTCCCCTTCACTCCTGTCTCTGTGAAGAGTGAAGATGATGAAGAGAAACCTCAGTCCTCACAGCTTCATCAGAGACAAACTGAACAGATGGAAACAGGAGTTGATGGAGAGGACTGTGGAGGAGCAGAACCAGAGAGGTACTCAGATCCAGAGAGACGTTTACAACCTGAGACTGAGGTCAAGATTGAAGACTCTGATGAACCTGAGACTGAGGTCAAGATTGAAGACTCTGATGAACCTGAGACTGATGACAGTGATGATTGGAGAGAGACAAGAGAAGATCTGTCAGAATTAAACTTGAAAAATACGAAACCAAAGACGGGAAAGAAACCACATGGGTGCTCGGAGTGTGGTAAAAGATTTTACCGAGAAGGGCATCTTAGCAGGCACATCTTAGTTCATACAGGAGAGAAACCCTTCAGCTGCTCTGAGTGTGGTAAATGTTTTACCCAAAGAGGAAATCTGACCACACACATGTTAGTTCACTGTAGAGAGAAACTTTTCAGCTGCTCTGAGTGTGGTAAACATTTTACCCATAGAAGAAATCTGACCACACACATGTTAGTTCACAGTGGAGAGAAACCCTTCAGCTGCTCTGAGTGTGGTAAACGTTTTACTGAAAGAGGAAATCTGACCAGACACATGTTAGGTCACAGTGGAGAGAAACCCTTCAGCTGCTCTGAGTGTGGTAAACGTTTTACTGAAAGAGGAAATTTGACCAGACACATGTTAGGTCACAGTGGAGAGAAACCCTTCAGCTGCTCTGAGTGTGGTAAACGTTTTACCAAAAGAGGAAATCTGTCCACACACATGTTTGTTCACAGTGGAGAGAAACCCTTCAGCTGCTCTGAGTGTGGTAAACGTTTTACTGAAAGAGGAAATCTGACCAGACACATGTTAGTTCACAGTGGAGAGAAACCCTTCAGCTGCTCTGAGTGTAGTAAACGTTTTACCGAAAGAGGAAGTCTGACAAGACACATGTTAGTTCACAGGGGAGAGAAAGCCTTCAGCTGCTCTGAGTGTGGTAAGCGTTTTACCGAAAGAGTAAGTCTGACCAGACACATGTTAGTTCACAGTGGAGAGAAACCCTTCAGCTGCTCTGAGTGTGGTAAACGTTTTACCGAAAGAGGAAATCTGGCCAAACACATGTTACTTCACAGTGAAGAGAAACCCTTCAGCTGCTCTGAGTGTGGTAAAAGTTTTACCCAAAGAGGAAGTCTGACCAGACACATGTTAGTTCACAGTGGAGAGAAACCCTTCAGCTGCTCTGAGTGTGGTAAACGTTTTACCCAAAGAGAACATCTGACCAGACACATGTTAGTTCACAGTGGAGAGAAACCCTTCAGTTGCTCTGAGTGTGGTAACAATTTTAGACAAAAGGGGGATATGAAGAGACACAGTAAAGTTCACAATCGGGAGAAAGCAAAAAAAGTCTAATCTGACACTTCACATGTATCCCTCCTTGGCAGGCTGCCCAGGTATGTTTTCCACCTTTACCATCAGCATTTAAAACAAACTAGTAGACGATTGATCTCCTTAGCTCTGTACCCCTTGAATACAGGTCGCAGGTCTGGACACTCTGTAGGTAACCAGAGAGAGAACAAAGAGAGGGATCTCCACTGTGAAGACTCTTTGAATGCCTATTTAACTTTGTAATGGCATTAACCCAGAAACCAAGTTAACAAGGCCCCAAGTGCACTTGGTATCTGGCCCTTTTAGTCACTTTTTTTGTTGGGGGGGGGGGCACAAAAAATGTCTCATCCTAAAGAAAACAGGAGAAGTTTAAGAACCACTGGCTTTAGAAGACATGGGTCAGAAGACAATAAGAATACCTTCTCATGAGCACAGGAAACGTCTCTTGGTTTCTGGTGTGCACCTGAAACTTATTTAATCTTTTCTGCCAGTTTTCCCTTAGGGGCTCCGTTTCTTTATGAAGTAAAGAAATCCAAATCTCCAACATGAGAATAAAGGGGAGGTCTGAGCAGACTCTGTCAATAACTGTCCTTAAAACAGCTGGTGCTGAACCATCTTGTTCAGTTGTCTGTGTGTTGGAGTTCTTCTTGGTTTTCAGTCTCTTGTTTGTCTCCATTCTGTCTGATGCCTAAAGTCTTGACATTTTGTCTTAAACGTGTGAACTCTTTCATTTGTTCTGTGTTTGACCTACGGATTCTTCTTCTGTAAACCGTTATCTCCTGTCTACTTTTATTGTGTCCTGTCTAAGTTTATTTTGATAGAACCAAACCAATGAGATCCAACCAAGCCTTCACTATCAGTTTAGATGCAGAGAACCAAAACTCTTGTCTGTCAGCAACAGTGACAATACCTACGTATTGAATGATATTATTGATGACGAAGGCGGCCGTAGGAGAGCGGGATGCTGCAAGCATTTGTGACACCACCCGTATCCTTGACTCCACACGGAAGAAGAGGGAGCTTGTGTACGTGTAAGGGAATTCTGATAAAGTTGTTTTATATAGCAGAAGCAATCTGGATTAGAGAGGGGGGAAACTGGATTTGCATCTCAGGATTTCCTGAATCACCTCTCTGTGACTGACCAACTGGTAATTAGCATCTCTATTAAGAACATTGTGATTTCATTTGCTCTGCTGTTGATGTTTGATTCTATTGTGTGGAGGTATGGGTGCCTTCAGGTAGACGTTCTGCTGTTGATTGTCTGTGGGTGTGGTTGCTGTCTGTACTGTTCATTGTGTTGAAACATCAGAAAGAGTTATGCAATTGTTGAATGTGTTTATTTTTGTATTACCTTTAATCCATTTATCATTTAATCCTTATATCATAGAATCATAACTGCTTTTGATTGCTTTCACATGTACCATTATTCATGCAAGCATTTCTTTATTAATCATGTACCTATGGTGAGATAATCCTGTAATTTGGTAAGCCCTGTGCATTTGCTAAATCAAGAAAAGAAGTGACTATCTTATCACTCTGCCTGACTGCACCTGTGAAAGTAGGGCAGAGTGTAACAGAAACGAACTTGCTCGTGTGAGTGTCAGACGCCTCAGTTTGAACTTTGTAAGGTGATGTGACCTCAGCTCTTGAGAGTTCAGATGTCGTATGACACCTTACTAAGCTTTTGAGAGTTCTGAGTTGGATGAACCTGCATGTTCATGTTTTTTCAGGGTTCCAGACAAAGAGACTGATTGGATATAAAGACTCTTTGAAATGTTGATCAGGAGTCTTTTCTGCTCTTGCTAACAGACTCCACGTGGCTCTGAATCTTAAAAACTCCCGTCTTGGGACTTAGTCTCTGAGACTGAAACCTTTGAAAAAATGTAAAGTGTTCACGCACTCGGTTTTAAACTTTTGAAATCTTATTTTTTACTTTCATTCTTCATTTTATATTTTTGTCTTTATTGATTTGTATTTGAGTTTTAAAAGACTTTGTCAGATTTTTTACCTTTTTGAATTTTCAATAAATTTCATAAAATCTCTTGAAATCATTTTTTGACTGAGTCTCTTCACGACGCCCCGTGACCCTCGGAGTGTAAGTATGAGACCTACCACACCACGACACACGTATACTGACCTTTACTCCACACCTCATACACACCTAGCATCCAGTTGAGGAGGGTTGCAGTTAAGGGTTGTACTTGAACCTAATTATCTTAGAAAACGGGTGTTAGGCAGTAAATCCTAAAGACAAGGCGGTTAGATGAACCGTTCCTTCTTGACTGGGCGTTAGATCATTTCTCCATAAGCTCCGGGGCTAGGATATAGTAGACTAGCAGCTGGAAGGGAGCAAGTCCTCACTTAGTTCTAGGAAAGAGTAAACTAGTCAACTAGAAAGGTGATGAACTTCTGTTAGCTATAGGTAAAGTTATTCACCCATTCATGCATGTCCAGGACATGTAACAATTGTTTAAATGTTCTGTGATGTAGGAGACTGTAGGAGAGTTTGTATCTATTTAAAGTCAGTGAGAGCTACCCTTCTGGAGAGAACCATGTCCAATGTCTTCTCTCCGTGATCACGTTAATTAAAGCCTCTTCAATCATATCACATCGGGTTCTTATTTCTTTTGAGAACTAGCAATTCTCATATTTTTGGAAGACATTTCTCTCACATACGGTAACGCCCAAATTATATTTCCTGAGTCTTCGCCTACTGTGCGCACCGAGCAAACATGAAGTACGGGAAGGTTTACCCTGCAACATTGAAAGTGGACACTCAGCGGAGAGACGAGGGCATTTGACTCGTCAAAAGGCAGCAGAGCGATTCGTCCACAGGGAATACCCAGACTTATTCACGTCACTTGGATATAACCATTCTGTTGATAGAACACTGGCTAAAGGAAAACAGACATTTGATTGATTCACTTCTGGGTTATCAACTTTATCAAAAAGTCCAATAAGAAGAATAAAACATCAACAATATGAACAGGGACATAAGGCAGGAAAACTTTTAGCCTGGCAGATCAAGAAAGAGGATATAAATATGGCAATATACACCATCAAGAAGGAGGACACGTTCACCACTATTCCTAGAGATTAACGAGGCTTTTTTGAGCTACTATCAGTCCTTCTATACTTCACAAGGGTGTAACCCTGAGATTAGAGAGTCATTTTTGGAGAGACTCGATATGCCAGAACTATCAGATGACATTACAGAAACACTAGAGGGCAGTGTTACAAAAGAGGAGCTCATAAAGGTTTTTAACATGCTTGTCTCAGTTAGGGTGCACTCACACTAGCAAAGTTGCCCCATACCGTGCTTAAGCAAAAATAAGAACAACCAAAAAGGCTGCTTCACTGTCTGTATTCATTTCTTATATTGTAGCATGATACAAGAAAAGAACATCGTAACACCACTCAATACTTATCCAATGTACACATGTATACACACATTTACATAAGCCTTCTATGTTTACAGGAACAATATATGAATGTATGCATTAAATATATTCATACAAAGAATACATGCATTATCCCCCTCCCATTTCCCCATCCCTCCCAGGTAAGCACCAAGCCCCCTCCCCTTCCCCTCATCCCACGACCAACCATCCAAAAATAAATAAGGCACCAACAAACAAACAACAAAATAAGTACAAACAAACAACAACAACATTAATAATCATTCAATAATTGGGCGTCTTCTATCTATTTAACACATCTATCTTGTGAATCAGATAGAGGTCTTCACTTGTTCTAAGATGTGATTCCAACTCTCTCATGTATGTTGTTTTGCACCATTTAATCTTGCTGTAGAAAGCTCAAGTGATACAGTGTCAAGGACTTGATGTTTCCACTGAACAAATGAAAGAGAGTGTGGGGGCTGCCATCGGAGTGCCAACATTTCTTTTGCTACTGTACTACCGACCAGAAACGTCTTTGGCTTGTATTTGGATTTAATACATCACCATTATCATTGAGGAGCATCAATTTAGGACAACAAGGAATATTTGTTTGTAATGCTTCAGACAGATATTTAGGAACTTGTTCCCAAAAATATTGAACTGGGGGACACTCCCACATCGTGTGTAGGAAAGTGCTAATTACATTCATAGAGCAAAGTGAGCAATTGGGTGAGGTTGTTCATTTCATTTGATAGTGTTTTTGGGGTGTTAAGTAAGCTCTATGTGCAACATTAAAATGTATCAGTTGATGAGTTGGGTTTCAAGATGCTATACTAATATTTCTCCAAACTTTGGTCCAGTTGATGTTGCGGCCCTTGAAAGGGACCAGCTGTTCATCGATGCATATGTCCCTCCCTGGGTTAAACAGCTTGGGGAGGCAGGTGCTCCACAGGTCCTTTCTCTCCTGCGACGGTCTGGCCGGGACAGTCTATCATCAAACCGCAGGGCCAGATTGATTTGCAGAAATCTCTTCTGAGATTGTTGCTTCAAACATTGCACGCCCCGTCGCATTGTCCCACAGGCTCGAGGTTGCCTCGTGCTGTGACTTGACCATGCCCGTACCCCAGGTACGCCTGCAGCTCCTCCTCACTAAGATCCTTCCAATCATTTGCTGACCTCCTCCTCCCCTGCAAGTGCAGGATTAGCTGCAGGATGTCCTCAGGGAAAAGAAGTTCAAAAGCAGTCTCAGGGCTGCTGATTCTGGCAATCGAGTAGTGAGTCGGCACTGGGGTCAAGATGGGAGGGGGAAAGAACCGCAGGGTCTCTTCATGTGTTGGAGACAAAAGGATTTCCCCATTTTTGGATCTCCAAGGAGAGGTGTCGTCCTCCATTGACTCTTCTTCCTCCTCCTCCTCCTCCTCCTCTGAGCTGCAGGACCCCGCTGTGCCTGGCAGAAATTCCTCCCCTGATTCCTCCTGCCTCCCAGCAGAATCCCCACTGCTTGTTACATCCTCAGTAACATCCTCCTCACTTTCCTCAGAGGACTGCAAGACTGCAGCTAGAACCTCTTCTGGTTTTAGTCCTCTCCTCATGGCTGTCTGCTAGAGAAATGACCAGCCAGACAAGGCTGCAAACTATCCTCCTCGCAGACTTCAAAGATGGCCCTGCGTAAATATTCTATACCACGAATCCAATAGGAGAGAGAAGGCTCTCTCTTTTGATAAACAAAGGACACAAACTGAGCCCATTTTGCCTTTGATGACTCGAATTTCACACACACACACACACACACACACACACACACACACACACACACACACACACACACACACACACACACACACACACACACACACTATATTATTATAATGGGAGTAGGGGGCTCAAATCAGGCCCATCTACACAAATGTGGATCTCCTATTCTATACACCTTGCAAACAAGGTGATCATGGAATTTTAAAATGAATAATAAAAAAACATCCTGGCCAAGTTTCATCCAATTAGCATTAAAATTGACCGATATATTGAGAATCAAAAATGAAAAATACTCAAAATGTAGACGTTTGGGCCCTAAGGTGCTTCAAGGGTTAATCCTGTGTAAAAAAGTATCTATCCCTTCAGAAGAGAGTTCACCCTCTGAGGTATATCATTTGTTGTTAAATGTTTTAAATCTGAGATTAATTGATTTAGGATCAGTAAGCAGCTCTTCACATTTAATGGTTGCAGTATTTAAAAGATGGTCGCTATTACGTAATTTATTGGCCAAAAAATGGCGAGGTGGACTTCCATGGAAGTTTTGGTTGACTCTGACTTTTGGCAAATTGTGCTCTTTCCCTAGTGAGGGTATTTAATTCAGTCTTCACCTTGTTGTGTGGAGGATACATGTTGGAGTAGTTTTTTTGTTGACAGAGCTCTAAGACAGATAACAAGTTTTCTAATTCAGAGATCTTTTTCAATTGTAATTTATTCTGACCCGAGGCTAAAGCAGTTGTATTATTTCTAATAAAACCTTTAGTGGCAGCCCAGAGTACCAGAAAATCATCAACTGAATTTGTATTGATCATTAAAAAATGACTTAGTTCAGATTCAGATTGTTCACTTGAGTTTTGATTGTCCAGTAATGAACAGTTAAAGCGCCATCTGGTGGCTTTTCTCTTAAGTTGGGAGAATTGAAGTTGACAGGAGTAGGCATGATGATCTGATAAGCTCATGGGTCGAATGTCAATTCTTTTAACAGAAGAAAATAATGATGACGATACCAAAATATAATCAATCCGAGAAAAGGACTGATGTCTGCTGGAATAAAAAGTCAATTCTTTGGTGCCAGGATTATGGACACGCCAGGTATCAATAAGGTTCAAATCAGATAACAAGTGTCTTAATGCATTTGAAGACCTGGAGTTGTAATTAACTGCCTTACATTTGTCCCACATATGGTCTACCACAGCATTCATATCTGATCCAATAATCAGTTGAAAATCATTTAGCTCCATCAAAACATTGGTCAGTAATTGAAAGAAATGTGAGTCTTAACAATTAGGTGCATAAACACTGAGTAAAGCCCCTCAACTGGGCAGCCATATTAATCTGGGTTCAGCAGCTGCAGCCTCAGGATAAGGTAGCTATATCAATAGCAAGTAGTTGGCTGTATTACCCACAACAGGTCATCCTGTCATTAGTGAATCATGAGCCGCAGCCCAAACACCAGTGAGGCATGCTGTAGTGTCAAATTTAGGAGAGTCCCATACTCAGGCCTGGGCCAGAAGTAGCCTAAGCTGGGACTCCAATATAAACACAACATTTTGTTGCTCTAAGTCTGAGTTGTCATTTAGGTAGAGTCAGAGTGTTTAAAGTTTGCAGAGTGTTCCTCAAAGTCAGGACCAGAAGACAGCAAAGTCTGTGATCATAAAAGCTTTATTCATCTTTACAGAATCCAAAAGCAGTGAGTCCCTCAGCTGAAAGAACTGACACAATCATCAAAAACATCCATATCTAAACCCTTCGATAGAGGCGTGGAGAAAAAACTTCTCTACGCCTTTTTTCCTTATCTCCCGTGGTTGGCATGATTTTTATTGGTGGTCAAAGACGTCACTCTATTAGACCCTCCTAGGGGCAGTTGTTTTTCTCATCCTACCTAGTCCGTCGTCGGATCCTTATCAGTCTTTTTGGCCAGGTGCATGGCCCTAATTGGGGTCCTAGATACTTTCAAGTTGGTCTGTCGTCCGCTGCTCCTGCTTACAGAGCGGGGACTCTACAGGCTGAGCTGTTGTTACCTCGGCCTGTGAGTCTGCTTTCTCAAGGCCCTCAGATATGTATGTCTACAGGAAAAAGACACCACAATGCAAAGAGTGAATTGGGTGGCAGGAGATAAGAGGGGTAATTAAAAGAGTGAGTTAGGGTCAGCATCTGCATGATTGGTATGTCATGTAAACATTGATATTAAGGCCTCAGACACATTTTGGGGGTTTCAAGACAGGAGTGTGAAAGGTCCCACAATCCAACCACTTGGATAACGTGTTCAAAAGTGAGCTGGGGGCTGCAGGGCTCGAGGCCGCAGCCCAACAACTGGTTGCTCAAATTAGAGTCTGTTTGGGTTCACAGACTCAGGACTGGAGGTAAAAGTCCAGAGTTAATCTGGAGCCACAGCGCCATGACTGGGGGGCAAAGTCAAGACAGAGTCTGGTGTCAGGCCCTTGAGTCAGAGTGTGTAGGGGGGTTAGGCTGCAACACTTTGCATCCATGTCAAGAGTGAGTTTGGAGTTGCAGCCTCTGAGGGGATATTTTTAACCAAATGCTAGCATGCAAGTTCAATGAATAATGTCTCAACTGGGCAGCCAGTTCAACAGCAAGTAAGGGGCTGGGGTTCAAATGGACTTGGCTTTCACTGGGCATTGGACAAGAACCCTTCTTGAAATCAGGTCACATGTCAGCCAATTGCTTTTATACTTCAGGTTCATACCAGCAGTTACTGTCTCATGGAGTCTTCATTCATTGCCCTTAGATCATTTTACATTGTGAACAGCTCATGTTGCAGGATTATTATTAGTGATGTAGTTGAACTCCAAACAGCTGAATTGACTTTGTGCATTGCAGATTTGTACTTTTATAAGCTAGATAAAAAACCCAGCAATGATATTGTGCAGCCCTACTTTAAAAACATACAAGTCTCAGTGTGAGAAGAAGTTCAAAGCCCTACATGTGTCCTTCTTTCTGCTAAGACCACTGCTCAGGGGTTCAACATGAGCCACCAATGAAGCACAGCTAAGCAACAGTATGAAACGACTTCATTACAAGAATCTTCTTCAGTGCTGCAATAGGACGTGATGATATTTGAGGTAAGGATAAGGACAGGCTACATCAAGCACAATAGTTACTCTTTGCAGTATTAACACATCACCTGCAGCTTTTTATGAATATTTCTGAACTGACTTTGAGCAACTTCTGAACTCTTTATATTGTTGGGTTTTGTTCTATGTATCATATTTGATATAGTGTTAAACAGTGAAACTACTTTGACTTGTTGTCTTTTCCTTTGTATTTGTACTATAGACCCATTTTTCACTTTAGTGTGGAGTCCACTTCAAAAAAGCTGCAAATATTCACACAGAGTTGTTCAATCTATTCTCACAGACTCCTTCTCAAATGTTGGCTAGATTGTTGTTGGAGTTAAGTTACACTACAGCCCATGTTGTGAACAAATAAGACAGCATATATACACTTATTAGATCACTTACAATTGCCATCAACAGGGCAGAGGCATGATGGGAAAAACGATGAATTTGTGAATTGACACAAACTTGCTCCAGCACATAAACATGTAAGAGTATCAGTTGAAGGACACTTGTGTGAAGAAAATGTCCAGTGTAGGTCAAAGTCAAAAGATGTTTGAAGTTGTTAGCACATAACTACACATACTGACCCGATGCACCGTTAAAGTCATGGCATATGAACCTCTCACAATGATTTGTGGCATATAACAAATGTTTGTGATTGTTAACATGTGAAGAAGTAAGTCCTGATAAGTGAAGGGATGAACATCCTTTACCTGGGTAAATCCATCTCACCTTCTAAGCTTTCACTGGTGTGTCTGCACTTTCTGTCAGCTGATCAGAGAAGTCAAAAGAAACCCATGACTGTGGAGCAGTGGTGATAGGCGATGCTCTGTCCAGGCGCCGGTTAACACTGACCTGACTGACCACAGAATCTGGGCTTGTTATGAGCTGCGAGGGTTCTGGAATGACGCGTCAAAGGACCAAAGGACCAAAGCACAGAATGTTTACTTTGGAATACATGGAAACCTGTCACTTTATATGTCGCCATGGAAACACACAAGCAGGAAATCCTGTTATGGTTCCATTTACACAACAAGTGCTTCTGAAAACAAGAAACAAACCAAGTCTCTGTTTCATGAGTGAATAGTTCAGTCCTGTCTCTACAGTCAATACACAAATGTACTAAATCAGTTCCTGATACACCAATATTACACCAACGATCAGTGCTCTGAAAACTCCACCAACTGTAGCATCCTGGCTTCACTTTTATTCAAGAAATAAATAAACAAGTCTGCTTGTAGGTGAAATATGAATAAATGAAAGCAGTTACTTTCAATGCAAATAAGCAAAGTTTTATGATTGATGACGAGTCAGGTTACCGTGGGAACTGGATAGCACCAAGACCAATGAAGAGTCGTTCTCCTCTTAGCAGAAAATGTCTAAAAAGCAGTGAAGCAGCAAAAAGGAAGCCAAAGAGAGAAATGATAACAGAACAAATATACACACAATTGAAGTGTTTGTTTCCATAGACCATTTAGTTCTACACACTGAAGGCTATAATGCATTTCTATTGTTTCTTCTAACAACATGTGGAGTAAATCCAGAATGCCAGATGACATCTACAGGTGTTGTCATTCAGTTTGTGATCAAAGGCTGCAGCAGGTTTGTGCCCAGTGGCCTCTGCACTCTTCATTCATCCCGTGCATGTTCAGGTGTCATTGAGATGTTCTTGATTTTGTATTCTGACTGCAGGATTCTTATTAAGGGTTAAAGGTTTTCAGTGAAATCAACCTGGACCTGATCTGACTGTGGTCGCTCTGCATCAGGATCTGCTGAACTCCTTTTCTTTACCAAAGAGACTTTAGACACTCCACACTAAATAACACAAGTAGATGAAAGTCTTTCTCCCTCTACATCACTTTATTTATTACAAGGACATTTTTACACAGTCCTGTGGAGATGATGTGGACTCCTTGGTGGATGTTACCTGCTCATATGTTGTCTTCTGCAGGGATATGATCATCCCCTGTAAGCGTGTTAAGATGTATCCCAATAATAAACCGTGGGTTACCACATCTGTTGAGTCCTGCTTAGAAAGGAAGAGACTTGCTTTTAAAGAGGGATCATCATCTGATCTGCATTCAGCTACTAAGGAGCTGAAGACTGACATTTTAAAAGCAAAGCTGAACTACAAGTCAGAACTGGAAAACAAGATGGCTGCAAACAATCTTGGCTCAGCCTGGACAAGTTTGAAAACCATAGCAGGCCTCCAAAATACAGAGCAGAGCACTCCTGTCATTTTATGATCTTAATTGCTTTTACTGTCGTTTTGATACACTTGATTTTAGCAATGAAATTCATGAACTGAGTCATAATCTTAAGGACAATCAGCACTTTAACATTCGCCTTAAGGATGTTGAAAAAGCCTTCCTTTCTGTAAAAGTAAACAAAAAACATGGCCCCGACAATATCTGTGGATGTTTACTGAAAACATGCGCAAAAGAGCTGAGTCCCGTATTTCACTGTATCTTTAAAAAGTCCTTGCAAACACAACATGTCCCCAATCTCTGGAAAGATGCTGTGGTTGTCCCTGTTCCTAAATTCAGTTGCCCTAAGACCCTGAATGATTTCAGGCCAATTGCTCTGACCTCAATTTTAATGAAAACTTTGGAGAAACTGGTCAGGTCTGAGATTCTGAGGCTAACTGAACATGCACTGGATCCCATGCAGTTTGCATATAGGCCTCACAGAGGAGTGGAGGGCGCTACAGTTACTCTGCTTAACATGCTTTTCAGATATCTGGATGGTAACGGGACTCATGCTAGACTTTTATTTGTGGACTTCTCCTCCGCTTTCAACACAATCCAGCCCCACATCTTAATCAGGAGGCTTCTTGATCAGTTTGACCTGAGCAAAAATCTGGTGGGCTGGATTCTTGACTTCCTAACCAATAGGACACAGAGAGTTAGGGTAAATGGGACTCTGTCTGACCTAAAGTGTACTTCCCCTGGCTCCCCACAAGGGTGTGTGCTGTCACCCTTATTGTTTATTCTTTACACAAATATGTGTCAGAGCAGATCTATTGTAAAATATGCCGATGACTCTGTTGTTGTAAGTCTACTTCAAGACAATGAGTCTAGTCACGGCCCGGTTATTGCCCAGTTTGTTCAGTGGTGTGAGGAGTCTTACCTCCAGTTGAACATATGTAAAACTAAAGACATGATTATTGATTTTAGGAGGAAAACTCACGTCACCGATGCCACAGTAATTAAAGGTCAGACCATTGAGTATGTGCAATCTTACAAATATCTTGGGACTGTCATTGACTCAAAATTGAACTTTGAAGCTAACTGTGGGGCGGTGTGTAAAAAGGCTCACCAGCGTCTGTAGTGTCTAAGAAAACTGTCGTACTTTCACGTTGATCAAACCATAATGACAATGTTTTATCGTGCTTTTATTGAGTCAGTCTTGTCTTTTTCTTTGGTGTCATGGTTCGGTCAAACATCTTTAAAAGAGAAAAACTCCCTTAATCAGATTGTTAAATGGTCCAGTCGTCTTATTGGTGAGTCACAGCCCTTCCCAGCGTCCCTGTACACAAGGCAGTTGCAGCGGATAGCTACCGCAATTTTAAATAATGATTCCCGCCCTTTGCACAGTGCTTTCCAGCTCCTCCCCTCTGGACGGAGGCTCCTAGTCCCAAGGTGCAGAACAAAGCGGTACAAACACAGCTTTGTTCCTGCTGCTATCACAGTACGGAACAAGCTGTAGTGTTTGCACATACACTTCATTTATTTATTTATTATGGTCAAAACGTACTTGTACCCTGCCTGGAGCGATTAATTACTTGTGTTTCAATTGATCTTATCGATGGGGACTTCTCTCCCACCTATGCCCTGATAGGTGCAACCTTGAGTGAACCTTGAGTGCTTCTATTACTTTTGTACCCTTTTTAGTTACTTTAAACTTTTTAGGTTTTTATAATGTTTTAGTAGATCTCCTTCTCTTTTATGGGTCACCCCTCTGCTCAAAAAACCCACACTGAACCCAGCCCAGGTTGAAAACTACAGACCGGTTTCTCTTCTGCCCTTTCTGTCAAAAGTACTTGAGCGCACAGTCTTCAAGCAAGTCTCAGAGTTTCTGTCTAAAAACAATCTGTTTGATCCAAATCAGTCAGGCTTTAAGCGGGGCCACTCTACTGAAACTGCACTACTCTCAGTAACAGAATCGCTAAAGGCGGCCAGGGCGGCAGGTCAGTCATCAGTTCTACTACTCCTAGATATGTCTGCTGCCTATGACACAGTCAACCATCAAATCCTCCTTTCCACGCTCTCTGAGCTTGGCATCTCAGGATCCGCCCTTTGCTAGTTCGAGTCCTACCTCTCTGGGCGATCCTTTAGAGTGTCGTGGAAGGGAGAAGTGTCCAAAGCCGACAGCTTATCCACAGGGGTACCTCAAGGGTCAGTGCTTGGTCCCCTCCTCTTCTCCATATACACAAGCTCACTTGGTTCGATAATCCGCTCTCATGGCTTTTCATACCACTGCTATGCTGATGATACCCAGCTCTTCTTGTCATTTCCACCAGACGATGTCACAGTCTCAGCTAGAGTCTCGTCATGCCTCACCGATATCTCTAAATGGATGAATGAACGGCACCTTCAACTCAACCTTTCAAAGACTGAACTCCTTGTCATCTCAGCCAGTCCCTCTATGCAGCCACAGATCAATATCCAACTTGGAACAACCAAACTCATGCCCACAAAGTCTGCCCGGAACCTGGGTGTCATGATTGATGACCAGCTAACCTTCAAGGTTCAAGTAGCCTCGATTGCCCGATCATGTCGTTTTGCCCTGTACAACATCAGGAAGATCAGACCTTACCTGTCAGAACATGCTACACAACTTGTGGTACAGGCTCTTGTGCTATCACGCATAGACTACTGCAACTCTCTACTGGCAGGTCTTCCTACATGCACAACCAAACCTCTGCAGATGATACAGAACGCAGCAGCACGACTGGTCTTTAACCTTCCAAAAAGAGCCCATGTCACTCCGCTGTTCATCTCCTTACACTGGCTCCCAGTCACTGCTCACATTAAATTTAAAACTCTGCTGCTCGCCTACAAAACAGCAACAAAAACGGCTCCTCCTTACTTTAACTCTCTATTTCAGGTCTACACTCCCTCCCGTCCACTACGCTCTGCCAATGAAAGGCGTTTGATCCAACCTTCACAACAGGGTCCAAAGACGAGGACTAGACTCTTCTCCTCTGTCGCCCCCCGGTGGTGGAATGAACTTCCAAACTGCATTCGATCTGCAGAGTCCCTCTGTACCTTTAAGAAAAAGCTAAAGACCCAGCTCTTTCAGGAATACCTACTAACTTAGCTTAATGATGATGATCTCGATAGTATTGATGTAATGATGGTAATGATGATGGTTTTTGTTTTTTTGTTTTTTGTTTGAAAACGACGAAGTATAAGATGGTTTATATACTGATTAGAGTCTCAGACTGGCAGTTCATGTTGTGCCTTGCCTCTGGGCAATGCCTTTCAGCACCTGTGTGTCCAATCGGACTCAAAGCTGATCGTTCTTCCTTACTGACATTGTTCCTTTATTTTTCCTTGATCCTTGCTTGTGTTGTTCTTACTCTCTGATGTACGTCGCTTTGGATAAAAGCGTCTGCTAAGTGAATTGTAGAATTGTAGAATTATGTGTTGTTCATTGTTCCATTTGTCTTGTAATCTGTGTCATGATGGATGTCAATCTTGCTGGCTGCAAAGAAATCTACCTACGGGTACAAATAAAGTAACCTGAACCTGAAGGTTACACATGAGCTGTCTGAAGAACTTGTGCTACCCAACACAGAGGCCTCCAAGGAAACAGAGAGACAGAAAGAAGAGAAGATATCAGGAGAGAAGAAGGATCCTTACACTGTAACTGTTTCATATAAACCCTTTACATTCAAACGTCATAGCTGCTCCCAACTTACTGGTTCATATGTCAGCAACAAAACATCAATGTCAAAAAAGTAGACACAGATTTATGTCAATACAATTGTCTTCTATCCCTTTATAACAGCAGTTATACATCTGTTAGTCAATACATACTTATGAATACACATTAGTGATGTTGTTCACTTGGATTCCTTTGGATCACTTTAACCATTGAACAGGATTAGCATTTCTCTCCAGTGTGAATCATCATGTGTCTGGTCAGATTTCCTATTTGGTTAAAACTTTTACTGCAAACAGAGCAGCTAAAGGGTTTCTCTCCTGTATGAACTAACATGTGTTTGGTCAGATGCACTGTTTGGTTAAATCTTTTACCACACTCAAGGCATCTGAAGGGTTTCTCCCCGTTGTGCTTTGACATGTGATATGTCAGACTGGCCTTATGGGTTAATCTTTTCTCACACTGAGAGCAGCTTTAGCATTTCTCTCCTGTGTGAATCATCATGTGTTGGGTCAGATGTCCCTTACAACTAAACCGTTTACCACACTCAGAGCAACTGTAGGGTTTCTCTCCAGTATGAACTAACATGTGTTTGGTTAGGGCTCCTTTTTGATGAAATGCTTTACTGCACATAGAGCAACTGAAGGGTTTCTCTCCTGTGTGAACTAACATGTGTGTGGTCAGATGCATTGTTTGGTTAAATTTTTTCTCACACTGAGAGCAGCTGTAGGGTTTCTCTCCAGTATGAACTAACCTGTGTCTGTTCAGATGCTCTTTTCGGTTAAATCTTTTACCGCACTCCGAGCACCTATGTGCTCTCTTTCCAGTCTTTAGTCTCTTATGTTTTAAGTTTAATTCTGACAGATCTCCTCTTGTCTCTCTCCAATCATCACTGTCATCAGTCTCAGGTTCATAAGAGTCTTCAATCTTGACCTCAGCCTCTGGTTGTAAACGTCTCTCTGGATCTGAGTACCTCTCTGGTTCTGCTCCTCCACAGTCCTCTCCATCAACTCCTGTTTCCATCTGTTCAGTTTGTCTCTGATGAAGCTGTGAGGACTGAGGTTTCTCTTCATCATCTTCACTCTTCACAGAGACAGGAGTGAAGGGGAACTTGGTGGTATCAGCCTCCTCCAGTCCTTGAAGCTGTTCTTCCTCCTGACTGCTCCACAGTTCCTCATGTTCTTCTTTAACGTGTTGGGGCTTAGTGTCCTCCTGGTCCAGAATGTGGCTCCACTCCTGCTGCTCAGGTGGAAGCTCTTCTTTACTCACCAACAGCTGCTGGACATCTGCAGGACACAGTAAACAAACATTAACGCTACTTAGACTGCTTTTTGAATATTAATAAGGGCTGTCAAATGATTTCATTTTTAATGACTGAAAATCAATAGTTAATTGGAATTGATCACATTTTCCTCATGAATTCACTTATTTTGCATTTAAAAAAAGTTTTTCATGCTTTTATTTTGTAATTTTCTCTTAAAGAGGACATATTATCTTTTTATAACAGTCCCCTGTGGTCTAAATGAAACATCTGTGCTGTGGTCAAATATAACATGAATCAAGCACCAGAGGAGGTTTGTGACCCTGTAGAAACCAGCTCTCTCAGAACGCTCTGTTTTGGTGTGTGTGTCTCTTTAAATGCAATGAGCCCCCCTGAGTTTTTCCGGTAGACATCACTCCTCTGTAGCGAGAATAAAAAGGGCGGACCTGTGTAACCCAGGTTAATTAGTTGACTTTGATTTTGCCTCTTGTTTTTTTCTGTGCAAGGGGAGGGACCTCAGTGAACCTCCATAAATTATGATAAATCGGTTTTCATTTTATTTTGTATTCATTTATTTACTTCCCTATTTTTTCTTACAACATTCCATAACTTCACCTGAACCCCGTGAAATCTATCACCCAATCAGAGCTCAACCCACTTATCAAAAAGATCCGGTTCACGAGGTCACTCCCTCTCTCATCCAACTCATGGTGGCACAGCAAGGCGACAATTGTTTGGTTACCCAATACAGGAAAAGAGTAACTTCTATTTTTACTCAGCGGTGAGTTTGTATGATGTGTATAATGTTTGATTATTGTGATTAATGTTTGTTTTCTCCCGCGGGAATCGTGGAAGGCCATATACAGAACCCCATTACAAAAACAGCTAATTTAAGCCGCGGCTGTGTACGGTGGTTGCTGTTGAAGAAACGTGGCATGTATTTATTTTGTACTTATTTAACCTTTAGGATTTTAGAGTTTAATCCCATGTTTGTTCCCGTTTTATTTAAGTGAAAGTTAATGATTGTTTAATTTAATTCAATTTGATAAAGCTTTACTTTAAAGGTATATTTGTGTTAAGTTAAAATGATAGTTTTTTCAATGAGATATGGTACTGGACGTTTGATGAGATGAATTAGAGTTACTGTTCATTACCCTTTTTTTTTATAGGTAAGGTTTTATGTATGGACACAACTCTGTGATCAGGATGGCGAGCTAAGCTACGAGATCAACTCACCCCCCTGCTACAAGTGTGGTAGGAGTGGAAACAAACTTTCTGGAACAAAGACAGACATTGACTCTTTTCTCTTTTTGAACGGACCTTAAGAGCCTTTCCAGAGCGGAAAGAGGACATTTATTTGTGTATTGTTTTGTGTTTATTGACATTGTTTATTGTGAAATACAATAATTATTATTTAAACTTACCTGTGTTTGGATTTTTGTTGGTTTACACACACCTTGGCTCCTAGAGACGATACCTCATTTCTTCTTGTGTTAATTTGATTAAATGCTAATCTAAAGGCACTTTTAACATAGCCCACATGCTACACCTGCACTAAAATGTTGCCTCAGGCTGGAGGTGGAGTCCATGGGTGGAGATACCAGGGGAGGGGAGGGGATTTTTTTTTACCAGAATCCCACTGTGATGTCACAAGTTGAGAAAATTTGAAACAGAGCATTTTAATCTGTGTGGTAAGACTTTTGCAGACCACAGACATTTCATGCATTCATGTGGTGTCGGACACATCGGAAAAACGAGTTTGGTTGTTGTAAAATGCAGATGAACACCTGCTCAAGTCAGAACAACAACTCTGAAAAGAATGAGGTGCCCGACTTCCAGACTTGACGTCAGAATCGTCATCACATGGGGGACAAAATATGTTTAGTTCATGTTAACATACTTTTTATGAATTCACGTATTGACCATCAACTTTTTGCTCCAATATAACTTGTCACAGTTACATTTCTCTGATCTTCTTCTTCGTAGCATCAACGCTGTTTTCTCTGTTGTTACAACATTCTGACTTTCTGAACTGAAATCACGTGAACACACTGAAGTCGGAAGAACGACTTCCCAACTCGGAAACTTGGACCACCCGAGCAGCACCTGAATGCACCATTAGTGCACAGCGTTAAGGAAATGATTGAGCGGCATCACAGGTGACAGAGAGAGAGAAAAGAGACGAGAGAGAAAGACATAGAAGATAGAAACTTACCAACAAGCCAGTTTGAAGTGAAGCTTATCTAGCAGAGCAGAAAAAAGGATGTAGAGGGAGGAAAAAGAGAGCTTGTTGTCCAAGCTGACAAAAGTTACAACTTGTTTTTACAACAGTAGGCTACCGGCGGCACAGTGCTGCCCCGAAGTCCTGTGACGTCATTACCACAAGCTTACAGATTCCTGCAAGTGGAGACGGTGAAATAAAGAAACACACACAGAGACAAAGGAGATGAAGAGACATGAAAAGTTATACAGCGGCCTCACGCTGGCTCACTTCAGCTGTATGAGCCTGAAAAAGATACTGACTGTCTCCAGATTTATTCACAATTAACGGGAGTTAAGTTTGAAGAAATAACAACATCCTAGTGCAGATCTGTAAGAAATTAAAAGTCCAGATTTGTCAAGTCTGTCCTCAAGAGGAGAAGAATATAACTTTTAAAATGATTCTTTTTACAATAGAGATCAGATCGATCATTTCTGATGCGTTTCAGGAACTCAGGAAATCTAAACGCTCATCAGCTTTTCAGAAGAAGATGAAGAGAAATACACAGACAGAGAGGATGAAGAGAAATACACAGACAGAGAGGATGAAGAGAAATACACAGACAGAGAGGATGAAGAGAAATACACAGACAGAGAGGATGAAGAGAAATACACAGACAGAGAGGAAGAAGAGAAATACACAGACAGAGAGGATGAAGAGAAATACACAGACAGGGAGGATGAAGAGAAATACACAGACAGAGACAGAGAGGATGAGAAATATCAGAGTATCAGCTTGCAGTGAGGCGCTGTACTTGTTTCTGTAAATGGTAAACGTCATCAGTGCATGCAGACAGGCTTTCCTCCATACCTTTTACCGTGACACTCAACGTAGACAGCTCGGATGTAATGGACTCTCTGTATTCCTTTAGCTCGGACCTGGCTGCAGTAATGTCGGCTCTAATGACTGCCATTTCACTCTCCAACACAGCCCGGAGCTCAATCTTCAGAGTATCTATCAAATGTTTGCGCAGGGAGGACAGAAGCTCACTTTGAAAAGACTCTGTGTCCGTCGTAGATGCGGCCGCAGCTGAGTCTGCTTCTCCCCGGGGACTTTTTTCAGTGGAGGCCGCGGTCGGAGTAGGAGTTGAAGGCCTCGTGGTTAAAACACTTGTTTGTCTTCCTGTGGATGATTTAGCAGCCATGTTTTCACTTTGTCTCAGTACAATGCAACTTGAGACTGAGTTACCACCAAGTGTTCTTCTCAAAGTGAGACAAAAATGATGCTTTTAAAAGGTTGCTCTGCAGGGCTCTGAAACACGCTACCCGCTCTTCTTCTTCTTCTTCTATTGGTTTTCCGGCAGGCTGTACACTGTAGAGTGTAATGCTGCCCTCTACAGTCTAGGAGTGTGTACTTCATTCATATCTTCTGATACAGACCAGTAGCATGTAAGAATCTAAGAACTGCGCCCCCAGCAGATTGAAAGTTTGTATCCACAGAAAATATGGACTTAAAGGAGAAAGATGAGAGTCCCAGGTCAGAGAACTCCCTGAATAACTGACTTCTTTCATTCCTATATTTAACACAAACAAAGACAACATGACGGACTGTTTCCTCCTTTCCACACTGACACAGACCATCAGGGTGTTTACTGATTACCTTTAAAGAACTGTCCAGACCACAATGTCCTAACCTCAGCCTAGTTCAAACCACATCATCCTTTCTACAAGATTTTAGCAGTAGCCTCTTCTTTTTATTGATGGTTGCAGAGAGAAAACATGCAAAGGAGTCTCTCTTAAAACAGTGTATTGAGATGAATGTTCCTTTGGGGAAAGGTGAATGTTATAGTGTTTGTAAAGAAAAGTTAGAGTGTCAGTGGCAGAGAGAATGGGAAGAAGAGTGAAAGGGCAGGCAAGTGTGTCAGAATCACAAGCAGCTTAAAGGTGCATACTGCCCCCTACTGTACAAGAGTGTGTATCATCATGTCTCTTCTTGTGTAAGAATGAATAAAGAGCCCTCCTCTCTTATCCTCTCTCCTTCTCCCTCTGTGTCCAGTATTCCTCTCATATTCCATTCACGCCCTGTAGCTCTGATTTTCTCTTTCAGTCTCTCTCTCTCTGCATACTTAGAACAATGTAATAATATATGTTCTACATTTTCCTGAGTTCTGCGTCTTTCACACTCGTCCCTGTT
The DNA here is from genome assembly GCA_020745685.1 of Tautogolabrus adspersus. Lineage (NCBI taxonomy): Eukaryota > Metazoa > Chordata > Actinopteri > Labriformes > Labridae > Tautogolabrus > Tautogolabrus adspersus. The sequence goes on along the minus strand of CM036543.1, from coordinate 1,411,654 downwards.
CCTTTTCCCAGCATGGTGTCATTCAGCCCAGTATGACCTACCCTCAGTCTCATTATGATGATTTCCTCCCTTCTGTTCTTTCTTTAAAGCTCTTTGTGACAACTGATTTTTATATTTTATACAAACCCCTTCCTTTCTGATCGTCATCTCACATACCTCAACATCTTCTCTGTTTGAGTTTAATGACTGTATACTTTCTAAGATAGCTCGAGAGTCTGTGCATGCCACCACCCTATCTGGCCTGACCTCCTCCACCCACTGTAGACTAATAATGGCTGCCTCTCTCTCTGCAGTATACACTGATAGTTGATCTGATCATCTTTTGGAGATATACATTTCAAGTTCAGGTACACACCTCTTCCCACACATCCATGCTCATTCTTTGATCCATCTGTGTACATTTGGAGAAATAACTGTTCCTCAGGTAAACACTTGTTTTAACGCCCACTTCATTCACTCACCATTCTCTTTTCATTTTCAGGACACTCATGTCTATCTTTGGCTCAGTGTACAGCCATGGAGGAGCTCTACTCACTGGAGTGTGCTGGGTGAACTCTAAGGCGTCCATCCCATACGTTTCTGCACATTCATTCCTTGTCCACCCAAACCCACACCTCTGGAACCTGGAGTATTCCCAACAACTCTGGATAGTCTGTGTTGCAGGGTTGTCCTCTCCACTTCCTTTAAGCTTTACACAAGTGTGACTTTTTCTCTCCTCAGCTCTAGAGGTGTCTCGTCAGCTTCTATTAAAGTTGCATTAATGGAGGTTGTCTTAATAGCTGCTGTGCATACATGTAGTGCTCTGTACTGTAATCTGTCCACTTTCTGTGATGCTGACTTAGTTGCTGCTCTATATACAATACATTCATAATCTAGTGTTGATCTCACAAGAGCCCCAGATATTTAAATTCAGACGCCGTCTCCATGGGTTGATCATATAACGAGAGCTTCTCTCCCTCAATCTTTTCTTTATTCGTGACCATCAGATAGCATGATTAGCTTGTTGACATCTTGAACCCCCATTCATACGACCATTTCTCTACTTTCTTGATTGCTTCCCTGATGTTGTTACATGTGACACATTCCTTCCCCTCATCCATAAGGCCCCGTCGTCTGCATACAATGCTGATTTGATACATTGATCTAGTTTTACAAATATGTCATTTATCATAATGTCAAACAAATCAGAATCAGAATCGTTGTTTATGGCCGAGTACATTTAAGGAATGTGACTTGGTGTTTTGTTGTAAGAACAGTTAACAAAGGAAATAAATCTGAAACAGCAAGAACTTAAATCAAACAAAATATATGAAGCAATTACTCATATATATATATATATATATTAAAAACATGCCTGGATAGTGACAAATGGAGAATCAGGTATCAGAAGACAGATTATTAGAAGGAAAAAGGCAGTGTCATTTGAAATGAACATATTGACACTAGAGAAAGAACTCTGTAGTCTGTTACTAAATCACTATGAGAGCCGGTTGCATCATATTGTTTTATTCAGTGGATTCCACATTTACACACATAAATGGATCCTCTACATAGTTTAGTGATTGGCTGTCATATTCATGTTTATCTAGTTTCATTGAATCAAAGAGTGAACTCTTACCGTGGTCAGGGTTTATTGATCTTGTTTTATCTCACGTAAAAAGAGACTAAACTGAGGTCACGTAACTGAACAGTGATTTGAATCAACGCGTCTTCAGCTACAGACTGTCACGAGCTTGGAGGGTGGTAGAAAATGCCTTTGGCATCTTAGCCAGCCGTTTCCATGTCTTTCAAACAGCCATTAACATTCAAGACACTGTCAAAGTGGAGGACATCACTTTGTCCTGTTGTGCTCTGCACAACTTCCTGCGGACCGAGAGCTGTGACCTGTACATGGCGGGAATCGTTGACCAGGAAGGAGCGGATCATGACACTATCCCAGGAAGTTGGAGACAAGAACCTGAACTACGACAGGCCTCCCTGCCACACACAACCAATGTAACAACACGGGCCAAGCAGCACAGGGATGAACTATGCTGCTACTTCAATTCTGACCCTGGTGCTGTGCCTTTTCAGTGAGGCAAACTATAGGAAATGTGTGTGCCTATCATGTTCAGTTTGTTATCCTGTATGTCATGCACACTTGGAGTATTTGAAAATAAATGCCCACATGTGGGGGTTTGCTTTATCTCCTGCCTCTGCCTGATTGATGAAACTTTACAGTATACCCGTTTGGTTGTAGAGATAGTTGAGAGGTGTTTTTCTCAGAACTTTCCCTGAGTCAAACTAATGAATAACAAAGTATGTTGACCTTCAGTCAGACATGTTTGACACATTTGTGTATTTAATCTTTCATATTTTAGACTTTAGAAGTGATGTTTAGAAATGTAAAGTTACATTCTGGATGTATGTACAGTATTTCTTCTTATTTTATATATATATGTTTAGTGCTTATTTACTTTTGATTTATTCTTATATTCTTTTATTTGCTCTGATTACCTGCTGCTGTGACGCCACAGTTTCACAGTTTGGGATCAATAAAGTAAATCTATCTATAAGGAAGTTCCTCCTCAGGTTGCCAGTTTTGTTAATGAAGACATACCTACCTGCTTTATGTTTGTATTCCTTTTCATTGATATAATGTATGAATGAAGTAATTTGTATTCAGTAACTGAGTACTTAGTAAAGTGATCTGGCTCACCCCTGTCTGTTTCTCATGTTCACTGTTGTCTGAAATCACAAAATAAAATTGTGTTTTTGAATTATACTTTTGTGTCTGGTGTTCACTCTGTCAAAGAAGTGCTGTTGCAAATACTCTTTGTCAAAGTGTTTTATTGTCTGGATAACAAAGTAATAAAGCAGCATCAAAGATATACAATAAAAGAAATTACCAGTGGGTGAACTGGCTCTGCTCCACTAAATATTGAACAGCTCAGTTCAAGAGTTTTCTCCACAGAAGGTGGACTCTGTCAGGGGAGTGCATGTCCCTGCTGTAGCCTCACAGAAGCTGGACTCCTCTAGAGGGGTGCTGGGCTCCTTCAGAGGGGTGCTGGGCTCCTCTAGAGGGGTACTGGTCCTGGTCTCACTGCTGGTGCCATCAGAGGGCGAGTCAGAGTCAGCCAAATGTTCCTTTAAAAAAAATCACAATGAGGGTAATTTAATACCATGGATTCTTAAAACTGTTCCCCTAGCATCCATAACAATAGCAGAGGATTGTTATCGTTGGGTTAAACCCTGAAATCTGGGCCGGGTGTGGTCAGGTGTGAAGGGCCCAATGTGAACACAAGCTTCTCTCACTGTATAGACACTTTCTGATTATAAGGCTATGGCTGTATTCAGATGCTAAAAACACACTTCACAGCAGATTGTGGAAGATAATGTGAGAGTGAAACCAAGTTAACGTATGAAAGGCTACATGTGAATAGAGGCAGAAACCCCCACCTGGACAATCAGCGGCCACTCCTTGAAAAATCATATTTACATTTGTGTCATGTAGCAGATGCTTTGACCCAAAGAGACTTTAAATAAGTAAATGAAAGAAGCAATGAACAATGTTTTATTGTACTCAACAGAATACTTGATTTACTCTGATAACAAGATTTGAGGTGGTCTCCTTCCTCTTTGTATGGGGCTCCAAAAACTGCAGCCGGGTCAGGATCCACTGCTGCCTGCCAGTCGTTTGGGCTCCACAACTTCCAGATGGAGCAAGTGGCTTATAGTGGGTGTACTGGGTCCTCAGAGAATCCCACCTCTTCTTCAGCTCTTTCTCTGAGAGACAAAGACACATTTTTAAACATTGTGCCCACGTTGAAATCACGTCTGTATGCCGAGCCAGCAAAGGTTATTTTCAGTGCTGGATGAAGAACTCAGATATTCTACGTCAGTAAAAGTAGCATTTCCACAGTGAAGAAAAACTCACACAAGCAGAATCATACAAGGAGTCAGACATCAAAATGTTAGTCAAAAGTACATTTTTATATGGTAACGTTAATACTCAATGTTTTTCTTCTCGTGCACTGATTGGTTTAGCTGAACAGCCAATCAGAAAGATTCTTTTCAACAACTGCCGTTTCGATTCAACATGTGGAATCGGCTGAAAAAGTTAGACGGGGGCCGACGGGTAGAGACGGAGCTGTACACACTGCAAAAACTACGACCGCTCACATACGGTCCAACTATAGGACCAACGGCAGACGATCTGCTTGGTGGTTCAGGGCCTTTATTGGGTCTTGCTGTTTCCAGTTTCCTCTTTCTTTTTCCATTTTAACTGCTTATTTATGACCCATCTTGTTTTTAGGTAACGGGAAGTTTCCAAAGTGGAAGAGAGGAAGCCATAATTACACGTCTCAGAATAGGACACACAGGATTAAATCAAACACTTCATTAAGAGGAACACCTCCAACTGTTCATCCTGCAACAAAGCAGAAACAGTCCAACATTGCATTATAGAAAGTCAGCTGTATGAGCGGGAAAGAGAGAGACTGAGGGAAACATTTCAGAAACTGAAGAGTCATTTTACACCAGGAAATCTTCTCTGAGGAAAAATAGACCAAACTTAAAGTTTCATAAAGTTCATGAAAAGAAAAACAGGGTTGATACACAGAATTTAGTGGGCTGTTTGTGTATATATATACAGTATATGTATATATTATTATAGTTTTCCTATGCCAGAATTCTGATCCTCACTCCAGTTCAGCAGGTGGCGGTAATGCACCAATAAGCTGGTTTGACAACCGCCATAAAAATCAAAGAAGAAGAAATAGAGGAAGTAGCGTTTATTTCCGGTTCTTTCACACATAAACCACGTGTTTGCAAAGCTAGGTGATCAGAGTAAAGTTATAAAGACGTCAGCATTGAGTTCTCCTTGTGTGAGTCTTGGATGTGTGTCAGATGTCCGGGTTTCAGGATCTTAAAGAGCTCTTCAGTCGGCGGCTGCTCGCTGCGGTTATCAGAGATATATCAGGACAAACAACAACATGTGGATACGAAGAGGAGCTCCACCGACAAAGAAAACTGCTGGATGTGATTTTAACACCTGAAATCAAGCTGCAGAGAGCAGGTTGGTTTTCTTTCCACTGCTGGAAACGTGTTTCCTGCTCATGTTTCAGGGAGCAGAGCCTTTAGCTAACGTCCATAGACGCACACAGCACAGTGTTAGCCGCAGCTAGCTCCTGCTAACAACATCATTGAGTTTACTGGACTTAAACACTCTTTAGTCTGGACCTATTGAATCCAGCAACGGGTCTTTGGTGTTCATTTGAGTAGTTAAAGTAGATGTGATTATTGGAGAGAAGTTTTAGAAACGTTAAATACATGCTATTCATTAGTATCTTTGAGCACACAAACTTCAGGCCACCCTCTGCATAAGTCAGGGCCCGAGTCAAAGAATCTGGATCTGTCCGGATCTGTCCTTGTTTGTTAAACTTGCTGTTTGGCCCACGCCCAAGCTTATTCTCTGTTATAAATAATGCGTGAGTCTCTGCTTTGGTGTCTGAACTCCTCTGCTGCTGGATGACCGTGTCGTACCCGTTTCGATTATTTAACAATAACGTAGAGAACAAACTTCACCGGCGGAGCCCGCGGTAGATGTTCTCAGTTCAATTCAAATGAGCTTTATTGGCATGACAGATCAACCATCCATGTTCCTAAAGCAGTACAGAAAAAAAAGATGATTTACATAAGATTACAATATACACAGTACAAATACAATAAAGACATTAAAGGGATACTTCACCCGTTGAAACATGAATCTGTAGTGACATTGGGTCATATATGTAGTAGAAATGTGAAATACATTTTGAAGTTGGTGCCTTCTTGACCGAGAAAAGGCAGAAAGTGTCTTTTTGCTCTTATGTAGATAAGACAACAACTCCCAGAATGCACAGCACCGCAGGACACTCCCGCTGAAGGAGAGGTGCATTCACGTGGTATCGGAAAAATGAGATTTCGAGTTGTAAAATGCAAATGAAACACCTGCTCAAGCCGGTTTTGTGTTTTGTTAACATACTTTTTATTCATGCACGTATTGCACATCAACTTTTAGCTGACAATAAGATTTCTCTAAGAAACTTAAACCACCCGAGCAGCACCTGAATGCAGCATTACTCGCGGACAATAATACAGCAGTTTCCTCAACTGATTCAGAGATTTCTTCCAGAAGGAATTGGCATCTTGGAAAACAGACTCTGTGTCTGTGTCCATAGACAAACAGTGACAGCACCGAAAACACAAGTCTGCCCCGGCTTCTTCTTCCTCTCACAGCCGCGGACCTAGCCAGCCAGCTAGGCTAGCTAGCCTGCCTGTCTAACCGCAGCCAGCTCGCCGCTACATTGCAGCTCGTAGAAAGAGCCACGAACATCCGATTCAAGCACGAAACCTTTAAAATCCCCTCCATCCATATCAGTTTGAAGTTGAAACATACTTTTTTCGCCATTCTTGTCCTTCAGCTTTATCCATAGAGACACCCAGCTTGAGCCGGCTCAGGCTCCCTGTCTCACAGCCGCTGTATGTCTGCAGAAGGCACCTGGCAGCAATATTGCAGGCGGCTCGTAGAAAGAGCCACGAACATCCGTTTCGAGCACAAAACCTTCAAAATCCCCTTCATCCATATCAGTTTGAAGTTGACTTTCTGCCATTGTCGGTTTTACTCAGCTTTCTCCACAGAGCCTGTTAGCACAGCTTCCAACTAAGCAATATGGCGGATGTTAAGTTTCGTTTTCGGGAGTGAGGTCCCGCCCACTGATCTGTGATTGGTCTGTAGCTTCAGTGGTTAAAAACATGAGGAACTAGCAATGTAGTTTATCCCTGCTAACCACAACAGTCGCCAGTGACGCAATATGACGATTTTTGCATCACTGGAGGCAGCTTGTCAGAAAAGAAATTACAGATATTTCTCATCTTAGGGGGAAATGAGGGCTGGATGCAAGACCATTCAATAAAAACACAAGTTTACTACTGCTACAAAGCTTAATGCAAATGGGTGAAGTGTCCCTTTAACAATAAGATCCTTTTTAAGGTGTAATTACTAAGAAACGTTCAGAATCAGCTTTATTGGCCAGGTATGTTTAACACACGAGGAATTTACCTTCAGTAGACTGTGCTCTCTTTGTACAAAGCTATAACATTAAATATCATGTTACCTGCCCGTTTCCTGACCCTGGACCGGTATAAGTCCTGGATGGGGGGAAGGTCGACACCGATGATCTTTTCTGCAGTCCTGATTGTCCGTTGCAGTCTGTGTCTGTCCAGTTTGGTTGCAGATCCAAACCAGACAGTGATGGAGGTGCAGAGAACAGACTGGATGATGGAGGTGTAAAACATGATCAGCAGCTCCTGGGGCAGGTTGAACTTCCTGAGCTGACGCAGGAAGTAGATCCTCTGCTGGGCCTTTTTCCTTAGAGTGTCTATGTGGGAGGTCCACTTCAGGTCCTGTGAGATTGTGGATCCCAGGAACCTGAAAGAGTCCACAGTAGACACTGTGCTGTTCAGAATGGTGAGGGGGGGACTGTCATCTCAACAACACAACACTTTTGCACCAACCGCTCTCACTCCGTGAACCTCTCTGGGCATGTCAAGTACCTTTGGCCTTTGACATACAACCATGTCAAAATATATTATGACAAAACAATAAAAAGAATGTCCTGGCATATATTAAACATATGACATAAAATACAAACAACAGCACAAACAAATACAAGTGTCACAGATACTTTGAGCCTGTTGGTAGAATGATGATTACATATTTCTACACATCATTTATTGTAAATGATGCTCATGTCCCTGCTTTGTTATATATGTTAACCATTTCCCCCAGCTTTTGGCAAACTGATCTTCCTTCATTTTTAACTTGTATGTTATCTTTTCCATCACAAGGATATTGTCTATGATTGACAGCCACCGCCTGTGGTTTGGTTTTAAGTTTGAACCAGTTCTTAGTGATGGCTTTCTTTGCTGCTGCGAGGAGAATCTTGACCAAATATTTGACTCCTGCATGCACAGATCCTTCCAAGTGTCCCAGGTGTAGAACAAGACAAGATCGAGGGATTTTATAACCCAGCACTGTGCAGAGAGCTGAATCATCCCAGAAAGGTTTTATCTTGGGGCAATACCAGAAAATGTGTGCGTGGCTTGGATCCATGTTGTTGCATAGTCTCCAGCATGGCTGTTGAACCTTCATTTGCTTTTAATCTTGGGTGTGATGAAGTTCCGAATTAGCTTTAAAAAAAGCTATCCATCTTAACAATCCAAGTTCCTTCCCACATTTGAACTGTTTAACAGTGGAGTACCAAATGTCCAGTGTAAATGATGTTAATGTTCTTCCCCTCTCCTCTGGATAGGCATCTTTCTTTCCCCAATACTTGCCTGGATCGGGTATTTAAATGCAGACATTTCAAAATCTTTCCATGGAGCGACATAATCAGCATTTCACCAATAAATGAGTGGACGTAATTGTGCTGCTTTAACGTATCCCTTTAAGTGTGGCAGGGCCATTCCACCTTTATCCTTAGACAGCTGAAGTGTGGTGTAACGAGTCCTCTGTCTTTTGCTCTCGTGATATACTGTATGCTTGTCCCATTTGATAAATTGAGTTTGTGGTATGTGTACAGGCAGAGATAGAAATAGATATATTAAACGTGGTAAAATGTTAATTTTCACCACGCTTATCCTATCGTGGAGCCCCAATGGATAGGTGGACCACCTTTCAATGTCTTTCCTTGTATTGCGGTCTATCTGTCCATAATGACTTTGATATAGTTATAGATATAACGTTTTTGGTTATACTTATACCAAGGTATTTTAGTGATCTTGCTTCCCAGTTTATTCTGAATTCTTTAAGTTTTTGGTTTGGTGAGCAGATAAACATGAGAACTTGAGTCTTAAGCATGTTGATCTTGTATCCAGAGTACGGTCCAAATTTTTCTAGAATTTTTACAAGTTGAATAAATGAGTTCACAGGGTCCTTTAAGTAGATCATGGCATCATCAGCAAACAGACTAATTGTGTGTTTGTGTTCATTAAAGGTCCCATATTCAGCTTGTTCTGGTTGTATATGCTCTTTAGTGTGTTCTCCAGGTGTCTTGTGCATGTTTAGGCACATCTATGTGCAAAAATTCAAAATCAGCAGAAACGCAGCTTCTCCTACCTCCTCCTGTTAGCAGTAGCAGTAGCTGCATGTAACGCTCGGTTCTAGCCCCCCTCGTTGAAAATTGTCAGTGTGACATCACACTGCGATGATGTCACTGATCCAAGCCCATTGGCTTGTTGTAGCAAGCACAAGCTCATGCTGCACATTAGCTGCATTCCCAATATGATAAAAGGGGCGTAACATTTCTGAGAATTGTCCGAACGACTGACCAATTACAACAGAGCAGATCGGCCAACCAATCAGGTCAGACTTGGCACACGTGGGGACCTTGATGTGGGCATTTCTGAGCGTAACAAACAGGCAGATGAGACGGGCTGCATCGATCGGCAGTACATGAAAACAGACACTTTTTTCGAACATTAGAGATTGTGAACGTACTTTAGTAGGTAGATAAATTAGATATAAGAACCCCAAAAAGGGCATAATATGGGATCTTTAAATTCTATTCCTGTTATTGATTTGTCTTGTCTGATCATTTGGGCTAACGGTTCAAAATACAACTAGACAGAACCCGGTCTAGTTCCTCTCTCTAGCTGGAATCTATCAGAGAGAGAACCATTAACCTTTACTCTTGCCGTGGGTTCATTATAAATGGATTTAATGCACTTAATAGATTTTTCATTCAATCCAAACTTCTCCAATGTTAAATATAAAAACTCCCAATTGACTGTATCAAATGCTTTTTCAGCATCTAGGCTGATCAAAGCCAGGGGTAAATTCTCATTATGTATTCTGTGTATGTGTAATGTCCTTCTGACATTGTCCTGGGTCTGTCTTCCCCCAACAAACCCTGTTTGGTCTTCATCTTTCAGATCTGGTGTAAATGTTTGGAGTCTGTTCGATATCATTGATGTATAGATCTTATAATCAACATTTCAAATCGATGTTGGTTTGGGGAGTACTGTAACTATGGCTTCCTTCCAGGTGGGAGGAACATTATTTCCAGCCATAATCCAATTAAAAGTAGTTAGTAATAGTGGAGACAGTTCACTTGCCAATTTGTTGTACCGCTCAGATGGAAATCCATCACTTCCAGGTGCCTTATTTGGTTCTCAGGGTTTCCTCTGTGGTTATCTGTGCTGTTATGCGTTGATTTTGTGTCGTACCTATTGAGGGTAATTCCAAGGAGTCAAGGAATGTTTTAACGCCTTTTTGACTTGCGGTAGATTGTTGAGCGTACAGTTCCTCGTAGTAATCTCTGAAGATATTTTCATTTTCTGCTGGTTCGTATCAAAAATTGTTTTTTTGGATCATACATGAACAGTAGTTTCAGCCTGTTGTTTTCGTAGTCACCTAGCTAATCGTTTCACAGCTTTTGGGCCTGTTTCATAATCATTTTGTTTTAAATATCTCGCTTTTGTCTCTGCTTCATATTGAAGCCAATCCTCTATTTTCTTTCTGACCTCTTTCATTCCTTGTTGTTTTTGTTCTAACTGTCTTAGTTCGGTTATATATATCTACTGGTTTTCTCTCTCTTTCTTGGGGTAGCTTGTGATGCATCCCATAATATGGCTGGGTTTGTCTCACCATTATAATTTCCCTCCAAGTCTTTATTTCAGCTTTGACTTGTTATTCAGTATTCTCACATTTAGCCTCCATATGGTATTTCTTTGTCTACATTTCAGGTGTATCTTTAGGTAAACTGCACGATGATCAGAAACGTCTGCCACTCAAATTTGACATTCTTGTATTATATCTCTATTTTCCTTTTGCATCAATCCTGGAGTAGACAGAATGGGCCTCATTCACTGATATGTCGTAGAAATGTTCTTACTCTGCGCATAAAATAAGTGCATACGCAAAATCACCGTCGGATTCATGACACGTGCGTACCAGCCAGTTTTGTTCTCACCCCCATGCGTATGTTAGTGAATCAGAATCATTCTAAATCGTCAGGCGCGTGCCCGTAACCTGCAATCAGCATACTACCACGCCCCCATCTCCCCATATAAGGACATCCGATTGGTGTATCAGGACGAGAGCGGCGACGTGGAGACACGTAGAAGTTTCAAGAGACGGCCCCAAAAGGTAAAAAAGAGCGGTGTGTCAACATAGTTGCAGCAATTCTGTACGTGCATTGGCATCCGGAATCAGCTGATCAGTCACTCGTCACACTCTTCACACGTTTTAACGGTCTGATGCGCTCTCTTCTGAAGGCACCGGCTGCAATATCTTTCAGCAAGGCTGGATCTTTACACTTTGAGACCTAAATCACAATCATTGTCCCCTTCATGCTCTTAAATAAGCTCCGATGAATCAGCTGGTTTTGGTAACAGATGTTTCATGGCAGTATTAGTGAGAGTGGTAAAAGATAAGATTTTAGATTAAAGGATGAAAAGGCATTTCATGATTACTTAATGCATTTAGTCAATGCATTAGTTAATTCATGTTTTTAATTCTTGTCTTTTCAAAAATAAAAATACATTTTTATATATATTATTTTTTACTGAATGTATGTTTAATATGTCATGCATTTAGTTAAGAGTGTACATTATCTGAGAGAGCTGGTCAATCATTTGTGCGTACGCATGGTCTCAGGAGGTTCTAAATTGTGTTCACACGGTTTAAGCACATATTTGTGCGTACGCACTGTTAGTGAATGAAGCCCAATGTGTTGATGAGAGTAGTGACTGAAGTCTCTCTGTTGAGGATGTAGGTCTCCATACATAAAAAAAAAAAAACATTTCCTCCCACACATTTTTAACCATCTTTGTTATAGATTTCTTATTTCTGTTAACACTGGACGTGTCCATGTCAGTCCTTTCTTACGTTGAGATCACCTCCACATATACCTTCTGCTTCAACTGCTACTACATCAAATAACGACTTGAAAAGTTCCCTATTACTCTCAGGTGGAGCGCAGTGGTTGTCTGTGGTTGTCTACAGTTGAAGGTCTTACATGGCAATGTTGTTTTCTTCAATTGTTAATATCCATGTGGTAGACATGGTCTACATTGTTATAATCTATGGACTGACTAGTTGTTTTGCTTGTACAATGTTTCCTTTAGAAATGTGTGAAATGTTACAATATAAATCTTTAAATGACATTTTCTCAAAATGAGTTTTCTCTGAAGTCTGAAATCTCCACTTCAGCTGCACCTATATACAACAAACCTTCCAGTCTTGCACCCAGGGTCCTAAAGCAGCAGGAGCAGTCAGAGATAAGCTACAGACACTCAGAAGAACGACTTCCCAACTCGGAAACTTTAACCACCCGAGCAGCACCTGAATTCAGCATTATTTACAGACATTAACTACCACACATAAGGACGTTTCCTCAACTGATTCCGAGATTTCTTCCAGAAGGAATTGGCATCTTTGAAATTCCTGGCAGAAAACAGGCTCTATTTCTGTGTCCATAGGCAAACAGTGACAGCCAGCTCGCCGCTATAATGCGGCTCGTAGAAAGAGCCACAAACATCTGATTCGAGCACAAAATCTCCTTCATCCGTATCACTTTGAAGTTGAAATATACTTTCTTCGCCATTCTCGGTTCTTATCAGCTTTCTCCATAGAGTCTGTTAGCATAGCTTCCTAGCATGATGGTGGATGTTAAGTTTAGATTCTGGCAGTGAAGCCCCGGCCACTGATCTGTAATAGGTCTGTAGCTTCAGAGGTTGAAAACATGAGGAACTAGCGATGTAGTTTCACCCCCTCTAACCAAAACAGCTTCTGATGACACAAAATGACGATGTTTGAGTCATCGGAGGATCCTTTTCAGAAAAGAAATAAGGCGCTTTCTCGTCTCTGGAGAAAATGAGGGCCAGATGCACGACCATTCAAAAATACTACCAGGTTTCTAATGATACAAAGCTTAATTCAAATGGGTGAAGTATCCCTTTAATGTCGGGTGGCAGCAAGCGTTCAAGGCGCATTAGCGCCCCACTGTTTCCCAGTGGTTGGATGGTGTAATTACAGGTTTAAATCTATCAAGCTTTTATCGAACATTTTTATATATTTATATGGAGAAAAATGTTATCACAATAATTATCATTATTGTTTTATCGCCCAGGCCTACATTTGACAGCCCTTATTAATAATAAATAAGCAGTCTAAGTAGCGTTAATGTTTGTTTACTGTGTCCTGCAGATGTCCAGCAGCTGTTGGTGAGTAAAGAAGAGCTTCCACCTGAGCAGCAGGAGTGGAGCCACATTCTGGACCAGGAGGACACTAAGCCCCAACACATTAAAGAAGAACATGAGGAACTGTGGAGCAGTCAGGAGGAAGAACAGCTTCAAGGACTGGAGGAGCCTGATACCACCAAGTTCCCCTTCACTCCTGTCTCTGTGAAGAGTGAAGATGATGAAGAGAAACCTCAGTCCTCACAGCTTCATCAGAGACAAACTGAACAGATGGAAACAGGAGTTGATGGAGAGGACTGTGGAGGAGCAGAACCAGAGAGGTACTCAGATCCAGAGAGACGTTTACAACCAGAGACTGAGGTCAAGATTGAAGACTCTGATGAACCTGAGACTGATGACAGTGATGATTGGAGAGAGACAAGAGAAGATCTGTCAGAATTAAACTTGAAAAATAAGAAACTAAAGACTGGAAAGAGACCACATAGGTGCTCAGAGTGTGGTAAAAGATTTACCAAAAGAGGACATCTGGCCGCACACATGTTAGTTCACAGTGGAGAGAAACCCTTCAGTTGCTCTGAGTGTGGTAAACGTTTTACCGAAAGAGGAAATCTGACCAGACACATGTTAGTTCACAGTGGAGAGAAATCCTTCAGCTGCTCTGAGTGTGGTAAAGGTTTTACCCATAGAGGAAATCTGACCAGACACATGTTAGTTCACAGTGGAGAGAAATCCTTCAGCTGCTCTGAGTGTGGTAAAAGTTTTACCCATAGAGGAAGTCTGACCATACACATGTTAGTTCACAGTGGAGAGAAACCCTTCAGCTGCTCTGAGTGTGGTAAAGGTTTTACCCATAGAGGAAGTCTGGCCACACACATGTTAGTTCACAGTGGAGAGAAACCCTTCAGCTGCTCTGAGTGTGGTAAAAGTTTTACCCATAGAGGAAATCTGACCAGACACATGTTAGTTCACAGTGGAGAGAAACCCTTCAGTTGCTCTGAGTGTGGTAAACGTTTTACCGAAAGAGGAAATCTGACCAGACACATGTTAGTGCACAGTGGAGAGAAACCCTTCAGCTGCTCTGAGTGTGGTAAAAGATTTAGACAAAAGGGGGATATGAAGAAACACAGTAAAGTTCACAAACGGGAGAAAGCAAAAAAAGTCTAATCTGACACTTCACATGTATCCCTCCTTGGCAGGCTGCCCAGGTATGTTTTCCACCTTTACCATCAGCATTTAAAACAAACTAGTAGACGATTGATCTCCTTAGCTCTGTACCCCTTGAATACAGGTCGCAGGTCTGGATACTCTGTAGGTAACCAGAGAGAGAACAAAGAGAGGGATCTTGTAGAGAATTTAACCTACTAAATATTAATTAGTCAAATTAATGAGGGCACCACTTCCGGTTTAACTGAAGAAAATAAAGTGAAATGTTATCAGTTTATTAATAATCAATCTCATCAGAATTGTGAACTGGAGCAGCTTGAATCAGGAAAAGACACGGACCAAAGTTCTGAATTTGATGTGCAGACTTTAATAAAAGAATAGTGAACAATAACATGAATGAATGTAATATGCAATGACTATGATTTCTAAGACTGTAATAGTAAGATATTGAGTCAGATGACCATGGAATGGGACATTTTATATTCTAACGGGTTGAGTATGGTATCGCTGTATAAGGTAGGCTACGTGATGTCAAACTTAATGCGGTTATTAGGGAAAAAGTAAATTTATGAGTTACGTATTAGGAGTTTAGATCTGGGAGGCTACGACTCCAGATACGACCTGCACTCTGCTCAAAACACCAGCTGTGACACGAACGTTCTTACTTTGGTTGCGTTCGGGTGAACTCCGCCGGGTGGTACCGTTGCCGCCGTAGCAAGCCAGGTCGAAGTTGATTTCATAGCAGCGATGTTGAATGCTGAATCAGCTGTCTCGATCGCGTCCGTCTCTCTCGATCCGGTCCAGACGAAAACAAAAACACGTTTGTGTAAAAATGAACGATCGTCAACTCTTTACTAACTTGAATGGCCAATTCAGTTGTTCTGAGTAACAAAATTGTTTTCTTCAGGGTGATGAATCAATACGTCAAAAACGTTTCAAAACTTAGATGAGCAAAAATATATTTAAAAATGTGCGCGCAAAAAGACTTAAAGATTTAAAGTAATAGAGACTAGCACGGGAAGTTGATCCGCAAGGAATTTCTTCCACGGAGCTGAACAAAGAAAAAGAAGCAAGCGAGCAAGAAAGCTTAAAACGAGAAGGCGTGAAACACACCAGAGAAACTTTACAAGAAAAGGATTCACAAGAGAGTGCACGCACACTCCCAACAAAACTTTTATTCAGAGGAGGTCGACTGGGTCCCACCCACCTCCTACTCGTAGGGTTGGACCAGTTTGAATTAAACCGAGTTGACTTATTAAATAAAGAATAGAGTTTAGCGTTTACACAACCTTACCATACTCACAATTTAACAGGAGAAGTTTAAGAACCACTGCATTTAGAAGACATGGGTCAGTCTTTAACGTGTGAACTCTTTCATTTGTTCTGTGTTTGACCTACGGATTCTTCTTCTGTAAACCGTTATCTCCTGTCTACTTTTATTGTGTCCTGTCTAACTTTATTTTGATAGAACCAAACCAATGAGATCCAACCGAGCCTTCACTATCAGTTTAGATGCAGAGAACCAAAACTCTTGTCTGTCAGCAGCAGTGACAATACCTACGTATTGAATGATATTATTGATGACGATGGTTTTGTCTCTGTGCATTGCCTGTCAGCACCTGTGTGTCCCATCAGACTTAAAGCTGTTTGTTTGCACTGACTGACGTTGTTTCCTCCTTTCTAGATCATTGCTTGTGTTGTTCTTACTCTCTGATGTGTATGTACGTATGGACTACCGGACTGCTAGTGAGTCCTCAGTATTAACAGCCACATGAGAAGTCATACAGGAGAGAGACCAGACCACAGTGTGTCCAGAGAAGCCACAATCAAAAGTGTTGAAGCGTTTAATATCTTTCATGTCATTTCTTTTTTTACAGAATCAAATGAAAGCAGTATCCATAAATGTTGCTGTCAAGAATTCTAACCGTACCCATCCCTAGATTTAAAACTCCTGTTCAATGGTAAAAGTGATCCAAAGGAATCCAAGTGAACAACATCACTAATGTGTATTCATAAGTATGTATTGACTAACAGATGTATAACTGCTGTTATAAAGGGATAGAAGACAATTGTATTGACAGAAATCTTTCTCTACTTTTTTGACATTGATGTTTTGTTGCTGACATATGAACCAGTAAGTTGGGAGCAGCTATGACGTTTGAATGTAAAGGGTTTATATGAAACAGTTACAGTGTAAGGATCCTTCTTCTCTCCTGATATCTTCTCTTCTTTCTGTCTCTCTGTTTCCTTGGAGGCCTCTGTGTTGGGTAGCACAAGTTCTTCAGACAGCTCATGTGTAACCTTGTAATAAATAAAGTGATGTAGAGTGAGAAAGACTTTCATCTACTTGTGTTATTTAGTATGGAGTGTCTAAAGTCTCTTTGGTAAAGAAAAGGAGTTCAGCAGATCCTGATGCAGAGCGACCACAGTCAGATCAGGTCCAGGTTGATTTCACTGAAAACCTTTAACCCTTAATAAGAATCCTGCAGTCAGAATACAAAATCAAGAACATCTCAATGACACCTGAACATTATTACATCATTAATGATGCCATGTTTTTGTCATGATGCAACTCCATTTTATGGTCTAAAATGCACAATAAATGATTTATTTTCAATATACTTCATGCAAACTAGATTATTGATTCTATTTGATTATTTACTCTATTCTCTGAATTAAAATTTTGAAACCTGCATCGGTCGTAATCATAGCTATCAAATATTCATTATTTTGTGTGCTGTAACAAAGAACCTCACCTATTGCCCATGTAACATTTCCACTTATTTATTATAACAACATAAAACAGAGCAAGAACAAGATCTATAAGTGAACATAACCTGAATAACAATAACAACATAACTTAACAGTTCAAGGATCAATGGCTGTCCACACAATGTAGGCGTTGAGGGCACTAATGTCCACTCCAGCATGATAAAAAAAGGGCCAAGGGCCACCGTCTGTTCCTCCTCCTGCAGCTGAATGTAGAGATCATCTGCAAAACAAAAAAATGTCCAGAGACAAAGATGATGAAAGATGTTTATTCTGAATAGTAAACATCTCAGACAAGCAGATAAATTCAGAAAAAATAAAAAAAACAAGTGTAAGTATATGTCTTTTATGGAATGCGAAAAAATACCTCATCCAGGTGTCCGAATCCGAGGTTACGGAGTTCGACCTCGATCCCCGTGTTCCATGGGCTTGAGATCGAACTAAGTGATCGTATAGCGCTCCTCTGTAGTGGTGTAGTACCTCCTCATCGTGCCAGGTAAGACATGTGAGGCTCTCCTCCTCTGTACACCTGTGCACCTTGCTGCAGCTGTGTAATCAAATTTGAGGTCTATTTTGGTTCTCACGGCAACTGCACTTTCATGTGTTGGGAAAGGTCCTACGTTTCGTTTATTTCAAAGCTCTGCAGGGGCCCCTGTGTAGATGTGTGTTTTACTTATGTTATTTAAAAAAATAACGTGGTGCTTTGAACGTTTGCATAAAAAGTACAAATGAAACGCCGAGGATATGGAAAAGGTGCCATTTGAAAGCTACCTGCCTTTTTACGCATTCGGTCATACGGTATTGCAATGTGCACGCTGTAGACACGATTTTGCCATATATGGTAAAAATGACGTAATCTGTGAAAAAATCCCTCAGAGCACACACTTAAAGCCCCAGGCCTCGAATGAAGTGGAGAAATGAGGAGATGCATGTTTTCTACTTTTTATTTTAGCAGGATCAAAAATAGTGTTTTGAATGGGTTTCAATGCGCACATTTATGTGCGAAGGTTCCTTAGTGTGAGTATTTCATGCCACATTGTTTACAAAAGGGGAAAAATAAAAAATACATGAAAAAACCTGAGAACACTTAAAAATGCACAACCTTGCATATATCATGAACAATATGCATGAAAAACTTAAAAAATATGCTAGAATTAAAAAGCCAAAAACACATAAATGTGCTTGGGTGCGATAAAGGTCATCAGAGAGTAAGAACAACACAAGCAATGATCTAGAAAGGAGGAAACAACGTCAGTCAGTGCAAACAAACAGCTTTAAGTCTGATCGGACACACAGGTGCTGACAGGCAATGCACAGAGACAAAACCATCGTCATCAATAATATCATTCAATACGTAGGTATTGTCACTGTTGCTGAGTTTTGGTTCTCTGCATCTAAACTGATAGTGAAGGCTCGGTTGGATCTCATTGGTTTGGTTCTATCAAAATAAACTTAAACAGGACACAATAAAAGTAGACAGGAGATAACGGTTTACAGAAGAAGAATCCGTAGGTCAAACACAGAACAAATGAAAGAGTTCACACGTTAAAGACAAAATGTCAAGACTTTAGACATCAGACAGAATGGAGACAAACAAGAGACTGAAAACCAAGAAGAACTCCAACACACAGACAACTGAACAAGATGGTTCAGCACCAGCTGTTTTAAGGACAGTTATTGACAGAGTCTGCTCAGACCTCCTCTTTATTCTCATGTTGGAGATTTGGATTTCTTTACTTCATAAAGAAACGGAGCCCTTAAGGGAGAACTGGCAGAAAAGATTAAATAAGTTTCAGGTTCACACCAGAAACTAAGAGACGTTTCCTGAGCTCATGAGAAGGTATTCTTATTGTCTTCTGACCCATGTCTTCTAAAGGCAGTGGTTCTTAAACGTCTGCTGATTTACCTTGGATGAGACATTTTTTGTGCCCCACCCCCCCCCCAACAAAAAAGGTGACTAAAGGGCCTTGTTAACTTGGTATCTGTGTTAACGCCATTACAAAGTTAAATAGGCATTCAAAAAGACTTCACAGTGGAGATCCCTCTCTTTGTTCTCTCTCTGGTTACCTACAGAGTATCCAGACCTGCGACCTGTATTCAAGGGGTACAGAGCTAAGGAGATCAATCGTCTACTAGTTTGTTTTAAATGCTGATGGTAAAGGTGGAAAACATACCTGGGCAGCCTGCCAAGGAGGGATACATGTGAAGTGTCAGATTAGACTTTTTTTGCTTTCTCCCGTTTGTGAACTTTGTTGTGTCTCTTTAGATTCCCCATTAGTCCAAATCTTTTTCCACATTGAGAGCAGCTGAAGGGTTTCTCTCTACTGTGAACTAACTTGTGTCTGGCCAGGCTTCTTCTTTGGGTGAAACGTTTACCACACTCAGAGCAGCTGAAGGGTTTCTCTCCACTGTGAACGAACATGTGTTCGGCCAGATGTCCTCTTCGGTTAAATCTTTTACCACACTCAGAGCAGCTGAAGGGTTTCTCTCCACTGTGAACGAACATAGCCGCGTTTCGACCGGAGGAACTATCCCCCAGAACTCTGGTCTTTTTGAGGAACTACGTGCGTTTCGACCAAATTTACCCGGGTAAATGTGTAGTTCCGGGTAAATAATCTACCCCGAAAAAAGACCCTACTAGCGATTATGTACTTTCTGACGGTCTAGGGACTTTTTGGGCGGGGCCAGCAGCGCCTGCAGGGCTGAACGTCTGATTGGCCTGGCTCTCGTAGCGTAGGCAACGTCTGATTGGCCAGCCCAAACGGTAGCGTTAGCGCCATGTTTAAAGAGTGCAGCTGCAAGCCGGTTGTTTACATTTTTTCATCGTGCTTTTGGAAATGGATTCGGGAAGAAAAACCCATGACCGCTGGACTGACGAGGAGGTGCAGGCCTTGCTGACCGTCTACGCAGAGGACGACATTCAGCGGGAGTTGGAGACGGCGACCCGTAATGACAAAGTTTATGGGAAAATGGCCCAGCGGCTGGTCGACCTAAACGTGTTTCACAGCGGCAAACAAGTCCGGGAGAAGATCAAAAAATTGAAGCAGGACTACAAGAAAAAAAAGGACCACAACAATAAGAGTGGCTCAGACCGCAGGTCTAGCAAATGGTACGATCGGCTGGACGCACTCCTGGGGCACCGGCCGGCGTTTTCCGGTACGGCGGCCACGAAAGACTCGGCAACTGCCCTCCTAGAGGCAATGTGTACCGACTCTGCTTCCGAGGCAGAAAACCACACCAGCGAAGGTAAATAACATGCTGTTTCCCAACCTAAATGCCATGCTATTGTTAGCCTAGCCAACACCTATTGTTAGCCTAATGTTAGCCGCTAGCTTACCTAGCGCTAAGCTTAAGGCACAACAAATACATGATGAACATTGTAATCTCTATATGAACTCATAAACTGACGTTTTTCTTTTTCATGTATATCTCCTCAGTTGAAACGGGCACGATTGAAACTCATTTTGCAGAGGCTACGGCGAGCAACGAGAGCGTTTTCGCCCCTGCTACTGCAAGTAGCCCCCGTCCCCGTCCTGCACAAACACGACAAGGTAAACAATTGTTCATGCCGCAAAGTCCTGATACTGCTGCTCGGGAATATTTATTGTTACTTCACAGTGGGTTCTTGTATTCATTGCGGTGTGTTTTGGTGTTCAATTTAGGAAAGAGAAGGAGAGAGGACAGCTTCCTTGAAGCTATACGGGAATGTGGAGAGGCTGACCGGGGCGTCGTTTCGCAAGGCAACGAACAGCGGGACCAGATTCTAAACCATGTCTTCCGCGCTAATACAGAAGAATTAGACATCAGGAGGCAGGAGTTTGCCTTTACCCAGCAAGATGCAATTGAAAACAGAAACAGCCAGCGGGAATTCCATAGGGGGTTTCTGGATATCCTTGGCCAGCTGGTCAAAACACTGGGCCAAAGAAACCCCTCACCATAACAACCCTGTTTTGCACACTTTAGACACACACTCTTTAGACCTCCACGCACATTTTTTCAATATATTTAACTTTGTAATTTTGTATTTTAACTTTTGTACTTGTAACATTTTGACACTTTCCTTTTTTGTAGACACTTTATTGTTAAATTTACCTGCATGCACTTTTACTGTACTGTTTTATCTTTATCTCACTAATAAAAACAAAACATTCTTTGAATATGGCTACTGTTTCATGCTTTTAAAGGACCCTCACTGATAACATAACCAGGACCTAAAATCCATTTTAGCTTTGAGTTCTTTATTGATTCCCTAAATCGAACAAAATAAGTAAGTAGTAGAAGGAACAATTTCAATCTTATACCGTCGGGAAAACAAACTGTAGCACAATGTGCATTCAAAAGTTAGTAGGAATATTGCAGTGTAAACACTATGGGACAGGACTGCATTTAAAAAAATGTATATAATGTGGGGTAAACAAGGTTAGACAAACACTTCCTTATAATAAATGGTTTTTACTTGATTGAGATTCTGTGATATTTTATGTTAATACTTAGCTATGGAATAACAAGATCTGCAGTTAAAGCTCTGACTTTGATTTCAGTCAGATGTGTTGTGCTTTGTATTATCTTTGCAGTGAAGTTCTACTTAGGCTATTCTTATGGCATTTGAATTAATAACTGTTTGTATAATGTTCAATTGCAAGTGATGTGTGTAGTAACAACAAGAGAGATTCGGTTTCAGATTCAGATGACTTTATAGATGAAAAAAGGTGCACCATAACACATTAGGTAACACATTTACAAACAAATGGTATAAAATCGTGAAAGTAGGTCACTACAGAGAGTTCAAGAACCTCATTAGACCTGTACGTGTATCTAGCCCCTCTGCCTCTACAGTAGCTGCTTGAGCTTCCTCCGGCTGGTTTAACACAGCGGCACCCCATTCTTCTCTGTAGTCATCCCCATTCATTTCACAAAGGTTATGGAGAACACAACAAGTTACTACCATGGATTTGACCTTGTCTGTGTTGCAGTCATTTCGTTTTAGCAAGCACCTCCATCTGCCCTTTAATCTGCCAAATGCATTCTCAACCATAACCCTGGCTCTGCTTGTTTTGTGGTTGTACACAAGTTGCTGAGGAGTCAGCCGTCCATTGTCTGAAAAAGGCTTCATCAGCCAGCTTTTCAACGGATAGGCTGCATCACCAAGGAGATAGTAACCCACATCTTGTCCACTAATGTTCTTTGTTTCATCAGGCAGTAACAGTCCTCTATCCACCAGATCCCATAACCCGGATAAACGAAGAACTCTGGCATCATGCAGGCTCCCTGCTGCTCCAACAAAAACATTCCAAAAGAGCCCCCTTCCATCAACCACAGCCTGCAGGATGATTGAATGCCAGCCTTTGCGGTTGAAATACTCAGTGTGATATTCCTCTGGTCCAAGAATAGGGATGTGGGATCCATCAATTGCACCCACACACTGTGGCAACCCCCACTTTCGCTCAAAATATGTCGCCATCTCCTTTAACTTTTCACTGTTTGGTAACAGTATAACTTCGGCCATGAGCACCCTCTCAACAGCAGAGCAGAAGTCATGTACACAGTGGCACACCGTAGTAATACCGACTCCAAACAAGTGAGAGATGCTCCTGTACTCTGAATTGGTTGCAAGTTTCCAAAGTGCAATTGCGACTCTTTTTGGCACTGGTATACAATAGTGGTAGTTTGTATCACGTTTGCCCAGTTCTGGTTCAAGTCGGTGGCAGATGTATTGAAATGTGTCCATGGACATTTGAAAGTTCTGGATCAACTGGGCCTCCGTGAAAGTCGGTACCACAGTTTCCCACCACTCTGCTGCTCTATTGTGCACCCAGACACACGGAGAAACACGACGCCTTCGGTTGTAATAGCGTATCTGAAATGCACAAAACATGGGACAGTGGTGAGTTATTTCAGTCTAAAATAACTACACACAGCTGGGGTTCAAGTAATACAATAACTACTGCATACGTTTACTCCTAACTTACCATTAGTCTTCTTTGTGTCCGAATGCGACATCGCGCCTGTGCCATGTCCCGGTCCAAATCGGCAAGGACTATTAACAGCAGTCTTCTTCGTTTAATTATAGCATTTCTGGCATCTTGAAATCGTTTTGCCGCCAGCGCTCGTCTCCTCCTCGATGGATTCTTTTACAATGAAATACAGCACGATGATAAACAACACGAGCTGAGCCTCCTCCATGGCAACGGGCTAACTGTAGTGTCGCACAAGTAATGACGTCGGCCTGTCCGTTGCCTTATGTATCACGTCATCTTTTGTTGTATGGCCTTCGTCTTTTTCTTACCGCCACCTATCGGACTGGCGGTGTATTGCAGTTATATATATTGCTTCCTCATACGTCCTCATACGTCATTGGCTTAATTTGCATGAACTACCCGGGACTTCAGACCGCGGTCGAAACACGGACAACATTGGCAACAGGAAATTTTTAGTTCCTTAAAAAAAAGCCCCTGAACTATTTAGTTCCGGGGTATATCGGTCGAAACGCGGCTCATGTGTCCGGCCAGACTTCCTCTTAGGTTAAATCTTTTACCACACTCACAGCAGCTGAAGGGTTTCTCTCCACTGTGAACTAACATGTGTGTGGCCAGACTTCCTCTATGGGTAAAACTTTTACCGCACTCAGAGCAGCTGAAGGGT
Organism: Tautogolabrus adspersus; assembly: GCA_020745685.1. Classification (NCBI taxonomy): domain Eukaryota; kingdom Metazoa; phylum Chordata; class Actinopteri; order Labriformes; family Labridae; genus Tautogolabrus; species Tautogolabrus adspersus. The sequence goes on along the minus strand of CM036543.1, from coordinate 1,387,855 downwards.
TTCTCTCCACTGTGAACTAACATGTGTTTGGCCAGACTTCCTCTTAGGGTAAATCTTTTACCACACTCAGAGCAGCTGAAGGGTTTCTCTCCACTGTGAACTAACATGTGTCTGGCCAGACTTCCTCTTCGGTTAAATCTTTTACCGCACTCTGAGCACCTATGTGCTCTCTTACCAGTCTTTAGTTTCTTATTTTTCAAGTTTAATTCTGACAGATCTTCTCTTGTCTCTCTCCAATCATCACTGTCATCAGTCTCAGGTTCATCAGAGTCTTCAGTCTTGACCTCAGTCTCTGGTTGTAAACGTCTCTCTGGATCTGAGTACCTCTCTGGTTCTGCTCCTCCACAGTCCTCTCCATCAACTCCTGTTTCCATCTGTTCAGTTTGTCTCTGATGAAGCTGTGAGGACTGAGGTTTCTCTTCATCATCTTCACTCTTCACAGAGACAGGAGTGAAGGGGAACTTGGTGGTATCAGCCTCCTCCAGTCCTTGAAGCTGTTCTTCCTCCTGACTGCTCCACAGTTCCTCATGTTCTTCTTTAATGTGTTGGGGCTTAGTGTCCTCCTGGTCCAGAATGTGGCTCCACTCCTGCTGCTCAGGTGGAAGCTCTTCTTTACTCACCAACAGCTGCTGGACATCTGCAGGACACAGTAAACAAACATTAACGCTACTTAGACTGCTTTTTGAATATTAATAAGGGCTGTCAAATGATTTCATTTTTAAAGGCTGAAAATCAATAGTTAATTTGAATTGATCACATTTTAATCATGTTTGGAATTCACTTATTTTGCATTTTAAAAAGTGTTTAATGCTTTTATTTTGTAATTTTGTCTTAAGCTTAGGTTACTTTACTTCCTTTTTGGAGACAAATCTACCTTTATTTTGAAAGAAAATCAGGAACTTGTGGTAGACTGAAGATACTATATTAACTTAACCACTGAAAAAAGGAACTTGTTAAAAAAGTCAAAGTAAATGAAACCAGCTGAAGAGGTTGTGTAAAAATAAAGTGAGGGTGCCGGTAGCCTAAGGCTGTGAGGACTGAGGTTTCTCCTCATCATCATTCAGTCCTGGAGAGCGGGCAGCCCGGGTTCAAATCCGACCTGTGGCTCCTTTCCCTCAAGTCATTCCCCACTCTCTCTCCTTGGTTTCTGATTCTGTCCTATCTCTAAAATAAAGGCAGACAAAAGCCCATAAATATATCAAGAAAAGTGACATGTTTGATGTCACAGGAGGGATATTACTTCACTGTTCTTTTCCATCACTGCAGCTACTGTCATTAAAACACTTCATTCATTTCAGACTCAATCTCACTGTGACTAACACGTTAACGTTTACAGCCCTACTTTCATATTTGAAGTGACCTGATCAAGAGAAACATGATAAGTTGATGCTACATGTCTATCCTGTCCTGTGTACTTGTTGCTATGGATGATGTCATTTTAATTCTGTTGAAGAAAATGAATGGATTATCTGTTACCATAGTTGGGAGAGAGATTGCTGTTGGGCGAGCTGAGCTACAGTGAAGCTGGCGCACTGCGCTGTCAATGAGGTTGAAACAGTGTGCTTTCAAATGAATTCAGAGACTATCAGCCCGACAGGAACCTCCTGACCTTTCTACCTTGGTTTCTAGGATTATTCTGTCTCTATTTGAAATGCTTCTACGTCTATGAAATGAGGAGTAACTCTCTCAGGGTTAGTTTTCGAAAATTACCAACCCTACCTTTAATCTTCACACCAGTTTCTAACTTAGTCATTAGTCTCCTGATGAAAATGTCCTTTATACTTAGTCAGATATTAGTCATCTGTTATTGATTTAATTTAGTCAGTTACTCACTGACTAAAGTTGCATCTCATTTTAGTTGATGGTCCTGAAACATTTCCAGTTACCACAGTTTCAGGCTTGTGGAGTAACTCCCTTACTGTAAAGTGGAACAATGAGCACTCGTTCCTAGGATACACATTATTGTAGATCACAATAAAGACTTTGATTCCTCGTTTCACCTGTTAAGCGGTTATTGTTTGGATGTAAAAAATGTTTCATGACATATTTGCTTCTTTGTAAGCTGCTACTGGATGCTTTGGATTTATGGAGTCAGATCAGTCTCAATATTCATGAATGCACACAGAAGGATTCACAAATGTATTTCAATGCACACACAAATAGGTATCATTCTATATAAATGTAAGAAAAATCCACAAATATGATCCATGTGGATCTGGTTACATTTATATACGAACTGTTCTGTCTGCATTTACAGACTGTTTGTCTTGTGTGAACCTCACTGCATTTGTGTGTGGGATTTTTGAGACTCCCCTGCCGTGGTTCGATTCACAAATGCATTTTTTCAACAGGGAAGTGTCTGTAGCCTATCAGATGTCTCCTTCCTGTTCAGCCAATCACAGTAGTGTAGATTCGAGGGTATGTTTTAATGTGATCACTAAGCGTTACATCTGCGCAGACAGAGATTAGCCTAGCTGTCTGATTCAAGTCATCTTTGTGCTATTTTGACGAGTACAAATAAAGATTTTCCGCCTGACATTTGTCGGTTTTAACTTACTTTGTGACTACGCAAACTCTTAGCTAGTGTTATACGAGTAGCGTATGCCCCTTTGTGTATAGCTCAGTGCGCATGCGTGTGGGTGGTGAGGAGTAAAAGTGAAAGTGACAGGGCCCGGAGTTTAGAGCTACAACTTCAGCCCTGGAGCTGGAGCAGACCAGTCTCCCCAGTGCGCTCTGACCACGGTCTGAAAGCAGGAAAAGATAACACTAGTAACGTTACTGTTATCTTTTCAACATAGATGTTGGCACTGTTCATTCTTATAATGGGGACGTGAAAGGTGTTATTTGGATGTTATTTGGTGGTCAACGTGATTACCATAGTAAACAATGAGTCCTAAAGCCCCCAACACATCGGCAGAAATATCACCAGTTTATTCAACACCTGTTAAACCGTCACACCGGTGAGACAGTATGTTGTCATAACCTGGCTCAAGGGCCATGACAAATATGACCAATGACACTAGATTAGATGCAAGTAACAAAGATTTAATAGTGCAAAATACAAACACAGACCACAGCACAACCAAACATGGAGTGAATGACCATGCGTGTCAAGAGTGAGAGAGCCCGCCAGAGCGCCAGACGTTGGACTTTTATGCCCTGAGAGCAACAGGGCCAGGTGCTCCAGATTGGCCCAGTCGACTCCTCTAATAATGGGGAGACAGAAGCAATTAATAGTTTGTACACTACAGCAGTGACCGTCACACCCCCCCCTTAAAGTCGGTGTCCCAAGGGGACCACCGGCACAACATCCCCCTACCAACCACCGTGCAAATCATCTCCATAATCACTCAAACAGCTCTACTCAATACTCCCAAGACTTTCAAACAAACAAACAAAAAGTAACGATTAGATTAATACATGACCTTGTCCTGGTTTTCCTGCCCTCCACCCCCACCCATACTCAGTAACCCCCGGTACCTGAGGAGCAAATTAAGAGGACAGGCAAGGACAGAACAGATCATCAGAAAACACAAGGACAATATATTAACCATATGGGTCACAGCAACTTAAAGGACAGGAGCGCGTGATAACGCGTCAGCCATTACGTTGTCCCGTCCTTTGATATGGCTAATGTCTAGGTCGTATGCCTGTAGAAACAACGACCATCTCATCAGCCTCTGGTTCGGACATCTGAGAGAATTTAAAAATATCAATGGGTTATGGTCTGTAAAAACCAACGTGGTTCCCCCACCCCCAACATAAACATTGAAGTGTTGCAAGGCCAAAATAAGTGACAGTGTCTCTTTCTCAATAACTGAATAATTACTCTGGTAACTATTGAATTTTTTAGAGAAGAAGCTAACAGGCCTCACCACCCCTTGGTCATCTGTCTGGAGCAGCACAGCACCTGCCCCCACCTGACTAGCATCCACATGTAGCACGAAGGGTCTGTCAAAACAAGGAGCAGCAAGAACAGGAGAGCAACATAACAACAATTTCACAGCCTCAAATGCTTCCTGACATTCTGAGGTCCAATCAAATTTAGCTTTGGCCTTAAGGAGTTCAGTAAGTGGAAACACAACAGTTGAAAAGTTTTTACAGAAACTTCTGTAGTAACCCACTAACCCCAAGAACCTCTAAAGCTCCTTCTTGGTAGCAGGTGGTGGATATTTAGCCACAGCCATGACCTTGGCCTGGACTGGAGCCACATGACCCTGTCCCACCACACGGCCAAGATACGTCACGGTGGCTCTGGCAAAGTCACATTTTGCCAAATTAACAGTGAGACATGCTACAGCCAAACGATCAAATAACGCACGGATACGTTCCAAATGGGAGTGCCAAGTATCACTGAAGATAACCAAATCATCAAGATAAACAGCACAACCTTTCAAACCCGAAACTACCCGGTTCATCAGACGTTGAAACGTCGCAGGGGCATTCTTTAACCCAAAAGGCATCACCTTATAGGAGTAGAGACCAGCTGGTGTGACAAAAGCCGAAATTTCTTGTGCACGTTTTGACAAAGGGACTTGCCAATACCCCTTTAACAAATCAAACTTGCTAACAAATTTGGCCGAACCCACCCGATCGATGCAATCATCCATGCGTGGCAAGGGAAATGAATCTGATTTTGTGACTGTATTCACTTTCCTCAAATCAGTACAAAATCTGGGAGTTCCATCCTGCTTGGGTACCAAAATACATGGAGAAGCCCAACTAGATGACGGGGGTTCGGCAATGTCATTTTGAAGCATGTAAGTAACTTCAGCATCCAAATACTCACGTTTACTTGGCGACATACGGTAAAAGTGCTGTTTAATTGGCTTTGAGTCTCCCACATCAATATCGTGCTCAATCCAATCTGTTCTAGAAGGAATGTCACCAAACAAACAAGGATACTTGCCTACCAACTCCACTAACTCCCTCCGCTTTGAATCAGGCAGATGAGCAAACAACGAATCCAAATTTTCCAACGATTCTGAATTTTTCAAACGGCCATACAGCAGACTCTCATCAGGCTCTGGAACTCCATCTCGCTGCTGAACCACAGTCCCAGAAGACAGCCAGAACTGGATGCACACTACTCTCTCCAACCTCTCCTGGATCTGCCACAGCGACACGCTTGTAGTATGGCTTCAGGAGGTTAACGTGGCAGACACGTTGGGTCTTCTTCCGACCGGGCGTCGCCACAACATAATTCAAATCAGAACCTTTCTTAACAACAGTGTAAGGACCTGAAAACTTTGCCTCAAATGGAGAACCAACAAGGGGCATAAGCATAAGAACCTGGTCCCCTGGACTAAATTCATGTCTCTCCGCACGACGATCATACCACTTTTTCATTTTATTTTGAGACAAACCCAGTTTCTCATGTGCCATACAACCAGCAACAAACAATCGATGACGGAACCCATTTACAAAATCAATGAGGTTCTTCAGTGGCTCAGTATCAACACAGTCACCCTTCAGCACTGACAGAGGACCCCGAACAGTATGTCCAAAGACCAACTCATTTGGGCTAAAGCCAGTACTTTCTTGTACAGCTTCCCTAGCAGCTAACATGAGCCATGGAAGTCCCTCCTCCCAGTCTCTATCCAGTTCTGTACAATAAGCCCGCAGAAGAGACTTGAGAGTCTGATGGAACTGTAGGAGCCATAACTGTAAGTTTATTGTGTGTTTGGGGTAATGGTTTGTTTATTGATTTGTTTGTTGTTTATACGATCATATGGTTTCTGGTGGTGGGTGTGTTCACCGGAAATGATCGTGGTGATTGCAGGTATTATATGGGTTGCACTCACCTGTTCACCTGGTTTTGTCTTAGATGGAGAGAGGGGGTGAGCGTGGGAGCAGAAAATTTCTGTTGACCGCCATACACTGCACTGCGATCGCAAGTTTATTCTAATTGCAGCCGTAGTGTCTTGTTTGTTCGTGTTTTGGAAGAATAAATGACTAAAAGGCACATTGATTTGAAAGTCATTTATAAGGATAGCGCGTCAAAGCTTTTTCTCCCGTGTTTAGTCCCTCGCGGCACTCTTTTTTTGTGACGACCAGCAAAGGCCGAGATAGCCGCAACATTAGTCAACAGAAACTTTTTTAAATCAAAGGAGCCGTTCTTCGGCAGTGGATCTCCGCGCAGCGGAGCCTTTGGATCGCTTGAGGACGTGAAATCAGCTGTTTTTTTGGAGGAATGTTCATCAGGCCTACCAGGACAAACCCGACGCCACTCAACACAGCACTGGAAGCGGTATGTAACATAGTTTGAATTCTCGCTGTGTAAGTTGTTTTGTTTGAACACAGTTTGGATTTGTTACTACCGCTTGTCCATTGGGGACGTGTTGTTGTTTGGGTGTGTTGTTGGTTGTTGTCGGATGTTTATGAGGAAGAAGTGGCTGGATTAATTGTGGAACTGTGCAGTGTGGATTCAATGCTTTAATGTGTTTGCTGCGCAGCGCACGGATTGTGGAGTGCACTTGTCAATGACTCAAAATGGATGAACAAAAAAGAGAAATCAAACTCACTGCAAAGGCTTTGGTCCATAAGGTTGAAAAGCTTCAAAAAGATCGTCAAACAAAGGTTCATAAAGTTAAAGGTGCAATAAAAACAATTAAAGAGCTCATGCAAAAGGATGACAATGCTAAAGGAGTGCACTCACAGCTACAGGATTTGGAGAAACTGATGGAGGAAACAACCCTGTTACACGAGTCTGTGATTCCTTTACTTCCAACAGAGGAACAGGAAAAACAAAAGGAATGGTTTTCAAGTATACTCAAATACAACATTGGTTTTATCAAGGATACGAAACAATGGATTTCTGAAACTGGAAGAAACGTGACAAATAATGAGCATTTAGCCACAAATTATGAATTAAACAAACAACATGATGGCAACACGTCTCATAATTCAAAACTTGCTTGTCAAAATGTGGAAAACTCTGTGGTACAGGATGAAATTAATCCCTGTGACAGTGTGTCAAATGCAGGAAGCAAAGGTTCTAAACGGAGCTCTGCTGGTTCTAACACTTCCTCTACATCTTCAGCCCGGATCAAAGCTGAGGCTGATATGGCTGCTCTTTTTGCAAGACAAAGGTTATTAAAGACGAAGCATGAATTGGAAAACCAAGAGGAGCAGCTAAGGAAAAAAAAGGAACAATTTGAACTTGAAGTGGAAATAGCTGCATCAATGGCTAAAGTAAATGTGTTAAGAGGCTCTGGAGGGTCAAAGGTCGCAAGTCAAGCATCATGGGAATCCAATGGTATGAACTCTTATTTTGAAAGAGAACAAGGGAAAGTTCCAACACTCAGTGCTGACGCAGTAGCTTTTATGCCTGCCACAAGTGGCTGTCCTGATTCACGTCAACAAAATAAGGGCACACGGTCCAAGGAGAAAATTGTTTTTCCGGATTCAGAACCTCAATACACATGGTCAAGTCACTCGGAAGGTCAGTCACAACCACAGTTTCAAGACCAAAGGAGTCAGCCAACAGCACAGGCACGAAGCGGCAATGATCAGAGTCAAATAATAACTGTTCTGGAGAAACAAAATGAAATCACTGCCCTCTTAGTGCAGCAACAGTCTCTTTCATTTTTACCTAGAAGAGACATTCAGATCTTTGATGGTGACCCATTGCAATACCACACTTTCAGAAGAGCTTTTGAGGCCAGCATAGAAGAGAAAACTGACAACCCTAAAGATTGCTTATACTTCCTAGAGCAATACACCAGGGGGCAGCCTAGGGAACTTGTCAGAAGCTGTCAGCATATGTCTTATGACAGAGGTTATGCCAAAGCTAAAGCTTTGCTCCAAGAACACTTTGGTAATGCACAGAAGATAGCCTCTGCCTATATGGAAAAGGCTCTCTCATGGACTTCAATAAAATCAGAGGATGTGAAAGCTCTGCAGGAATACAGCTTGTTTTTGAGAGGATGCTGCAATGCAATGGAGGAGGTGGAATACATGGATGAATTAAACATCCCTGCCAATATGCTGGCTATTATCAAAAAGTTGCCTTACAAACACAGAGACAGATGGCGAACTGTGGCCTGTGAATTGCAAGAAAGGCGTAGCCGTACATTTAATGACATTGTTAACTTCATTGAGAGACAGGTGAAGATTGCAAGTGACCCATTGTTTGGAGACATACAGGATACCTCCCCAACAGTGTTTAATAAAGATAATAGGAAACCAAAACTTCAGCTTCGTTCAAGAGCAAAGGGGAGTAGCTTTGCAACCACAGTCACAACAGTGGAGAGGAAGTTTGATGCTGGACCCAAAAACAGGCAGAAAACAATAAACAGTGCAAAATGTTGTCTGTTTTGTGGAGGGGAACACGCATTGGATCTGTGCTTTCAATTGGAAAGAAGGGTGCACAGTGAGAAAATTGCTTTCTTAAAGGAACATGGAGTGTGTTTTGGCTGTTTGTGTTTTGGGCACATGAGCAAAGACTGCAAGAAGCGTTTGATATGCAAAGTATGCAGTCTGAAGCATCCAAGTATACTTCATATTCACCAAAAGATGAAAAGCAGTGACTCAACGCAAGCCACAACAGAAACTGGGACAGAACAAGGCATGGATCTGATCCCTGTCCAGTCTAGTGCACTTACTGGGGCCGGTGTACAGGACTGTACACTATCCATTGTACCAGTTCGTGTCAAGTCTAAAAGGGGGGATCAGACACTGATTACTTACGCCTTCTTAGATCCTGGGAGCTCAGCATCGTTTTGTACCGAACGGCTAATGAACTCACTTAATGTCAGAGGAAGACGGACAGGAATTCTTCTTCGTACCATGGGTCAGGAGAAGGTTGTTGGAAGCCATATTGTTTCAGACTTGGAAGTAGCTGCATTGGACAATGATTGTTCTTGTGAACTACCCGATATCTTCACACAGAAAAGCATGCCCGTGCATCAAGGTAACATTCCTCGTCAGGAAGATATCCAAATGTGGCCACACCTGAAAGATGTTAGGATTACAGAGGTTAATTCAGGAATCGACCTGCTAATCGGAACAAATGTTCCAAAGGCATTGGAGCCATGGCAAGTTGTTCGGAGTGTAGATGGAGGACCATATGCAGTCAAAACTATGCTGGGCTGGACTGTGAATGGGCCTCTCAGAGGAGTCGAAACCAGTGACACTTCTCACGGACCCCAGGATGTCACAGTTAACAGGATCTCTGTTGCAAAACTGGATGATATGTGGAAGCAGCATCTAAAATTAGATTTTCCTGATTGCAGTCACGATGAGCAGGTTGGATTCTCAAGAGAGGATGAGAATTTTATGGCGTTTGTAACTGCCTCTGCTAAGTTTGTGGATGGACACTACAGTATTGGGTTACCTTTAAAGAAGAAAGATGTGAAAATGCCCAACAACAAGAGAGTGGCAGAACAACGAGCTCTGAGCCTCAAGAAGAGGTTTTCAAAGGATGCTGTGTTTCATGGTGATTACACTGCTTTTATGAATGAAATCATCTCTAAAGGATATGCAGAGGCAGTGCCAGTGGACAATCTGGAGCGCAAGGATGGACGTGTATGGTATATACCACACCATGGTGTATACCATCCAACAAAGAAAAAGATTCGGGTTGTGTTTGACTGTGCTGCAACTTTTCAAGGAACCTCTTTAAATGCACAGCTCCTGCAAGGACCAGACCTTACTAGCACATTGATAGGAGTCATGACCCGGTTCAGAAAAGAGCCTGTAGTTCTCATGGCTGACATTGAGGCCATGTTTCATCAGGTTAGGGTACATGCAGAGGATGAAGATCTGCTACGGTTTCTTTGGTGGCCAAATGGGGACCATGATCAAAACCTGGTTGAACACAGGATGGTTGTGCATCTGTTTGGGGCTACATCATCTCCAAGCTGTGCAAGTTATGCCCTCAGAAAGTGTGCAGAGGACAACCGGGAGCAGTTCCACCCCAAAGTAATTGACACGGTCCTCCATAATTTCTATGTTGATGATTGCCTTTCATCTGTAACTTCGGAGGAGGAAGCAGTGGCACTGTATCAGGACCTACGTGCACTTTTTGCTAAAGGGGGCTTTCAACTCACCAAATGGATTAGCAACAGACGTGGGGTGCTTGCTGCTATACCTGTAGAGGACAGAGCAAAAGACGTCAAGGATCTGGACTTGGATAATGACACACTTCCAGTGGAAAGGGCACTGGGCGTACATTGGTGTGTTCAGTCAGATGTGTTCAAGTTCAAGATTATGATAAAAGACAGACCTTTCACCAGAAGAGGGATCCTCTCCACAGTCAGTTCCATCTATGATCCCCTAGGGATTCTGGCACCTGTGGTCTTGTCCGCTAAAAGGATCCTACAGGACTTGTGTAGAAAAGAGCTTGGTTGGGATGATGTTGTTCCAGCTTCTTCTGCACAAGAATGGGCAAGTTGGTTGCAGGAGCTTTCCCAGCTTGAAGATTTGAAAATGGACAGATGCCTAAAACCGGTGGATTTTGGAGAAGTAACTTGTGCACAGTTGCACCACTTTGCAGATGCAAGTGAAAGTGGTTACGGGACAGTTACTTACCTGTTATTACACAACATCCACAACACAGCACACTGTGCATTTATCATGGGAAAGGCCAGAGTAGCTCCATTAAAACCTATCACCATACCCCGTATGGAGTTGACGGCATATGTAATGTGGAGAAGGGAGCTGCAGATGTCTCTGCAGGATTCAGTGTTTTGGACAGACAGCACTTCTGTACTAAAGTACATTCAGAATGAGACATCAAGGTTTCGAACCTTTGTAGCAAACAGGGTTTCAAAGATACTTAACGTGTCTAATCAGTCTCAGTGGAGATATGTTGACACCACAAGTAATCCCGCAGATTTGGCCTCAAGGGGAGTCAAGGCAGAGACATTGTTGAAGGATGACACATGGATGTTTGGACCTCGTTTCCTGATTGGACCCAAGAAGGAGTGGCCTGTAAATCCTGACAATCCTGGGAAAATTTCAGCCGATGACCCTGAGGTCAAGACAAGCTTGATGGTAAATGCTGTGCAGGCTGAGGAGGAGAATGATGCAGTATCCCGCCTGATCCATCATTTCTCTTCTTGGACCCAGCTGAAAAAAATGGTTGGTTGGATCCTTAAGTTTAAGAGCCTGTTACTATGCCTTTGTCAGAGAAGAAAACAGTTGAGGCTGACTCTGGCTCAGTCTCTTCTGAAAAGGGGCCAACAGGAAGTAGAGATGGAAAAGGAGATGCAACGCTTCAGAACTCAGATTGCAAGTGGCCCTCTTTCAGCGGAGGAATTCAAGGAAGCAGAGCTTGCTATTATTCGCTTTTGTCAAGGAAAGAAGTTCCCAGATGAAATTAACAGCCTGCAAAAAGGGGAAAGTGTAAAGAGGATAAGCCGGATCTACAAACTCAATCCAGTCCTTGAAGAAGGTATTCTAAGAGTTGGAGGTCGACTTCATAGAGCAGCTATGCCTGAAGAAGCCAAACATCCTGCTATATTAGCAAAAGATCTTCATATATCAAAGATCATCCTCCAACATATACACAAAGAGGTAGGACACAGTGGTCGAAACCACATGCTCTCTAGCCTTCGTCAGAAATATTGGATACCTGGTGCAAGCGTGGCAATAAAGAAAGTCTTGTCTTCATGTGTTGTATGTCGGCGACTGCATTCAGCTCCAGGACTCCAGCAGATGGCAGACTTGCCAAGTGACAGAGTTTCTCCAGATGCACCTCCTTTCACTTATGTTGGTGTCGATTATTTTGGACCCCTTGAGGTTAAGCGAGGAAGGAGTACAGTGAAAAGGTATGGTGTACTCTTTACATGCCTGACAATACGAGCTATTCATATCGAGATAGCTTCATCTTTGGACACAGATTCTTTTATTAATGCCCTCCGACGCTTTGTAGCAAGACGCGGACAAGTGTTGGAAATGAGGTCAGACAATGGAACAAACTTTGTTGGGGCTGAGCGGGAATTGAGGGAGGCAATTGAAAAATGGAATCATGCCCTAATCAATAACACCCTCCTTCAGAAAGGAATAAAGTGGACTTTCAATCCCCCTACTGGATCACATCATGGAGGAGTATGGGAGAGATTGATAAGATCTGTGAGGAAGATCTTGAATTCCAGCCTTAAGGTGCAGAATCTTGATGAGGAAGGCCTTCATACTGTTCTCTGTGAAGCAGAAGCTGTTATCAACAGCCGGCCGATCACCAGAGCATCCACTGATCCCAATGATTTGGAGGCCCTCACTCCAAACCATCTTCTGCTGCTAAAGAACAAACCCCTTTTGCCACCAGGACAGTTTCAAAAGGAGGACCTTTATGCCCGTCGCAGATGGAAACAAGTTCAGTACATGGCTGACTTGTTTTGGAAACGCTGGCTTAAAGAGTACTTGCCTCTTCTTCAGGAGCGTCAGAAATGGTTGGGAGTTGAACGCAACTTTAATCTTGGAGACATTGTGCTAATCGTTGACAACACAGCACCACGTAACTCCTGGGTTACTGGAAGGATCGTTCAAACAATGCCAGATAAAAGAGGACTTGTACGTCAAGTGAGGATCAAGACCAAGACCAGCTACCTTGACAGGCCTGTCACCAAGGTTTGCCTTCTCCTGGAAGCAGAGGAGCCATGAGCGCATGCTGACCTGTTGATCTTCATAGACATTGACATAACAAGACATTGATTAATTGACACTTACCAAGACAATGACATTTTTTGACTGAGTGATGTAAAGATCACGCTTTTTGGATTAAGGAACTTTTGAACTTCTTCCTTTTATTATTATTATTGAAGAAGAAGAAGCAAAAAGGACATTTTTCTAAAATTAACTGTGTATATAAAGGTTTCTCATCTGTCTCCTCCATAATTGAATGTTGAATAATTATTGTGTTATAATAATTAGGGGCCGGAATGTAGGAGCCATAACTGTAAGTTTATTGTGTGTTTGGGGTAATGGTTTGTTTATTGATTTGTTTGTTGTTTATACGATCATATGGTTTCTGGTGGTGGGTGTGTTCACCGGAAATGATCGTGGTGATTGCAGGTATTATATGGGTTGCACTCACCTGTTCACCTGGTTTTGTCTTAGATGGAGAGAGGGGGTGAGCGTGGGAGCAGAAAATTTCTGTTGACCGCCATACACTGCACTGCGATCGCAAGTTTATTCTAATTGCAGTCGTAGTGTCTTGTTTGTTCGTGTTTTGGAAGAATAAATGACTAAAAGGCACATTGATTTGAAAGTCATTTATAAGGATAGCGCGTCAAAGCTTTTTCTCCCGTGTTTAGTCCCTCGCGGCACTCTTTTTTTGTGACGACCAGCAAAGGCCGAGATAGCCGCAACAGGAACCTTTCAAGGGCACCTTGAATTTGAGCATGGTAAGCTGATGACTGGTTCTGTTTGACACGCAACAATTTCAACACTTGAGCAAACATGTGAGATGTAAAATTCGACCCCTGGTCACTCTGAATCACTCTGGGAATGCCAAATATCGAAACGAACTGTGACAATGCTTTAACCACAGCCCGCGTTGTAATGGATCTCAAAGGATATGCAGCAGGATACCTGGTACTCTGACACATAACTGTTAACAAATATTTACATCCAGATTTAGCACAAGGCAAAGGTCCAACACAATCTATGATGAGATGTGAAAATGGCTCACTTACAACCGGAATGGGCTGCAGTGGTGCTGGTTTGATGTTCTGATTGGGTTTCCCAGTTAACTGGCACACATGACACGTCTTAATGTAAGCTGAAACATCCTTCTTGAGCCGTGGCCAAAAGAAATGTTTCAGGATGTTCAGATATGTTTTCCGCACACCAAAATGTCCACTCTCATCATGTGCCACTTTCATAACCAGTGGACGAAGTTTCACTGGCATCACCAACTGGACAACATCATTTTTCACACAATCCTCTCCAACTGATACCCATTTTCTGAACAGCAACTCGTTTTGCAAGAAGTAGCCTTTCACAGCACTACTTATCTCAGACAAAGGTAAAACACAATCCAATATTTCCTTCAGAGAAGGATCACTTCTTTGTTCCTCCACCACGTCCTGGTGTGACAGCGACAATGGAAGCTCAGATAGAGCCGGGGTCTCCAAAACAACATCCTCAACCCCATCAGGGGGCATGTTTTCCTCAGTTTTGGACATCGAACGTGTAATCGCACAGGATGAAAGAACATCTCGCAGACCTTTAGATCTGTCATCTGACAAAGGTTCAACCGGACCAGAAGTGACTACCGGTAATGGTGGAGTGTCACTCCAGACTCTGCCCCCAGCAAGGCCATTCCCCAAAATAAAGTGGACACCTTCAATGGGCAATGCCGGACGCACACCAACGGCTACTTCCCCCTTAACTAGCTCACAGTCTAGCAGCACTTTGTGCAAAGGCACAGGAAGGATATTCAACCCCATCCCACGACTAAGAACACAGTTTCCAGTGTCTGTCTCTCCAGAAAGAGGCAAAACAGAATCAACAATGAAGGAATCATAAGCCCCAGTATCCCGCAGTATTTTTATGGGGACTTTTTCACTGGTACCCATAACTGATACCAACCCATCTCTAATGAAAGGTGCATAAGCTTCCAAAACATCCGTTTCACAAGAATGAGAGGTAACCAGCTCCGACACACAACAATCTAGAACCGGGGCAGCAAACGCAACCGGTTTAACATTCATATTTCCTCCCTTCGTTTTAGCCTTCAAAACAGGGCACTCTGACTTCCAATGTCCTTTTTCATGACAATATTTACAGACGTTACTATAATCAACATTAACACCTGCTTTGGAGTCAAATCCAAAAAATCCAAGTTGCTTTGAACGCATCTCAGACGGCAACACAGAAACGTTACCTCGGTAACCAGAAGCCTCACGCACAACAGGACGCTCTCAACACATATTCATCCGAACAAACAGCGGCCTCAGCAGCAGTTGTCACTTTTTGCTCGTTTATGTAAGTCGCAATGCGATCCGGCAGACAATTTTTAAACTGCTCCAAAATCATCAGTTCACACAAACCATTAAACGACGTGACGTCAAGCGCAGTTAACCACCGCTTAAAGTGGGTGGACAGATCCCTGCCAAACTCTACATATGTCTGACTGTTCGTCTTCTCCCAGCCTCTAAAACGCTGTCGATATGCCTCAGGCACAAGTTCATATGCTTTAAGCACAGCCGATTTTATCTTAGCGTAACTGGAGCTGTCCTCAAAACTCAAAGAAGAATATGCTTCTTGCGCCTTCCCTGTGAGAACAGACTGAAGCATCAGTGCGCAGTCAGCATCGGGCCAACATCTTGCTCCAGACACACGCTCAAACAACAAGAAAAAAGTATCTGGGTCCTTTTCATTAAAGCGTGGTAAGAGACGCAAGTTATTTACATCAAAGCGATGCACGGGAGAGCCACGGGCCTGTGCGCCCTGCTCCTCACCAGACAACATGCCATCCCTCACCAAAGACAAACGAAATTCCTCCAAATCCAGTTTACCTTTCTCGGACTGCTGGCGGATTCGTTCAAGCTCAAGCTGTTTTTTAATTTCCAATTCATGTTTATTTCTGTCATGTTCCATCTGCATCAATAAAATTTCCTTTTGCTGTTCAAATGTGAGACCATGCGTCGGAAAAGATAAAGCAGTGGGATTAGGTGGCGTTTCTTTATCTTCTTTCATTATTCGTTCTTCGGTTAATTTAGATTTTATCGCTGATTTAATGTTTTCTTTTATACGTTTGTCTCCGACAACCGTTACAGAAAAATGCTCCGCAATCATGAGCAACTGCTCTTTGGAACATTTATCCAGGTATTCCTGAGATGGATCAGCAATAAATAATTCAGTTTCAGACATTTTAATTACAATTAACTGTGACAACGAACCCGAAAAAACAAAAACGGATTGTCAGCTTTACGCACACACGGAAACCAGCAGACACAGACACACTAACCCGTGCGCACCAAGAGGAACACTCCTCAAACCAATGTGGATTTTCCCCACTATCTAAACATAAACCCAGCTACCTAAACTCGACCCTATTGCAGCTTCAGTGGTGGGTATTTATGCACTAGTGACCGCTGGCTCAGTTGGGCGACTAGCAGGCTAGCAACCTTCCCGAAACCACGGACATGCTCCCAAGCAAAAGCTTCACCCACGTTCACCACATTCCTAATTTATCCACGCACAACGAACCCATATGAGGAACGTCGCTTCAGCCTACCAGGGGAAAACACCACACTAAATTACCGATTACGCACAGGAAACTGTCAAGTGCCAGCCGGCAGCCGAAACAATAAGCAGCTGACAACCAAACTCTCTCTCTCTACACGTCAAGGTAAGAGCAAACAATCCACAACTCACTTACTTACCCTGCAATGTTATCCCGACTTCGCAGTCCTTCCCAACAAACAAACTCCTGGTCATACCCGAGCAAAAAACAAAACAAAAGTTTTACCGCGAACCGGCAACCCACCGAACAATAGACTCCTGCGCGCGCAGCCAGCGCTCCAACTTTACGCACACAGAGTCAACAATGTTTGAAGCACAAAACTTATCAAAGTCAAGCAAAAACTTGCATAAAGGTAAACTATAGTCAATTTCAACGACTTCACATTAAATTGAGCAAAAAAAATCTTCCAAACGAACCACCAAATGAACCGTTCAACAAAGTACCAAACAATTTCAAATTTTCTTACCCCAGTCACGGCACAAAAAGAGAAAAAGGCGGACGAGCCCCCAATTTGTCATAACCTGGCTCAAGGGCCATGACAAATATGACCAATGACACTAGATTAGATGCAAGTAACAAAGATTTAATAGTGCAAAATACAAACACAGACCACAGCACAACCAAACATGGAGTGAATGACCATGCGTGTCAAGAGTGAGAGAGCCCGCCAGAGCGCCAGACGTTGGACTTTTATGCCCTGAGAGCAACAGGGCCAGGTGCTCCAGATTGGCCCAGTCGACTCCTCTAATAATGGGGAGACAGAAGCAATTAATAGTTTGTACACTACAGCAGTGACCGTCACAATGTTCATACATAACCACACACAGTCAATATACCCACCACGATAAACAACTTTCCATCTACAGTACGACAATATCAGAGACTATTAGTACTCGTCACAATAGCACAAAGATGACTTGAATCAGCTATAATTAGGTGTCTGACTTGCCGACATTTTCGTCTTCAACTTGGGGGGCACAATATGTTTTGTTAATGTTAAGATACTTTTTAATAGTCTAATTCACGTATTTCACATCAACGTTTTGATCAAATATTACTTGTAACAGAGACATTACACACATCGTCTTCATAGCATCCACGCTGTCTGTTGTTGTTGTTAAGACATTCCTACTTCAAACTGAAAACACGTGAACACACTGAAGTCGGATGAATGACTTCCCAACTCAGAAACTGTGACCATCCGAGGAGCACCTGAGTGCAGCATGCAGCTCCGGTCAGTAGCTGCTGTGATCCAGCCTGCACTACGACCTGAAAGTAAACACACAGTGGAAGAATGGTATCACGTAGCACGGCACAGTTTGACAGTAGCCTATTTTCATCTATAAATGCAGATAAGTTATATGTAGTCTGTGTCAGGTTAAACTGGCGTATCGGCCGGAGCGATGTGTAACCACACGCGCAGGCATCAGCAGGTTAACCTGCAAGGAGGACTGAAGGCTGGTGTTGTTAGCAATGCTAACGTTCGCCATGCTCGGCAAAACCCAATTGTCATCGTTTACAGATGGCCAAATTCAACCCACAATGCACTGTGTTTTGGTTCACTTCCCTGGTTTGGTCCAAAATGCGTTCTCAGCTACAGCGAAGCAAACTCTGGTGCACTTGGAAGCGAACAGAGACCCCCGCTTTTAAGCGGACCAGAGTTCATTTCAAACGGACCAGTGAACTGAGTCTGTGCTGTGTAGACACACACACCTGGTTTATGACAGATCTCATTGCTTGTTATTCACACACACAGTTTATTATATTGATCGTAATGATTTTAGTGATGAGGTACAAAATGTTATTAGGATTTGTTGGTGAGTGAACATGCACTCGGACACATGGACCCCGGAACATGAATACTGTCCTGACAAACCAACAGGAGGGTTAAATGAGATGTGATGTCGCCCGCTCTGGCCCCGGGTCTACACCTCACTATGCCCGCTGACTTCACTAACTTCACGTTTCTGACTATGGAGTCTCCGAGAATCACAGTTTGAGTCTCTTTGTGTCGCTGACTGGGGAAAGTTGTTGGAAACGTGAAGTGGTTGGTGGGGAACCGTGTGTTGGTTTTTCGACTATGCTTCCCTCGGACAGTAACCCAGCCACTGCCTCCCGGCTGCTCGGGAGCTACCGGGGGAGAAGCTAAGCTATGTCGGCCCGCACCGGCTACAGGTGGCTGGCTAACTACTGCTGTACGATGGCTGTGGATCAGTGGTGAGGAGCCGGCTCTCTAACTCAGACACCCTCACCTCCAGAGCTACGAATAAAGTACATGTAATACATGTAGCATAACCAGTAAAGGAGGACGAGGAGTAACTAATCCTCTGACACACAGAGCAGGAGAGGCAGAAGAAGAAGCCGTCGTAAATGAAGCTAAGTGCTAAGCTAGGCTGAGAGTAGTTCAAATCAACTAAAGTGTTTAGCACTGTTTTAGAGTGATGTTTGATGACTTGTGTTTGTCTAAACGTGCAGTGTTTTACAAACAACTGTTGGAAGAAACTAGGTGAAATGAACTATTTAGCTTGAACTCTATTGAACAGCACAGAACAATAACTGTAAAAGAGGTGATGGTTTCCGATACCACTCTTGAGACCTCAGTGATATGTAAACCCTATTGACTGGTTTTTTAGGATATGCAGACGCCACAGGTTGTCCGGTAAGAACATGAAAATGACAGTCTCACACACTCTCTCTTTGAGATGCCACTCATTTATTGAACATAAATTGTGAATGTGAGGGATGAATGCGAAGGGATGAATGTGGTGTCTAAAATGACAGAAAAAGAATAAAAATAAGCATTAAATATATGAATGAATAAACAACAAACATGACATAGAAACACTAATAACATTGTATCAAATAAACAGACAAACAATGCGTGAAATGATAGCTACTGAAATGAATCCTCCTAACTTTGAGGGAGCATCAACAAATTACTGTCTCTGTGCAGTACACATGAAAACTAACAGAGCTCACACATAGGGGGAGCCGAGTAATTGAGGGACGGTCCCTTACTACACGTGAGTGCTAGCATACACAGAGCCCTACTGAAAACTATAACATTCGACGACATGATATAAAGAATACAAGGAAAACACTAAAGCATGATTAAATAGACAAGAACAGCATTCATTACAACAGTAACAAACGTGAAATATGTGAAATGAGTGAGAAATGTCCGTGGTGATATTACAGTCTTGTCTACTTGGTATAAACGTGAAATAGAAAACAACAGCAGTAACGAGCATAAATTAAGAACAATATAATAGTGCACAGAAGAACCATAACAGGCATGAACTTACATTCTCATGGACGCACAGAAACTAAAAGATAAAGTTTGAAGTCCAGAGAACCGAGGTGAGGGGTGCAGTTGGCTTCTCTGTGTGATGCTTCACGGAGGTGTAATTAAGATGAAAAAAAGGACAGGGGTTTGAGGTCAGTGATAGGTGCAGAAGGGGGGCGTTGTTGATATGCATGGGGTGTTCAGGTGACAATGGAGGGTTGGAATAAAGGCGTCTTCACTGAAAACTACAGAAAGTGGGTGACCTTTTGCACAGCCGCCCCCAACTTTGTGTAGCAAAGTTGAACCAGGAGAAGGTCAGCTAGAGGAATCGTGTGGGAGTGCTGGGAGTCTGATGAGTCGAGCAACTGGTCGAATGTATGTCTTATCCCTGACTTTGATCTGGGCTGTTCGTACTCTGCCATCAGCCCCAGGAAAGACTGCAGTAACCTTCCCAACCGGCCACAGGGCACGAGGGAGTTGCTGGTCAACGTCAAGGACGATGGTGTCGACAGTTAGATCATCTTTTTCCTGTTGCCATTTTGAGCGTGTCTGCAGGGATGGTAGATAGTTCCTGATGAAGTGAACCCAGAATTGATCAGACAAGACTTGACACTGCTTCCATCTGCGACGGCTGAGGAGCTCTGTGCTGGGGTAGACGACCTGAGGTGCCGACGAGTCAGGCCGCCCCATCAGCAGCATATTGGGAGTGATGGGATCTGGGTCTGCAATGTCGGATGAGGTGTAACCCAGGGGTTTGGAGTTGACAATGCCCTCCACTTCAATGAGTATTGTCCTCAAAACTTCCTCTGTGACACTCTGGGCTCCCAAGGTGGTGTGAAGAGCAGATTTAATGGAGCGGATCTCCCGCTCCCAGGAACCACCGAAGTGTGGTGCATGTGGGGGATTGAACCGGAAGTGAATCTGCTGACTGGCTAGTTGTGACTGCAGAGATGGGGTGAGGGAGTTGAAAGCCTCTTTGAGTTCAGCACTGCCTCCCTTGAAGTTCGTGCCTTGGTCCGATAATAGCTCGAATGGCTTCCCTCTTCTGGCAATGAAACGACGAAGTGCCAACAGAAACGAGTCGGTGTCCATACTGGCCAGCAGATCAAGGTGTACAGCATGGGTGGTTAGGCACTTGAAAATTATGCCCCAGCGCTTCTCGGTTCGCCGTCCAATCTTGATGAGGTAAGGCCCAAAGCAGTCCATACCCGTTGAATAGAAGGCTGGGCGATGAAGCCTTAAGTTGGAGGGTGGAAGATCGGCCATTTTAGGGATGACTGGTTTGCTCCGCCATTTTCTACATTCAAGACAGTTGTATTGATGTTTGCGGACTGCCTCTCTGCCGCGAAGAATCCAGAACCGCCTGCGCAGTTCAGCAAAGACTCTTTCAGGTCCAGGGTGGGCCAGCCGGCTGTCGAAGTCCTGAATGATGAGCTTGGTGATGTGATGATGAGGGTCAAGTACAACCGGATGCACTGTATCTTGGCAGAGGTCATCACATCTCCGGAGCCGCCCCCCCACGCGGATCAACTGGGATTCCTGGTCATACTCAGGGGCTAAGGTGAGTAATCTGCTGCTTGTGGAGACTGGTTTCTGAGATGACAGGAGCAGGAACTCCTCTGGGAAACAGTCTGTTTGTACCTGTCTGAATAGGGCCAGCTCAGCGTGCTTGTACTCATCTGCTGTTGGGTCTGAGGGGGTTGCCGCCCCGTGACATGCTTGGACCGTAGATTGTAGCAGTTCGTTGTAGCTGTTGAAGATACTGGAATCAGGTAGATGTATGTCTGGAGTCACTGAGATATGGCCACAGAAGTTGGACTTTCGCAGTTCTGAAGGATCGTCAGATGAAGAGATGTCTGGTGGTGGAGGCCAGGATGATTCATCTTGCCACAAGAAAGGAGGCCCGTCGCTCCAGCGGTTGGGGCCAAGAAGCTGTGATAGAGGTAGCCCCCTAGTTATGTCGTCAGCTGGGTTGTCTCCTGAGTTGACATACCGCCAGGCACTATCCTCCGTCAACTCCTGGATGTCTGCAACCCTGGTACCGACGAACACCTTATAGCGGCACGATTGTGACTGCAGCCAGTTCAAGACTGTGGTCGAGTCAGTCCAGTAGGTGATGCTGGAGATCTTTAGGGTGAGCTCTCTTTTCAGGACAGCAGCAAGCTGAGCACCAACGTGGGCAGCGCAGAGTTCCAGCCTTGGAATGGATTGCTGCCGGGTAGGGGCAACTCGTGATCTGGCTGCTAGGAAGGCCACTTGGATGTCACCGCTATGATCCACTGTCCGAAGGTAGACTACGGACCCGTATGCCCTCTCCGAAGCATCTGAAAAGACATGAATGCTGTGGGTGCAAACAGAGAAGTCTGTCTCAGGATGTACATAACTTCTGGGAAGAGAGATGGCAGGAATCTGGTGGAGTTCACTCTCCCAGGCATGCCACAGCTCTAGTAGGTCATCAGGAAGCTGTGGGTCATCCCAGTCTCTTTTCTTATCCCAAAGTCGCTGCACAAGCATTTTGGCTCGAGTGGTGTAGGGAATGAGCAGTCCAAGAGGGTCGTACTGTCTGGCTAGGACCCGGTAGATGCTGCGCATCGTAGGTTCAGGATGCTCAGTGTGGCGAAGCTGGTAACTGATTGTGTCTGACTTACAGCGCCACAGAAGTCCCAGAGCCCGCTCTAGTGGATCAGTCCCATCAGGTGATAGCCAGAGTTCACTGCTTTCCGATCTTGAACCTGGTGGCATGTCACTGATGATGTCAGGAACATTGGTAGCCCACTGACGTAGTTCAAAACCACCTGACAGCAGTAGCTGCTGTAGCCTGTTGACGAGTTGCTTGGCTTCGGATACTGAGGTGAAGCTCTGCAGGAGGTTGTCAACGTAGAAGCTGGTCTCTATGGAGTGGCGGGTATCCTCGTCTGGGCTGCTGTGATCCAGGACGTGCTTTTGGAGAGCGAATGTGGCACAACATGGACTGCACGTGGTGCCGAATGGCAGTACCTGCCATTCATAGATGTCAGGCGATCTACTGCGATCCATGTCTCTCCAAAGGAAGCGTAAGAAGGGCTTGTCTTCAGGCAGGAGACGAACCTGGTGGAACATCCCTTTTATGTCACTGCTCACTGCGATGGGATACTCCCTGAAGCGGAGCAGCACACCAAGAAGAGTGGATCCCAGAGTGGGTCCTGGAAGGAGGTGTTCATTCAGGTTTCCACCTTGATGTGTGAAAGAGCAGTTGAACACAATGCGATCTTTGCCATTATGGCGGACCATGAAATGTGGTATATACCATGTGCTGTCACTGGCTTGCACTTCAGCAGGGGTGAGTTTGTTGATGTAGCCAGCATCCAGCAACTTCTTGACTTCTTGGTTGTAGGTGTCTGCCTTTGCAGGTTCTTTGGACAGGCGTTTTTCAGTTCCACGCAGATGACCCAGCACTGACTCCTTAGATGAATGGAGAGGGGGAGCATCTTCCTTCCAAAGCAGGGGAGTAGCATACCTTTGAATGCTGTCCACCTCCAATCTGATGGTCTTTTCCTCCAGCATCCTGACTGCTGCTGTGTCTTGCTTTGAGCGAGTAATCAGCTTCTCATTCCGGTAGGGCAGGACATCCATCTGCCAGAGTTTAGTCACATGACTGAGGAGTTCTGCGGATGGAGTCAGGGTGTTGATAAGCAGGCACTGAGGGGTGGAGGACTGATGCAGGAGGACTTTAGCAGGACCTTGAAGTGTCCAACCAAGTCGTGTCTTTAGAGCTGCTGGTCCACCTGGAGGCCCTAAGTGCACTGGCTCAACTGGAGTGAGGAGGTGAGGATAATCCGAGCCGATGAGCAGCAGTGGCTGTTCCTGATTGAATGAGTGGAGGGGAAGACCTCGGAGATGGCGGTATGATTTCTGCAGGGCTTCAACAGGATGAGAGTGTTTTGAGAGGCCGAGCTCTACCGCAGTGAATGCTCTGTGGATCTTGAACTGTTTCTGAGGGTGAATGACGGAGGAAACAGTGAAGGATACGGACCGTCCTGGAACCATCTTGATGTCTTGGCGGATGGTTCTAAGCGCCAGGTCCTCACCTGGTCCCTGAAGTCCTAGTTTCTGAGCTGCACTATGGAGGAGGATCGTGCGCTCTGATCCGTCGTCTAGAATGGCATAGGTCTCCATACTCTTTTTGCCATTGTAGAGGCAGACCTTCACCATCTTCAGCAGCACACGACTACTTCGCCATGATGGGTCTAGATAGTAAGTGACAGGCTGATTGGTATCCGAGGA
Organism: Tautogolabrus adspersus; assembly: GCA_020745685.1. NCBI lineage: Eukaryota > Metazoa > Chordata > Actinopteri > Labriformes > Labridae > Tautogolabrus > Tautogolabrus adspersus. The sequence continues at coordinate 1,364,108 of CM036543.1, read as the reverse complement.
CTGCATGTCTGGTTTGACAGAGGTCGACGTGTTGACTTCATGCAGTACTTCAAGGTGAGTCTGATTACACTGCTGACATTTAGCCTTGAGGTAGCACTGAGCTGCGAAGTGGTCTCTTCCACACCTCCAGCACCGCTTACCAGATTTGATCCAGGCTACCTTTTGATCTTTGGTGAGTTTCTTAACCTCTGAACACTGATTGAAGTAGTGCTGAACATTGTCACAGAAGGGACAGTATTTCTTGGGCTTATCTGGTTTCTTCTCCTGTGACCTCACATTAGTAGAAGTCTCTGACGTCTTTGCAGGGGGGTCATATCCAAGCAGGACTGTGGTGGAGCGTGCTGATGACTTTTGCTGAGTCTGGACACCTCTCTGACGGCCTGGTCGCCCCTCTTGCGATGACCGGATCTGATGTGTCTGTACATCGTCATCCTGAATGCGGACTTCATACTCAAGCCACTCAGCAAAATCGATCAAGGTCGGGATGGGTGTGCGAATGGGATTGATGAAACGCCTGAATTGAGCTCGGAGGTCATGAGGTAGCTTTGACAATAGACGTGAGATGTGCGACCCACACTCTAGTTCTGTTCTCCCTTCTCTCCCTAGCTGATCCAACATCCCAACTAGGGCTCTCACCTTCAGTGCGAACAGGCGGAATCCTCTGCTGTCACCGCTCTTGACTGCGGGCTCAGCCAGAACCTCTGTGATGCGCTGCAGGGCCAATTTGTGAGGCTGGCCATACAACTCAGTCAGGGATGCCATGGTCTTACTGTAGGGGTACCTGCTGTTGCTGTAGGAGTCAGCGATGAGAAGAGCGTCTTCCAGCTTCAGGTGGTCGACGAGGATTTGGAACTTGAAGCGTTCAGTGGCGTCGTCAGGCAGAATATTGTCGAGCGCTATCTTCAAGCGGGCGAACTGACGCGGATCATCATCAGTAAAGTATGGAATGTGAGGAGTAGGTCCACGATACGTTGTCTCCTGACGATTTGGAGACCGTGACTGATGGTATCTTCTCCATTCCCTTGAGTCTGAAGGTAGCTGACGGGGAGGAGTGTATGGCTCAGCATATTTTGGTGTATGTGCTATTGACGAATGAGAATCGTAATCATACTCAGGCTTCATATTCATGCTTCTGAAGTGTTCTGTCAGCTCATCAACTATCGGAGGTCGAGGATCATGTTGATGTGGTCTTTCCAAGCGAGAGCTCTGTGCTGCTGGGATGTCAAAAGGAATATATGATACTGGCGGCGGTGGCGGAGGAAACGCCTCTCCTGCCTGATGTGCAGGGGATGGCTCGGGCCAGGGCACGCCATGCAGGTCATCTCATGGAGTGGATGCAAGATGAGGAGCTGGAGCTTGCATGAAGGAGATGGCACTGTCCAGGTGATGCCATTGCTCAGGATGGTCGTAGCGTGAGGCTGGATGTGGAGAAGAAACTGGCTTTGGAGGTGCGAGCATACTGCGGAGGGTTGTCATCTCCTGTCTGAGTTGGGAATTTTCCTCCTTCATCTTTTGTATCGCTGATAAGACCTGGTCATTAGATGCTTGTCCATCTTGACCGATTTTAGTGACTCTAGGATAACTGCTTTCTCCCTCGGCGGAGTGGTCATAGAGAGTGTGTGACTGAGGTAACTGTCGCCTTGGAAGACTCACCAGGTAGTCGTCGAGATACTGGGGTGGACGAACATCCCGGCGAGGGCGGGTGGTACCAGCAGGATATGCCATCTCGATTCTGTGGTAACTGCAGATCCGGCTCGAAGGACCATGTAAAAGAGGTGATGGTTTCCGATACCACTCTTGAGACCTCAGTGATATGTAAACCCTATTGACTGGTTTTTTAGGATATGCAGACGCCACAGGTTGTCCGGTAAGAACATGAAAATGACAGTCTCACACACTCTCTCTTTGAGATGCCACTCATTTATTGAACATAAATTGTGAATGTGAGGGATGAATGTGAAGGGATGAATGTGGTGTCTAAAATGACAGAAAAAGAATAAAAATAAGCATTAAATATATGAATGAATAAACAACAAACATGACATAGAAACACTAATAACATTGTATCAAATAAACAGACAAACAATGCGTGAAATGATAGCTACTGAAATGAATCCTCCTAACTTTGAGGGAGCATCAACAAATTACTGTCTCTGTGCAGTACACATGAAAACTAACAGAGCTCACACATAGGGGGAGCCGAGTAATTGAGGGACGGTCCCTTACTACACGTGAGTGCTAGCATACACAGAGCCCTACTGAAAACTATAACATTCGACGACATGATATAAAGAATACAAGGAAAACACTAAAGCATGATTAAATAGACAAGAACAGCATTCATTACAACAGTAACAAACGTGAAATATGTGAAATGAGTGAGAAATGTCCGTGGTGATATTACAGTCTTGTCTACTTGGTATAAACGTGAAATAGAAAACAACAGCAGTAACGAGCATAAATTAAGAACAATATAATAGTGCACAGAAGAACCATAACAGGCATGAACTTACATTCTCATGGACGCACAGAAACTAAAAGATAAAGTTTGAAGTCCAGAGAACCGAGGTGAGGGGTGCAGTTGGCTTCTCTGTGTGATGCTTCACGGAGGTGTAATTAAGATGAAAAAAACGGACAGGGGTTTGAGGTCAGTGATAGGTGCAGAAGGGGGGCGTTGTTGATATGCATGGGGTGTTCAGGTGACAATGGAGGGTTGGAATAAAGGCGTCTTCACTGAAAACTACAGAAAGTGGGTGACCTTTTGCACAATAACAGTAGCAGAACACAAGTGATGCAAAAACTCACCGTAGTTCGTAGTAGAGACCTCCATCTTAGCATCATCGTGGCCGTCCATCACCGTGCTACTGCGGGCTGAAGAGAGCTTCTTGTTCGTCGTTATGCTGCAATTTCCGGAGCACTTTGTGCTCACAGCGTCGGTATGGTGTATTAGAGATTCATACGATCACATATCATTGAGTTGGTAAAGTTTGAGTAGAATTAGGACAAGAAGACGGAGCTCAGAAAACACGCTGCACCCGGTCCGCCATCTTCTTCATCATCTTCTTGTTCATCATCTTCATCATCATCATCATCATCATCATCATCATCATCTTCTTCTTCTTCTTCTTCTTCTTCTTCTGCTGTGGTGGAGGTTGTTGGTGAAGAGGATATTTCAAAACTATTTAAGTTTTCTTTTCTTACTGTGTTTATTGTATGATCATTGTTTGTTATATTAGTTAGTTTATCATTTAAGTCCGTTTAGTGTTTTTGTGTGTTTTTTCGTGTCTCGTGGCGAGGATGGCGTCCTCTGAGACGCCACCTGTGTCTCTGAGACAGGGAGTGAGGCTGGTGCCGCCACACAGCTCCACCGTAGAGCAGGTGTTGCTGGCTGTGGGAGAGCAGGTGGGCCACGGAAACATCCTTTATGCCTCCCGCATGAATAAAGCGCTCGTGGTATTTTTCAAAGACCAGAGCTGTGTAACTGAACTCATCGAGAGTGGTTTAACTTTAGATGAGGAGTTCATTCCAGTTTCCCCACTGGCTGTGTCCTCTACCCGGATCACCGTGTCAGGCGTTCCTCCATTCATTCCGAACGAAGCGCTGGAACGAGAGCTGAAACGGTTCGGTAAGTTTGCAAGTGGTTTTCGCACTGTTGCTTTGGGATGCAAAGATGTAAAATTAACCCAAGAGAGTCTGGCTGCAGACCGCCACTGTCAGACCCTACCGCTGCAGACCGCCACTGTGAGACGCCGCCACTGTCAGATCCGGAAATACACGCAAATAAAATCGGCGTGTACTTCCGGTTTAGCGTTTTACGTGTAGTCCGATGACATGAATGAATGTAAAATATTTTAAAATAAAATTAGATAGTAATATTAAAGCGTTTTATTCTTTTATGAGTAACAGATTACTGAACATCGTGTTTTGTTTCCAGTCGCACACTTTTATTAGTAAAGACGGGAGATGAACATTGTTTCAGCTAACCTTGTGCATTTCAATTTTATATTTTACTCTTCACCATCGTTCAATATTTAGACTAAAGATTATTATTATTTTTCTATATTTAGCTTTATTTGTCATATTGTGCTCTTTTCTTACCTTGTGCCGTTGGACCACCTGTGTCAATGAAGGGGCTCATTTTAAAATACACCTACTCAAATATGTTTTCAAACTCAGTTCTACGTGAGCCCAGAGTAAATTATTTGATTTCTTTAAAAAAATCTTTTTTTTAGCAAAAATACTATAAAAACAAATTATAAAAGGTTCTGTTCAACTTTATTCTGACCCTGCCGAGCCTTTAACATCATGAGTGACCCATAACATCCTGGACACTCCCTTTACCCCCACTCCCTTCAGGCAGGCTCAAAACAATCTTCACAAGAACAAACAGACTCAGGAACAGCTTTTCCCCCAGTACTTAAGAAACTGTTTATTTTTTTAAGGTTGCAGCATTCTACAATTCTTTTCAAAAAAACAACTGCTAACTTATTTTTTCTAGTGTAACCACTGTAAAGTTCTTTCAGTAACTGTAAATCTATTCTTTATGACTGCCACTGTTTACATAACTATTTACAGTATATTTATTAAAGGTTAGTAATGACATGATCACCAAGTACCTATTTTACAGATCGTCATTTATGCTACATTCGCAGTATGCCATATACCCTCTTTTGTCAACAATTTCTTCACAGAACTTAAATATGTCTTCCATGTTGTGAAAGGTGAACTTGAATGGCTCCAAGATTTCTTCCCTCTCATCCTCTTCAATGGTCTCTCGCGATTCCTCAACCCAGAGCTTGGCAAACTGCTTTACAGCCTCTTCGCCCATCTGCAGGGCGTCAGGCGGGTCCACAGTGGCTGCAAAGGCTGCAGTGGTGTACAATCTTTTCCCAGATCTTTGGGGAAAAAAAGAGGGTTATCTAAGTATTGAATATAGCAAAGTGACACACCCCATAGAATGGGTATCCCACTTGGGTAAGAAGTATAGACTGGAATAAAATACTACCTCTTCCTCTGTTGCCTTCACATCTGTTTGAAGAGAGCTGTTAGCGTGCACAGCCTCGAGTTGCTCCTCCTCCTTTAAAAAAAAAGAGGCATTTTTTATCTTTAAACCATCATCTTCTTTACATTCACTCCATTAGGGGTTAACATGGAAAGAATGCGCACCCCTAATTTGAGTTAAAATAGTTGGTTTTAAAGACTGAATGGAGGAACAAGTGGTGTGTGGAATGGCCCATAAACTGAGACTGTGATTTGCTTGTTGCTTTTTGAGTTACCTGTTTGTTTGGTTGTAAAATCACTTTATAAACTCTTTTAAAGGTGCTTTATAAGTATGAATATTAGTATTATGATTATTATTGGCAAATGAGTAAACTAAAAACAAACAAATACAACATAGGAAAAAACTTATCAGTAAAAAAAAAAGAAGTCAAAATAAGTTAAGTCTCACCTTCCAAGGTCAACATTTTCCATACGAATGACACACAGCCATTTTCACAGAGCCGACATATCAGTCTAAAAAAGAAAAAAAAGGCACTTAATAAAAGATTACAACAAAGAGATGTTGAGCTTACTTTGAATGAGCAGGTGAACTTACAATGGTGAAATCATCCAGAACTGTGTACAGGCAAGGCAAGTTTATTTTTATTTTTTATTTTACAGGGCATACTATGAATAAAAACATAATAATGTTAATATATTCAAAGCACACATAAGACTTATCAGACCAATAATCTCACCTGCCATCAACATGAAGATGCTACAGTCATTTCCAGATGGCTGTCCTGGAGAGCCGTAGCATATAAAAAAGGAGTTAGTCGTTTCCTTCCAGTTGTACAAAATCATTTAACGTATGGTTATAAAATGACCTCTATTTCCAGTCCAGTCATCTCTCTCCATGTCCCAGGATTGACAGACTGGCAGAGATTTCTGATATTCAAAAGACAGATAAATCATTGATCAATATTGATAAGTATGGTCCTCTTTCATGCACAGAACACAATTTAGTCAGGAACAAACTCTTCATGCATTCACACACACATGCCCTTTCAGGAGGCTTTTTATAACACTATTGTATAAACTCAGCTGCTGGTTTCAATTATTATTTTGTTTTAAGTGAACACAGAAAATTGTACATTTAAAAAAAGTGTATACCCAATACTTTATCAAGCAGCACCATAAAAAGTCTGTGACAAATAATAAAGTGTACACACACACACACATATATATATATATTGTTTGTAGGAATCCACACACCTATACACATATGGGCTATCTATATACATGCAGACTTACCTTTGAATGGAATGGCATCTTTAGTGTGGATGTCCAGGTGAATCTGAATCTTGTATTCTTTAGACGGTTTAAATGTAGGGCACAGTGGGCAGTAAGGTGTGCAGCGTTCGATGTTGAGTTTTGCTCCAGCAGAAATAATGTGATGATGCATCTACGAGAGACAGAAAAAGTGTTAGCACAACTAATGCCCACTTGGTAGACAAACTTTATATTAAAAATAATTTACTCATGCAGCACAGCGCTGTGTTTATGCAGCTTAAATGTGAAAACTGCTCATTTCAGCAAATATTTCCGCTGAACGGCTTTAACGATAGTAAAACTTTTCATCTTTATGACAAACTTTGAACCCTTTTTGATCACAAATAACTAAACTGTTCTCTCTTCTCTACAGCAAAATCTCTTCACAAAACGCTTCATTAAGCCAAATACACAGTAGGCCAATGCTGCGTTCCAGTTGAACTGGGAAGTGGGAAAATAGTCGGAAACTCGGAGAAGTCGGAGGAGCCCAAGTTAAAATCCAACATGGCTGCTACGTGCATCAACAGTACGTTAAAGCTGAGACTATAGTGTTTATTAGCCGCTTGTTCCTCTTTTTGTGTGATTAAATCAATCACTCTGATAGTATCGTGACAGTTCTATCTGTGGACATGTTGTCGTGTTATTTTTGTGCACAAATTATCACGCAGTGTGATGTTATCGTCTGGTATTAGCTAACAAAACAAAGGTACTCCTGGAGGTGTCCATGTTGCTTTTCCGACTTACAACAATAGACTGTACGTATTACAACTGGAACACGCTCAACTCGGGTGTGACGTCATTCCCAGTTCCGACTTCCCAGTTCCGAGGTAAATGGAACGCAGCACTACTCCTGAACGCTCCTCCTATCCTCCACCTCTCCTCCTCTCCCCTCTCGCGAAATAAGATCGCTCTTCAATAAAATTAGCATAGCTAACGCTAACCACCTTACGCGCAACTACTTTTAAAACGACTAAATACGTCGCTCGTGCCACATTCGGTTAGTTGTTTGATTGAAGTGTACAATTATTTAAAGTATATAAAGGTGAACAAATGCAAGTTCCGTTGCATAAATAAGTTTTTCGCTGTTATGGATAATAAAGAATAGTCACCCACCGTTGTCCAAGAGTCTAATGGTCTCACGAAATACGTCACTTCCGGATCTGACAGTGGCGGCGTCTCACAGTGGCGGTCTGCAGAGGTAGGGTCTGACAGTGGCGGTCTGCAGCCAGACTCCTCTCAAAATTAAAGCATGTTCAGTCTCTGCGGAGACAAGTGTTTATGTTTCTGGACTCGCCAAGCCAGACACTGGATGTGTCCTTCCGTGTTCGACATGAGGAGGGGTTTTACATGGTGTACGCGAGCTCTGGGAACATGAAGTGTTTTGAGTGTGGTGATGTTGGCCATAAACGTGTTGCATGTCCGCACAGACAGCACACAGCGGGACCCGCTGAGGCTGACAGCGGCGAAAGGAGCGGCGAGGCCGCTCCGCCTGTGAGTGCGGCAGCGGCGGCCGGCTCCGCGCGCGGAGCTTTCGCGGCAGACGCGCAGCCTAGTGTTTCGAGGGATAAAGCAGGGAAGGAGAATGTAAGTGTTGTGAGTGCAGAGAGGGAAAGTAGTGGGGAAAAAGTGAGTAGGGCTGAACAGGTTGGGGCTAGTACACCTGGGGAGGTGGAGCCTAGCGCAACAGAGCAGGTGGAGGCTGGTGAAGTAGGACAGGGGGATGCAGGTACAGCAGGACAGGGGGATGCAGGTACAGCAGGACAGGGGGAGGCAGGTACAGCAGGACAGGGGGATGCAGGTACAGCAGGACAGGGGGAAGCAGGTACAGCAGGACAGGGGGAGGCAGGTACAGCAGGACAGGGGGAGGCAGGTACAGCAGGACAGGGGGATGCAGGTACAGCAGGACAGGGGGAGGCAGGTACAGCAGGACAGGGGGATGCAGGTACAGCAGGACAGGGGGATGCAGGTACAGCAGGACAGGGGGAGGCAGGTACAGCAGGACAGGGGGAGGCAGGTACAGCAGGACAGGGGGAGGCAGGTACAGCAGGACAGGGGGAGGCTGGTACAGCAGGACAGGGGGAGGCAGGTACAGCAGGACAGGGGGAGGCAGGTACAGTAGGACAGGGGGAGGCAGGTACAGTAGGACAGGGGGAGGCAGGTACAGCAGGACAGGGGGATGCAGGTACAGCAGGACAGGGGGAGGCAGGTACAGCAGGACAGGGGGAGGCAGGTACAGCAGGACAGGGGGAGGCAGGTACAGCAGGACAGGGGGAGGCTGGTACAGCAGGACAGGGGGAGGCAGGTACAGCAGGACAGGGGGAGGCAGGTACAGTAGGACAGGGGGAGGCAGGTACAGCAGGACAGGGGGATGCAGGTACAGCAGGACAGGGGGAGGCAGGTACAGTAGGACAGGGGGAGGCAGGTACAGCAGGACAGGGGGAGGCAGGTACAGCAGGACAGGGGGAGGCAGGTACAGCAGGACAGGGGGAAGATGTTGGTATGGAGCAGGAGCTACAGCCTGGCGCTGGGCAGCAGACAGAGCTGGTACAGGCGGCTCCAGGTAACTGTCAAGTGACAGAAATGGACACAGAAGAGGAGATTGACTCTGACAGTGTGTCTGTAGCAGACAGTGTCTCTCAGAATACAGACTTGTATTCTCTTAAAGAGGTAAACGATTTCCTAGATGATTCTTTTCGCAGGTCAGTTGAAATAAGTGAATATTTCCCTGATCTTAAGAAGTTTATTCAGACGGTGAGCACTCTTCAGAAGGTTGTAGGGACAGACCTGCTGGATGAGAAGAGACGTTACCGTCTGAGGAAACATGTCACCACTGCGAAGAAAGGTCTGAAAGGGACCAAAAGAACAAAGAAACTGAGATATTCCAGATAAAAGAACATGATCATACAACACCTGGTGTTTCCTCTCTGCTGTGTCTATTTGTCTGTTGTGTTTCCTTTTTTCTCCTCTTCTAATATGCAGGTCTTAAAGGTTGCCTCTTTAAATATTAACGGGGGTAGAAGTGCACAGAAAAGAGCCTTAGTGTCAGAGGTTATAAAACAGAAAAAGTTAGATGTTATATTGTTACAGGAAACGCACAGTGATAGCCTGAATGAGACAGACTGGGGAATGTGGTGGGGGGGTCAGTATGCACTCAGCCATGGCTCTAGTCTCAGTGCTGGAGTTGCTGTTTTATTTTCTCCCTCACTAAATGTGAATATTTTATCTAGAACAGAGATCGTAGCAGGCAGAGTTCTGATGGTGAAGGCAGAAATAGAAAGTTTTACTTTCACTTTTATTAATATGTATGCACCCAACCATGGTCCTGAACGTTTATCTGTTTTGAAGTTATTAAAAGACAGCTTAGATAGCTGTGGTCAGGGGGAGTGTTTTATACTGGGGGGGGATTGGAACTGTTGCACTGATGTCACTTTAGACAGGACAGGACAGGAGCTCCATCCTCAGTCGTCCTCTTTTCTGTCTCAGCTGCTAAAGGAGGTGAATTTAGTGGATGTGTGGAGGATGAAACATCCTTCAGCTAAACAGTTCACCTGGGTGAAAATGTCAGATGGTAGGGTTAGTGCAGCCAGGTTAGACAGACTTTACGTGTCTGCTTCTTTTACAACTCGCGCCGCTAACTGTCAAATCCTCCCTGTTGGTTTTACAGACCATCATTTGATTTTAGTAGATTTGGTTTTATCTCCAACTGGAAAACCTAGATCCTTCTGGCATTTTAACGTTAAACTTTTACATGATTTTAATTTCTGTGAAAACTTTCAACTGTTTTGGGCTAACTGGAGATCCAAGAAAGAGTCTTTTCCCTCCTTGAGTCAGTGGTGGGAGGTTGGAAAGGGTCAAATTAGGGTGTTCTGCCAACAGTACGCATCTTACTCCACTGCAAACATTAGAAAAGCTATGGAGCAGTTAGAGGCAGAAATCAGAGAGCTAGAGAATATGTCTGCTGAAAATACTGAACAGTTACTCCTCAAAAGGCAGCAGCTGAACTCGTTTCTACAAGAGAAAGCTAAAGGAGCTCTGGTCCGTGCACGGTTCACCACAATAAGAGACCTCCTTTTTCTTCAACCTGGAGAGGTCTGTGGCCCAAAGGAAGCAGATGGTGTGTCTCCGTCTGCCTGATGGGAAGGTAACATCTGACCCTGTTGAGATGAGGAGGCATGCAGTGTCTTTCTACTCAGACCTGTTCAAGGCAGAAGATTGTGATGTAGATGCTGCTAATGAACTTCTTCAAGGTCTTCCACAGCTGAGTCCAGGAGAACGTGACACCCTGAGCTCTGACATTTCTTTAGAGGAGCTGAACTCTGCAGTGACACAAATGGCCTCAGGAAAGGCTCCAGGCATGGACGGCTTACCTGCAGACTTTTTTAAACACTTCTGGAGTTTTCTTGGACATGACCTGCTGGACGTTTTTAAGGAGTCTTTTGGAAAAGGAACTCTTCCAGCATCCTGTAGGCGTGCTGTGATCTCCCTGTTACCCAAGAAGGGGGATCTGACCCTGTTGAAGAACTGGAGACCTGTAGCTCTTTTATGTACAGACTATAAGATTTTGTCTAAGGTTTTGGCTAACAGACTGAAGGTTTTTATTGAGTTTTTTATTGGTACTGATCAATCGTATTGTGTCCCTGATAGATCAATACAGGACAATTTGTTTTTAATGAGAGACATTTTTGACGTTTGCAAACTTTACAACATCAATGTGGGTATCATTTCTATTGACCAGGAGAAGGCGTTCGATCGTGTTGATCACTCTTTTCTTTTTGCCACACTGCAGGCTTTTGGTGTTGGGGAGCACTTCTTGTCCTGGGTGAAGTTGTTGTACAGTGATGCATGTTGTGTTGTAAAGGTTGGGGGAGGGCTGAGCAGACCTGTATCAGTAAAAAGAGGGATCAGGCAGGGCTGCCCCATCTCAGGTCAGTTGTACAGTGTGGCAATAGAGCCGCTTTTGTGCAGGCTTAGGAGCCGGCTGAGAGGCCTGGTTTTGCCTGAACTGGTTCACAGCCCCCCCGTTATCATATCAGCATATGCTGATGATGTAAATGTCCTAGTCCAGGGTCAGGAAGACATTCAGGAGTTAAAAGACGGTCTTGTTTTATATGAGAAAGCTGCTTCAGCCAGGGTTAACTGGGAGAAGAGTGAGGCCTGTTTGGTTGGTCAGTGGAGTGCAGGGAACACACCCAGTCTTCCTGGAAACCTTAGGTGGGGAAAAAGAGGTCTCAAGGTACTAGGAGTGTATCTGGGGAGTGAAGGAATAGAGGCACAGAACTGGGAGGGAGTGCTGGGGAAGGTACAAGCCAAGTTGTCTAAATGGAAATGGTTGCTACCCCAGCTGTCATACAGGGGAAGAGCTCTGATTGTTAATAACCTGGTTGCCTCATCCCTGTGGCACAGACTACAAGTACTAACCCCCCCCGCAAGGCCTTGTGAAACAACTGCAGAGGCTCCTCATAGATTTCTTCTGGTCGGGCCATCACTGGGTGCGAGTTTCGGTCCTGTACCTTCCTGTGGCAGAGGGGGGGCAGGGCCTTATAGACATCGCCTCCAGGACTGCTGCGTTCAGATTGCAGGCAGCTCAGCGGCTGCTGTATGGCTGTTCTCTCTGCTGGTCTGCTGTGGCACGGTTACTGCTCTGGAAGGCCGGGCGGCTCGGCTACGATAAACAACTCTTTCTAATGAAGTCTCCTTCGTGCAGCCTTAATGGTTTTACACCTTTTTACAGCTCTGTCATCGATGCCTGGAGGACTCTGGGCTTCACTCGACCACCTGACCCCAGGCCTGGAATGTGGCTGTTTGAAGAACCCTTGTTTAATAATGTTTTCCTGTCTGACACCATCTTCTCTTCAGCCACCCTAAAAACAGCTTTCATTGAGGTGGGAGTAGTGAAGCTAGGCCATCTTACGAGGACATCAATTGAGAGTCTGGCTGAAGGGACGGGCATACGGTCAACCAGAGTGCTGCAGAACCTGGTAGATGGAGTGTGGAAATCTCTGTCGGCACCACTTCGGACTTTTGCGCAGAGCCAAAGTTTGGCTGAACAGTGGAGTAGAGGACAGGAGTATGTCTTCCCCCCCTTGAGTGTGAGTCCTGAGGTGGGGGAATGGAGAGAGGAGAGCGGCCTTGTTTTAACCCTAAAGACTCAAGCACTGGGAACATGCAGCTCCTGTACAGGTAAACAGCTGTACTCCAGCTGTGTGAAGGTACTGAACTTTTCTCTTCTTGCAGGAGTCAAAGAGTCGAAGTGGACCGGGGTTTTGGGCTCAGATTTTTCTCCTAATGGCAGCTGGCGGGTCCTGTGTAAGCCTCCTGTCGAGAAACGGATGGCTGACATCCAATGGAGGATTATACATGGAGCGATAGCTACGAACAGACACAGAGCTCACTTTGACCCATGCACTGGGGAGGGTTGTCCCTTCTGTTCACTACCAGAGACCTTAGACCACTTGGTGGTGTCCTGTCCCCGATTGGTTGAGTTTTTTAAAATGCTGCAGGAGTGGGTGGGGGGTTTGGGAGAGGTTTTCTCTGTTCCCCTTTTTGTCTTTGGACCACAATACACACCTAAGAAAAGGCAAACTCTGGTTTTAATTAATTTTATTTTTGCGAGTGCCAAGCTGGCGATTTGGAAAAGCCGAAAAAACAAAATACTTGAAAAAGGCTGGACAGACCCAGTACGCTGTCTGAGGGGGTTAGTGGCGGCCCGTCTGAGGGTAGAACACGCTTTTTTTAGACTGACCAATAACCTGGATGGTTTTAAAGTTGTTTGGGCTGTAAGGCAGGTTTTGTGCTCACTGGGGGAGGATGGCTCTTTGGTTTTAAATTTTTAAAATGATGGTTTTATAGGTTTCTGAGAGATTATTTATGCATCATTTGGAATGAGTATTTAAGTTTTTCTAAGAATGTTGCTTAAATAAAGTTACTTGAAAAGTCAAAAGTCTTCTTCTTCTTCTTCTTCTTCTTCTTCTTCTTCTTCTTCTTCTTATTCTTCTTCTTCTATTGGTTTTCCGGCAGGCTGTACACTGTAGAGTGTAATGCTGCCCTCTACAGTCTAGGAGTGTGTACTTCATTCATATCTTCTGATACAGACCAGTAGCATGTAAGAATCTAAGAACTGCGCCCCCAGCAGATTGAAAGTTTGTATCCACAGAAAATATGGACTTAAAGGAGAAAGATGAGAGTCCCAGGTCAGAGAACTCCCTGAATAACTGACTTCTTTCATTCCTATATTTAACACAAACAAAGACAACATGACGGACTGTTTCCTCCTTTCCACACTGACACAGACCATCAGGGTGTTTACTGATTACCTTTAAAGAACTGTCCACACCACAATGTCCTAACCTCAGCCTAGTTCAAACCACATCATCCTTTCTACAAGATTTTAGCAGTAGCCTCTTCTTTTTATTGATGGTTGCAGAGAGAAAACATGCAAAGGAGTCTCTCTTAAAACAGTGTATTGAGATGAATGTTCCTTTGGGGAAAGGTGAATGTTATAGTGTTTGTAAAGAAAAGTTAGAGTGTCAGTGGCAGAGAGAATGGGAAGAAGAGTGAAAGGGCAGGCAAGTGTGTCAGAATCACAAGCAGCTTAAAGGTGCATACTGCCCCCTACTGTACAAGAGTGTGTATCATCATGTCTCTTCTTGTGTAAGAATGAATAAAGAGCCCTCCTCTCTTATCCTCTCTGCTTCTCCCTCTGTGTCCAGTATTCCTCTCATATTCCATTCACGCCCTGTAGCTCTGATTTTCTCTTTCAGTCTCTCTCTCTCTCTCTCTGCATACTTAGAACAATGTAATAATATATGTTCTACATTTTCCTGAGTTCTGCGTCTTTCACACTCGTCTCTGTTCCTTTTCCCAGCATGGTGTCATTCAGCCCAGTATGACCTACCCTCAGTCTCATTATGATGATTTCCTCCCTTCTGTTCTTTCTTTAAAGCTCTTTGTGACAACTGATTTTTATATTTTATACAAACCCCTTCCTTTCTGATCGTCATCTCACATACCTCAACATCTTCTCTGTTTGAGTTTAATGACTGTATACTTTCTAAGATAGCTCGAGAGTCTGTGCATGCCACCACCCTATCTGGCCTGACCTCCTCCACCCACTGTAGACTAATAATGGCTGCCTCTCTCTCTGCAGTATACACTGATAGTTGATCTGATCATCTTTTGGAGATATACATTTCAAGTTCAGGTACACACCTCTTCCCACACATCCATGCTCATTCTTTGATCCATCTGTGTACATTTGGAGAAACAACTGTTCCTCAGGTAAACACTTGTTTTAACGCCCACTTCATTCACTCACCATTCTCTTTTCATTTTCAGGACACTCATGTCTATCTTTGGCTCAGTGTACAGCCATGGAGGAGCTCTACTCACTGGAGTGTGCTGGGTGAACTCTAAGGCGTCCATCCCATACGTTTCTGCACATTCATTCCTTGTCCACCCAAACCCACACCTCTGGAACCTGGAGTATTCCCAACAACTCTGGATAGTCTGTGTTGCAGGGTTGTCCTCTCCACTTCCTTTAAGCTTTACACAAGTGTGACTTTTTCTCTCCTCAGCTCTAGAGGTGTCTCGTCAGCTTCTATTAAAGTTGCATTAATGGAGGTTGTCTTAATAGCTGCTGTGCATACACGTAGTGCTCTGTACTGTAATCTGTCCACTTTCTGTGATGCTGACTTAGTTGCTGCTCTATATACAATACATCCATAATCTAGTGTTGATCTCACAAGAGCCCCAGATACTTAAATTCAGACGCTGTCTCCATGGGTTGATCATATAACGAGAGCTTCTCTCCCTCAATCTTTTCTTTATTCGTGAACATCAGATAGCATGATTAGCTTGTTGACATCTTGAACCCCCATTCATACGACCATTTCTCTACTTTCTTGATTGCTTCCCTGATGTTGTTACATGTGACACATTCCTTCCCCTCATCCATAAGGCCCCGTCGTCTGCATACAATGCTGATTTGATACATTGATCTAGTTTTACAAATATGTCATTTATCATAATGTCAAACAAATCAGAATCAGAATCGTTGTTTATGGCCGAGTACATTTAAGGAATGTGACTTGGTGTTTTGTTGTAAGAACAGTTAACAAAGGAAACAAATCTGAAACAGCAAGAACTTAAATCAAACAAAATATAAGAAGCAATTACTCATATATACATATATTATATATTTTAAAAACATGCCTGGATAGTGACAAATGGAGAATCAGGTATCAGAAGACAGATTATTAGAAGGAAAAAGGCAGTGTCATTTGAAATGAACATATTGACACTAGAGAAAGAACTCTGTAGTCTGTTACTAAATCACTATGAGAGCCGGTTGCATCATATTGTTTTATTCAGTGGATTCCACATTTACACACATAAATGGATCCTCTACATAGTTTAGTGATTGGCTGTCATATTCATGTTTATCTAGTTTCATTGAATCAAAGAGTGAACTCTTACCGTGGTCAGGGTTTATTGATCTTGTTTTATCTCACGTAAAAAGAGACTAAACTGAGGTCACGTAACTGAACAGTGATTTGAATCAACACGTCTTCAACTACAGACTGTCACGAGCTTGGAGGGTGGTAGAAAATGCCTTTGGCATCTTAGCCAGCCGTTTCCGTGTCTTTCAAACAGCCATTAACATTCAAGACACTGTCAAAGAGGAGGACATCACTTTGTCCTGTTGTGCTCTGCACAACTTCCTGCGGACCGAGAGCTGTGACCTGTACATGGCGGGAATCGTTGACCAGGAAGGAGCGGATCACAACACTATCCCAGGAAGTTGGAGACAAGAACCTGAACTACGACAGGCCTCCCTGCCACACACAACCAATGTAACAACACGGGCCAAGCAGCACAGGGATGAACTATGCTGCTACTTCAATTCTGACCCTGGTGCTGTGCCTTTTCAGTGAGGCAAACTATAGGAAATGTGTGTGCCTATCATGTTCAGTTTGTTATCCTGTATGTCATGCACACTTGGAGTATTTGAAAATAAATGCCCACATGTGGGGGTTTGCTTTATCTCCTGCCTCTGCCTGATTGATGAAACTTTACAGTATACCCGTTTGGTTGTAGAGATAGTTGAGAGGTGTTTTTCTCAGAACTTTCCCTGAGTCAAACTAATGAATAACAAAGTATGTTGACCTTCAGTCAGACATGTTTGACACATTTGTGTATTTAATCTTTCATATTTTAGACTTTAGAAGTGATGTTTAGAAATGTAAAGTTACATTCTGGATGTATGTACAGTATTTCTTCTTATTTTATATATATATGTTTAGTGCTTATTTACTTTTGATTTATTCTTATATTCTTTTATTTGCTCTGATTACCTGCTGCTGTGACGCCACAGTTTCACAGTTTGGGATCAATAAAGTAAATCTATCTATAAGGAAGTTCCTCCTCAGGTTGCCAGTTTTGTTAATGAAGACATACCTACCTGCTTTATGTTTGTATTCCTTTTCATTGATATAATGTATGAATGAAGTCATTTGTATTCAGTAACTGAGTACTTAGTAAAGTGATCTGGCTCACCCCTGTCTGTTTCTCATGTTCACTGTTGTCTGAAATCACAAAATAAAATTGTGTTTTTGAATTATACTTTTGTGTCTGGTGTTCACTCTGTCAAAGAAGTGCTGTTGCAAATACTCTTTGTCAAAGTGTTTTATTGTCTGGATAACAAAGTAATAAAGCAGCATCAAAGATATACAATAAAAGAATTTACCAGTGGGTGAACTGGCTCTGCTCCACTAAATATTTAAACACACAGTTGTCCACCTTGTGCTGTAAATATGGCAGCACATGAGGAGGCAACTTCTGCAATTTGTTTTCAAAGTTCTGGCAATATATCATCCTTATCTTTATCAGAAGCTAGACCCTCCAGGGTTTGTCTGATTGTCCGGAGTAAGTTAGCCGACTCCTCACTGGCAGACTCGTCGGAGCATCCTTCTGCTTCTCTTAGTCGGAGGCCTGTGAGTTGCTGACCTAGAGGTGCTCAACAACAGCTCAGTTCAAGAGTTTTCTCCACAGATGGTGGACTCTGTCAGGGGAGTGCATGTCCCTGCTGTAGCCTCACAGATCCTTCAGAAGGATGCTGGACTCCTCTAGAGGGGTACTGGTCCTGGTCTCACTGCTGGGCGAGTCAGAGTCAGCCAAATGTTCCTTTAAAAAAAATCACAATGAGAGGAATTTAATACCATGGATTCTTAAAACTGTTCCCCTAGCATCCATAACAATAGCAGAGGATTGTTATCGTTGGGTTAAACCCTGAAATCTGGTAACGTTAATACTCAAATGTTGTTCTTCTAGTGCACTGATTGGTTTAGCTGAACAGCCAATCAGAAAGATTCTTTTCAACAACTGTGACAACGGTGAAAAAGTTAGACGGGGGCCGACGGGTAGAGACGGAGCTGTACACACTGCAAAAACTACGACCGCTCACATACGGTCCAACTATAGGACCAACGGCAGACGATCTGCTTGGTGGTTCAGGGCCTTTATTGGGTTTTGTTGTTTCCAGTTTCTTCTTTCTTTTTCCATTTTAACTGCTTATTTATGAACCATCTTGTTTTTAGGTAACGGGAAGTTTCCAAAGTGGAAGAGAGGAAGCCATAATTACACGTCTCAGAATAGGACACACAGGATTAAATCAAACACTTCATTAAGAGGAACACCTCCAACTGTTCATACTGCAACAAAGCAGAAACAGTCCAACATTGCATTATAGAAAGTCAGCTGTATGAGCGGGAAAGAGAGAGACTGAGGGAAACATTTCAGAAACTGAAGAGTCATTTTACACCAGGAAATCTTCTCTGAGGAAAAATAGACCAAACTTAAAGTTTCATAAAGTTCATGAAAAGAAAAACAGGGTTGATACACAGAATTTAGTGGGCTGTTTGTGTATATATATACAGTATATGTATATATTATTATAGTTTTCCTATGACAGAATTCTGATCCTCACTCCAGTTCAGCAGGTGGCGGTAATGCACCAATAAGCTGGTTTGACAACCGCCATAAAAATCCAAAGAAGAAGAAATAGAGGAAGTAGCGTTTACTTCCGGTTCTTTCACACATAAACCACGTGTTTACAAAGCTAGGTGATCAGAGTAAAGTTATAAAGACGTCAGCATTGAGTTCTCCTTGTGTGAGTCTTGGATGTGTGTCAGATGTCCGGGTTTCAGGATCTTAAAGAGCTCTTCAGTCGGCGGCTGCTCGCTGCGGTTATCAGAGATATATCAGGACAAACAACAACATGTGGATACGAAGAGGAGCTCCACCGACAAAGAAAACTGCTGGATGTGATTTTAACACCTGAAATCAAGCTGCAGAGAGCAGGTTGGTTTTCTTTCCACTGCTGGAAACGTGTTTCCTGCTCATGTTTCAGGGAGCAGAGCCTTTAGCTAACGTCCATAGACGCACACAGCACAGTGTTAGCCGCAGCTAGCTCCTGCTAACAACATCATTGAGTTTACTGGACTTCAACACTCTTTAGTCTGGACCTATTGAATCCAGCAACGGGTCTTTGGTGTTCATTTGAGTAGTTAAAGTAGATGTGATTATTGGAGAGAAGTTTTAGAAACGTTAAATACATGCTATTCATTAGTATCTTTGAGCACACAAACTTCAGGCCACCCTCTGCATAAGTCAGGGCCCGAGTCAAAGAATCTGGATCTGTCCGGATCTGTCCTTGCTTGTTAAACTTGCAGCACGTCATGTTACTTAACTCAACATCAGATGGATCTATGTGGGTCAGAGGGTTCTGTTGGCAGATGCACATGGAAGTGTCGGTTCGTGAGCAGCGGCGGGCTGCTGGCAGTGTTGCCAGATCTCGTGAGAGAAACAAGCAACCAGGTCTCTGGAAATCAGCCCAAAACAAGCGACTTGGCTCTTCTAATAGATCTACCCAGCCATGCCCAAATCCAAATCAAGATGTTCACGAACATGTGTAGGCTACTTAACAATCATTGTTTGCCGTGATGCATAGAAGCATAAATGAAGTCGTAATGTAAGCTACCCTGAAAATGGGAGATATATTTCCTCATAGTTTCAAAACAATTTAAACTTTGTAATATACGCGCCTTTCAGACATTTGAACCATTTCTAGCTTATACTGTCTTAACGTGATCTTATTGGTTAGATTATTGAATGAAACATTCTACTGGCATTAAAGATAAACTGTAAACAATAAATGTGAATGAGATGCTGCCACTTGTCATCATGACTTTAAAATCAGGCTGTGTTAGTTCTTCTCACTTCTGAGTTCACTTTTATTCACTAAATTATCATTTGTCTCACCTGACCTTAAAAATGTCGTTTTTTGTAGGCAGAAGTAGCGGAATCAGTTTGAATGCTAGCGCGACAACATTGATATCATATGAATGAACAGTTTCTAATGAATCTGTTGATATCAGAGATGTTACTGTAGCTCGCTGGGAAAGACGCTAACTATCGCTCCTAAGTGGACTCTTTTTTAGCGCATTATTCATGAAGTTCTGCGCTCTGATCTGTAAACATTCAGCTCTGATGGAGAGCTATATGGAAACACGTCACTTTACTGGGGCAGACATGCGCAGTCAGGACCATTTGACCCCAGTCAGGCAGACACCATCAGATCGAGCGTGTACATGGATCCTGATCCCAACAACCATCGGCATAAACCACCCTCTCCATCGGAATGACATTTCTTTTTGAATGAGCCTGATGGGATCAGTCTGTTCTGATTGACATGTTTACATGCAGCATTTTGATTCTGATCAGGCTTTTATTCCCATTATTTGTGCCCATGTAAACACAGCCAGTGATAAAGAAAGTGTTCTAAATTCTGTCTTTAGAAATAAATTCAGAATGTATGTGTTCAAAATTGTATCCAAAAAGGAAGTAAAGTAACCTAAGCTAAAGACAAAATTACAAAATAAAAGCATTACAAACTTTTTTTTAAATGCAAAATAAGTGAATTCCAAACATGATTAAAATGTGATCAATTCAAATTAACTATTGATTTTCAGTCATTAAAAATGAAATCATTTGACAGCCCTTATTAATATTCAAAAAGCAGTCTAAGTAGCGTTAATGTTTGTTTACTGTGTCCTGCAGATGTCCAGCAGCTGTTGGTGAGTAAAGAAGAGCTTCCACCTGAGCAGCAGGAGTGGAGCCACATTCTGGACCAGGAGGACACTAAGCCCCAACACATTAAAGAAGAACATGAGGAACTGTGGAGCAGTCAGGAGGAAGAACAGCTTCAAGGACTGGAGGAGGCTGATACCACCAAGTTCCCCTTCACTCCTGTCTCTGTGAAGAGTGAAGCTGATGAAGAGAAACCTCAGTCCTCACAGCTTCATCAGAGACAAACTGAACAGATGGAAACAGGAGTTGATGGAGAGGACTGTGGAGGAGCAGAACCAGAGAGGTGCTCAGATCCAGAGAGACGTTTACAACCAGAGACTGAGGTCAAGACTGAAGACTCTGATGAACCTGAGACTGATGACAGTGATGATTGGAGAGAGACAAGAGAAGATCTGTCAGAATTCAACTTGAAAAATAAGAAACTAAAGACTGGTAAGAGAGCACACAGGTGCTCAGAGTGTGGTAAAAGATTTAACCGAAAAGGGAATCTGGCCAGACACATGTTAGTTCACACAGGGGAGAAACCCTTCAGCTGCTCTGAGTGTGGTAAACGTTTTACCGAAAGAGGAAGTCTGGCCATACACATGTTAATTCACAGTGGAGAGAAACCCTTCAGCTGCTCTGAGTGTGGTAAAAGTTTTACCCATAGAGGAAGTCTGGCCACACACATGTTAGTTCACAGTGGAGAAAAACCTTTCAGCTGCTCTGAGTGTGGTAAACGTTTTACCGAAAGAGGAAATCTTAACAAACACATGTTAGTTCACAGTGGAGAGAAACCCTTCAGCTGCTCTGAGTGTGGTAAAAGTTTTACCCATAGAGGAAGTCTTGCCACACACGTGTTAGTTCACAGTGGAGAAAAACCCTTCAGCTGCTCTGAGTGTGGTAAACGTTTTACCGAAAGAGGAAATCTTAACAAACACATGTTAGTTCACAGTGGAGAGAAACCCTTCAGCTGCTCAGAGTGTGGTAAAAGATTTAACCAAAGAGGACATCTGGCCACACACATGTTAGTTCACAGTGGAGAGAAACCCTTCAGCTGCTCTGAGTGTGGTAAAAGTTTTAGACACAAGGGGAATTTGAAGACACACAACAAAGTTCACAAACGGGAGAAAGCAAAAAAAGTCTAATCTGACACTTCACATGTATCCCTCCTTGGCAGGCTGCCCAGGTATGTTTTCCACCTTTACCATCAGCATTTAAAACAAACTAGTAGACGATTGATCTCCTTAGCTCTGTACCCCTTGAATACAGGTCGCAGGTCTGGATACTCTGTAGGTAACCAGAGAGAGAACAAAGAGAGGGATCTTGTAGAGAATTTAAGTAAGTAAGTAAGTAAGTAAAGTTTATTTATATAGCACCTTTCAAGAGCAGATGTCACAAAGTGCTTTACAATCAAACAAAAAAAACAGATAATACAAAACAATTTCATAAAAAACAAGTACAGACAGATTTAAACAAAAGCAAGTCTGAACAGATGAGTCTTCAGCTGCTTTTTAAAAGTGTCCACAGAGGTCAAGGCTCTCAGTTCTGGGGGAAGACAGTTCCAGAGTTTAGGAGCCACAACCTCAAAGGCACAGTCCCCTTTGGTTTTTTTCCTTGTGCGAGGAACAACTAGCAGACCCTGGTCAGAGGACCTCAGGGACCTGCTTGTGTTATAAGGCCTCAGCAACTCAGCAACATAAGCTGGAGCTTGACCATGCAAGGCTTTAAACACAATAATAAGAACTTTGAACTGGATTCTAGAACTGACGGGGAGCCAGTGTAACGACCTAAGGATAGGTGTCACATGAGACCGTCTGGATGATCCTGTCAACAGTTTAGCAGCAGCATTCTGGACCACTTGTAGGCGGTTCACAGAAGTGACACTAAGACATGTGAACAGAGAATTACAATAATCAAGCCTTGATGAAACAAAAGCATGAACAATCATCTCCAGCTCAGCTCTGGACACGACAGGTCTGAGTTTCGCTATATTCCTTAGATGATAAAAGGATGAGCCGACCAAACTGTTCACATGCTGGTCTAGACTCAGAGCCTGACCCATTTGGACCCCTAAATTACGCAGGGCAGGTTTAACAGTAGAGGAAAGGAAACCAAGACATTTCTTCACCTCTGGAACAACCTGCTCAGGAGCAGAGATGAGAACCTCTGTCTTATCAGTGTTCAACTGGAGAAAGTTCATTGACATCCAAGCTTTTATGCAGTTCACACAGTCAAGCAAAACAGACAGTTTAGAGACATTTTGCGGTTTAAAAGACGTGTACAACTGAATGTCATCTGCATAACAATGATAGGACACATCTTTAAAAGTTCTTATAAGATGCCCCAGGGGGAGCAGATACAACAAGAACAACAACCTACTAAATATTAATTAGTCAAATTAATTAGGGCACCACTTCCGGTTTAACTGAAGAAAATAAACTGAAATGTTATCAGTTTATTAATAATCAATCTCATCAGAATTGTGAACTGGAGCAGCTTGAATCAGGAAAAGACACGGACCAAAGTTCTGAATTTGATGTGCAGACTTTAATAAAAGAATAGTGAACAATAACATGAATGAATGTAATATGCAATGACTATGATTTCTAAGACTGTAATAGTAAGATATTGAGTCAGATGACCATGGAATGGGATATTTTGTATTCTAACGGGTTGAGTATGGTATCGCTGTATAAGGTAGGCTACGTGATGTCAAACTTAATGCGGTTATTAGGGAAAAAGTCAATTATGAGTTACGTATTAGGAGTTTAGATCTGGGAGGCTACGACTCCAGATACGACCTGCGCTCTGCTCAAAACATTACCTTTAATCCATTTATCATTTAATCCTTATATCATAGAATCATAACTGCTTTTGATTGCTTTCACATGTACCATTATTCATGCAAGCATTTCTTTATTAATCATGTACCTATGGTGAGATAATCCTGTAATTTGGTAAGCCCTGTGCATTTGCTAAATCAAGAAAAGAAGTGACTATCTTATCACTCTGCCCTACTGCACCTGTGAAAGTAGGGCAGAGTGTAACAGAAACGAACTTGCTCGTGTGAGTGTCAGACGCCTCAGTTTGAACTTTGTAAGGTGATGTGACCTCAGCTCTTGAGAGTTCAGATGTCGTATGACACCTTACTAAGCTTTTGAGAGTTCTGAGTTGGATGAACCTGCATGTTCATGTTTTTTCAGGGTTCCAGACAAAGAGACTGATTGGATATAAAGACTCTTTGAAATGTTGATCAGGAGTCTTTTCTGCTCTTGCTAACAGACTCCACGTGGCTCTGAATCTTAAAAACTCCCGTCTTGGGACTTAGTCTCTGAGACTGAAACCTTTGAAAAAATGTAAAGTGTTCACGCACTCGGTTTTAAACTTTTGAAATCTTATTTTTTACTTTCATTCTTCATTTTATATTTTTGTCTTTATTGATTTGTATTTGAGTTTTAAAAGACTTTGTCAGATTTTTTACCTTTTTGAATTTTCAATAAATTTCATAAAATCTTTTGAAATCATTTTTTGACTGAGTCTCTTCACGACGCCCCGTGACCCTCGGAGTGTAAGTATGAGACCTACCACACCACGACACACGTATACTGACCTTTACTCCACACCTCATACACACCTAGCATCCAGTTGAGGAGGGTTGCAGTTAAGGGTTGTACTTGAACCTAATTATCTTAGAAAACGGGTGTTAGGCAGTAAATCCTAAAGACAAGGCGGTTAGATGAAGTGTTCCTTCTTGACTGGGTGTTAGATCATTTCTCCATAAGCTCCGGGGCTAGGAAATAGTAGACTAGCAGCTGGAAGGGAGCAAGTCCTCCCTTAGTTCTAGGAAAGAGTAAACTAGTCAACTAGAAAGGTGATGAACTTCTGTTAGCTATAGGTAAAGTTATTCACCCATTCATGCATGTCCAGGACATGTAACAATTGTTTAAATGTTCTGTGATGTAGGAGACTGTAGGAGAGTTTGTATCTATTTAAAGGCAGTGAGAGCTACCCTTCTGGAGAGAACCATGTCCAATGTCTTCTCTCCGTGATCACGTTAATTAAAGCTTCTTCAATCATATCACATCGGGTTCTTATTTCTTTTGAGAACTAGCAATTCTCATATTTTTGGAAGACATTTCTCTCACATACGGTAACCCCCAAATTATATTTCCTGAGTCTTCGCCTACTGTGCGCACCGAGCAAACATGAAGTACGGGAAGTTTTACCCTGCAACATTGAAAGTGGACACTCAGCGGAGAGACGAGGGCATTTGACTCGTCAAAAGGCGGCAGAGCGATTCGTCCACAGGGAATACCCAGACTTATTCACGTCACTTGGATATAACCATTCTGTTGATAGAACACTGGCTAAAGGAAAACAGACATTTGATTGATTCACTTCTGGGTTATCAACTTTATCAAAAAGTCCAATAAGAAGAATAAAACATCAACAATATGAACAGGGACATAAGGCAGGAAAACTTTTAGCCTGGCAGATCAAGAAAGAGGATATAAATATGGCAATATACACCATCAAGAAGGAGGACACGTTCACCACTATTCCTAGAGATTAACGAGGCTTTTTTGAGCTACTATCAGTCCTTATATACTTCACAAGGGTGTAACCCTGAGATTAGAGAGTCATTTTTGGAGAGACTCGATATGCCAGAACTATCAGATGACATTACAGAAACACTAGAGGGCAGTGTTACAAAAGAGGAGCTCATAAAGGTTTTTAACATGCTTGTCTCAGTTAGGGTGCACTCACACTAGCAAAGTTGCCCCATACCGTGCTTAAGCAAAAATAAGAACAACCAAAAAGGCTGCTTCACTGTCTGTAGTTATTTTAGATCATGCCACCATGGCGACATATGCAGATGATTCTACAGTATATACATCGGCACAAACACATGTAGAACTTAGTATAATCTTGAACAAGGAATTGAAGTGGATTGAAGAATGGGTTAAGGTCAACAAACTCGTCATTAATACAGAAAAAACAAAGTGTATGGTCCTAGGCTCAAAATATGTGTTAAAAGAAGCACCCAGCTTACACTTAGCTATAGGTGGTACAGTTATTGAACAGGTAACAGAAGCAAAGTTATTGGGATTATTGTTCACTGTAAAATGTGTGAGTTTGTGTTGTTTGTGTGTTTCATTGGTTATGTCATGTGTTGTGTTGTACTGTCAGTGTAAAAAAGGTCCCTGTCCCTTTAAGACAGATCTGTGAGTCTGGCCCTTTAAGACTAACAACTCTACGCTGAGATAATTAGAAGACAGAGGAGCACGTGTGGAGAAGCTGCAAAGAGAGAGAGCGTCAGCAACGGGATTACAAGTTTTTCAGTCAATTAGTAATATTTAAGCTTTGGACTTGTGCGTCAATCCTACAAGTAAGTTATTTGTGTGTTTATGTCATACAGTTGGTAAAGTTAGCTTTTATGGAAAGACTGTTCATTTGTAAGTATTGTTGGGAATATTTGAAAGCTAAATGTATATTGTTTATGTTAAATTAAACAGCATGGTAAAAAAAGGCTTAGAATTGTTTGAGTATTGCTAATGTTTAAACGTGTAAATGTGTCAGGAGTCGAAACAGGAGACTGGACCCAAGTGCAGATTGAACGAAAAAATGATTTATTTAAACTCAAAAAAGGCACCAGGCAAAACAAACATCCTATGAAAAACTCTTCAAATTAAAAAAACCACTGAGGGTAAAAAACACTGAGGGAGACTGATACGAACTTACTATACACGGAAACAACACCAGGGAAGAATGAGAACTAAAACCATATAAAGAACTCTAAACTCTGAACTACAAAATAAAACAGACCAAATCATGACATTACCCCCCCCCTCAAGGGACGGCTCCCAGACGTCCCAAAAAGTCAAAAACACAAAGCAGGGTGGGTGGAGGGGGTCCGGAGGAGGGACTCCGGACCTTCAGGCGGACGGCCTGTAGACAGGGCACATAGCCAGGACAGTTCGGGTGGGCCCGGAGGCCGCCCCAACACAGAGAATAGTTCAGGTGGGCGGCCCGGAGGCCGACCAGACACGGGGAACAGTTGGGGTGGGCGGCCCGGAGGCCGACCAGACACAGGGAACAGTTCGGGTGGGCGGCCCGGAGGCCGACCAGACACGGGGAACAGTTCGGGTGGGCGGCCCGGAGGCCGACCAGACACAGGGGACAGTTCGGGTGGGCGGCCCGGAGGCCGACCAGACACGGGGAACAGTTGGGGTGGGCGGCCCGGAGGCCGACCAGACACAGGGAACAGTTCGGGTGGGCGGCCCGGAGGCCGACCAGACACGGGGAACAGTTCGGGTGGGCGGCCCGGAGGCCGACCAGACACGGGGAACAGTTCGGGTGGGCGGCCCGGAGGCCGACCAGACACAGGGGACAGTTCGGGTGGGCGGCCCAGAGGCTGACCAGACACAGGGGACAGTTTGGGTGGGCGGCCAGGAGGCCGACCAAACACGGGGAATAGTTCCGATGGGCGGCCGGGAGGCCGACCAGTGAGAGGCAGAACCCCTGACGAGGGGACGTCAGGAGTCGGCCGGACCGCCGAGGCGACGCCAGGTGTCGGCCGGACCGCCGAGGGTACGTCAGGAGTGACGTCAGGAATCGGCCGGACCGCCGAGGGGACGTCAGGTGTCGGCCGGACCGCCGAGGGGACGTCAGGTGTCGGCCGGACCGCCGAGGGTACGTCAGGAGTCGGCCGGACCGCCAAGGGTCTGTCAGGAGTCGGACGGACCGCAGAGGGGACGTCAGGCGTCGGCCGGACCGCTGGCGAGGGCTCAGGAAACGTCACGGCCTCCAGCGGAGACACGAGAGTGGGCAGGACCTCCAACGTGGAAACGGGTTTTGTCAGGACCTCCCACAGAGACATAGGAGTAGGCAGATCCTCCCACAGAGAAGCAGGAGTGGGCAGATCCTCCAACGGAGAAACAGGAGTTGGCAGAACCTCCCACAGAGACACAGGAGTGGGCAGAATTACCCTGGGAGACAGAAGAGTGGGCAGATCCTCCCACAGAGACACAGGAGTGGGCAGATCCTCCCACGGAGAAACAGGAGTGGGCAGAATCTCCCACGGAGACACAGGAGTGGGCAGATCCTCCCACGGAGAAACAGGAGTGGGCAGAATCTCCCACGGAGACACAGGAGTGGGCAGAACCTCCCACGGAGACACAGGAGTGGGCAGATCCTCCCACGGAGAAACAGGAGTGGGCAGAACCTCCCACGGAGACACAGGAGTGGGCAGATCCTCCCACAGACACACAGAAGTCGGCCTGACCGCCGAGGGGACGTCAGGAGTCGGCCGGACCGCCGACAGGGAATCCGGAGAAATCCCCCTCTCTTCAACAGGGGGACTACGGAGCTCAGCAGTCACGGGCAGCAGACGGCGCTCTGCAGGGACGCAGTGAGGCTGAGGCCCTGGGGCGCAGAGGGGCAAAGTCACTGGGGAGCACAGGGGCAGAGTCACTGGCGCTCTGGGCAGCGAAGACTCGGGTGAGCTGGGCAGCGTAGACTCGGGTGAGCTGGGCAGCGTAGACTCGGGTGAGCTGGGCAGCGTAGACTCGGGTGAGCTGGGCAGCGTAGACTCGGGTGAGCTGGGCAGCGTAGACTCGGGTGAGCTGGGCAGCGTAGACGCGGGTGCGCTGGGCAGCGTAGACTCGGGTGCGCTGGGCAGCGTAGACTCGGGTGCGCTGGGCAGCGTAGACTCGGGTGCGCTGGGCAGCGAAGACTCGGGTGCGCTGGGCAGCGAAGACTCCGGTGAGCTGAGCAGCGAAGACTCCGGTGAGCTGGGCAGCGAAGACTCTGGTGCGCTGGGCAGCAACATGGGCTGAGGCCTGAGTCGAGGCTTTGGCTGAGGCTTTGGTTGAGGCCTGGGTTGAGGCCTGGGTTGAGGACTTTGTTGAGGCCTGTGTTGAGGCCCGGACTGCAGCTTGAGTTGAGGCTTTGGCTGAGGCCTGGACTGAGGCTGTTGCTTGGGCTGGTAGACAGGCTGCTGAGGTTGAGGCTTGAGCTGAGGCTTGAGCTGAGGCTGGGGTTGAGGCCTGGGCTGAAGCTTGTGTTGAGGCCTAGGCTGGGGCCTGTGTTCAGGCCCGGACTGAGGCTTGAGTTGAGGCTTGGGCTGAGGCTTCGGTTGAGGCCTGGGTTGAGGCCTGTGTTGAGGCCCGGGCTGAGACCTGTGTTGAGGCCCGGACTGCGGCTTGAGTTGAGGCTTGGGTTGAGGCCTGGTTTGAGGCCTGGGCTGAAGCCTGAGCTGAGGCTTTGTGGAGCCTTCTGGCTCCAATGTCAGGTCCATCAAAAAACTCACCAGAGAGCTTGAGGATATCGAATCCGGACATCGTGTGGCCCGACTTCTTCGCCTTCTGCCTCGGGTGCCAGGAAAAAAGGCTAGGCATGTCCCCTCCCAGGGAGAAGGCTCGTTATTTAAACTAAAAAAATCTGCTGGGTCCATAATGGGGTCAGTTCATTCTGTCAGGAGTCGAAACAGGAGACTGGACCCAAGTGCAGATTGAACGAAAAAATGATTTATTTAAACTCAAAAAAGGCACCAGGCAAAACAAACATCCTATGAAAAACTCTTCAAACTAAAAAAACCACTGAGGGTAAAAACCACTGAGGGAGACTGATACGAACTTACTATACACGGAAACAACACCAGGGAAGAATGAGAACTAAAACCATATAAAGAACTCTAAACTCTGAACTACAAAATAAAACAGACCAAATCATGACAAAATGTGTAGCAAAGCAGGAGCATGCCTCTCCCACATGCGCACCTTTAACGAGCAATTAAGCCATGTGCCTACATCGCCTTTGATGTGTGTACAGAAGCAACTTTGTGGATTTATTTACCATTTCAATAGAGATTGTGTCTAATTTGTATACATATTTTCGTTTGTACCTGTTTCTTCTGTTTTAGAAACCACATTTCCAAAAGTCTACAAATCCACAATTTCAAGACTCCTATTATTCAGATTAAAGAACCTAAACTCATCTCCAGTGATTATCCCTTTCTTCAACCACTACATCAGAGTTCTAACCGACTCTCCACAGCGTTTTGCACAAACCCATCAGCATCAGTATTCACTATTTTTCATTGGTCCTTCGAGCCGGATTCGCAAATCGCTGTTTAAGATGCAACAGTCTCAGAAAGACGAGGTGACCGTCCGACCCAAAAGACAGGTAACAGTTCCTTCACACCTGTCAGACTATGACATCACTGGACCAGGGTCACAGAGGAGGCTACACACCCTCAACGCCCTTGCTCCCCAGAGCACAAGTGAAACTGAGCAAGAGCATCCAGGGGCGGTGGCGCTCTCCAGGGCTTCAACACCGTCCAGCCATGGCAGGCTTTCATCAGAAGAGGAATTGCTGCTGAGCAAAGGGGATGAGAGTGAGGAGCTTTACCACGACATGCGTCAGTTGCCAGATCTGTCCACCAGGTGGCAACAAATCAACCAAGAGAATGCAGTGTTGAAGCATCAGATAAGCCAGGTACCTGACCTTGTTTCTGCTTTAACGGAGATGAAGCAACAGAACTCAGAGCTTCAGCGCCAGTTTCAGAGTCTGATCACTGAGATAAGAACCCCATCCAGACCTGTTACCTCACAGTCACTTCCGCGTGCCCAAATACAAACTAACAGAGATTATGGCGGTGAAGAGAGCTTCTACCCATTACCAGCAGCCCAGCTTTCTGAGCACAAGGACCCATACTTCCATCCTCATGACAATCTTGCAGAAGATTTCTCCTGTCTGCGAGTTTCACATCACAACTACCTCCCTCACGCACCCTACTATTCTGTCCCTTCCGAGAGAAACGCCATTAGTGCAGACCAATATGGCCAGAGATCTCAACCACACTCAACCTTCACTCCTATTGTACCACAATATGGATATTCAGATGGGATAGAGAGAGGATCTTTTCGACATCGCCCCTACCACCCAGACAGGCTGACTACACAAGAGCCCATATACAGGGGGCCGAAGCCGACTATACCACCACTGACGTCGCCGGACCCGAGAGATTTCTCAAGAATGAAGATTGCGCTTGAGAATATTCTCCCAGAAGATGCCACGGAGCGATACAAGTTTCAGATCCTCACAGACCATCTCAGATGTGAAGAAGCCTCACTTGTGGCAGACTCATATAGCAACTCTAGCCAGCCGTACACAGACACTATGATGGCTCTAACCAAGATGTATGGGCAGCCCCATAAGCTGGCTGTGCAACGTATTGCAGAGTTGATGGATGGCCCGAATATCCGCAGTGGAGATACAAAGGCATTTCGGCTGTTTGCTCTCAATGCACGCTCCCTGGTCGGTATGTTAGAACAGCTGGGGACTAGAGGCCGTGTGGAGCTTCAGTGTGGTTCCCATGTGTCAAGACTCTTGGGTAAGCTGCCCTATGACCTATCTACCAGTTTCAAGAGGTTTATTCACCCTAAGAGAGTAGCTATCCCAACACTGTTTGAGTTTGCTGAGTGGCTCGAATACGAGCTAGAAGTGCAAGAGGACAACACAAAGTATTTTAGCCACAAGAGGGAGGAGCCATTTATCAAGAAGAGGGATAACAGGAGAGATTCAAGACAAACAGGTAAGACCACCACCATCCTGCTGGGCACAGAGAAGGCTACAGAGCTGTGTCCACCTGCGACCCCATCTATGTCTGACCCTCCAGCCAGCAGACAAACTAAAACTGAGAAAGGGAAAGCTTATTGTCCATATTGTGACAATGATAAACACTTTCTCAATAACTGTGAGAACTTCAAGCTGCTAAATAAAGAACAGAAGGTGTCATGGATCAGAAGCAACAATAGATGTTGGCGTTGTGGTCGTGGCCATCAAGCAGCAAAATGCACACTGAAAGCTCCCTGCAAGACCTGCAATAGAAGACATCTTCTTGTGCTGCATGAAGTTAATGAGAGAACAGGGGAGGAAACAGCAACTACAGCTCCAGCAGAGAACTGTCTGGTGAATACAGCCAACAAAGTCCTCTACGTTGACCGCCCTGCATACAATTGCAAAGTGCTGCTGAAGATTAGTAAGGTCATCTTAAGGAATGGTGACAGATCAATGGAGGCTTATGCTGTTCTAGATGATGGATCAGAGAGAACCATCCTTCTCCATTCTGCTGCAAAGAAGTTGGGCCTAAAGGGCAAGCCAGAGAAATTGGCTCTGCGTACAGTCAGACAGGAGCTGCAGGTGCTTCACGGGGCGGCTGTGTCTTTCGCAATATCTCCCGCTGCAGAGCCCCAGAAAAGATATAAGATACAGAGCGCATTCTCTGCTGAACCACTGGGGCTGGCAGAACATACTCACCCTGTTGGCACGCTCCAGCAGAAATACAAACATCTAGCTGGATTGCCTCTCCAGTCATTGAACAAAGTTCAGCCAGTGCTGCTTATTGGCTCTGACTGCACACATCTCATCACTCCAATAGAGCCTGTGAGACTGGGCCCGCCCGGTGGGCCAGCAGCTGTGAAGACACTTCTGGGCTGGACTCTGCAAGGCCCTGCCCAAGATATAAAGCTTGGCCGTGATACACCTCAATGCCTCTTTACATCCACACTCTCCCCAACAGAACTTTTTTCATGTGTTGAAAAGCTGTGGCAAATGGATGTGCTTCCATACCGTAGTGAGAAGCTGGCTGTGAGATCAAGACAAGACCAAGAAGCTGTGAACCTCCTTCAAGAACAGACAGTGAGAGTAAGTGTCGATGGCATTAAGCGGTATGCCAC
Organism: Tautogolabrus adspersus; assembly: GCA_020745685.1. NCBI lineage: Eukaryota > Metazoa > Chordata > Actinopteri > Labriformes > Labridae > Tautogolabrus > Tautogolabrus adspersus. The sequence goes on along the minus strand of CM036543.1, from coordinate 1,331,928 downwards.
GCCACTCCTTCGAGTAAAGAACATGCCTAAGCTGCATGCTTCACCAGAGGCTGTACTGCCAAATTTGCGAGCCATTGAGAAACGACTGTCGAAGTCCCCAGAGCAGGCCGCTGCTTACCAGTCGGAGATTGATAAGTTAAAGGAGGCAGGGTATGTTGTGAAGATTGAGCCCTCTCAAGTTGACAGAACAGAGGAGGCCTGGTATATACCACACCATATAGTCCAACACAATGGAAAGAACCGGGTCGTATATAACTGCTCCTTCCAACACCAAGGCCACAATTTGAATGAGCTCCTTCTCCCTGGCCCTGCTCTTGGTTCCCCGCTTCTAGCCGTGCTGTTGCGCTTCAGAGAGCACGCCATTGCCTTCAGCTGTGACATCCGGGGAATGTTTCATCAAGTGCGGTTGCTCCCTGGAGACAGATCACTGCTGCGGTTCCTGTGGAGAGACCTGAAGCGAGATAGCCCAGTGGACGTATATGAGTGGCAAGTACTTCCTTTTGGAACAACCTGCAGTCCCTGTTGCGCAACATTTGCATTGCAGAGGCACGTGATCGACCATAGCCAACCAGAAGAGGATGTACAAGTTGCTATCAACAAGTCCTTTTATGTGGACAACTGTCTCCAGAGCTTCACCTCAAGTCAAAATGCCAGAGCTCTAGTGGACAAACTGTTCCATCTCCTAGCTGAAGGGGGATTTGAGCTGAGGCAGTGGGCGAGTAATGATCCGTCCATCATAAGTCATCTCCCCTCCGAAGCCAGGTCGGCTAGCTGTGAGCTATGGCTCAGTCACGGACAGCCAAATGTTCAAGAGTCAACCCTTGGTCTCCACTGGGACTGCCAGTCTGATACCCTCACCTACAAGCATCGACCTGTTGACTGTTCTGTCGCCACTATGAGGAACATATACAAGGTTTTAGCAAGCCAGTATGACCCGCTTGGCTATATAGTGCCTTTTACAACTAGAGCGAAGGTCCTTGTACAGCGCTTGTGGGATAAGAGAAGGGAGTGGGATGACCCGCAGCTACCAGAAGAGCTTCTGAGTTCTTGGCGCTTATGGGAGGCTGAGCTGGATTTCTTGCAGAGTATCAAACTGCCCAGGTGTTACACCAGCCCGGAAATGGACTCTCCTGGAAGCGTATAAGACATCCATGTGTTCTGTGACGCCTCAGAGCAGGCATATGGATCAGTTGCCTATCTCAGGACTGAGAATCCAGAAGGAAAGGTGGAGGTCTCCTTTCTCGCTGCACGGTCCCGTGTAGCTCCAAAGAAGCAACAATCCATCCCACGCTTAGAGCTGTGCGCAGCCCTCACAGGTGCACAGCTTCTCAAGGTCATAGCCACTGAGTTGACCCTCTCCATCCGTAGCTGCATATTATGGTCTGACTCTTCAACTGTTCTTACCTGGTTGGTGTCAGATTCATGTCGCTATAAAGTTTTTGTGGGTACTCGAGTGGCAGAAATCCAAGAGCTGACTGGATCTGCTACATGGAGGTACGTGCCATCAGGAGACAATCCAGCTGATGACATCACACGGGGTCTCACACTTCAGCACATACGTGATGGCAGCAGATGGACTCAGGGGCCGACTTTCTTGAATCAGTCACCCGATGAATGGCCAGAACTGCTGAGTTTGCCATTCAATGAGCCAGAAAGTGAGATGAAACGAGCAACCACTGTTGTTCTTTCAACCTCAGTTTCATCCTTGCCGGACCCACAGCAGCACCCGACCCTGTCTAGCTACATTGAAGCCTACGTAAACCAGCTTAATGGGGAAACTGATCCTGCAACACCTATTACAGCTGATGCCTATGCTGCTGCTGAACAAGAAGCCCTCCGATGGGCTCAGAGTGTCTCCTTTCCAGAGGAGGTAGCCCAGCTCAAGGCTAACAAACTAATTGCCAGATCAAGCCGTCTCATATCACTGGCACCAGAGTCTGACGAGGCAACAGGACTTATCAGAGTTGGAGGCCGTTTACGTCGCAACACTGACCTTGATTCAGAAACGATCCACCCTATCGTCCTTGATGCTCAGCACCCCCTCACAAGGTTGATCATTCGGAGTTATGATGACAAGTTATGTCATCCTGGGCCAGAGAGGGTGTTTGCGGAGATAAGGAGAAGATATTGGATTCTCCGTGGACGTGAGGCAGTGCGTCGCTACCAGAATACCTGTGCTGAGTGCAAGAAGTGGAAAGGGAGACCACATCCACCCAGAATGGCTGATCTACCTCCTGCTAGACTGCGCATCTTCAAACCTGCCTTCTACTCCTCAGGTGTTGATTGTTTTGGACCCTACATCATCAAGGTTGGGCGCAGGAATGAGAAAAGGTGGGGAATATTGTTTAAATGTTTGATCACCAGAGCAGTGCACGTAGACCTACTCACAAGCATAGATACTGATGCATTCCTGATGTCTCTGAGACGCTTTATTCCTCGACGTGGGAAACCTTATGAGCTGCTGTGTGACCAAGGCACAAATTTCAGAGGAGGAGAAAGAGAGCTCCAGCAGTCATTCTCAGCCCTTCATCCTGAGCTTCAAGATCAACTAGCCAAACAGCAGATCAGATTTGTTTTCAATCCTCCAGGATCACCACATTTCGGAGGTTGTTGGGAAAGAGAGATTCGCTCGCTTAAATCTGCACTTAAGGCCACCTTAGGTGCCCAAACAGTCACTGAAGAGGTGTTGCGCACTGTACTTATCGAGATCGAGGGGATCCTCAATTCAAAGCCTCTTGGCTATACCTCCTCCGATGTTGCTGACCCAGACCCCATAACCCCTAACTGCCTCCTCATGGGGCGGTGGGATGCTACCCTACCACAGGTTGTGTATGATGGTCCTGAGATTTTGGGAAGAAGATGGAGACATAGCCAGGTCCTGGCAGACCATTTCTGGAAACATTTCCTCAAACACTACCTTCCAGGTCTACAAGCCCGTCAGAAATGGCAGACAGACGCGACAGACCTGCAAGTGGGGGAAGTCGCCATGATCATGGACAATCAGTTGCCTAGAGCCCTCTGGCCTGTAGGAAAGGTTACTCAAGTTTTCCCTGGTGTCGACGGGCGAGTCCGATCAGCTGAAGTGTTGGTTAAGGACAGAGCATACATTCGACCAGTGGTGAAACTTATAAGTCTCCCTGCTCTCCCTGATGAGAAGTAGATGTCCCAACATAGTGACCCCTAAGCCTTTTAGATGTTCAAATTCCCTATGTGAATTTGGGGGCGGCTGTAAAAAAGGTCCCTGTCCCTTTAAGACAGATCTGTGAGTCTGGCCCTTTAAGACTAACAACTCTACGCTGAGATAATTAGAAGACAGAGGAGCACGTGTGGAGAAGCTGCAAAGAGAGAGAGCGTCAGCAACGGGATTACAAGTTTTTCAGTCAATTAGTAATATTTAAGCTTTGGACTTGTGCGTCAATCCTACAAGTAAGTTATTTGTGTGTTTATGTCATACAGTTGGTAAAGTTAGCTTTTATGGAAAGACTGTTCATTTGTAAGTATTGTTGGGAATATTTGAAAGCTAAATGTATATTGTTTATGTTAAATTAAACAGCATGGTAGAAAAAGGCTTAGAATTGTTTGAGTATTGCTAATGTTTAAACGTGTAAATGTGTAGCAAAGCAGGAGCATGCCTCTCCCACATGCGCACCTTTAACGAGCAATTAAGCCATGTGCCTACATCGACCTTGCTAAGTCTTTGATGTGTGTACAGAAGCAACTTTGTGGATTTATTTACCATTTCAATAGAGATTGTGTCTAATTTGTATACATATTTTCGTTTGTACCTGTTTCTTCTGTTTTAGAAACCACATTTCCAAAAGTCTACAAATCCACAATTTCAAGACTCCTATTATTCAGATTAAAGAACCTAAACTCATCTCCAGTGATTATCCCTTTCTTCAACCACTACATCAGAGTTCTAACCGACTCTCCACAGCGTTTTGCACAAACCCATCAGCATCAGTATTCACTATTTTTCAGTCAGTATGAATGTCATGGATATGTTTTATGTCATTTAATGAAATATTGTCAATGAAGATAGGGAGACCCCAGGAAGAGTAGCTACTGTTGAACACAGAAGCTAATGGGATCTTAATAAATAAACAAATAAACACATTTCTTATATTGTAGCATGACACAAGAAAAGAACATCGTAACACCACTCAATACTTATCCAATGTACACATGTATACACACATTTACATAAGCCTTCTATGTTTAGAGGAACAATATATGAATGTATGCATTAAATATATTCATACAAAGAATACATGCATTATCCCCCTCCCATTTCCCCATCCCTCCCAGGTAAGCACCAAGCCCCCTCCCCTTCCCCTCATCCCACGACCAACCATCCAAAAATAAATAAGGCACCAACAAACAAACAACAAAATAAGTACAAACAAACAACAACAACATTAATAATCATTCAATAATTGGGCGTCTTCTATCTATTTAACACATCTATCTTGTGAATCAGATAGAGGTCTTCACTTGTTCTAAGATGTGATTCCAACTCTCTCATGTATGTTGTTTTGCACCATTTAATCTTGCTGTAGAAAGCTCAAGTGATACAGTGTCAAGGACTTGATGTTTCCACTGAACAAATGAAAGAGAGTGTGGGGGCTGCCATCGGAGTGCCAACATTTCTTTTGCTACTGTACTACCGACCAGAAACGTCTTTGGCTTGTATTTGGATTTAATACATCACCATTATCATTGAGGAGCATCAATTTAGGACAACAAGGAATATTTGTGTGTAATGCTTCAGACAGAGTCTCTGCAACTCAGACACTTTAAGGTATAAATACAGCATGCAGGATCGGCCCACCCCCACCATGAGAAACTGAGTCCTGGCACACCTGTATGATCCCTTGGGTTTTATAGTCCCCTTTACAACACGGGCTAAGATCTTGGTGCAGCACCTGTGGGTCAAACAAAGGGAGTGGGATGATCTGTCACTCCCTGACGACGTGCTGCAGCCCTGGTTGAGGTGGGAAGAGGAGTTGCAGCATCTCTCTGATATTTCACTGCCTCACTGCTACCTCAGCCCTGAGATGGACACTTCAAGCCTCCAGAGACCTCCACATCTTTGCAGATGCATCAGAGAGGGCCTACGGCTCAGTAGCCTACTTGCGAGCAGAGACTCCAAATGGCCATGTTGAAGTGTCTTTTATAGCTGCCAGATTCAGAGTTGCCCCAAAGAGACAGCAATCGATGCCCAGGTTGGAGCTGTGTGCTGCACTGACAGCTGCACAGTTTGCCACCCTACTGCAAAGAGAGTTGACTATTTCCATCCGTGACGTCGTCTTGTGGACAGACTCCACGACTGTCCTCACATGGCTCCAGTCAGACTCCTGTCGTACAAAGTGTTCGTTGGAACCCGTGTAGCCGAGATTCAGGAGATTACGGATTACCCATCCTGGAGGTATGTTGATACTGCCGACAACCCAGCTGACGACATCACAACAACACTGCTTGAGCTGTCTTCTAAGAGTAGGTGGAGTCAGGGCCCTGCCTTTCTGCACTAGTCACGTGACTTCTGGCCCACCTCTCCAGTTACAGGCGAGACAGATGATTCTACTGAGCTGCAGAAAACAATTGTATGCTGCTTTACCACTACTCCAACTCCTCTGCTGCCAGATGCTTGATCAGTTCTTCTCCTTCAGAGCTTTCATAGAAGCTGTTGCCCAGTCCTGTCATGGGGTGGCAGCAAATCAAGCCAGTCCTACTGCTGATAATTATCAGGAGGCAGAGAGAGAAGTCTTGAGACGAGTCCAGCAGGACAGCTTCCCTGAGGAGTTTAGCCTTTTACGGTCTGGTAAACCAGTATCAGTCACCAGTAGACTGCTGTCTCTAGCCCCAGTATGATGAGACTGTTAGACTCTTCCGGGTTGGAGGACGGCTTCGCCGAAGTGACCAGCTAGAACCAGATACCATCCACCCAGTTATCCTGGAACCTCGTCATAGAGTAACCCAACTCATCATCCACGACACATACCAGGACATTCATCATCCTGGAGCAGAACGACTGTTTGCAAAGCTGCGCCTCAAATACTGGATACTGCCAGTGGCGTATCCAGGACACACTAGTGTGGGGTGGCCAAGATGGGACACAAGGCTAGTGTGGGGTGGCCATGGCATAACAAAGTTTAATGCCACGTACACAGCCAACCGCGGTTCGAATCCTGGCCGAAGGAGATTCTTTGCTGCATGTCACGTCCCCTCTCTCTCCCATGATTTCCTATCTCGTAACTGTCAAATATAGGTGTCTATGCTGGTAAAAAAAAACGTTTAAGTCCTCAGGAATCTCTGGTTATTTTAATATGTCTATTTTTAATCAGTAATTATGTTCAGGATAGGGTAAACATTTTCTAAGAGACATTTCCTTGTAGTGGATTCAAATCCTCATCTCTTCACAAGTTAGATTAGGATAGCAAAGTTCAACTTCTCTTAATTCATCCTATAGAATAACATTAATTAGTCATCAGCCCATCATCTGTCACCTGTATTGTTACCTTTGCTTTACTAATTGAGGCGCCATCTTGTGGTTTCATAAAAACACAGCAATCCAGGCAACAGAACAAACCAACAAACTCAAATCAAAGCTTAATAGTTAAAGATAGGCCTTATTAAAAAGTTTGTCTGTTAGCAAAAGATAAACTAAGCTTGTAAGAAAAAAAGGAATATTAGTTCTTTACATGCTTAGTTTATGTCATTATGTAGCTTAGATATCATTTGCTGGAGATACTGGAATTAGATTGTTTTGGTTTGTTCTTTTCCAGCTGTTTTTATTTAACCACAAGATGGCGCCTCAATTAGTAAAGCAACATAGGTAACAATACAGGTGACACAGATGATGGCCTGATGACTGAATAAGGTCATTCTATAGGATGCCTTGTGATGTATGAACATTTACAAAAAGGGGTTTTCAACCCAGACAGTATTCATGTCCAGGGTCATGATGAAGTAATAACTTGAAACATTGGCTTTGATTCAGCATACATTAAGAATGTATTTAAATCAAACAGTTAGGACTTACAATAATAAAGGGTTAAGATGCTTCTTCATACATTAACTTGTGAGAAATGTAAATAAAGTGTAACATAAACCAAACAAATCTGAACTCCAAACAAAGTATATACAATGTACTGTCAGCTATGGGAATACACAGATATCTTATTAATCTGAGACATCAATAGGCTGTTTATACTCACACAATCATACATACATACGTGTGTGTGTGTGTGTGTGTGTGTGTGTTTATGTATAATGCACATTGTATTATTGTTCTTCTGTCTTTTACAACTGTTTTAACTATTGTTCTTGTGTACTGATGTTTCAGACTGTTGTAATTGTATAACTGGAGTGACAAACAACTTGAATGTGAGTCTACATGGTAAATTCAAACTATTCAAGCATGACCTACCATCCTGTGCAGGTGGAGCTGGGTGCTCTTCATCACTACTGCTGTATGACTGCTGACTTGCCTGGGCCTTTTCACTGCTGCTGGTTGAAGCTGTGGCTGGCTCTGACTCTTTCCTTTTTTTTAAGAAGAAGCTCTGGATATCTCTGCTTCTCTTCATATTCTCTTAATATCCCTGGGGGAAATGTAATTCAATCACTCAATCAGTCAGTCAACTCACTTTGAAGTAATAGTTATAACTACAAACATCAAGCAGGATCATTGTCAAATTGGGTTAGAATCAGTGTGTAACATACAGGTGTTTGTGGGGCTCTGCAACCCCTTAAATAACAGCTTTGACTCCATTCAAAAGTCAAAAAAAAAGGAGGTGTCAACAATGGGCCTAATTATGTCTATTTACAGTATCTACAAAGGTTTATTTTTACCTAACTAGTAACTACCGACATCTTCCATCACTTTTAATAACACAATTAACACATATTGTATCTCAAGCATTTGTGGCATTTGAATGCAGTTTGCTCTGCCTCTGCCTATTTGAACGTCTAGAAATATGTGAACTGTGAAGATGAGCTAATTGATATGAATAAAAAGTCCTTTATCTCCAAGAGAAAAACGTCTTTAAACAACCCTTACATCACAGAGCAAATGAGTAAATCCTAGCTTGTTCTTGTGCTATTGCTACTTTAATCTAGACGGTCACACTATAGTTCACACACTGGTTGGTCAAAAATATAACATTAGCTCTACTGAACACACACATCTTCAAAAAACACCCTCGGGCTTAAGTCCAGAAAACAGCATTTCATATTTCATGGCAGTATGCAAATAACAATAATTAAAAAAAAACGCTCATACGTTAAATGCTAACTTGGTGTGCAGGCTGCTAAGCTAGCTAACGTAGTGCAGTGTAGTTCGTCTTTTAGCTGCAACTTAGTGAGTTAACGTTAGATAAAGTTTCCCTACACATTCAAAGGGAACTACGACATAATTAAACATTAAATTACCATACCTCTCAATCGGCAGATTTCGGCAGATTTTTCTCAAGTAGTTGGCGATGTTGTCACTGTGACCGTCCTCCTGTTCAATTTACAACCGGACCAGCAGCTCATCTCTCACGGCTCACCTATCAGACCTGCATGGCCATTAGCCAAACGTCCGCTGAGCTGAAATCAGCTCCCACAGCCTCAGTATGACCATTACTGTGTAGTTGAAAATGTAAAACTGGCCCGAAATCAGCTGATCAGTTGTCATCATTGATTGACAGCATTTCTCTTGTTTCTTGTGTTGACGAACTTGACCAACTACCTATCAGATCTGGGGTGGCCACAGGGGTGGCCAATGAGTTTTCAGGGGTGGCCCCGGCCACCCCAGGCCACCCCCTAGAATCGCCATTGGATACTGCAAGGCTGTGAAGCTGTTAGGCGCCATCAGTGCTACTTCCCAGACTGCCAGAGGTGGAGGGCCACTCCAAATGTTCCTAGGATGGCAGACCTACCTCTGCCCGGACTCAGACTTATGAAGCCCCCATTCTTCTCCGCGGGCATGGACTGTTTTGGGCCCTTCACAGTGAATGTTGCCCGTCGCCATGAAAAATGATGGGGTATACTGTTTAAGTGCCTGACAACACGTGCACTGCACTTGGATGTACTTTCTAGTCTTGACACAGACTCCTTTCTGATGGCCCTTCACCGCTTTATCGCCCGAAGAGGTAAGCCAGCAGAGCTCTTGTCTGACCAGGGCACAAATTTCAAGGGTGGTGAGGGAACTTCAGAAGGCCTTCCAGGCCATGCATCCTACACTGCAGGCTTATCTGGCTAAACATCAGATCAGGTTCCAGTTCAACCCTCCCAGCGTACCACACTTTGGAGGTGTCTGGGAGAGAGATATAAGATCTGTGAAGGCTGCACTGTACGCCACCATTTAGACCCAGCCTGTCCCAGAAGAGGTACTGAGGACAGTATTAATTGAAGTCGAGGGGATTTTAAACTCCAAGCCACTGGGGTATGTGTCAACAGATGCAGCAGATGCTGACCCAGTGACCCCAAACTTGGTCCTCATGTGGCGGCTTGACCCCTCACTCCCACAAGCTGTGTACGGGTAGTCAAAGCTGCTGAGTCGCCGCTGGAGGCACACTGAAGTGTTAGCCGACCAGTTTTGGAAACATTTCATCCAACACTATCTTCCAACTCTTCAGACCCGTTCCAATTGGCACAAGGAACCTGATCAGCTGCAGCCTGGACCATGGTGGTGGATCCCCAGCAGCCAAGAGTGCAATGGCAACTAGGGCAGGTCACTAAAGTCATCCCAGGACAGGAGGGAGGGCCAGGACTGCAGAGGTTCAGATCAAGGACAAGATCTACACCAGACCTGTCACCTGACTCTGACTTGTTGCTCTGCCTGCCATACCAGACACTGATACAGTCAGCCCACCTTAAGGTGTAAAATTTGGTGGGACAAATTTGGGGGCGGCTGTGTTGAAGGACAAGCTGAGTGAAATCTTTGTCGCTGGAGTTCCGTCGGCATGATGCTTGTTGGATTTGTTATTTCCCTGTTGGATCAGCTGTCTCAGAGGTCGGGATTGAGATGCCGGTTCCAGTGGAGCAAAGTCCGACTGACTGACTGACTGACAAGCTGTAAAAACGTTGGTACCGTGAGTACCCGGTGGGCATTTTTGTTTTGTGTGTTTTGTTTGCTGCACCGCGACGAGAGACGCTGGTTATTTTGAGTTTATTTCCTTATTTTGTGTTGAGGCCCACAGTAAAACCCGGAGCGGAGTTTGTGTTGTGTTTTTGTGGTTACGCATGTACTGGACTGAACTGTGGGGTTGTGGGACACTGGAACGGACTTTTCCCCGAATGGATTGAACTTTGATTTAACAGACAGAGACTGAGATACGCACACACACACACACACACACGCTGCACACATTCTTCTTTCTTTTTTGCACTGTGGATTATAATTGTGAAAATATATCTTGTTGAAATTGCTTTGCTGTTGTTTGTTGTTGTGGCTTTTTGTGGTGATTAATCCAAAGTATTCCTGGCTCATGCTTGATTATTATTTTGTGCAGGTTGACTATTTTTGTTTAAATTCATTTTACTTTGTCAGACTTGACTCTGATTGGCACCCCAACATTAAACCTGGTCAATCCCGCTACAAAAAGTGGCACCCCAGATATCTGGATTCACTAAACCCTGGATTTGTGGAAAAAGATTGCCACCCTCTTCAAATTAACCCTTTTCAGGAATGGATTTCTTTTCCCCAACACCTGTTCAAATGGCCTCATCAAAGCAAGACTGCAGTCAAACTCAGCCATCTGCAGAGAAAAGGACCACACAATGCTTATTAGATATGGATTTATGTGTGACATTGAACCCTGATCTATCTCAACCTCTCATTCCACTGGCAGTGGCATCTCAGGATAGAGTTGGAAATCAGGATGGTTGTTCATCATTATGGACGACTGAATTAATGGAGGAACCCGTTGACACTGATAAAACAATGAAAGCTAATTTGAAGGAAAAATTTCAAATTCTAATGGAAACACAAAAACAACTCAAGGAGGAGCTTGAAAAACAGTTACAACTTTATTTAAAAATGTCGCAGCAACATATGAACAACGCTTTCAGTACTTGCATGAAACTCTGGACAAACAATCAACATTTCTGAGGAATCAGTTTGCAGCAAACCTTAACTGGCGCTTAACACACCATCATACAGAGATTTTAAAGGACATCAAAGAGTTTGTGACCCCAGTCGCACAATCAGTTGATCACCTGCAGGATGATGTGTGGAAATTGTCCCAAAATATGTTTTCCATGTCCCAGGAATTGGGTACAATGAAACAACAACTAAATGTATCTGCACTTGCAACAGTCCCTGTTCAAGCAGCACCGAAAAATGTTCGGTTGGAGGAGGCTCACAGTCAGCGCCTCCAATCTACTGTACTGACTGGCAACTCCAATCCCCGCTACAATACACAACCATGAAACACACTGAAAGAACTAACTCATCACCTACAGACAATAACTCCATAACACAGAGGATCAATGAACATGACAAACTGGAATTGAAGCTATTTGAATACACTGATCACAATTCACAGGATTTGGAACATGATAAAGACCCGGACAATAACTTCTTCTCTTCCATCAACAATAACTGCTGCTATTACAAAGATGATCAATACAACCAGAGCATTAACACGAATGGCAAATGATCAATTATCCACTTTAACAGTAGAAGCCTGTATGCAAATTTCAATAAGGTGAAGGAATATTTACATAACTTCACACAACCATTCAACATCATTGCCATATCTGAAACCTGGATCTCTTCTTACGAATTTTCACTTCATTATACGACAGAAACTGTCCAATTAAACAGTATAGGAGAACTTTAAAGTATAACACCTGACCATGGATTACAAAGGGTTTACAAAACGCCTGCAAAAAGAAAAATACACTTTACAGAACCTTTATAAAGAATAGGACTAAATATAAGAAATATAAAAATAAGTATTATAAGAAAAAGCAAGAAAGACAACTATAAAACAATATTGGATGACAACAAAAACAACACTAAGGGGATTTGGAACATACTAAACGGTATTATAAAACATGGTCATAGACAAATGAGTTACCCTGAATATTTGATTGATAATACTAATGAAAATTATAATATGGATGATGTTGTCAATAAACTCAATAGATTCTTTGTAAATGTTGGGCCTGAACTAGCAGGACTTATCCCAGATCCTGTGACAAACGGTAAAAGGAATGACGAGCTGATAGAGAGGAATCCCAGCTCAATGTTCCTCACATCAGTGGACGAGAAGGAAATTATAGATATTGTTAAAAAATTTACAAACAAAACATCTACTGACTATAATGAAATTGATATGACCATAGTGAAAAGGGTAATTGACGGGATTTCAAAACCATTCACATACATCTGTAACTTGTCATTCCTAACCGGTTCATTTCCAAACTAAATGGAAATAGTAAAAGTCATACCTCTGTACAAACTGGGAACAAACACCACTTCACTATAGACCTGTTTCTCTACTCCCGCCAATTTTCCAAAATACTCGAGAAACTCTTCAACAACAGATTAGACAAATTCATAGACAAACACAAATGACTCACTGGCAGTCAGTGCGGGTTCAGATCAAACAGACCAACATCACATGCATTAATAGAAACAATTGAGGAAATCACAACATCTATAGATCACAAAAATATGCAGTGGGGGTTTTCATTGATGTTAAAACAGCTTTTGACACAATTGATCATAATATACTTCAACATAAACTGGAACGGTATGGCATCAGGGGAGTGGTTTTAAAGTGGGCACAAAGCTATATAACTAACAGGCAACAGTTTGTGAAGCTGGGAAATTCCTGTTCTTCATGCCTGGACATTGTTTGTGGAGTCCCCCAGGGGTCAGTGTTGGGGCCTAAACTGTTTCTATCATATGATATATGTCAAGTGTCAAATGTTTTGAAATTGGTATTGTTTGCCGATGATACCAACGTTTTTTGTTCTGGAGAGAACTTACATAAATGATTGAAGAATTATGCTTCTTTCTTCACTGCAGTTTTTCTCTTCTTCTTCAAGACATCTTTAAGCTTTTGTACCGTAGGAACGACTCCTACCGAACTTCTTATTGTAACTTTACACACACATTTGGAAACTTTAATTCTTTCTCGCTCAAGTAAGGCCTTTTCAACTCTTTTTGGGCTCATCACGTCTTGGACGCCAATTTCCTAATGTAGATAAATCGAGATGGCCATCAGGTTAATCTAAAGAGGAAATTTAAGCTTTAAAAGACTTTCTTTATTATATATTTTTCGTTTTGATCCACTCGGAGCCTCTGGGAGACAACGCAAACCAAATTCTGCAGCCATCGTCAAAAATCAACACCTTAAGCTACGGACTCGACTTTTCACCTGGCTGACTACGGCAGCTTCTGGCTAGGGAAGAGTACTGGTCGACCCAAAGAGACCGAGAGTACCGATGCTAGACCACTTGGGAAAGTTCGGTAGGACGTCAACAGTAAGGATGTGTGTTCTTAGCTGGTGTTGAGATCAAGATTGGTCGTGTCTCCTTAAAGAATCCGAGTCCAAATTTGATGTCAAAATGTTTATTTTTTATTTTATTTATTTAGTGCATATATACAGTGCATATTAATGAACAGCTGTAACAATTACAGCCGTAAAAAAATGCCAGATTATAGCAGAAGTGCTAATTTCCATCTGTTGTCCCTAGGCAGGTAACAAAAAAAGACACATTACAAATAAAATACAAATACAAGGGCACAAGTGACACAAGACAATAATAGAGGGTTAAAAGTGATCACAGACTTGATTGTCTTTTATCCACTGTTTGAGGTGTGTTTTGAAGGTTGCATATGTCTGTGAGTCTCTTATTGTGAGTGGGACAGTATTCCAATATTTGGTTCCTTTGACTGACAGAACAGTTTGTCCGAACGTAGTGCGTCTGTGTGGGACCTCACAGTCTCCTCGGGCTGTGGCCCTGGTGCCGATTCCGCTGGCAGACTTCAGCTTTATAAAGTCCTTTAAAGGAGGTGAAGCAAGTCCGTGCAAAGTTTTATATATAAAACATGCATTTTTAAAGTGAACAAAATTATGAAAATGTAGTAAATGATGTTTATCTAAATCAGTGCAATGGTGAAACGAAAATGGCTTTTTGTCAAAGATTGATTTTTATGGCCTTTTTAAAAAGAGATTGTATTGGTTTAAGTGTTGTGCCAGCAGAAAGTGACCATGTGGTTATACAGTATTCAATATGTGAAAAAATCATTGAGTGTAAAAACATTCTAGCAGCATTGATGGTCATGAAGGATCTTACCTGTCTAAAATTGTTTATATTAAAATGTACCGTCTTTGTTAATTGTTTGATGTGTTTTTTAAATGTTAATGTTGGGTCCAATGTTAGGCCCAAATATTTAAACTCATTAGCTAGACTAAGCTCTACACCTTCCAGGTAAACGCCGGACTGCTGAAGGCTGGTTGGCTGTTTAGTAAACATCATGCAGACCGTTTTCTTTGCATTTAATTGAAGACATGAATCTTTGACCCAGCTTTGCACTTGGGTCATGGCTGTTGTTAAAATTTGTGAAACTTTATGAGTATTTGTACCCTGTGTAAAAACAACGGCAAACGGCAAATGTGTTAATCACCTTTTCTCCTTTATTTGTTTGCTGGTCGAATCATTCAAACAATACTGCGTTTTATCTCGTTACTAAACATATCATTCACCATACGAGTTGAGTTATAGAGTCCAAGATATAACATTTCATTGTCATATACATCATATTCCTTACATATGTCTGTTTCATTTATATACATTATTGTTTACCATTTCTATACTCAATTTCAACATAAAATTCAGGAACTATTGTCCTCGTCTTTCCTGATTCAAGCTGCTCCAGAGTTCACAATTCTGAGATGAGATTGATAATTAATAAACTAATAAAATAACCTGGAGTGGTGCCCTAATAAGATATGAGGTTATATTAAGTCAAATTAAAATTTTAGTAGCTTAAATACGCTACACATACTTGTGAATACACATTAGTGATGTTGTTCACTTGGATTCCTTTGGATCACTTTTACCATTGAACAGGATTAGCGTTTCTCTCCAGTGTGAATCATCATGTGTCTGGTCAGTTTTCCCTTAGAACTAAACCTTTTACTGCAAACAGAGCAGCTGAAGGGTTTCTCTCCTGTGTGACCTAACATGTGTGTCTTCAGATTCGACTTTTGTCTAAATGGTTTTCCACATTCAGAGCAGCTGAAGGGTTTCTCTTCAGTGTGAATCATCATGTGACTGGTCAAATTTCCGTTACAACTAAATCTTTTACCACACTCAGAGCAGCTGAAGGGTTTCTCTCCTGTATGAAGTAACATGTGTTTGACCAGACTTCCTCTTTGAGTAAAACTTTTACTGCAAACAGAGCAGCTGAAGGGTTTCTCTCCTGTGTGAACTAACATGTGTTTGGTCAGATGTATTTTACGACTAAAGCTTTTACCACACTCAGAGCAGCTGA
This sequence comes from Tautogolabrus adspersus, assembly GCA_020745685.1. Taxonomy (NCBI): domain Eukaryota; kingdom Metazoa; phylum Chordata; class Actinopteri; order Labriformes; family Labridae; genus Tautogolabrus; species Tautogolabrus adspersus. Next base: position 1,316,429 of record CM036543.1, on the reverse strand, counting down.
AGGGTTTCTCTCCTGTGTGAACTAACATGTGACTGGTCAGATTTCTTTTAGAACTAAACCTTTTAGCACACTCAGAGCAGCTGAAGGGTTTCTCTTCAGTGTGATTTATCATGTGTTTGGTCAGATTTCCGTTACAACTTAACCTTTTACCACAATTAGAGCAGCTGAAGGGTTTCTCTCCTGTATGAACTAATATGTGTTTGGTCAGATTTCTTTTACAACTAAACCTTTTACCACACTCAGAGCAGCTGAAGGGTTTCTCTCCACTGTGAACTAACATGTGCTGGGTAAGGGATCCTTTTAGTTGAAATGCTTTACTGCAAATAGAGCAGCTGAAGGCTTTCTCTCCTGTGTGAACTAACATGTGTGTGGTCAGATTCTCTTTTCGGTTAAATATTTTCTCACACTCAGTGCAGCTGAAGTGTTTCTCTCCACTGTGAACTAATGTGTCTGGCCAGACTTCGACTATGGGTAAATCTTTTACCACACTCTGAGCAGCTATGTGGTCTCTTACCAGTCTTTAGTTTCTTATGTTTCAAGTTTAATTCTGACAGATCTTCTCTTGTCTCTCTCCAATCATCACTGTCATCAGTCTCATGTTCATCAGCGTCTGCAATCTTGACCTCAGTCTCTGGTTGTAAACGTCTCTCTGGATCTGAGTACCTCTCTGGTTCTGCTCCTCCACAGTCCTCTCCATCAACTCCTGTTTCCATCTGTTCAGTTTGTCTCTGATGAAGCTGTGAGGACTGAGGTTTCTCTTCATCATCTTCACTCTTCACAGAGACAGGAGTGAAGGGGAACTTGGTGGTATCAGCCTCCTCCAGTCCTTGAAGCTGTTCTTCCTCCTGACTGCTCCACAGTTCCTCATGTTCTTCTTTAATGTGTTGGGGCTTAGTGTCCTCCTGGTCCAGAATGTGGCTCCACTCCTGCTGCTCAGGTGGAAGCTCTTCTTTACTCACCAACAGCTGCTGGACATCTGCAGGACACAGTAAACAAACATTAACGCTACTTAGACTGCTTTTTGAATATTAATAAGGGCTGTCAAATGATTTCATTTTTAATGGATGAAAATCAATAGTTAACTGGAATTGATCACATTTTAATCATGTTTGGAATTCACTTATTTTGCATTTAAAATGCTTTTATTTTGTAATTTTGTCTTAAGCTTAGGTTACTTTACTTCCTTTTTGGATACAAACCTAACTTTATTATCTACTGAGGTTTCTCCTCATCAACATTAAGTCCTGGAGAGCGGGCAGCCCGGGTTCAAATCTGACCTGTGGCTCCTTTCCCTCAAGTCATTCCCCACTCTCTCTCCTTGGTTTCTGATTCTGTCCTATCTCTAAAATAAAGGCAGACAAAAGCCCATAAATATATCAAGAAAAAGTGACATGTTTGATGTCACAGGAGGGATATTACTTACAGGTGAAGTATTTGGTAAATAGAGTTAAAACATTAAAGTAATGGTAACAGTTAGTTTGATAAATCTGTATCAAAATAAACACTAAATGTATTGTTTGTTTTTTTTGTTCAACAATAGCTTGTGTTCAATCTAGTTAATATTTCAATTATTTCTACTAAATATTTGGACTGGTTAGCACGGAGATGGCCCAGATAAAAAGTCAGTGACAGCGTTAGATCATGACAGTATGGACAGGTAGAAGAACGGACTGCCAGGCTCATATTAAAAGTGGTTTAACTGAGTTTACTCAGTTGAAGAAGGTGAACTCCACACGGAGCTGATCAGACTGCAGTGAGCAACTCTGAAGGAAAAGTTCACGTCTGTTCGTCTGGAAACATTTGATCATGTTTTAATGTTGGCACTAAAATACCTGAAGAAGACATCGTTAGCATCAGAGACACTCAGAGTGTTTGTGACAACATGTGAGCAGGTTTTGTCTGATGAACATCCGCTGATTCTCAAAGTTGACACATCGGAAAAACGAGTTTCGTTGTTGTAAAATGCAGATGAACACCTGCTCAAGTCGAAACAACTCTGAAACTCTGAAAAGAATGAGGTGCCCGACTTCCAGACTTGACGTCAGAATCGTCATCACATGGGGGACAAAATATGTTTAGTTCATGTTAACATACTTTTTATGAATTCACGTATTGACCATCAACTTTTTGCTCCAATATAACTTGTCACAGTTACATTTCTCTGATCTTCTTCTTCGTAGCATCAACGCTGTTTTCTCTGTTGTTACAACATTCTGACTTTCTGAACTGAAATCACGTGAACACACTGAAGTCGGAAGAACGACTTCCCAACTCGGAAACTTGGACCACCCGAGCAGCACCTGAATGCACCATTAGTGCACAGCGTGTTTAAGGAAATGATTGAGCGGCATCACAGGTGACAGAGAGAGAGAAAAGAGACGAGAGAGAAAGAGATAGAAGATAGAAACTTACCAACAAGCCAGTTTGAAGTGAAGCTTATCTAGCAGAGCAGAAAAAAGGATGTAGAGGGAGGAAAAAGAGAGCTTGTTGTCCAAGCTGACAAAAGTTACAACTTGTTTTTACAACAGTAGGCTACCGGCGGCACAGTGCTGCCCCGAAGTCCCGTGACGTCATTACCACAAGCTTACAGATTCCTGCAAGTGGAGACGGTGAAATAAAGAAACACACACAGAGACAAAGGAGATGAAGAGACATGAAAAGTTATACAGCGGCCTCACGCTGGCTCACTTCAGCTGTATGAGCCTGAAAAAGATACTGACTGTCTCCAGATTTATTCACAATTAACGGGAGTTAAGTTTGAAGAAATAACAACATCCTAGTGCAGATCTGTAAGAAATTAAAAGTCCAGATTTGTCAAGTCTGTCCTCAAGAGGAGAAGAACATAACTTTTAAAATGATTCTTTTTACAGAGAGGAAGAAGAGAAATACACAGACAGAGAGGATGAAGAGAAATACACAGACAGAGAGGATGAAGAGAAATACACAGACAGAGAGGATGAAGAGAAATACACAGACAGAGAGGATGAAGAGAAATACACAGACAGAGAGGATGAAGAGAAATACACAGACAGAGAGGATGAAGAGAAATACACAGACAGAGAGGATGAAGAGAAACACACAGACAGAGAGGATGAAGAGAAATACACAGACAGAGAGGATGAAGAGAAATACACAGACAGAGAGGATGAAGAGAAATACACAGACAGAGAGGATGAAGAGAAATACACAGACAGAGAGGATGAAGAGAAATACACAGACAGAGAGGATGAAGAGAAATACACAGACAGAGAGGATGAAGAGAAATACACAGACAGAGAAGATGAAGAGAAATACACAGACAGAGAGGATGAAGAGAAATACACAGACAGAGAGGATGAAGAGAAATACACAGACAGAGAGGATGAAGAGAAATACACAGACAGAGAGGATGAAGAGAAATACACAGACAGAGAGGATGAAGAGAAACACACAGACAGAGAGGATGAAGAGAAATACACAGACACAGAGGATGAAGAGAAATACACAGACAGAGAGGATGAAGAGAAATACACAGACAGAGACAGAGAGGATGAGAAATATCAGAGTATCAGCTTGCAGTGAGGCGCTGTACTTGTTTCTGTAAATGGTAAACGTCATCAGTGCATGCAGACAGGCTTTCCTCCATACCTTTTACCGTGACACTCAACGTAGACAGCTCGGATGTAATGGACTCTCTGTATTCCTTTAGCTCGGACCTGGCTGCAGTAATGTCGGCTCTAATGACTGCCATTTCACTCTCCAACACAGCCCGGAGCTCAATCTTCAGAGTATCTATCAAATGTTTGCGCAGGGAGGACAGAAGCTCACTTTGAAAAGACTCTGTGTCCGTCGTAGATGCGGCCGCAGCTGAGTCTGCTTCTCCCCGGGGACTTTTTTCAGTGGAGGCCGCGGTCGGAGTAGGAGTTGAAGGCCTCGTGGTTAAAACACTTGTTTGTCTTCCTGTGGATGATTTAGCAGCCATGTTTTCACTTTGTCTCAGTACAATGCAACTTGAGACTGAGTTACCACCAAGTGTTCTTCTCAAAGTGAGACAAAAATGATGCTTTTAAAAGGTTGCTCTGCAGGGCTCTGAAACACGCTACCTGCTCTTCTTCTTCTTCTATTGGTTTTCCGGCAGGCTGTACACTGTAGAGTGTAATGCTGCCCTCTACAGTCTAGGAGTGCGTTGGGATTGTCCCTCCTATCTCCTTTCACTTTCCTTTTTTCCTTAACCCCGGAAGCGTTTCAGTTTTCATTATTACGTCACCTAGTGGAAATGAGGTCGGATTGTCAAAACAACGCGATCACCTTTCCCTAAGTCCTTTATGAATTCTCCTAACACCTTTCCTTAACCCCATGACGTGTTCACGGGGTTAAGGTAAAGAGGATAGTGAAAGGAGATAGGAGGGACAATCTGAATGCACCCCATCCTTTACCAAAGGAGATGAGATAATGCCGCCCCACAATTCCTTGCGGCCGCAACATTTAAAAGCGACTCGCGCATCCGAGCGTTCAGGAAAACTAACGATCTGTTGGAGGAGAAATGTGGAGACAATCTGCATTTGGTTTATATATTGATTAGACTTATAATTTGTTACTGCCTTTGTATTCATTTTATTTCTTTATTCATATTTTGTGTGTGAAGAAGGTGAACATTGCTTTTATACATTCTTGTATCATGTTTAGTGGAGATGCTTTGCTGTTATTTGATGTTGATTCATACGAGAACTTGTAATATAAATCATTGGTAATAAAAAAAGAAAAGGGACGCAGATCATGGAAGTTACCAAGCTGCAATATGACTTGAACAACTTTGACCAATCTTAAACTCAGAGGTGAACTATGAACTTGATGCTGATGTTGTAAAACCATCAAAGTGAAGTATCCTGCTAGATTATATTCCTTTATTTTAAACCTCGTGGTTAGTAGGATTATTTCACCGGTAAGAATGCACAGGGGAAAGATTTTAGATAGGGTTAGGGTTAGCCCTTCTGAAAACTGTAGTTTCACCACGGCAGACCTACGTCACTAACCTCCGCCGCCGTCCCATTATTACGTCGCCTAGTGGAAATGTGGTCGGATTGTCAAAACCACGCGATCGCCTTTCCCTAAGTCCTTTATGAATTCTCCTAACATCTTACCTTAACCCCATGACGTGTTCACGGGGTTAAGGTTAAGAGGATAGTGAAACAATCCGAATGCACCCACTGTGCCGAGGCGTGGTTTGGTCACGTGACTAGTGACGCTCGAAGCACTTGAGTGACGTATGAACCACTTTACTGCTTCATTCAGTATGGACACCCTGTCACTGGTTTGGTTGTGTCTGCTCTTAGGGAGAGCTGAGCTTTGGAAGCAAACAGAGACTGAGTGGACAGAGATTTGGTTTGACAGTGTTGCATTCAGTACTAAAGATTCTCTAACATGACTAAACCATGATACTCGGAGCAAATGAAAACAGCTGATTTTAAGCACTGTAACATGCACATTGGTGTGAGTTGGTGAAGGATCATGGAGTGTAGTAGCCAAAGTTTCTCAAACAGGTGAAAAAACAATGAATTCTATTGGGACTTGTGATGTATCGTGAGAACTAGGGATTGTCAATACTTTAGCAGGGGTTCGATTCCCGGCAGGGCTGAGAGTCATGTAGCTCAATGTAACATTAGAAATGAGATCATATGAGACATTTAGCCGGCTGAACTCTCACGATTCAACTTCTTTTAAGCTGTGGGCTGTTTAGACTTGTTTCAGGATAGAATATGATTCATAGCTCAACATGTCAGGCTCAGTAGAGCTGTAGCCTACAACAATCAGACGTGCCAAATAAGAAACACCGTCTTCAACAAGAGTTCATTTAATTAATATTTTATTGTGTCAGCTTGAAACCATAAAACCATGTAGTGTAGTGGAACAGGAACGTGCACGGTGAATCAAATCCCAAACAATCCATGAACCAATAAATAACACGATTGCACTTCATTTTATTGACCACTAGATGTCCTACTCGAGCTCTGTGTCATTGAAGCCTCGAGTCATGAACCATTTATTGAATCAAGTGTCAAAGCTTCAACAAAGCCTCAATCAGCCATCACTAGATACAGACCAGTAGCATGTAAGAATCTAAGAACTGCGCCTTCTTCTTCTTCTCCTTTCTTTTCCGGCAGACTAGGAACACTTGTGCATTGCTGCCACCCACCAATGTGATGACGATGATCAATTCCACTACCTGAGGGACATAATCCTGCTCGCTCCTCCTCACTTCAACTACCTCATCACCTTTTTTTTTACACCTGTTTGACAGCTTCAGCATAAGAAGCTCCTTTATTGATCTCCTTATACTGCTGCACTTTCATTGCCTGCTTATATTGATTACACTCACGACTACCAGCAACATGGTTTTCTCCACAGCTTCCACATTTTAACGCACTCTCCTTACAAACAGAGAGCTCATGATCACCTACACATTTTCCGCATCTCCGGGCTCCCCGACAAGCTGCTGCAATATGGCCGTATCTCTGGCATTTATAACACCTTAAAGGTGGCTGCCTGTAAGGATGAACTTTAAACGATAGACAGCCTAAGAACACTCTCTGTGGGAGAACCTCTTCCTGAAAGGTTAACACCACAACAGTAGAATCACGCTTAGCTCCGTCCCTAAAGATCCGTATACGCGAAGCCTCAACAACCTCAGCACTCTCGATCCCTTTCACCAGTTCTCCCATACCGACTTCCAATGACACTCCATAGATGACCCCTTTCAGTCCAGCTTTACTACCTGGGGCAAAACCTTCCACTCGCCTCTCCCCTATCGCCTTCAGTGAAACAGCCTTAGCCACCTGAGCTGCAGACCTACAGAAAACAAGTAGTTTCCCATCCACCAGAATCCTTGCGTTAATAATTTCACCCAACTCTTCCCTATATGCCCTAGCCAGCCGGATAGGGTTAAAGGAACTGAAACCTGCCTGACCATCCTTCAATTTAAAGATAACTTTAAACTCCTCTGGCTGGTTACCTTCCATTCTCATAATTTTTTAATTTCCCGGCTGCTTTTTCCCTTCATCTGAATCCTGCGACAAGTTGCCCTTGCTCTTTCTTTTCCTCATTTTCTCCTTATTCCTTTGCCAACTTCCTCCCCCTTCATCTTCAGTCTCCATGGAAAGTGCCACAATGCAAATGATTTAACGTGAATTCTGCAAGTTCTCCCAGCGTGACATGCTTCTGTTGACTCACCCTAGTATACGTCTGGACCTAAGAGAGGAACAAATATCTGCCTACTGTGCATGTCTACTGAACAGTAGGTACTAACAGTATACAGCACGGAGAGTAGGTACTGTCTACTGACAGATTGAGTAGGCACTTTACAATTCGAGGCTTTGCTGACGCTTCCACACTTGATTCAACAGATGGTTCATTACTCGAGGCTTCAATGACACAGAGCTCGAGTAGGACATCTAGTGGTCAATAAAATGAAGTGCAATCGTGTTATTTATTGGTTCATGGATTGTTTGGGATTTGATTCACCGTGCACATTCCTGTTCCACTACACTACATGGTTTTATGGTTTCAAGCTGACACAATGAAATATTAAATAAAATGAACTCTTGTTGAAGACGGTGTTTCTTATTTGGCACGTCTGATTGTCGTAGGCTACAGCTCTACTGAGCCTGACATGTTGAGCTATGAATCATATTCTATCCTGAAACAAGTCTAAACAGCCCACAGCTTAAAAGAAGTTGAATAGTGAGAGTTCAGCAGGCTAAATGTCTCATATGATCTCATTTCTAATGTTACATTGAGCTACATGACTCTCAGCCCTGCCGGGAATCGAACCCTCGCTCCATTGAAAGGCACCACAAGTCCCAATCACATTCCCCCATGGTTGTTTCACCTGTTTGAGAAACTTTGATTACTACACTCCATGATCCTTCACCAACTCACACCAATGTGCATGTTACAGTGCTTAAAATCAGCTGTTTTCATTTGCTCCGAGTATCATGGTTTAGTAATGTTAGAGAATCTTTAGTACTGAATGCAACACTGTCAAACCAAATCTCTGTCCACTCAGTCTCTGTTTGCTTCCAAAGCTCAGCTCTCCCTAAGAGCAGACACAACCAAACCAGTGACAGGGTGTCCATACTGAATGAAGCAGTAAAGTGGTTCATACGTCACTCAAGTGCTTCGAGCGTCACTAGTCACGTGACCAAACCACGCCTCGGCACAGTGGTTCAACACATTTGATTCATGAGCTACTGCGCATGTGTCGGAGCCTCGGGTGTCAGAGGACCATCACTAGTTGTAGATGATCAGAGTACCGTCAGCGTTGAGTTGAGTTCTCCTTCTGTGACTCTTGGATGTGTGTCAGATGTCCGGGTTTCAGGATCTTAAAGAGTTCTTCAGTCAGCGGCTGCTCGCTGCGGTTATCAGAGATATATCAGGACAAACAACAACATGTGGATACGAAGAGGAGCTCCTGTAGCGGTTGTGTACTCTCTCTTGCGTTGTGTTATGAATCAGGCAAATACTTTCACTTTTTGGCACCAGCACGCCGTTTAATCTGATAAAAACAGAAGCACATATACGGTGTCTCACAGCCACTCTTCTAATAAGCTCCAACATTGCTAAAACATAGAAACAAACAATTGAACTAACTGTTAGGCAAGCTACACCACGGAGAACAGAAGTTACATTTTAAGCTAGCAAAACACACAACGTGGTGAGCCTAAATGACTCAAAAACATAGAAATAAAATCACAGAAAAGTTCTACAATAATATCAGAGATTCTCTGGAACATGTTAAATGGAAAAATAATACTTTTATCAAGAAAACAAACTATTTTATAGTATTTTAGCGGAGCTTATTCACACATAAACTTACCACGGGGACAGCATAGTGCAGACTGGCAAAGATACACGGGCTGCCCCGCTCAAGTCTGCACGGGCCCCAGCAGAGGGCGCTCATGTTACCCAGAGTCCCAGTGGCTACTCATTAGAATTAATTATAAACAGTATTTAAACAATTGATTTAGTAAAATAAGGACATTCTATGCCAAGTGATGGCAAGTGGAATCATTAACTCCGTTACATTCCCCCCTACTGATCTCCACTTGCCCATCTAAACAAAACAAAACAAAAACAATTATGCAAGTTCTGTGAGAACACCCTGAACCAAAAACATACCAGGTACCAACAAATACATACATACAATCATGGTAGAGAGAGAAAAAAAAACATATTCACACAGTACTGTTTGTATTACTGATACCAAGTAATCCAGTCAATGACTATTCCCAAAGAATTAGAATGAGAAAGGGGAGCTAATCCTTTCAACACCCATAGGAAAACATGCCCTTTTACATGCTAAGCAACTAGGTATCACATAAATGACACAGTACTAACAAACCACATAACTTCTCATACTGCTACTAGTGCACTCACATAGCCTCCCAAGTAAGAGAAGTCCTTTCAGTACAAAAGTGAACCAAAATATCAGTCTTATCAAAATCCCAGGACATAACACTAGTGTCCAACAAAAACCCTCTGTTGCATTTGCTGAATAAGCCTCATAACAGGTCTAACGACTCTCCCATACCTTGTATCAACACTCACTGCCCTGTCACTGCAGGAAACAGTGGGTTGAGTTCGCCCTGCCTCAGATAAGACTACACTACCCGTATCTAAGGACTGTGTCTCAAGTTCATGTTCAGAGGTCACAGGTTGAGAGTCAGATTGGTCAGCAGAACAGTCCTTGCCAACAGGCAAATCAACGGTCATGTCAGGTATGTCAACAGTCTCATTCAAGTCAACAGTCAAAGGAACATCAAGTGAATCAGGTTGGTGGTCCCCAGCGGAAGCTGGCAGCTGAGAGATCCACGAAACAGTCCTGTCCTCAGGTTCACAGTCAGGCAGTGCAACAGAGCCTGCAACATCAACATCCTGCAGCGAGTCATCAGTATCTCCAGAGGTAAGATCACTCAGACCAGAACCATCATCATCCTCAGACTCAGTCTGAACTGGCAGAAAGTTAACAGGCATTATGAGGTTCCTGTGGACTACTTTCTCCTGATCCGTAGGACTGTTCTTGATCCTGAAGGTGTGAGTGTTGTCTTGTTTCTCCACAACAGTGTAAAGGCGGTTTTCCCAGCGATCAGCCAGTTTCCTTTTTCCTCTTTCGCCTTTATTAGCCAACAAGACTCTGTCTCCGACCTCAACCACAGCACCTTTTAACCTCTTGTTGTAGTAGTCTGTTTGTTTCTGCTGCTGTTTTGTGGTGGAGACCTGAGCAACTCTCACAGCCTCTGCTAGGTCACGTCTGAGACTCCGCACATAGTCATCATAGTCCACCACCTGATCATCCACGAGGACAAATCCAAACATCACATCAACAGGCAACCTGGGAGTTCTGCCAAACATCAGTTGAAACGGGGCAAAACCGGTGGTCTCATGCACTGTAGCGTTGTAGGAGAAGGTGAGAGATCTCAGCAGTTGAGGCCATCTGTGTTTAGCTTTTGGGGAAAGTGCTCTGATCATATTTCCAAACGTGCGATTAAATCTCTCTACAGCACCGTTGCCCATTGGATGATAAGGTGTTGTATGTGACTTTTGAACCCCAGCAACTTTGAGCATCTCTGCAATCAGACTGCTTTCGAAATTAGCACCTTGATCCGAGTGTATCCGCTCAGGAAAGCCGTAAACACAGAAGAAGTTGTTCCAGAGTTGTTGGGCAACAACCTTGGCTGACTGGTTTGGACAGAGGTAGGCCTGCGCCAGCTTAGTAAAGTGGTCAGTAACCACAAGCACATCAAGCGACTTGTTGGAGGAGTCCTCAGCAGACCAAAAGTCTATGCAGACCAACTCAAGAGGTCTTGATGTGGTCACACTCTCAAGCTGTGCTCTGGCCTCAGGCTCAGGAGACTTACTACACACACAACGGCGACAGCACTTCACATAGTCTCTCACATCTCTCTCCATCCCATGCCAGAAGAACCTTTGTCTAGTCAGGTAGAGTGTCCGTCTTTGGCCTTGATGACCTGCCTCATCATGCACACCTTTAAGGACTTTATCTCTCAGCGCAGAGGGCACAACATAGTGGTAGGTCTTTTTCTTAGTAACAGGGTCTTTTGAGACACGATAAAGAACACCTGTTTTGACTGTCAGCTTATCCCAATGTCTGAGAAGTCTGAGAGCTTCAACAGGCTCATGTGAACGCTCTCGTCTTGATGGGCGCCTCTGACGTTCCACAAACAGGAGAACACGACTCAAACAAGGGTCAGCACGTTGTGTATCCATCAGCTTGTCTCTCGGCAGAGGACGAACCTCAGACAGCTCAGGCGGTTGAACAGACTGAACAAGTTGAGGCAAGAGGAAGGCTTGAGGAGGCAGCTTGCCTTGGTCCAAAGACTGTTTCAAAACAGCAGAAACAGCAGCTCTGCTGGCCACAGTTGAGTGATGTTGTGTGTGCAGCATGGCTGGAGGTTCACAGGACCAACGAAAAGCATCCTGCACACAGTCAGTGTCCAGAGCGTTAGCTTCTTCCAGAAGTGCACCGTAAGGGACTTTGGTGAGGCGATGTAGCAAACTCGGCTGCACAAAGGGCTCACGGCTTAGTGCGTCTGCAACCACATTCTTAGGGCCGGGAATGTACTTGATTTCAAAGTCATATGGAGCAAGCTTTGCAACCCATCTTTGTTCACAGGCATCAAGCTTCGGCTTACTGAGAATGTAGGTCAAAGGGTTGTTGTCAGTCCACACGGTGAACGGATGACCTCTCAACCAGTGACTGAATTTATCACTAACAGCCCACTTGAGTGCCAGAAACTCAAGCCTGTGTGCTGGATAACGTGACTGGGCGTAGTTCAGAGATTTGCTGGCAAAGGCTATTGGTCGAGCAACATCGTCACCGTCCGCCAGTTGCGATAAAACAGCACCAAGGCCGTTGGAGGAGGCGTCAACAGACAGCAGAAAAGGCTTACTGAAGTCCGGATGAGCCAGAGTGACATTGTCCAACAAAGCCTGCTTCAGAGTCTTGAAAGCTCCACTGCACTCCGGTGTCCAATCATCAGAAGTCAACTTCCTGTTCACAGGTGCTCTCTTTTTACCTTTGGCATGTCGTGGCTTTCTCATGCCTGATGTCAGGGCAAAGAGAGGCTTGCTGATGCTGGAGTAACCCTCAAAGAACTGTTGGTAGAATCCAACCATACCAAGAAATGACCGTACCTTGGTGGGAGAGGGGCTGTTACTGCTCTCATCCATCAAATCCTTCTCGGTCAGATCAGTAATGGCTTTGACCTTCTCTGGGTCGGTGGAGATGCCATCTTTGGTCACAATGTGCCCGAGGAACTTAACTGACGACCTCATGAAGTGGCACTTTTTAGGCGCCAGCTTTAAGTTGTGTGCCTGTAACTTCTCAAACACCATTTCAAGTCTTTGTAAGCCAAGCTGTTCGTTGGGGGCAAAGACAAGAATGTCATCGAGGTAACACAGGAGGCTTAAGAAGTTTTGGTCACCAAAGATGGACATCATCATCCTCATGAATGTGGCAGGGCTGTTACAGAGTCCCTGTGGAAGCCTGTTATACTCGTACAACCCAAAGGGCGAGGTGAATGCGGTGAATTTCTTGTCCTCCTCATGCACTTCCACATTGTAGTATCCAGAGGTCAGATCCATGGTTGAGAAGAAAGCATCCCCTCCAAGAGCAGCCAAAGCATCAGCCTGGTGAGGCAGGGGATGTGCATCCTTGATGGTCCTCGCATTGAGCCAACGAAAATCCGTGCAAAGCCGCAGATCACCATTCTTTTTCCAAACCAAAACAAGGGGCGAAGCGTACTCACTTGTTGACTTCCTTATGATGTCTCGTTCCTCCATTTCATTTAAAGCCATCCTTAGCTTCTCATAATGTGAAGGAGACAGACGACGATAAGGCAGTCTGAAGGGTCTGCTGTCACTCAGCCTGATTCGGTGAACAAAGTCTTTGGCTTTCCCACAGTCCAAACTGTGACGAGAAAAGATTGACTCATACTTGGCTACAAGTTCATCCAGTTTTGACTTCCAGAAGGGAGACAGTTCACCTGAGTCAACATCAATGTCCTGTAGTCCAAGGTCACGTAGCACTGAACCACTAGGTTTAGGTGGAGCATAGTCAAGATCAGAGTCAACAGTCAAGCTCTTTTCACTTCCAGTGTCTGTCTTGTTAACTGTCTTGGTCACATTGCATTTCACATCATCTGTTTTGTCATTTGCATACAAGTAGTCGTTGTCAAAGTCCTCAAGTGCTGTGCAGGGGGACACGTCAGCGAGCTTGCAGTTGCGTCTGAGAGTTACTGGCTTATTGGAAGGGTTAATGACTCTCACTGGAACCCATCCGTCACCCCATAATGGAGTCACAATCCGTCCCACCATAACTGTCCTGGGCACTGTGCGGGACTCACTTGGCTCCACAATGACTGTGCTGCCAGCTGACAGGCATTTATGACTTGGCAGACGACCCCAAACCAGATGTTCCTTTCAGTTTCACGGTGCCTACCTTGTCCGGTATTTCACTGCCTCTCCACTTTTCCACAGAAGCCAACAGCTGCAGCAGATTCTCATCATCAACAGCTGACTTATCCGAAAGGGACACTTTATCCCAGAAATCTCCAGAAGTCTTCAGAACACGAATGAGGTGTTTTATGACGTTGCTTCCAAGAATCAAGTCATCACTTTGACCTTCCACAATCAGCGTGGGCACTGAGATGTTACAATCCAGCACTTTCATCTGAAGTTCACAGACGCCGACGGGGCTTGTTCTCAAACCTCCACATCCAATCAGAACAACTGAAGTGGGCGAGATAGAGTCAGGAGAAACAATATTAGACGTCTCAAGCAGAGGAAGCACACGTGAACTTAGAGAGCAGGCCATTGAGCCACTATCCAACATGGCACGCAGATTCACAGCATTTTGAATAGACACACTAGTGTAGAAAAGGTCATCTTTTGCAGACAGTCTCTGTGTGTTCTGAAATATCACTGTAGCATCACCCTCTACTGAAGCACAGAACTGAGAGTAAACAGACTCAATATCAACATCATCATGTGGGGACATGTCAACCAGCCCTTCACTAGTCCCCCCCTCGTGTGGGCCGTCTAGTTTCCCTGCTGTGTAGGAGCATCAGCTCGAGCAGCAGGTGCATCAGAAGCAGGTGCGACAGTACAGGTTACTGCCTGATGTCCAGCAGCATGACAGCGGTAGCAAAGACGCTCCTTCCGGCAGTGGGACACAGTGTCATGATCATCACTTGCACAGATGACACACGGGCCTCGAACCTTGGCACGACTGTCACTTCTGGGTCTAGGAGGTCTGGAATGTTGAAACGACTCCTTCTGCAGCAAGCGCTCCAGAAGAGTGATAACATGTTCGAGAGACTGACCTTCGCTCGACAAGGTTTTACAGGCTGTAGCTGGTTGTGGAGCAGGAGTAGGAGCAGGAGGGCTCACTGCAGTCTGAACATGGCTGTGCAGCTTCTCCACAGCCTGGGTGGGATGCAATCGATTCACTGAATTAGCAGATTGACGTTGCTGCAGACGCTTTTTACGGTGGTGTTCATCCAGCCGTACTTGAACATCACTAGCTGTCCACTCCTCAAGTGGTCTGCAGCTGAAGACTAGAGACAGTTCAGGGTCAGGGCAATGAGTGATGAACATTACCGTTACCTCTCTGGAAGGGTTATCAAGGGTTTTGCCTTGTCTTCTAAGTCCTTCAACAGCAGTGTCAACGGCTTTGTTTAGCCGGATCCAGTAGTCAACGGCAGTCTCAGTAGAGGATGGTTTCGTGTCATAAAAGTCAGTCAAAGGCATAAAAGAAGTCACAGAGTCACTGAAGTGCTGTTTCAGAATGTCAAAGATGGGCTGAGGACCTAACTGTAAGTCCACAGTGGGTTTGCTACGTAGCCCAATCTTCACTACATCACGAGCCTTACCTTGCAGTTTACTCAAGACCTCTTCAGCCTGATCATAAAGCCGAATGTTACTTTTAGTCATAAACACTTTGACAGCTTCTTCCCACTCTGAAACTGAAAATTTGTCAGTGTTGTCTCCCCTAAAAGGTTGTGGCTCATAACTCTGGTGGCTAACTGTTAAGTTAACCTTTGAAAGGTCAGCAATCGTAGAGTGAGCTACACTCATATCATTAGCTGGAATAGACTTAAGACAAGAGACTATATTCTCACCAATACTTGTCCCTATCTGCTTGACTAAGTCACTGAGAACATTAACTGAGACATGTTCTCCATCTCGATCTTCAGAAACAGCAGAAGGATCACCCGACCTAACATCTGCATTGACATGTGTTTCATCACATTCCTTATGATTAGCTTTAGCAGGATGAGGTGTAGAAGTCAAAAGATTTCCCTCATTAAGCCCACCCACAGTTGGTAGAGAAGAGCTAAACCACAGGTTTTGACCCCTCCCAAAACCAGAAAAATGTGGCTTCTCCATTCTCATCAAAGCGCTAAACTCAATATACTTGAATGTGAGCAGAGAAAAATTAATTTTATGCCACACAAAAAAAAAAGAAGAAAAAAAAAAAATCACTTCAGGAAATGTAAAGCTAGCAGGAATTACTTGAATTCAGCCCACTCACTTACTTTACTTATTCCTAAATAAAATATCACATTCACCATTAAACTCCACAATAAACATTAAATACACAAAATGACCAGCTGCATGTATAAAAAGACACACATTCACAAAATATCATAAACAACTCGTTTGTTTCTCTTTTCAGATTTCACACAAAGTTCAAGCAATGACTCAGTCCATAAACTCAGTCCACTGCACCAACGTGAAGTTGATCTTGAAACACTCAGAACAGCGGCGCACTGAAGCTGCGTCCCCTCGACGTCGCGGCAGAATCCCCTCCTTGAAGAACGGGTCACGGCACCATTGTAGCGGTTGTGTACTCTCTCTTGCGTTGTGTTATGAATCAGGCAAATACTTTCACTTTTTGGCACCAGCACGCCGTTTAATCTGATAAAAACAGAAGCACATATACGGTGTCTCACAGCCACTCTTCTAATAAGCTCCAACATTGCATGGGGACAGCATAGTGCAGACTGGCCAAGATACATATGTTACAGGTCTCAAAATGAGATGCCATAAGCAGATAAGAAGTTCTGCAAAACAGAAGACAAGAATGAGACACGTAAACTGTGCTTCTTGTCAGTTCAGCTTCACTCGGTAGAATCTTTATTAATCGGTATTCAAAATAAATGCTTCTTTTTCTGACATTGTGTTCTCTGTTTTCTGTATCCTAAGATTGCATCATTAATACAGAATTCACACCATCACAAATAAACATAACACAAACTGTCTGCTAATTCCATATCTTGTCTTCAAGATAAAACTAATATTTCGTTTCTTTTATTTTTTACAAAATAATCCTGTATGCTTCCATTGTTTAACGACATAAACACACATTTATTCAGCTCTTTAACTGAAACAGAGTTTTTACTTTTACTCTAAAACTGCAGTACTTGAGGACAATATTAACCTCAGTTATTATAATTTCCCGGGCTATCAAAAGGTCCTTGAATGTAGCGTCACACAGACGTAAAACAAAGGGAGACTAGCATGTTGCTCCTAGTGCAATGGCTGAAAACTGATAACTGAAACTTCTGTGAACATTGAAACCGTACACATGACAATAACAAGACTGATAACTGTGACTTCTTTGAACACTGAAACCGTACACATATGACAATAACAACACTATAAATCAGGAGCTAATTTAAAGGTCCCATATTATGCCCTTTTTGGGGTTCATATATCTATTTTATGTGCCTACTAAAGTACGTTCACAATCGCTAATGTTCGAAAAAAGTGTCTGTTTTCATGTACTGACGCTCCAAGCGGGCTCTCGCATCTGCCTGTGTTTGCAACGCTCTGAATCCCCCCCGAGCACGGTCCCCACGTGTGCCTAGTCTGACCTGATTGGTCGGCCGATTTGCTCTCTCGTAATTGGTCAGTCGCTCGGCACTGTTCTCGGAGATGTCCCGCCTCTTTTACTATATCGGGAATGCTGTCAGTCCTAGCAGAAATACCGGCTAGCGGCTACATGCTAACAAGGATCAACTTTACCAACTGACAACGGAGAGGAGAAACAAACACCACAACCTTTGCCACGAAGGCAGGAGCACGACGTTTCAGTGTTGGAGGTATTTATTTTGCAGCCTTTTCAGTTGAAATATGTGCTCGTCGGGTAGTTTCATTGTTATATGTTTAGGTGTAGGCTAAATGTGGAAACTGCAGCTAGCTGCTATGCTAAACCGGGACACATCAACAGTAACACACAACGTGTTTGTATCAAGTCTTTTGATCAGAAAAACACTCACCGGTAATTTGTTGAAAAAAACGTTAGCCTCTTCCGATTTCACTGACTGGAGCTAGCAACATAGCTCCCTAATCCAAACATATATATCTTACTCGTGGCTTCACAAAGTTTGGCTTGATTACAATATAATTAGTGTCCACACATGTGTTCTGTACAATACAGTTTATGTATTGTACAGAACAAACAGTTTGTTGAAGCCCCTCACCTTGTACTGCTTTGTAAATCGTCCCCTTGCTGTGATGAAAAATTCAATGTATCTATCAGGTCATCATAGACTGTTAGTTACTTTACTACTAAAGCCCAGGTGATCATCAGGTTTCTTGGATCAATATCTCATGCTGTTTCCTCCTCTGTCATTATTTTCCTTCTTATTGAACATGATTTCATTTTAATCAGTCTCTTCTTCTTTTTATGAGGTCATCACAGGTTCATTGTACCAACAACATCCAGAGTGAGAACCAAACTGTTTAAACCAACATACACTTCAAAACATCCTCAACATCTTCAGAGGAGAACATCACGGAGAACAGCAGAAGAGTATGTTCACTATAAATAATGATGATAAGGTTCAAAATGTTAATGAGTGCAGAACTATATGTGTAAATATACAATGAGAAGTAACATCTTTATGTCAAACTTTTCTATCTTGTCCCCATACAGGCGGTGCAGACACTTGGCAGCTTTGTGAGCCGGTGCTGGGGATACTTGAGACGCAGCTGCAGAGTGGTTATCCTGTCGTGTGTTGTCCTGAGGATTCACTTGATCTGCAGAAAAAAAGTGACTTCACTGAATAAAAGTAATTCAAGAAAAAACAATCTATTTCATAGTGTTTGGTTATTGCTCATTTTTCACACTCATCTGTTTTTTGGAAACATTTACAGAGATGTTGAAGGTATATTTAAATAGGTATTTATAAAAGGTATCTAAAATAAAAGAATGAGTAACTTACTGTATGTTGTGTCTGGCTTTTTTTGGACTTGAGGAATGCCCCCTTATAGATCGGCTGTCCTGTAGAGGTTGTTGCTTGATCAGGTTCATTATTTTCGTTGTAATGCATCACAGACAGCAACAAGCTACAATACAAAAAGCTCAAATCAGCAATTATAGAATGACATCACAGTTTTCTGATATTCTTTTGAGATATTTCAGCAGTTGGACAATGTATTAGGTGTGTGTGCGTACCTTTGCTTGTCATCTAGTCCCTTGATCCTTAGTGTACCCCAGGCCAACTGTGTGTGGACTGATGACCCCTTTGGAGGTAGGTACTGTCTGTGTGACCTCTGAGACTTGTGGGGAGTCTGTCTGTCACCCAACGTCATGGATCCTTTGGTACACTGGAGCTTTTGCTCTGTGTAATCTGCTGTGACGTACTCTGAGAAAAACAAAGAAGAAAAATATCAAATTAGCATGGCAATCAAACATGAATCAGAACTGCTCTGTCTTCTTGTTCATATCAACATAAGCAGACCACAGATATCTTTCAAAACAAAGTGCCTGCTGCTCACATCTTTACGTTTCTTGTGTTATTGTATTTATGTATTGTCTATGGGTTAACCCGTTCTTTTGCAGTCGGTGCTATGATCAGAAAACACCACCTGAACACTGGTCGAGCTGTTTAAATACATTATCAATACTTTAGCAATGGCCCGACTTATTACATCGATAAAACATCACCACGTTACAAAGCAGCTTTACACAGAGGTGGGGATAAGAGAGTAGAAAGAGCCTAACAACAGCTGTTAGCAGCTAAGTTAGCAGAGTCTTACAATGCTCAGAGTCTGTAACAAAGCGGATTTTACATTCATTAGACCGTCTCCAACCACGGTCATAAATCCAAACTTTAGCACTGTTCAAGTTTATCACACCGATAGACAAACGCCACTTAACAAAACAGTCTTATGCAGAAGTGGAGCTACAGCAGAGCAGAAAGAGGCTAAACACAACAACGTCAGCCGGCATGTTTGCAGAGCTCAGAGTCCGTAAAAAAAGCAGACTTGGACCCCTAAAAACCCTACATGTATCTCTGAGGGTGGTTAACAATGTTATACCTCTTACAGTTTTAGGTGAAAGTTGATAAATAGTTTAGTAGTGCTCACATTTCAGAACAGTAGCATTACTTAGCATCTTAGCCGAGGCTTACATTTCAGCTACATACAGCCTGAACTGAACCAACGTATCCGTAGCAGCTAAAAGTTGTTTTCAAACTAAATAAAAAGACAATAAAAGAAGCGTACTTACATGTTGTAGTTGTAGAAGCAGCAGAATCTCCATGGCTGCCACAGAGAGTAGGAGCTGAACCGTCTTTCTAAGTCTGTTGCTACCATGGCTGCTACGGCATATCGTGGGCGTGCCACAGAATCTACTGAGCGCGACATTGGCTCCTTGGGCTTGCCACAATGAGCCAATGGGCTTGGGTCAGTGACGTCAGTGCAGTGTGATGTCACACTGCACGATTTTCAACGAGGGGGGCTAGACCCGAGCGTTACATGCAGCTACTGCTACTGCTAACAGGAGGAGGTAGGAGAAGCTGCGTTTCCGCGGACTTTGAATTTTTGCACATAGATGTGCCTAAACATGCACAAGACACCTGGAGAACACACTACAGAGCATATAAAACCAGAAAAAGCATAATATGGGACCTTTACAACACAAAAGACGCGACGATCGCTGGCGCCATCTTGGCCCGCACGCGGTAACCTTAGCATCATGTCTACTCATTCACAAACACATGAAGTTCAACTACCTTCACAAATGCAATGTAGCATATTTCCTTTGTGTTCATCCATATTTATATGCACTTATACATGTGTTTTAACCATACAAACCTGCAAAACAGAAGACAAGAATGAGACACGTAAACTGTGCTTCTTGTCAGTTCAGCTTCACTCGGTAGAATGAAGAAGAAACGAGAGTCCCAAAACAAAGACAGTCCATGAATGGGAGAAGCCCAGCGCCACACTGCCTCCTGCTGGCGACACTGAAGAGTAGTGTTATCTGGCTATTATAGCACATATTAGTGATTAACCTTCCTGGTAATATTATTTCCAAAATAAAAACATAGACACATTACATAAAATGTGACGACACATTTTGTGGGCGTCACACATACATATGAATGAATTGAAATGTGTACCTGATAAGAAGAACAGAAGCACATATACGGTGTCTCACAGCCACTCTTCTAATAAGCTCCAACATTGCTAAAACATAGAAACAAACAATTGAACTAACTGTTAGGCAAGCTACACCACGGAGAACAGAAGTTACATTTTAAGCTAGCAAAACACACAACGTGGTGAGCCTAAATAACTCAAAAACATAGAAATAAAATCACAGAAAAGTTCTACAATAATATCAGAGATTCTCTGGAACATGTTAAATGGAAAAATAATACTTTTATCAAGAAAACAAACTATTTTATAGTATTTTAGCGGAGCTTATTCACACATAAACTTACCACGGGGACAGCATAGTGCAGACTGGCAAAGATACACGGGCTGCCCCGCTCAAGTCTGCACGGGCCCCAGCAGAGGGCGCTCATGTTACCCAGAGTCCCAGTGGCTACTCATTAGAATTAATTATAAACAGTATT
Source organism: Tautogolabrus adspersus (assembly GCA_020745685.1). NCBI lineage: Eukaryota > Metazoa > Chordata > Actinopteri > Labriformes > Labridae > Tautogolabrus > Tautogolabrus adspersus. The sequence continues at coordinate 1,295,499 of CM036543.1, read as the reverse complement.
TAAACAATTGATTTAGTAAAATAAGGACATTCTATGCCAAGTGATGGCAAGTGGAATCATTAACTCCGTTACACTCCACCGACAAAGAAAACTGCTGGATGTGATTTTAACACCTGAAATCAAGCTGCAGAGAGCAGGTTGGTTTTCTTTCCACTGCTGGAAACGTGTTTCCTGCTCATGTTCATAAAATCACGGAACAGACTGTGGATTATTTTACGCTTTATTTCGGCCGAGGTCAGACAACACTGCAATAAACACAATCATTGACAATTGCTAGCTGACGAAGTTTCTCTATTAACAAACTTATATTCTGCTAGAAGGTACAGCCTACACATTCTTTACTATTTGAGTACAGGCTTGACTGTAAATGTCAGACATACATTTCATTCTTACACAACCTTCTCACAACAGACAGCTGGCTCCAATCCAAATATAACTCTGCTGCTGTGAGTTATATTACCTTTATATGGTTACAGCTACTCAAACCTAGAGTAGTTATTCTTAGATGGTATACAGATTTAAATGATACTTCACAAAGTTACCAAACAAATTCATGGAAATTTGTACTAACAGATATTTATGTAACTTGTTTTTCTTTAGGGGAGACGAGTCTCGATTTTCTAAAAGGCGCTCACCATCACCTTCTACAAGAGTGTGGTCCCTGCCGTGTCCCTATAAGACATCCAAATCATTTTAACATAACCCAAATAACATTTCGCAAGACATTAAAATGCAAAGGAAGAAATTAGGATGAAAAGAACTCCTGAGTACTATCCGACTGAACAGAACAGGTGGGAAAACCCTATATTATTTGATTGATTGATGAATTTAGGGAGAAACCTACAGTGGCCGGTAGGGGTCAAACGCTCGGCAACTGATGAAACGACAAACATTTAGAAAAACGCGCAGCATATTCAGAAACGCTGCACATTCAAATGCAAATGCAAACTCCCAAAACAAATGCAAAGACTCAAACGCGCTGCAAAAGAAACAAACGCGCTGCAAGAAAGCAAAACAACTGAATGAGCATAAAACACGCTGCAAGAACAGAAACGAAACTTAAGTCAAAATAAAGAATAAAATAAGTACTGATTTAATTACTTATTTTAATGATCAATAATCACTCAAATGACATTAAAGCACATTTTCCAAAGCCATGTGCTGTAGTTTATACAGCAGGAAGACTTTTATTTATGATGGGACTTTTTTGACCCTACAGCTTACAAAAGGTAAATGTAGTTTAAACAACGTGAGATCACATATGTGTAAAATGATTTTGATGACACTACAACTCTCTGTGTGAAGTTATTGATTTTTATTTTTGTATCTTTTTCCGGTGTTGCAATTTGCAGACGGTCCCTGCGCAGTCGGCTCCGCGTAGAGGCCAATGCAAGTTCCCCAGCGCAGAGGTCGGCTGGTTTTGAGGAAAATCCGGTTGCTTGCAGTCCACCTTGCTGTGATTGCAACGTGGTGTCGGTTTTGTAAAAGCTGTGAAGCTGGAATGCGTAGTCTTCTTCTTGTGTATGGAGAATAAGCCTAACTTGACTCGGTGTTATCTCTGTTAGCCTTCAGGCGTGTTTATTAGGCGAACACATGCATGACTCTCATGCAGACGTATATCAGATAACAGTCTGTTACCCAGCGACAACCGCGCTGCTCACTGAAAACGTGGTGACGTCATATCTGAACAGTTTCTGCCTGACTGCTTTAGACCACAGAGAGACTTCTGCAACTTGCATACTAGCTTTTCACCTTTTTCTGACTTTTTCTCAAAACCTTCTGGATGCTCTATAGATTTCACAGTCAATTGGTGCGTGTAAATAGGCTGCCTTGACATCCATCTGGTGCAAGATTAGGTTCTCCTGCGCTGCCTTTTGCATGACCACTCTCACACTTGTCATATCAGCAGCGGGTGAGAATGTCTCTTTGTAGTCAGTTCCTGGTTTTTGACTGTAGCCTTTTGCTACAAATCTCGCCTTGTATTTATCTGATCCGTTGATGTCACTCTTGAGTGCATAGACCCATCTGCCCCCCACTGCCTGTTTACCTGTTGGGTGAGGCGGAATGTCTCGTTCTCTTCCAGAGATCGCATTTCCTCGTTCATGGCATTTTTCCACTGCCCTGACTTTGTTGACGCTATAGCGTCCTGGTAGGTTTGAGGAATGTTGCATACTGCTCTATAACAAGAGTCCACGCATGTTTGTAATTTGTCCACTGTGTCCTCGGTCTCGAATTCCTGTAGGTGAACTGGTCTCCTCCTGGACCTCTTGTCATTCAGTTTGTGATCAAAGGCTGCAGCAGTTTTGTGCCCAGTGGCCTCTGCATTCTTCAGTCATCCCGTGCATGTTCAGGTGTCATTGAGATGTTCTTGATTTTGTATTCTGACTGCAGGATTCTTATTAAGGGTTAAAGGTTTTCAGTGAAATCAACCTGGACCTGATCTGACTGTGGTCGCTCTGCATCAGGATCTGCTGAACTCCTTTTCTTTACCAAAGAGACTTTAGACACTCCACACTAAATAACACAAGTAGATGAAAGTCTTTCTCACTCTACATCACTTTATTTATGACAAGGTTACACATGAGCTGTCTGAAGAACTTGTGCTACCCAACACAGAGGCCTCCAAGGAAACAGAGAGACAGAAAGAAGAGAAGATATCAGGAGAGAAGAAGGATCCTTAGGCCGTGTTCACATTTGACTTCTTTTTTCATGAACGCAGCTGGTCGGTGTTGACGGACGAGGGTGCACGGAGCCGTAACGGACCAGAGCGGACACGCAATTCACACCACATCTTTTTGGCCACCGGTAACTAGAGACGTAGGTTACTAGGGAAGGTAAACGCGCACCTACTCGACTCGTCCTTATTGGTCAGCTGTCAGAAACTCCAGTTGGTACAGATCTCAGCAGCCAGGCTTTTAACCAGAACCATAAAACATGACCACATCACTCCTGTTTTAGCATCTTTACACTGGCTCCCTGTGTGTTTTAGAATTGATTTTAAGATTTTACTGATCACTTTTTAAGCTCTCCATGGCCTTTCGCCAAGCTATTTAACTGACCTTTTAGTACCATATGAACCCACTCACACATTGAGATCCTCGGGCAGAGGTCTCCTGGTAGTTCCAAATACAAAGCGCACAACTAAAGGGGATAGAGCGTTTGCCGTGAGGGCTCCAAGACTGTGGAACGACCTGCCCGAGGAGATCAGGTCAGCCGATTCAGTCATCTCTTTTAAGTCCCTTCTTAAAAACACACTTTTACCGACGAGCATTCCCTGATTTTAGTTGATTTTAATGATTGCCTGAATTTCACTGTTTAGATTTCCTTTAAAAGAATTGTTTGTCTTTTAGGCAAGGCAAGGCAAGGCAAGTTTATTTGTATAGCGCTTTTCATACACAAGGCAGACTCAAAGTGCTTCACATCATAACAGGTCATACAATAAAGTGAAATAAATTGCAAGAATTAAAAGACAATTAAAAAACAGAGAATAAAAACATATTAACAATAGAAATTTTGGAAATTTTGGAGGACATTCCTTGGCATTTTTACTACTTTCAGACCCCGTACTTGTGTTTGAAAGACTCACGTGAGATTTTCCCTGAACCTGTAAACGTCTTTGCAGGATGCGTATTTTTATGGTTGTACGCCAAACCAGACAATCCAATACTTAGGATTTCCGTAAGATTAAGGCTTAAATCTTACTTCAAAATGCCAAGTTCAGTCCCAAATGTATGTTTGTCTAAAAACAAAGACTCTTGACTCATCCAAACAATCATAATTTATACTAATACATTCCTTGGCATTTTTACTACTTTCAGACCCCATACTCGTGTTTGAAAGACTAACGTGAGATTTTCCCTGAATCCTGTAAACGTCTTTGCAGGATGCGTATTTTTATGGTTGTACGCCAAACCGGACAATCCAGTACTTAGGATTTCCGTAAGATTAAGGCTTAAATCTTACTTCAGATACAGTAAATGCCAAGGAATGTATTAAAACAGAAAAATTAAAAATCACTGAAATTATTAAATCTGAAAATATGTTCTAGTAAAAACAATTCAAATAAAATTATAAATATAAAAATAATTAAAAGTTACAGTGCAGAAGATTACAATCTTATTAAAATTGTTTAATTAAAGGCAGAAGTTAAAAGTGCAATGTGGGTAAGATTTAGCAGAAGGCTAAGGTGAACATAAAAGTTTTCAGTCTGGTTTTAAAAGTGGTCAGAGTTGGGGAAAGTCTTAAATCTTCAGGAAGTTTATTCCAGCTGTTTGTTGCATAGTAACTAAATGATGCTTTCCCATGATTTGTATTGGGAATCACTAACAGATTGGTGTCAGAAGATCTTAGTGATCTTGAAGGCTTATGTAGTGGAAGCATATCAGTGATATACTTTGGCCCTAAACCATGTAGTGATTTATATGTGAGCAGTAGGATTTTGAAATGAATTCTCTGACATACAGGGAGCCAATGTAAGGATTTAAGAATTGGTGTAATGTGCTCACATGTTTTGGTCTTTGTTAGAACTCTAGCAGCAGCGTTCTGAACAAGCTGGAGCTGCCTGACAGTTTTGTTTTGAAGACCTGCAAGGAGACCATTACAATAGTCTAGCCTACTAGTTATAAAGGCATGTACAAGTGTTTCTAAGTCTTGAGCAGACATGAGCCCTCTAAGTCGTGCTACATTTTTGAGGTGATAGTAGGCCGATTTTGTTACTGATTTGATGTGACTCTCCAAGTGTAAATCTGAATCCATAATAACCCCCAGATTTCTGGCTTTATTTGATGTTTTCAGGGACAGAGAGTGAAGGTGTTGGGTTACTTTAAACCTTTCTTTTTTAGCACCAAATACAATGATCTCAGTTTTGTCTTCATTTAGTTGAAGGAAATTTTGACACATCCAGTCTTTGATTTGCTTAATGCACTGGCACAGAAGATCTATGGGGCGATAGTCGTTTGGTGAGAGCGCTACATAGATTTGGGTGTCATCAGCGTAGCAATGGTGGTCAATTTTATTATTTAGCATGATTTGTCCTAGTGGGAGCATGTAGATGTTGAATAAAGTCGGCCCTAAGATCGAACCTTGGGGGACTCCACACGTTACGTCGGTTGGTTCTGATACGAAGTCACCAATGGAAACAAAATAGTTCCTGTCTTGTAGATATGACCTGAACCAGCTTCAGACTGTGCCTGAGAGCCCCACCCAGTTTTCCAACCTGTCCAAAAGTATTGAGTGGTCGACAGTATCAAATGCAGCACTGAGGTCTAATAGCATTAATATTGAAGTTTTGCCAGAGTCTGTGTTAAGACGGATGTCATTTACAACTTTAATAAGGGCCGTCTCGGTGCTATGAAGAGGTCCAAATCCTGACTGGAAGTTGTCGTGGCAGCCAGTTGAAGCCAGGAAGTGATTAAGTTGTTGTAGGACAACTTTCTCAATTATTTTACTTCTGAAAGGTAGATTTGAAATTGGTCTGTAGTTGTTGATAATAGAGGCATCTAGGCTCTGCTTTTTTAGGAGAGGTTTAATAACTGCAGTTTTGAAGGCTTTTGGGAAATGGCCTGACTGAATAGAGTGATTAACTATTTGCAATACGTCTGTTGCTAGGCAGTCAAAAACATTCTTAAAGAAGTTGGTAGGTAGAGCATCAAGACAGCAGGTGGATGGCTTTAGATTTGTCACCGTTTCCACTAGGGTTTGAGAGTCTATGACATTAAAGCTTGTCATCATTGCTGTGTTACTTTTGCCTAAATAGGGGGGTGATCCAACATTTTTGTTTGAGATATTGATGGCGCGTCTGATGCCTTCTATTTTATCAGTATAAAAGAACGCAAACTCATTGCATTTCTGCGTGGAAAGGCGTTCAGGTGGTATTTGTGTTGGGGGGGTTGGTCAGTCTGTCAACAGTTTCAAATAGGGTTTTTGCCTTATTAGTGTTGTTGTTAATGATATTGGAGAAGAATGTTTCTCTAGCACTTTTTAAGTCTAAATTGTAGGCCCGGAGGCGCTCTTTATAGATGTCATGGTGAATATGAAGTTTTGTATTCCGCCAGATTCGTTCAGCCTTCCTGCACTCTCTTCTCTGGGCTGTTACAACAGCAGCTTTTCTCCAGGGTGCCTTTTGCTTACTAGAACTGGTTTTAACCGTAACAGGTGCAATGTCATCTATAACATTCAACATTTTGGAATTAAAGTTGTTTACAAGATCATCAGCATGACATGGGATTAGAGGTGGTAACGAGGAGATGGCATTTTTAAAGAGTACATTAGTATGTTCATTGATGTACTGTTTTTTGACAGTATTTGATTTTGTTTTTGTGTCAGGAATGAAAGAAATATTAAAGAAAACACAGAAGTGGTCAGACAATGAAGGATCAGTCACAAAAACATCAGAAACATTGAGACCTTTTGTGATAATCAGGTCCAGGGTGTGTCCCTTACAATGAGTAGCCTCTTTCACATGTTGACTTCAAATGTGTCTAAAATAGTCAAAAGTTCTTTTGCACCCTTGTCATTCAAATCGTCAGTATGAAAATTAAAGTCACCAGTTATAACTAGACAGTCAGAGTCGGTGGAGATGCTAGACAATAATTCAGTAGAATCATTTTAAAAATGTGCAGAATATTTAGGTGGCCTGTAAATAATTAACAGGAGAACTCTGGGAGAACCTTTCAATACAGCACAAAGGTATTCGAATGATGGAAAATCACCAAGTGACATCTGTTTCCCCTGAAATGTATTTTTAAATATAGCAGCAACCCCTCCACCTCTTTTTCCAGATCTACATACATCAATAAAGTTATAGTTGGGGGGTGCTGTCTCAATCAGAATGCTTGCACTGTTATTTTGTTCTAGCCATGTTTCAGTTAAAAACATCAAATCAAGTTTAGAAGTGGTAATAAAATCATTGACTAAAAATGATTTGTTATTAAGAGAGCTAACATTAAGCAGAGCCATCCTGATGCTGTTATTCACAGGATTTGGGGTTGGCTTTGAGCTGGAGAGAAGAGGAATGAGATTTGTTAGATTAGCAGTGTGTCTAAGTTTCACAATGTTTACTCTCTTGGTAGTCACAACAGGAATGCAGAAGGTGCCATGTTTTGACGTAGGCGACCTTGGGTCCAGCTGATAATGCGGTCTACTGCTGAACCCTTTTCTGTCTCAGTAATATTCAGGGCTGCTGTCAGGAGGAGGAGGGGGTGGGCATAAGGGGGGGGAGTGAGCAGCGTCACAGCTGGGATGGATTGGTGGAGGTGGAGCACGTCTTCGTGGAGGTGGGGGGGCAGGTCGGCGTAAGATGGCGTCACCGCTGAGATGAGCTGGTGCAGGTGGACGCTGAGGGGGGGGGCACTGAGGTTGATCTAAGGGAGTAAAAATCTTCTTGTCTCGTTTTACAGTTCTTTTAAATGGATTTTATATTTTAAAGTGTTTATTCTTCATCTTACCTTGTTTATTATTCTATGACCTGACTGTTTTTTTGTTTTGCTGTCCTTGTAAAGCACTTTGTAACTTGTTTTTGAAAAGTGCTCTATAAATAAAGATTATTATTATTTATATAAAAAGGCGCTTGACGTCACATCGCTTTTCTGAAAAGTTAAAAGAATTCAACTTAAAAAGACGTCGGGCGCAGCGCTTTTTAAAAAGGATTTGTCCTTTTTCCTTTTTCTACAGGGTTGTATGTAAAAAGAGGCGCTGGCAGTTGAAAAAAGAAGTTAAGTGTGAACACGGCCTAAATCTGTAACTGTTTCATATAAACCCTTTACATTCAAACGTCATAGCTGCTCCCAACTTACTGGTTCATATGTCAGCAACAAAACATCAATGTCAAAAAAGTAGACACAGATTTCTGTCAATACAATTGTCTTCTATCCCTTTATAACAGCAGTTATACATCTGTTAGTCAATACATACTTATGAATACACATTAGTGATGTTGTTCACTTGGATTCCTTTGGATCACTTTTACCATTGAACAGGATTAGCATTTCTCTCCAGTGTGAATCATCATGTGTCTGGTCAGACTTTCCTTAATACTAAACCTTTTACCACACCCAGAGCAGCTGAAGGGTTTCTCTCCTGTATGAACTAACATGTGTCTGGTTAGGGATCCTTTTTGATGAAATGCTTTACTGCACATAGAGCAACTGAAGGGTTTCTCTCCTGTGTGAACTAACATGTGTGTGGTCAGATGTCCTCCTTGAGTAAAACTTTTACTGCAAATAGAGCAACTGAAGGGTTTCTCTCCTGTATGAATCATCATGTGACTGGTCAGATGCTGTTTTTTGTTAAATCTTTTACAGCACTCCGAGCACCTATGTGGCCTCTTTCCAGTCTTTAATTTCTTATGTTTCAAGTTTAATCCTGACAGATCTTCTCTTGTCTCTCTCCAATCGTCACTGTCATCAGTCTCAGGTTCATCAGAGTCTTCAATCTTGACCTCAGTCTCTGGTTGTAAACGTCTCTCTGGATCTGAGTTCCTCTCTGGTTCTGCTCCTCCACAGTCCTCTCCATCAACTCCTGTTTCCATCTGTTCAGTTTGTCTCTGATGAAGCTGTGAGGACTGAGGTTTCTCTTCATCATCTTCACTCTTCACAGAGACAGGAGTGAAGGGGAACTTGGTGGTATCAGCCTCCTCCAGTCCTTGAAGCTGTTCTTCCTCCTGACTGCTCCACAGTTCCTCATGTTCTTCTTTAATGTGTTGGGGCTTAGTGTCCTCCTGGTCCAGAATGTGGCTCCACTCCTGCTGCTCAGGTGGAAGCTCTTCTTTACTCACCAACAGCTGCTGGACATCTGCAGGACACAGTAAACAAACATTAACGCTACTTAGACTGCTTTTTTATTTTTATTTTTTAATAGTTAATTGGAATTGATCACATTTTAATCATGTTTGGAATTCACTTATTTTGCATTTTAAAAAAGTTTTTCATGCTTTTATTTTGTAATTTTCTCTTAAAGAGGACATATTATCTTTTTATAACAGTCCCCTGTGGTCTAAATGAAACATCTGTGCTGTGGTCAAATATAACATGAATCAAGCACCAGAGGAGGTTTGTGACCCTGTAGAAACCAGCTCTCTCAGAACGCTCTGTTTTGGTGTGTGTGTCTCTTTAAATGCAATGAGCCCCCCTTGTGTTTTCCCGGTAGACATCACTCCTCTGTAGCGAGAATAAAAATGGCGGACCTGCACTAAAATGTTGCCTCAGGCTGGAGGTGGAGTCCATGGGTGGAGATACCAGGGGAGGGGAGGGGATTTTTTTTTACCAGAATCCCACTGTGATGTCACAAGTTGAGAAAATTTGAAACAGCATTTTTCTCTGTGTGGTAAGACTTATGCAGACCACAGACATTTCATGCATTCATGTGGTGTCGGACACATCGGAAAAACGAGTTTCCGAGTTGTAAAATGCAGATGAACACCTGCTCAAGTCGAAACAACTCTGAAACTCTGAAAAGAATGAGGTGCCCGACTTCCAGACTTGACGTCAGAATCGTCATCACATGGGGGACAAAATATGTTTAGTTCATGTTAACATACTTTTTATGAATTCACGTATTGACCATCAACTTTTTGCTCCAATATAACTTGTCACAGTTACATTTCTCTGATCTTCTTCTTCGTAGCATCAACGCTGTTTTCTCTGTTGTTACAACATTCTGACTTTCTGAACTGAAATCACGTGAACACACTGAAGTCGGAAGAACGACTTCCCAACTCGGAAACTTGGACCACCCGAGCAGCACCTGAATGCACCATTAGTGCACAGCGTGTTTAAGGAAATGATTGAGCGGCATCACAGGTGACAGAGAGAGAGAAAAGAGACGAGAGAGAAAGAGATAGAAGATAGAAACTTACCAACAAGCCAGTTTGAAGTGAAGCTTATCTAGCAGAGCAGAAAAAAGGATGTAGAGGGAGGAAAAAGAGAGCTTGTTGTCCAAGCTGACAAAAGTTACAACTTGTTTTTACAACAGTAGGCTACCGGCGGCACAGGCGGGCCGTACTATTAGGCAAACCAGGCATTTGCCTGGAGCCCCGGGCCCCATACAAGGCCCTTTGGGGCCCCCAAAATGCCCTCTTTATATTTTGTCCCCATATTTATTATTTTAACAAAAAAATCTCTTCACAATAGTAGCATCGGGATGTCTAATTTGATCAATTACTCATGTTTTGACGGTCTTTCTGCCAACCGTGCACCCCCCTTCAGTCTGCACTACATGGACTATTCCATGTTAGCATCACTCTCATCACGCTGCACGTAAGCGGAAATGATTACGGCGGAAAATCCAAAACAGTTAATAGCGGTAAGAGAGAGAGAAGAGATAAATCGAGAGAAAAGAAGCGAATATACGAAAGCGGGTCACAGAAAAAGAAGAAGAGGGACCAAAGGAGGAGTTTATTTCAAAGCTGCCAAAGCTATCGAGCTTTTTTACAGGAACCGCCGTGACAGCGGGACCGTCGGCGGAACAAGAGCAGCCGTCTCCACCGTTTGCTCTCACACTATTCTCACTTTGCAGGTGACACAAGATAGACCACAAGGCCCTGTCCAACCCCCTGCTGTGACTTGCTGGAAACCTCTTTTCAGTGTTTTAAAAAACTGTTCATACACATTCAGTTAAATATGACCTTACTGTAAATAATGGTCCTTTCTTTGTGTAGTGCATATCACGCTGTATGACATAATTAAGAGTTGCATGAAAGCTAAGGAAAATATGTGCTTCTGGTGAGATGACTTGAAGAAGGTGTGTTTGGATGGCTCAAGCATAGCTGTACCAGTACATAGCTCTATAGCACCAGATAAATCAGTCTGCAAGGTGTAAACTGCAAGTTACGAGACAGTCCTTGTGTCTTTCAATCTTTTTTCTTTTTTGAAATAAATCTTTATTTAACCCTGGAATGACAAATGTCAAGTCTTTACTAATATTGTATAACTAAGGTCATATGAATCATTAAGAGTTGAAGAGTCAAGATTATCTTGTCAGTGAGAACATGCATTAGTCAGGGGCTGAAGAAGATCAGGAAAACTGAAGTTGAAAAAAATTCATAACTATTTGCACTAGGAGTGTGACAAAATATCGGTATGGCGAACTATCGCAATATTTCATTTGAAGATGGATAATCGATGCGCTCTCGATGCGTATCGGTTTTTTCTAAAGTTATTATCAAAGCATAGCCGCTATAAACTTCTTTCATCGTGCCTCCGTAGTGAGTCGAGTCACATGCTGCAGTTTATGCTCCCACAGACTCGTCTCCCCCTCAGAGCGGGATCACCGCTGAACATGAAAATGAAACTTAAGTTAGTCCGTTAAAAGAACTCTATCCCGGTTATATACAACTGTTTGAGATTTGTCCAAACCGACAGGGCTCAAGAAACAGTTATCTGAAGAGTTTGCAAAGTTAAGGTTTGTAGCCTACTTCAGATGGCGACACAACGAACCGTTTTAAAGAGCCCAAGAGACGTTAAACAGTCTGCAGAGAGTCACACAGAGCAGAGCTCAGACAGTCAGTGATGGGAGATATAACCCCGGTGTTTAAACTGATGCTGCCGATGTGTTTCTGCTCTCTCTTGTTTTTTACAAGTTACTAACAAGCCTCTCCACCTGAAGCTCACCTGTTGTGATAACGGAAACGAGAATTTAACGATGTTATGAAACGGAGGGAGGCGATCATATCCGCGACTCCGCGAGGTCCGGACCTCGGTGGTTTAAAAAAATGTTTGAATTAGTACAATCATTTATTTCTATACATTGATTTCCATGCATACTGCTATAACTTATAAGTGATGTCAGTCAGCTGCTCTCTCTCCTCTCGTTCAGTGTGCATCATGCAGGGGAGAGTGAGTAACCATGGTGACTGTCTGTTCGTCAATCAACGATGTCCCGCCCCCTCTATGAATAAAACTCTTCTAACAGTAAAACTTACTTTGACCATGTGTCCCAGAATGAACATATTCTGTATAATGTTTGAAGTCCTCATGTTTTTAAATGAATGATAACTGTGTGAATGTACCTGAACACTAAAATAGATTAAAGACACAAAAGAGGACACAATACTAAATCATTATTTTAAAGTGGAGCAGAAAAGCCTCAAATTGTGCATAAAAATTAATCAGAATGTAGGAAAGACATTTCTGATATTAAAAATGTTCAGGGGGAGACCCCCAGACCCCCAACAAAGACATTTTTAAATAGACTCAACTTATCAAAATAGTGTCACTGTTTGTCACACCTAAAAACAAATCCTGTTCACAGTGATGTTGCACTAAAGTCTCATTGTTTTTGCACTATTGCTGTTAGTACTGTTAAATTATGCTGCAAAATATAAACTATGAAATTAATTTTGTTTGTTTTTGTTTGACCCTTATAAACACACAGACATATAGTAGGTTATTAAGAGAGGATGAAGAGAAACACACAGACAGAGAGGATGAAGAGAAATACACAGACAGAGAGGATGAAGAGAAATACACAGACAGAGAGGATGAAGAGAAATACACAGACAGAGAGGATGAAGAGAAATACACAGACAGAGAGGATGAAGAGAAATACACAGACAGAGAGGATGAAGAGAAATACACAGACAGAGAGGATGAAGAGAAATACACAGACAGAGAGGATGAGAAATACACAGACAGAGAGGATGAAGAGAAATACACAGACAGAGAGGATGAAGAGAAATACACAGACAGAGACAGAGAGGATGAGAAATATCAGAGTATCAGCTTGCAGTGAGGCGCTGTACTTGTTTCTGTAAATGGTAAACGTCATCAGTGCATGCAGACAGGCTTTCCTCCATACCTTTTACCGTGACACTCAACGTAGACAGCTCGGATGTAATGGACTCTCTGTATTCCTTTAGCTCGGACCTGGCTGCAGTAATGTCGGCTCTAATGACTGCCATTTCACTCTCCAACACAGCCCGGAGCTCAATCTTCAGAGTATCTATCAAATGTTTGCGCAGGGAGGACAGAAGCTCACTTTGAAAAGACTCTGTGTCCGTCGTAGATGCGGCCGCAGCTGAGTCTGCTTCTCCCCGGGGACTTTTTTCAGTGGAGGCCGCGGTCGGAGTAGGAGTTGAAGGCCTCGTGGTTAAAACACTTGTTTGTCTTCCTGTGGATGATTTAGCAGCCATGTTTTCACTTTGTCTCAGTACAATGCAACTTGAGACTGAGTTACCACCAAGTGTTCTTCTCAAAGTGAGACAAAAATGATGCTTTGAAAAGGTTGCTCTGCAGGGCTCTGAAACACGCTACCTGCTCTTCTTCTTCTTCTATTGGTTTTCCGGCAGGCTGTACACTGTAGAGTGTAATGCTGCCCTCTACAGTCTAGGAGTGTGTACTTCATTCATATCTTCTGATACAGACCAGTAGCATGTAAGAATCTAAGAACTGCGCCCCCAGCAGATTGAAAGTTTGTATCCACAGAAAATATGGACTTAAAGGAGAAAGATGAGAGTCCCAGGTCAGAGAACTCCCTGAATAACGGACTTCTTTCATTCCTATATTTAACACAAACAAAGACAACATGACGGACTGTTTCCTCCTTTCCACACTGACACAGACCATCAGGGTGTTTACTGATTACCTTTAAAGAACTGTCCAGACCACAATGTCCTAACCTCAGCCTAGTTCAAACCACATCATCCTTTCTACAAGATTTAGCAGTAGCCTTGTTAGAGCCCGATATGTAACAACGACCTGAAATGTTATAAAAAAAATGTAACAAAACCCAAAATGTAATAACTGGTCGATAATGTAACTAAATGCTGAGCCCAAAACGTAATAACTTTTTGGGTCAGCTGTTACATTATGGAGCAGGCAAAATATTTTTCTCCTAATAGTGTAATAATTATATTACATAATAGAATGAGTCAATCATTTATGGATTAAAGGGCTTATTACTTTAATGTAGAGTGTAGTATCATACACAAATGCCCCCGTCCTCCATATATATAATTATCTATTACTATATATATATATATATATATATATATATATAGAGAGAGAGAGAGAGAGAGAGAGAGAGAGAGAGAGAGAGAGAGAGAGAGGGGACGGGGGCATTTGTGTATGATACTACACTCTACATTGAAACATAATAGTGAGGGAATTTTATCAGATATTTGGCAAATCTGGGAATAAATTCCTTACCAATAGATTTCTTCACAGATGTGTTCATAAAGGTTTCTTATAACACGTATAAAAAGATTTAAATCCAACTCCTGTAGGAAAATCCGTGAGAGCGGCTCAAAGTCGGGGTACCTGGAATAGTACCTGCTGCTCCCTACAAATGAAAACCGACACATACATAAACTGAGTGTCTGTTTAGGACATTTTAAATGTCCACTCAGTCCTACAGTTTATACATGGAGTGTACTTGTCTTCTGCTTCTAGCCTTTTTTTACAATAAATTGCTGAAATAGGGACAGTGGGGGTCCCCGGTCTCTAGCACAGTTATTTTGGGGGTCCAAAGCTGACATTTTTTGGAACCTCTGCTCTACATCATCATTGATATAGTTCTTGCAAGTTATACCTTTACAATTTAGCTTAGACTGTTGCCAAAACAATCCGACCCGACCAGAGCCAGTGCAGGTTCTCTCTGAGCCCAGCCTGTTCTTTTAACTGTATTTATGGCCCGAGCCTGAAGAGAACCTTACAAGGGGACTTTTATAATTAATGTTTGTATTTTTCGAATCAGACATCTTTAAGTAAGTAAAGTTTATTTATATAGCACCTTTCAAGAGCAGACGTCACAAAGTGCTTCACAATCAAACAAAAACAAATAATACGAACAATTTCATAAAATCAAGTACAGACAGATCAAAGTCTGAACAGATGAGTCTTCAGCTGCTTTTTAAAAGTGTCCACAGAGGTCAAGGCTCTCAGTTCTGGGGGAAGACAGTTCCAGAGTTTAGGAGCCACAACCTCAAAGGCACAGTCTCCTTTGGTTTTTTTCCTTGTGCGAGGAACAACTAGCAGACCCTGGTCAGAGGACCTCAGGGACCTGCTGGTGTTATAAGGCCTCAGCAGCTCAGTAACATAAGCTGGAGCTTGACCATGCAAGGCTCTAAACACAATAATAAGAACTTTAAACAGGATTCTAAAACTGACAGGGAGCCAGTGTAACGACCTAAGGATAGGTGTCACATGAGACCGTCTGGATGATCCTGTCAACAGCTTAGCAGCAGCATTCTGGACCACTTGTAGGCGGTTCACAGAAGTGACACTAAGACATGTGAACAGAGAATTACAATAATCAAGCCTTGATGAAACAAAAGCATGAACAATCATCTCTAGCTCAGCTCTGGACACGACAGGTCTGAGTTTCGCTATATTCCTTAGATGATAAAAGGATGAGCGGACCAAACTGTTCACATGCTGGTCTAGACTCAGAGCCTGACCCATTTGGACCCCTAAATTACGCAGGGCAGGTCTAACAGTAGAGGAAAGGAAACCAAGACATTTCTTCACCTCTGGAACAACATGCTCTGGAGCAGAGATGAGAACCTCTGTCTTATCAGTGTTCAACTGGAGAAAGTTCATTGACATCCAAGCTTTTATGCAGTTCACACAGTCAAGCAAAGCAGACAGCTTAGAGACATTTTGCGGTTTAAAATACATGTACAACTGAATGTCATCTGCATAACAATGATAGGACACATCTTTAAAAGTTCTTATAAGATGCCCCAGGGGGAGCAGATACAACAAGAACAACAGAGGGTCCAAAACAGACCCTTGGGGAACACCACAAAATAGGGTTTCTACAGACGAAGCATGTTTACCAACAGTAACTGAAAATGATCTGTCAGATAAGTATGAAGAGAACCAGTCTAGGGCTGTTCCAGAGACACCCACCCACTGCTGGAGTCTCTCAATTAACACGCTATGCTCCACAGTGTCAAAAGCGGCACTGAGGTCCAGGAGGACCAGGACTGAGCATTCTCCAGCATCAGCCTGCATCAGCAGATCATTACTGACCCTAAGAAGAGCAGTTTCTGTTGAATGACGCCGGCGGAAACCGGACTGAAATTTATCTAAAATGTCGTGCTCATCCAAGACAGATGTAAGCTGGTTAGCAAACACTTTTTCTAGGACCTTAGAAATAAAAGGCAGTTTGGATATAGGCCTGTAGTTCTCAGGGAGAGAGGGGTCAAGATTTGTTTTTTTCAAAAGTGGTTGAACAGCAGCATGTTTGAAAAAGAGGATGGAACCAGACCAGATATTAATGAGTTATTGATTATAGAGAGTAGATATGGGCCAGTCGAGTCTATAACTTGTTTTAGCAGAGGAGTGGGTATGATGTCAAGGGAACTGGAAGATGTTTTCATGCCACCTATTATCTTTTTCAGTTCATTTAAAGAGACCGTGGAAAAGTTCTCCAAAATTGGTGGTCGAGAAGGACAATGTAATGGAGGACAAAATGAGGGAATAATATTTGAACGAATGTCCCCTATTTTCCTAATAAGAAATGCAAGGAAATCATTGCACTCATTAACAGAGGAAATTGGGACTGAAAGTGCAGGGGGAGACACAATATTTCTTATCGTGTCAAAAAGGACTTTCGGATTTCTACGACTGTTTGTGACTAGATTTGCAAAATATGTAGCTCTGGCATCCTTGACCATATTATTAAAATCCGTTAGGAGCTTCTTTAAGTACTCATAAAAGACCTGCAAGTGGGTGGATTTCCACCGTCGCTCCATTTTACGACAGGTACGTTTTAAAGCACGAATACTGTCATTCATCCATGGACAAGAAGATCTAATAGGAGCCAGCCTAGTTTTAACAGGCGCAATTTCGTCCAAGATAGACAGACAGTGTTCATTGAACAAATGCACTTGACAGTCAACATCACCATCTGGTAGCAAAAACGAGCCAGAAATAAAAGCATCAGAAAAGTCAGTTGCAGAGTGACTGTTAAAAACGCGCGAGTGAATCTCACGGCGACTCGTTAAAACATCCACATTAAAAGAAAGGTTAAATGAAACACATGATCAGAAATAAAAATGTCCTCATTAAAAACAGCATCAGCGTTTAAACCAAGAGTAAAAACCAAGTCCAGAGTATGTCCTCTGACATGCGTAGGACCCCGTACATGCTGCGTCAGATTAAAATTCTCAGTGATGTTCATGAAACTGGAGGCTAGTCGATCAGCAGCATCATCAATGTGAATGTTAAAGTCACCAAGAATTACAAATTTAGACAGCTTAATAGACGAAGAAAGAAGATCATTAAATTCATTCAGAAATGAGCTATTTGGGCCAGGTGGACGGTAAATCAAAAAGACATAAAAAGGATTTGATTGTCCAACTTTGATAGTTTGTAGTTCAAAGGAAGAAAAGGACCCATTGCTCACCAGCCGACACGAAAAGCTGCTTTTAAACACCGCAGCCAGTCCACCACCGCGGCCTGTCATCCTGGGCGAGCTGAAGAACGTGTAGTCCGCTGGACAGAGTTCGAGGAGCGGGACGTGTTCCATGTTCTTCTGCCAAGTTTCAGTAATGAAGAAGAAGTCTAACTTCTTGGACTGGATCATGTCATTTAACACAAATGATTTATTCGTAATGGAGCGAGCATTCACAAGCGCCATCCTGAGTGTAGTCCCATCGCCGGACGAGGAAGCGCGGGGTAAGGCGCGCAGATGGCGGGGAGACGCTGTTAAGATAAGATCTTAATAAGCACAACACAGAAGCATGTATTATATAGAAAACAGCACATTTATAAGGATCCCTCAAAACACAACAACAAACAATTTTTACAAACTGTCTGCTCGTCTCCCGGCTGTTTGGGGTTTCTAAGCAGTGATCTATCAGTGTGAGTGTACCTGTACATTTAGCTCTGGGTCACAGTGGTTCTGTGTCTCTGCTTGTGTTGTTACTACAGGCTGTAAATATGAATGGCAGAAGCCTGAGTGACGTCTCCCATCTGTTACTGCAGGGGGCTTTGGAAGCCTATCCTTTCTATGCTGGAAATGCTGTCTCAGCCTAACTTTCAGTCAACCTAACGATGAGAGCTGGAGCTGAGACGGGTTTTAAGCCTCCTGACAAACAACTACACCACATCCGCCTGTCAATCAGGTCAGCAACACGCCTTATTGTGAAAAACTCTTATCCTTCATAAAATGAAAATGAATGAGTTATCAAGAAATTCACCCCCGTACAGTGTGTGCTGATCGAGACATGAGCTAATCAGACCTATTTGGTTTTTTTAACTAGGCTGTAAACATGTTTATAACAGGCTTTTTTGAATGGGTGTGTATGTGACTTCTTGTGCATCTGCAGGTGCTTTGCATTTGGTGCCAAATGTACCATATCTGGTCAAATCTGTTGATCAAAACAGTTCCTGGTTATGACAGTGAACTTCTTGCGAGCTACTATAGTCATCAAAGACCTGGTATCCATTACAAATATCATGCTCCATCTATTACTCTATATCTGGTGTCAGTTTGTCTGGTTTGATACAGGTTCTTACGGAAGGCGATGGCTGAGTTGATCTAACCAGAAACTGTACCTCCAACAGAGGGTGAAGCTGCAAAGCAATCTCTCCAGGCCTATATCAAAACCTGGGACTGGATGCTTCAGCAGAGCATGTCTTTGGACCCCAGTGACGAGGAATGGGTGGTAGGAGTTCATGGTTATGAGCTGGTTCCAACACAGGACCACATGGCTCCTGAGGAGCCACTCTGGTTCACAAGCTTTAATTGTAATGGAGAATGATGTTGAATGTATCTCGGCATGCAGAAATGGTAAAGGTACAGCATGCAAGAAGTGTATCAATGATGATGTAGAGCAGAGGTTCCCATACATTTCAGCTTGAGACCCCCAAAATAACTGTGCTAGAGACCGGGGACCCCCACTGTCCCTATTTTAGTAATTTGTTGTAAGAAAGGCTAGAAGCAGAACATATGTAATCTCCATGTATAAACTGTAGGACTGAGTGGACATTAAACATTTAATAAACAGACACTCAGGTGATGTCTGTGTGTGTTTTCATATGTAGGGAGCAGCAAACACCTACATGGATTTACTTACTGTATGTGAAAACTTACATAAATTTTTTAACCATCACTTTCATTTCAGCATTAATATTACTTTGCCGCTGTAGTTGTATTTAAAATTCAAATAATATTTGAATGTTTTTTCACAATAATGGGTCAAAAATTCAATCTTAGATCATTCAACTTTTTTATTGGTAAGTGAAGGCATCTTGCGACCCCCCTCTCAGTGTCTCACGAGCCCCCAGGGGGTCCCAATCCCCACTTTAAGAACAGTAGAGTGTGGAGAAGACTCAGACCTGGACCCCTAAGTCATGTGACAATGTGGTGCAGTATTTTTTTAACTAGTATTCGAGATATTAAAATCAACATAAAAAAGCCACTTTAAATTTACATGTAAAAGTGGGCGTGGCCTTTTTTCCACCAAGGAGTGGATTTTTTGCAAAACAAATGTGTGCAATGGATTCAGAATCCTAAAGAACCCCTAGTTTGACCCCTCACAAGCTACCTAAAGCAGAGGTTAACATTTTCAATGTTTCACCCATAAGTATATAGTACCAATAAGGTACTATTCCAGGTACCCCGACTTTGAGCCGCTCTCACAGATTTTCCTATAGGAGTTGGAATTAAATCTTTTTATACGTGTTATAAGACACCTTTATGAACACATTTGTGAAGAAAGCTATTGGTAAGGAATTTATTCCCAGATTTTTTCCATATTCCCTTACTATAAGCCCTTTAATTAATAAATGATTGACTCATTCTATTATGTAATATAATTATTACACTATTAGGAGAAACATATTTTGCCTGCTCCATAATGTAACAGCTGACCCAAAAAATTTATTACGTTTTGGGCTCAGCATTTAGTTACATTATCGGCCAGTTATTACATTTCAGGTTTTATTACATTTTTTTTATAACATTTAATTGACAGTTTTCTCTTCTATCAGATCATTTCTTAATAACATTTGACTTTCTCTTACCAGATTTAACTCTGGTTAATAAAAATGTGCTCTCTAGAAGTTTACCTGATAGTGCTGTAGCTAAATGTAAGGAAGCTATTTCAGCTGCTTTTGATTCAGTACCATGCTCTAACCCAGTTAAAACTCTTATAATAACTTTAGTCCCTCTCAGCTGGATCACTTTGTTGATAGTGCGGTGGATTCACTGAGAGTTACTCTTGATTCAATCGCCCCCCTAAAACAGAAGGTTATCAAAGACTAGCTCCATGGTACAACTCAGAAACCCGTACTCTAAAACTAACGTTGCGTAAATTTGAAGAGTGTGGCGCTCCACCAAAACAGAAGAATCTCATTTAATCTGACAAGATAGTCATAATAAATATATGAAAGCTATACGACACGCTCGCGCTGCCTATTACTCGTCTCTGCGGACCGGTACACCACAGCTGCCAACCGTCACCGCACTGAGGCTCCCAGCTACCAAGTGGGCCAGAGGGTGTGGTTGTCCACTCAGGACCTACCTTTGCAAGGGGAGTCCAAAAAGTTGGCACCCATATTTATTGGCCCATTCACCATCGAAAGGGTCATCAACCCAGTGACGGTATGGCCAACCTCCTCTCCAGGACTTAATGATGATGTGGAGAAACCTCAGTCCTCACAGCCTTAGGCCGTGTTCACACTTGACTTCTTATTTTCAACGGCCAGCGCCTTTTTTACATACAACCCTATGGAAAAAGAAAAAGGATGACGCCTTTTTAAAAAGTGAGCGCCTTTTCAAAAAGCGTTGCGCCCGACGCCTTTTTCAGTTGAATTGTTTTAACTTTTTAGAAAAGCACTGTGTGACGTCAAGCGCCTTTCTGACAGCTGACCAATCAGGACGAGTCCAGTAGGTGCACGTGTACCTTCCCTAGTAACCTACGTCCCTAGTTACCAATGGCCAAAAAGATGTGGTGGGAATTGCGTGTCCGCTTCGGTTCGTTACGGCAGGTCGTTTTTCTGAACTGTCAGAATGGAGTGTTTAATCCTGAAAATAAACTGGAGGTTTTAATGTTGTATCTGTGACTGACTTCCTGTCCCGCTTGTTTTTTTTCTGTTCTAAATTGACGCGTCTTACACCGGTCATACGCTCCGGCACTGTTGCGCCGTAGGCTAATCCCGTTGTTAAGGTTACAGAACACTCCCGCAGAAGCGTTCAAAAGGTGCTGAAGGCAGCGCTTTTTTCTGAAAAAAGAAGTCAAGTGTGAACACGGCTTTAGGCTACCGGCATCCTCACTTTTTTCTTTTTTTTTTTACATAACCTCTCGGGTGGTTTCGTTTACTTTGACTTTTTTAACAAGTTCCTTTTTTCCGTGGTTCAGTTAATATAGTATCTTCAGTCTACCACAAGTTCCTTATTTTCTTTCAAAATAAAGGTAGGTTTGTCTCCAAAAAGGAAGTAAAGTAACCTAAGCTTAAGACAAAATTACAAAATAAAAGCATTTAAAACTTTTTTTAAATGCAATATAAGTGAATTCCAAACATGATTAAAATGTGATCAATTCCAGTTAACTATTGATTTTCAGCCTTTAAAAATGAAATCATTTGACAGCCCTTATTAATATTCAAAAAGCAGTCTAAGTAGCGTTAATGTTTGTTTACTGTGTCCTGCAGATGTCCAGCAGCTGTTGGTGAGTAAAGAAGAGCTTCCACCTGAGCAGCAGGAGTGGAGCCACATTCTGGACCAGGAGGACACTAAGCCCCAACACATTAAAGAAGAACATGAGGAACTGTGGAGCAGTCAGGAGGAAGAACAGCTTCAAGGACTGGAGGAGGCTGATACCACCAAGTTCCCCTTCACTCCTGTCTCTGTGAAGAGTGAAGATGATGAAGAGAAACCTCAGTCCTCACAGCTTCATCAGAGACAAACTGAACAGATGGAAACAGGAGTTGATGGAGAGGACTGTGGAGGAGCAGAACCAGAGAGGTACTCAGATCCAGAGAGACGTTTACAACCAGAGACTGAGGTCAAGATTGAAGACTCTGATGAACCAGAGACTGAGGTCAAGATTGAAGACTCTGATGAACCTGAGACTGATGACAGTGATGATTGGAGAGAGACAAGAGAAGATCTGTCAGAATTAAACTTGAAAAATAAGAAACTAAAGACTGGTAAGAGAGCACATAGGTGCTCAGAGTGTGGTAAAAGATTTAACCAAAGAGGACATCTGACCAGACACATGTTAGTTCACAGTGGAGAGAAACCCTTCAGCTGCTCTGAGTGTGGTAAAAGTTTTACCCAAAGAGGACATCTGGCCAGTAACATGTTAGTTCACATTGGAGAGAGACCCTTCAGCTGCTCTCAGTGTGGTAAAAGATTTAGACACAAGGGGAATGTGAAGACACACAACAAAGTTCACAAACGGGAGAAAGCAAAAAAAGTCTAATCTGACACTTCACATGTATCCCTCCTTGGCAGGCTGCCCAGGTATGTTTTCCACCTTTACCATCAGCATTTAAAACAAACTAGTAGACGATTGATCTCCTTAGCTCTGTACCCCTTGAATACAGGTCGCAGGTCTGGATACTCTGTAGGTAACCAGAGAGAGAACAAAGAGAGGGATCTTGTAGAGAATTTAACCTACTAAATATTATTATTATTATATAATTTGTAAAATTAATGAGGGCACCACTTCCGGTTTAACTGAAGAAAATAAAGTGAAATGTTGTCAGTTTATTAATAATCAATCTCATCAGAATTGTGAACTGGAGCAGCTTGAATCAGGAAAAGACACGGACCAAAGTTCTGAATTTGATGTGCAGACTTTAATAAAAGAATAGTGAACAATAACATGAATGAATGTAATATGCAATGACTATGATTTCTAAGACTGTAATAGTAAGATATTGAGTCAGATGACCATGGAATGGGACATTTTATATTCTAACGGGTTGAGTATGGTATCGCTGTATAAGGTAGGCTACGTGATGTCAAACTTAATGCGGTTATTAGGGAAAAAGTCAATTATGAGTTACGTATTAGGAGTTTAGATCTGGGAGGCTACGACTCCAGATACGACCTGCGCTCTGCTCCAAACACCAGCTGTGACACGAACGTTCTTACTTTGGTTGCGTTCGGGTGAACTCCGCCGGGTGGTACCGTTGCCGCCGTAGCAAGCCAGGTCGAAGTTGATTTCATAGCAGCGATGTTGAATGCTGAATCAGCTGTCTCGATCGCGTCCGTCTCTCTCGATCCGGTCCAGACGAAAACAAAAACACGTTTGTGTAAAAATGAACGATCGTCAACTCTTTACTAACTTGAATGGCCAATTCAGTTGTTCTGAGTAACAAAATCGTTTTCTTCAGGGTGATGAATCAATACGTCAAAAACGTTTCAAAACTTAGATGAGCAAAAATATATTTAAAAATGTGCGCGCAAAAAGACTTAAAGATTTAAAGTAATAGAGACTAGCACCAGAAGTTGATCCGCGAGGAATTTCTTCCACGGAGCTGAACAAAGAAAAAGAAGCAAGCGAGCAAGAAAGCTTAAAACGAGAAGGCGTGAAACACACCAGAGAAACTTTACAAGAAAAGGATTCACAAGAGAGTGCACGCACACTCCCAACAAAACTTTTATTCAGAGGAGGTCGACTGGGTCCCACCCACCTCCTACTCGTAGGGTTGGACCAGTTTGAATTAAACCGAGTTGACTTATTAAATAAAGAATAGAGTTTAGCGTTTACACAACCTTACCATACTCACAATTTAAACAAGTCTTTCTTTTGAGTTACAAATGATACTTGGTCATGTCATATCACTCAAAAATGAACAATGATTAATTCCGGCCTATATGTAAGATAAACCATAGTTGTAATCAACACATAGAACAACACTTCTAACATAAAACATGTATAATCTAAAGAAAAGGGAAACAGATAGTATCTTTATATAATGCTTTCTAGTGATTCATAAAGAAGTCTCATTAAACACATTCTAACGGCCTAAAGTTAGTTATGTGTTTATAAAGTTCTAACCCCTAGAGGGCAGTAGCGCTCCACGTTAAATTCAGTAGAGACACAATGAGTCCTTGATTCAAAATCAGTTTCCTGTAAATCGGTTCTAGATGGTCGTAGCAGAATCTAGATTGCATGAAAATGTCACGCTTAACGTCCCAATCATGTCTATCCGATTTAGAAGTGGAATGGACATACTTTAATATCCGAAACTAAGCATGTTGGTGGAACCAAAAAGTTCATCCTGTCCCAGCTCATAAAAGTCAATTGACATGTTCCAGGGTAAACAAAACCAATTTCCTGCTGAGTTCATCACTCCTTGCAGACGTGAGGTCTCCTGACCTGGCCCTGGTCAGCTAATTCCAGGTCGTTCACACCGAAACAAATGGTCTGTTTCACCTGAATGTTGATTCGGAATGCCTTTGAAGTTTTTATGACGTGTGTTAAGCAACTCCAGGGTAGAGTTAATGGTTTGAACACATTAACCCAGGAATCCGGTCCTTCGTGTGGGAAAAGGAAGCATTTACATACTGAGATCGAGAGGTCACTCAGAACCCGCTACCATCTCCACTGTGAAGTTTCTTTGAATGCCTATTTAACTTTGTAATGGCATTAACCCAGATACCAAGTTAACAAGGCCCTTATAGTCACTTTTTTTGTTGGGGGGGGGGGGGGGCACAAAAATGTCTCATCCAGGGAAAAACAGGAGAAGTTTAAGAACCACTGCCTTTAGAAGACATGGGTCAGTCTTTAACGTGTGAACTCTTTCATTTGTTCTGTGTTTGACCTACGGATTCTTCTTCTGTAAACCGTTATCTCCTGTCTACTTTTATTGTGTCCTGTCTAACTTTATTTTGATAGAACCAAACCAATGAGATCCAACCGAGCCTTCACTATCAGTTTAGATGCAGAGAACCAAAACTCAGCAACAGTGACAATACCTACGTATTGAATGATATTATTGATGACGAAGGCGGCCGTAGGAGAGCGGGATGCTGCAAGCATTTGTGACACCACCCGTATCCTTGACTCCACACGGAAGAAGAGGGAGCTTGTGTACGTGTAAGGGAATTCTGATAAAGTTGTTTTATATAGCAGAAGCAATCTGGATTAGAGAGGGGGGAAACTGGATTTGCATCTCAGGATTTCCTGAATCACCTCTCTGTGACTGACCAACTGGTAATTAGCATCTCTATTAAGAACATTGTGATTTCATTTGCTCTGCTGTTGATGTTTGATTCTATTGTGTGGAGGTATGGGTGCCTTCAGGTAGACGTTCTGCTGTTGATTGTCTGTGGGTGTGGTTGCTGTCTGTACTGTTCATTGTGTTGAAACATCAGAAAGAGTTATGCAATTGTTGAATTTGTTTATTTTTGTATTACCTTTAATCCATTTATCATTTAATCCTTATATGATAGAATCATAACTGCTTTTGATTGCTTTCACATGTACCATTATTCATGCAAGCATTTCTTTATTAATCATGTACCTATGGTGAGATAATCCTGTAATTTGGTAAGCCCTGTGCATTTGCTAAATCAAGAAAAGAAGTGACTATCTTATCACTCTGCCTGACTGCACCTGTGAAAGTAGGGCAGAGTGTAACAGAAACGAACTTGCTCGTGTGAGTGTCAGACGCCTCAGTTTGAACTTTGTAAGGTGATGTGACCTCAGCTCTTGAGAGTTCAGATGTCGTATGACACCTTACTAAGCTTTTGAGAGTTCTGAGTTGGATGAACCTGCATGTTCATGTTTTTTCAGGGTTCCAGACAAAGAGACTGATTGGATATAAAGACTCTTTGAAATGTTGATCAGGAGTCTTTTCTGCTCTTGCTAACAGACTCCACGTGGCTCTGAATCTTAAAAACTCCCGTCTTGGGACTTAGTCTCTGAGACTGAAACCTTTGAAAAAATGTAAAGTGTTCACGCACTCGGTTTTAAACTTTTGATATCTTATTTTTTACTTTCATTCTTCATTTTATATTTTTGTCTTTATTGATTTGTATTTGAGTTTTAAAAGACTTTGTCAGATTTTTTACCTTTTTGAATTTTCAATAAATTTCATAAAATCTCTTGAAATCATTTTTTGACTGAGTCTCTTCACGACGCCCCGTGACCCTCGGAGTGTAAGTATGAGACCTACCACACCACGGCACACGTATACTGACCTTTACTCCACACCTCATACACACCTAGCATCCAGTTGAGGAGGGTTGCAGTTAAGGGTTGTACTTGGGTTCTTATTTCTTTTGAGAACTAGCAATTCTCATATTTTTGGAAGAAATTTCTCTCACATACGGTAACCCCCAACTTATATTTCCTGAGTCTTCGCCTACTGTGCGCACCGAGCAAACATGAAGTACGGGAAGTTTTACCCTGCAACATTGAAAGTGGACACTCAGCGGAGAGACGAGGGCATTTGACTCGTCAAAAGGCGGCAGAGCGATTCGTCCACAGGGAATACCCAGACTTATTCACGTCACTTGGATATAACCATTCTGTTGATAGAACACTGGCTAAAGGAAAACAGACATTTGATTGATTCACTTCTGGGTTATCAACTTTATCAAAAAGTCCAATAAGAAGAATAAAACATCAACAATATGAACAGGGACATAAGGCAGGAAAACTTTTAGCCTGGCAGATCAAGAAAGAGGATATAAATATGGCAATATACACCATCAAGAAGGAGGACACGTTCACCACTATTCCTAGAGATTAACGAGGCTTTTTTGAGCTACTATCAGTCCTTCTATACTTCACAAGAGTGTAACCCTGAGATTAGAGAGTCATTTTTGGAGAGACTCGATATGCCAGAACTATCAGATGACATTACAGAAACACTAGAGGGCAGTGTTACAAAAGAGGAGCTCATAAAGGTTTTTAACATGCTTGTCTCAGTTAGGGTGCACTCACACTAGCAAAGTTGCCCCATACCGTGCTTAAGCAAAAATAAGAACAACCAAAAAGGCTGCTTCACTGTCTGTATTCATTTCTTATATTGTAGCATGACACAAGAAAAGAACATCGTAACACCACTCAATACTTATCCAATGTACACATGTATACACACATTTACATAAGCCTTCTATGTTTACAGGAACAATATATGAATGTATGCATTAAATATATTCATACAAAGAATACATGCATTATCCCCCTCCCATTTCCCCATCCCTCCCAGGTAAGCACCAAGCCCCCTCCCCTTCCCCTCATCCCACGACCAACCATCCAAAAATAAATAAGGCACCAACAAACAAACAACAAAATAAGTACAAACAAACAACAACAACATTAATAATCATTCAATAATTGGGCGTCTTCTATCTATTTAACAAATCTATCTTGTGAATCAGATAGAGGTCTTCACTTGTTCTAAGATGTGATTCCAACTCTCTCATGTATGTTGTTTTGCAACTGTAACGAAGACGTACTTCGTTACTAGTCAGGCACGGGTTTAAAGGTTGTGGGCACTTTATCTAGGCACCTTTGCACTTTAGCTTGCACACTGCACTTTAAAGAAGACAAATATTTGCACAGTAAAAAGCAGACAATTGCACAAGTTAGTGTAGTTTCATATGAATTGTTTATTGTGTGTAGTGTGTCCTCCAGGTGATGCGGCGGCTGCTCCGCATCTGATGGACAGCTGCCTGCAAAACAAAGACGACGTTACCCGCGGAAAATGAATTGATGTCCGTTTCGGTTAAGTCGTCAGGGTTTCTGTGCAATATATTATTAGTGCAATATAGAGTGTGTGTCTATGAAGATACAAGTGTTGTTCCCAGTTTAAGCGCTCACTTACCTGTGTCTTTTGTGTTCTCTCTCCAGGGTGTTCGGGCAAATGCGTCCCCCGGGGTCCGAACACCTATTCAAAGGTTCCGGGAGAGACGACAGGAGCTGATAGTGTAGGGGGTAGTGTGCCTGGGAGTTAGGTGTTTTGGGGTATTAAGATTGTTTGTCTTATTGTAAAGTAAATATTTATCTTAGGTATTGTGCCAATGGGTTTTATTATATTTAAAAATATATTGATAAAAATATGACATGTGGTTTGCCAGTGAATACAAATGCAAACATCCCTGTAGAAAGTAAATGGTTTGTCCCAATTAGTGTAAATCTATAAAAAGCTGGTTGATGGGATATGGGGGTTGTTGCTGCTGGTGGGAGCCACTCCACAGCGAATCAAGTGTTTGTCATGCTGTTATGCCAAATAAATGAAGAAAGATGATTCACACCATACCTTGCCTCTGCCTTCCTCACTAAATATCCAGCCGTTCAGTGGTCATTCCTCACAGCACCATTTAATCTTGCTGTAGAAAGCTCAAGTGATACAGTGTCAAGGACTTGATGTTTCCACTGAACAAATGAAAGAGAGTGTGGGGGCTGCCATCGGAGTGCCAACATTTCTTTTGCTACTGTACTACCGACCAGAAACGTCTTTGGCTTGTATTTGGATTTAATACATCACCATTATCATTGAGGAGCATCAATTTAGGACAACAAGGAATATTTGTGTGTAATGCTTCAGACAGATATTTAGAAACTTGTTCCCAAAAATATTGAACTGGGGGACACTCCCACATCGTGTGTGGGAAAGTGCTAATTACATTCATAGAGCAAAGTGAGCAATTGGGTGAGGTTGTTCATTTCATTTGATAGTGTTTTTGGGGTGTTAAGTAAGCTCTATGTGCAACATTAAAATGTATCAGTTGATGAGTTGGGTTTCAAGATGCTATACTAATATTTCTCCAAACTTTGGTCCAGTTGATGTTGCGGCCCTTGAAAGGGACCAGCTGTTCATCGATGCATATGTCCCTCCCTGGGTTAAACAGCTTGGGGAGGCAGGTGCTCCACAGGTCCTTTCTCTCCTGCGACGGTCTGGCCGGGACAGTCTATCATCAAACCGCAGGGCCAGATTGATTTGCAGAAATCTCTTCTGAGATTGTTGTCCCACAGGCTCGAGGTTGCCTCGTGCTGTGACTTGACCATGCCCGTACCCCAGGTACGCCTGCAGCTCCTCCTCACTAAGATCCTTCCAATCATTTGCTGACCTCCTCATCCCCTGCAAGTGCAGGATTAGCTGCAGGATGTCCTCAGGGAAAAGAAGTTCAAAAGCAGTCTCAGGGCTGCTGATTCTGG
Organism: Tautogolabrus adspersus; assembly: GCA_020745685.1. Taxonomy (NCBI): domain Eukaryota; kingdom Metazoa; phylum Chordata; class Actinopteri; order Labriformes; family Labridae; genus Tautogolabrus; species Tautogolabrus adspersus. The sequence goes on along the minus strand of CM036543.1, from coordinate 1,266,425 downwards.
CAATCGAGTAGTGAGTCGGCACTGGGGTCAAGATGGGAGGGGGAAAGAACCGCAGGGTCTCTTCATGTGTTGGAGACAAAAGGATTTCCCCATTTTTGGATCATCATGGAGAGGTGTCGTCCTCCATTGCCTCTTCCTCTTTCTCTTCTTCCTCCTCCTCCTCCTCCTCCTCTGAGCTGCAGGACCCCCCTGTGCCTGGCAGAAATTCCTCCCCTGATTCCTCCTGCCTCCCAGAGAAATCCCCACTGCTTGTTACATCCTCAGTAACATCCTCCTCACTTTCCTCAGAGGACTGCAAGACTGCAGCTAGAACCTCTTCTGGTTTTAGTCCTCTCCTCATGGCTGTCTGCTAGAGAAATGACCAGCCAGACAAGGCTGCAAACTATCCTCCTCGCAGACTTCAAAGATGGCCCTGCGTAAATATTCTATACCACGAATCCAATAGGAGAGATAAGGCTCTCTCTTTTGATAAACAAAGGACACAAACTGAGCCCATTTTGCCTTTGATGACTCGGATTTCACACACACACACACACACACACACACACACACACACACACACACACACACACACACACACACACACACACTATATTATTATAATGGGAGTAGGGGGCTCAAATCAGGCCCATCTACACAAATGTGGATCTCCTATTCTATCCACCTTGCAAACAAGGTGATCATGGAATTTTAAAATGAATAATAAAAAAACATCCTGGCCAAGTTTCATCCAATTAGCATTAAAATTGACCGATATGTTGAGAATCAAAAATGAAAAATACTCAAAATGTAGACGTTTGGGCCCTAAGGTGCTTCAAGGGTTAATCCTGTGTAAAAAAGTATCTATCCCTTCAGAAGAGAGTTCACCCTCTGAGGTATATCATTTGTTGTTAAATGTTTTAAATCTGAGATTAATTGATTTAGGATCAGTAAGCAGCTCTTCACATTTAATGGTTGCAGTATTTAAAAGATGGTCGCTATTACGTAATTTATTGGCCAAAAAATGGCGAGGTCGACTTCCATGGAAGTTTTGGTTGACTCTGACATTTTTGGCAAATTGTGCTCTTTCCCTAGTGAGGGTATTTAATTCAGTCTTCACCTTGTTGTGTGGAGGATACATGTTGGAGTAGTTTTTTTGTTGAGAGAGCTCTAAGACAGATAACAAGTTTTCTAATTCAGAGATCTTTTTCAATTGTAATTTATTCTGACCCGAGGCTAAAGCAGTTGTATTATTTCTAATAAAACCTTTAGTGGCAGCCCAGAGTATCAGAAAATCATCAACTGAATTTGTATTGATCATTAAAAAATGACTTAGTTCAGATTCAGATTGTTCACTTGAGTTTTGATTGTCCAGTAATGAACAGTTAAAGCGCCATCTGGTGGCTTTTCTCTTAAGTTGGGAGAATTGAAGTTGACAGGAGTAGGCATGATGATCTGATAAGCTCATGGGTCGAATGTCAATTCTTTTAACAGAAGAAAATAATGATGACGATACCAAAATATAATCAATCCGAGAAAAGGACTGATGTCTGCTGGAATAAAAAGTCAATTCTTTGGTGCCAGGATTATGGACACGCCAGGTATCAATAAGGTTCAAATCAGATAACAAGTGTCTTAATGCATTTGAAGACCTGGAGTTGTAATTAACTGCCTTACATTTGTCCCACATATGGTCTACCACAGCATTCATATCTGATCCAATAATCAGTTGAAAATCATTTAGCTCCATCAAAACATTGGTCAGTAATTGAAAGAAATGTGAGTCTTAACAATTAGGTGCATAAACACTGAGTAAAGCCCCTCAACTGGGCAGCCATATTAATCTGGGTTCAGCAGCTGCAGCCTCAGGATAAGGTAGCTATATCAATAGCAAGTAGTTGGCTGTATTACCCACAACAGGTCATCCTGTCATTAGTGAATCATGAGCCGCAGCCCAAACACCAGTGAGGCATGTAAAGAGTGAATTGGGTGGCTGGGGATAAGAGGGGTAATTAAAAGAGTGAGTTAGGGTCAGCATCTGCATGATTGGTATGTCATGTGAATGTGGCAAGGTGCAATAAGGGATGGTGTATAATAACTAAGAAACTAATCTAACTGACCCGACAACGCCACCTGGGGAAGTTCACCCCAGGAAATATATAGACACCTTAATCAAACAAAGACAACACAGGTTCAACAACTGAAGACAGAGACGTGGTTCCAAAAGAAAATGTAAATTTATTGAAAACTTAAACTGGAAGTATCTGTGAAGAGAGGGGTTTTAGTTATTGTTTTAATGAGGCAAATCAATCAATTTAGGAAGATGTATAACAAATTTATTACAATATAATTTACTTTATTCTAAAACAACACTTCCAATCAAAATGTAATTTAAAAAGTAGCAAATTGGGAGGGGGAAGTGAGTGGTGCCAGCAGAGGGGAGGCAGCCTAGCATCTAAGGGTGTGTTCCAGGAGTGCAATCTACTCACCACTCGTGAACTCACAGCAAACGGCAAACACGGCAAACAGGTGCAAACTATTGTGTCCCAGTGCGCTTACCACTACAAACAGTGCAGGGAATCACCTAGAGTGCCTAGCCTCCACCAGCAGCCGGCAACCACTTCACTAAAGGGGGAAATAAAAGAGTTAAGCAAAGAAAAGCTAATGTACCAGTTGGTTCAATCTAAAAATACATAAGACAATCTAATCAATTACCAGCACTAACATAGTAAATGTACCGAAACAGCCACACTAGGCAAAACACTAACATAAAAACGTAAACAAGCAAAACAAGTCAAATTGGCAAAACAGCAGCCGATAAAAGGCCACTTAACTGACTTCACTATTACCCTCACACAAGGTGACAGCTACCAGGACTTTAGGTAAGTCTACAGACAGGGAACCAGGCACTCAGGAAACCAGCCACCAGTACCCACGAGGCAGACACAGGCTCAGAGCAAGGAACATGTGGCACCAACAGGCAGACAGACAAAAGGGGCAGCCATGTTGCCACAGGTGCCTTATATATGGTGCAGCTAATTAAGGGGCTGGACCAGGGGAGGAGTTGACCTACATTAAAGAGGCTGCATTCAAGACAAACAATGAAAAACAGACAAGAAACCACAGCTCCCACTACAATCCATCCCTGCTTTTTGAATCGTCGTCCCGACGATGGTTTACTTATTGCCAAGGTCTAAAAACAGCAATCATTCTACCAGCTACAGGTACCTGGGAGGCAGCAGCCGCAATCGCCCTGTTCCCCACAGCCTGTGGGAGATGGTGCATGTTTGAGTGCCTTCCAGCAGTGGAACGCTCGGTCCTCCTTACTGCTCCTGCATCAGTATGCAGATGGCTCTCAGCCAGGTGACGTTGGGGCCTATCCAGCAACTGTCTTTCTGAGGCTGTAGTGGAGGCAGTGGGTGGCGTTTGTGGTGGCTCTGCTGGAGGTGAATCAGCAACCGCCTGTGGGCGTAAAGAATTTACAGGCACATGGGTCCGAACTGTTACAGGCAATATTTCACACAAGTCGCCATCTATTGAATCACCTTCCCAAACATGGGGTTCAACATCTTCTTGGGGACAGGCCCCAGTGGTTTCATCCAATCCATGACACTCAGGACGGGCTTTCAGTAAAGAGCGGTGAACATGCTTTACCTTACTGGGGTCATCCAATGGAGCGATGGTGTAGACAGATCCACCTTCTTTGGGGGCCTTTAGAACCCTATACAACACTGAGCTCCATACGTCATGAATTTTGTGGCGGCCTCTGACGCCGACATCCCTGAGGTACACCAGCTGTCCACCCTGTAGTGGAGAGTCCTTTACCTTTTTGTCATGATGTGCTTTACGGCGATTTGCAGCCGCTTGTAGATTTCTCGAGGCTCCTTCAAACGCCAACCGGAGCCTAGTCTGATGCTCCACAATCCAGTCATGAGTACTTCCTGCTTCTGGGACTGGGGCTCTTCCTAGGAGGAAGTCAACAGGTAAAAGGGGATCTTGCCCGAACATCAGAAAGAAAGGGGACTCACCCGTAGATTGATGGGCTGTCGTGTTATACGAGAAGACCACTTGAGGCAGGTAGGATGACCAATCCCTTTTCTTTGTTGTGGGCAATGTACGCAGAAGGTCATGCAGGGTGCGATTAAACCTTTCGCATTGGCCATTCCCAGCAGGGTGGTAAGGAGTAGTATGGGACTTTTCAATGCCATACAAGCTGCATAACTGTCGAATCAGATCACTCTCAAAGTTCCGGCCCTGGTCGGAGTGGATTCGGCTGGGCACACCAAATTTGCAAAACCACTCATTTACCAGCACTTTAGCCACAGTTGCTGCTCGTTGATCGTGAGTGGAGACTGCCAGGGTGTACTTTGAGAAGACGTCGGTCATCACAAGCACATTCTCCATTCCATTTTTTGATGGCTCCAACAAGGTGAAATCCACTGCCAAGATTTGGTTGGGGCGTGCAGCAAGGAGGTGGCCCATATATGTACGGGTATTTGGCTGGGTGTCTTTGGCAACTTGACACCTTTCACATTCCTGACACCAACGCTTGATCTCTTGGTGCATACCGGGCCAGTAACATCTCTGCCACACCAAGTTGACAGTCCTTTCCACACCCTGATGGCCATGCTCATGGTGTAGCTGATGTAAGACTTTGTTTTTCAATGAAGCAGGCAGAACCAGCTGGAGGATCTCATCGCCATCTGGAGCAAAGACTTTGCGATGGACCACACCCTCTTGCTCAACTATGCGATCCCACTGCTTAACCAGTGCTAGGGCCTCCTTGGACATCCGACGCCGCTCAGTCGCATCTGGGGTCCTCTTTCTGGTCCAAAACACCAAGAAGTCCTGTATCGTGGGATCACCTTCCTGTAGGAGACGGAGATCAGAGGGAGTACGACATGGAAAAGCGGAGATAGCATTCTGTGTTACCTCAGGTGCTGGATTTGGTACTTGCTGCATGGACTTAGGAAGTTGAGTGCCAGGGGCCAGATGTTCGGCTGTACATGAGCCAGGTAAGTACTGTCGAGAAAGGGCATCTGCATTGCCATTACTTTTGCCAGGTTTATACTTTAGTACATAATCAAAGTTAGCAAGCTCTGATGCCCAGCGTTGTTCCACAGCACCTAGCTTTGCTGTTGAGAGGTGGCTGAGAGGGTTATTGTCTGTATATACAACACATTTCTGCCCTAACAGGTACTCTCTGAACTTTTCAGTCATGGCCCATTTAAGGGCCAGAAACTCTAACTTCATAGAGCTGTAATTGTTCATATTGCGTTCTGATGGCTTTAGGCCTCGACTGGCATATGCTATGGGCCTAACCTTACCCTCTTGCTCTTGAGAAAGAACGGCTCCCAAGCCGCTGTGGCTCGCATCCACTTCCAGGATAAAGGGCAAGGTAAAATCAGCATAGGCCAGCACTGGAGCTTCCACAAGTTTGCGCTTCAGGCCTTCAAAGCTTGCGTTACACTCTTCTGTCCATGCCACCATCAAAGTCTGCTCCGATCTCTTGCGGGTCTTAGTACCTCTCAGTTCAGCAACCAGTCGGTGCAGAGGCGCTGCTAGCTTAGCAAAGCCATCAACGAATCGGCGATAGTAGCTGGCAAACCCAAGAAATGACTGCAGCTCTGTCACATTGGTTGGGCACTTCCATTTGGACACTGCTTCAATTTTCCGGGGGTCAGTAGCCACGCCCTCTTTAGAGATTACATGGCCCAAGTAACCCACCTCCTCCTTGAAGAAGCAGCACTTTTCCAACTTTGCCTTGAGATTTTCCTGTTTCAGCCTCCCCAGCACAGCATCCAAACGCTCCATATGTTGGTCTACAGTGGAAGAAAACACAACAACGTCATCGAGATATAACAACAAGGACTGGCAATGTTGAGCCCCAAATATCCTCTCCATTAGTCTTTGAAAGGTACTCGGGGCATTGCAAAGCCCAAAGGGCATTCTGTTCCACTCAAACAGGCCAAAGGGCGTACAAAAAGCGGTTTTCATTTTGTCCTTCTCAGTGACTGGTACTTGATTGTACCCACTAGCCAGATCCAGGGTGGAGAACCAACGGGCACCAGAGAGTGCATCCAGAGACTCTTCGATTCTCGGCAGGGGAAACGCATCTTTCCGTGTCTTGCTGTTGAGCAATCTGTAGTCCACACACAGTCGAAGAGTGCCATCTTTCTTTTTGACCAGGACTATAGGTGAGGCGAAGGGGCTGCTGCTTTCCCTGATTACCTTGGTCTCAAGGAGCTGGTGAATATGGGCTTTAACAGCATCATACTCTGAGGGAGGAATGCGTCTATACCTCTGTCGTACTGGTGTCTCATCAAGCAAAGGGATATCATGCGAAATCAGGTTAGTGCAGCCTAAGTCTCCATCATGAGCTGAAAACACACTACGGTGTTTTTGTAATAAAGACCTAACCTGATGCTGATCCTGCTCTGACAGGGTGGACAAGTCAACGGCATTAAGGCTTTCCTGCACTGAACTGGTGACGGACTGGGAAGATACAGTTGCTGTGGTAAGTCCCTCGATCTCGGTGACACCAGTGGGTAGACTCACTACCTGGGCTTGGCTCAAAGTACCCAGCACAGTGCGAGGGTAAAGCACAACATCATTGACCCCCACATTAACTATGGGAATGTAGACTGTACCCCTTGTTAGTTGGACCAGAGCTGGTGATGCCAGTAAACCAGCCGGTAACCCCGCACTCAGGGGCTCAAACAAGGCCTCATTACCTGAGTGGTGCTGGGAGCAGGTTGCTGCCACCAGCTTCATGGTACCACCAGGGACTCGAAAAACTCTCCTACCCTTTATTCTTACTCTGCCAGAGCGATCAGGGGTCACTGTGACTTGGGCCTGGTGACACTGTTGTAGTGCTTGTTGGAGTTGGCTGGGGGCCTGTAACACAGAGGGCAAATCAAAAAGAGCAGAGCCATGGTGAACAAATAAGTCTTTATAACACGTTTTGATAATGTTCATGCCAAGGATACCTGGAGATGAAGATAAAGGACCAAGGGGGTCTTTAACAACCAACACCCCACGCTTGGTAATTACCTTATCACAAAGCTCAACATCAAGCTCAAGGTAACCAACATAGGGTATCTCCAGCCCATTAGCAGCCCTCAACTGTAGCCAGTGACAAGACCGGAGCTTCTCTTCTCCCCAAGGCTCAAAGTTCTGGACAAAAAAGGACTCAGTTATGGTGGACACCATTGACCCTGTGTCGACCAAACATGGAACCTCAACCCCTCCCATTAAAACAGTTACATGAGGACAGGCTGCCATTAACTCTGGCATTGGGGATGGGTTTTCTGATCCTGGCCCTGAGCCAACTAGGCCCCCACCTGAACTTTGGCTCAGTAGTTCAGGGGGTGAAAGTTTCCCGACTGCTGATTCTGGTACTGTTGCCTGTTACCTGAGGAAGGAGCAGCAGAGGAAGCTGGAGGAACTGATGGCCTTACTCTCTCACCATTGCACTCCCTTGCAAAATGACCAGGTTTTTGACACCTGCGGCAGATGATGGACTGCTTACTCCTACTGTAAGAGGGTGCGGGGGCATTCTGGATGGCAATGAGACTACTGCTAAGTTGGTTTAACTGTTCCTGTTGCCTTTTCAACATTTCCTTTAACTCATTCAATTCACATCTTGAATCTAGGTTACCTGAACCTGAATGAGGACCTCCCACCAATGCAAACTGGAAGCCTGCAGTTGACGGGACAGAGTTACTCCGGCCTCTGGCACCCCCTGGCATTCCCTCCCGCTCCCACCTTATAGCCTCGCTACGGACATCAAGCAAAGTGGCAGTGGGTTGACGTCGGACAAACTGCTTTAGTTCCCTGCGGAGGGCACAATCATACACATGTTCAACAAATTGATCACGCAGCAAAACACAGGAGTTTGGTAGGCCATTAGGAGCATTAGTTACGACCCTGTCCATCAAACACATTAAGGCATGGGAAAATTCTTGTAATGTCTCACCCTCCTGTTGCTTTCTTGAGAAAAAGTCTTCCTGCAAAGAAACATAGGACTTTGAACACCCATACAACTCCTGCAGTATATCAAGGATTCTATCTGAATCCTCCCTTTCCTCTCTAGGTCGATACCTTATCTCTTCTCTTGCCTCACCTTCTAAATGATCATAAATGAAGACTGCTTGATCAGCTCTAGACAAATGGCGGGCACGCATACATGCCTGAACTTCCTCTGCCCATTCCGAAATGCTCAGACCAGTTTTACCTCTAAACATTGGACATTTTCTATCCCTAGGGACATAAACCAGTCGCTCAACTACTGGGGCAATCAATGGAGACCGAGAGGAAGAGTTAGTTACTGATGCAGCACTAGTACCAGGTGCTGCTTCCTGTTCCCGCAGCAGCCGGTTCTCGGCTTGAAGTTGCGCCACCAAGTCTTTTAATTGGTTCAGCTCTTCTGCCATGATGAAGGAGACAAGAGCAGGTTGAGGTTAGCACAGGACTGTTGCTTGAAGTTCGAGACACTTGCAGAATCAGCTGCTGTTTTGCTTTACAACTTAAAAAAAAAAGGTACAACTACACAGTAATACACAAATGCTATGAAATGAACCAACTGGTGAACAAAAAAAAATGAACACACGTCTCTACTTTTACAGTAACCCTGCCGACAACGCCAGAATGTGGCACGGTGCAATAAGGGATGGTGTATAATAACTAAGAAACTAATCTAACTGACCCGACAACGCCACCTGGGGAAGTTCACCCCAGGAAATATATAGACACCTTAATCAAACAAAGACAACACAGGTTCAACAACTGAAGACAGAGACGTGGTTCCAAAAGAAAATGTAAATTTATTGAAAACTTAAACTGGAAGTATCTGTGAAGAGAGGGGTTTTAGTTATTGTTTTAATGAGGCAAATCAATCAATTTAGGAAGATGTATAACAAATTTATTACAATATAATTTACTTTATTCTAAAACAACACTTCCAATCAAAATGTAATTTAAAAAGTAGCAAATTGGGAGGGGGAAGTGAGTGGTGCCAGCAGAGGGGAGGCAGCCTAGCATCTAAGGGTGTGTTCCAGGAGTGCAATCTACTCACCACTCGTGAACTCACAGCAAACGGCAAACACGGCAAACAGGTGCAAACTATTGTGTCCCAGTGCGCTTACCACTACAAACAGTGCAGGGAATCACCTAGAGTGCCTAGCCTCCACCAGCAGCCGGCAACCACTTCACTAAAGGGGGAAATAAAAGAGTTAAGCAAAGAAAAGCTAATGTACCAGTTGGTTCAATCTAAAAATACATAAGACAATCTAATCAATTACCAGCACTAACATAGTAAATGTACCGAAACAGCCACACTAGGCAAAACACTAACATAAAAACGTAAACAAGCAAAACAAGTCAAATTGGCAAAACAGCAGCCGATAAAAGGCCACTTAACTGACTTCACTATTACCCTCACACAAGGTGACAGCTACCAGGACTTTAGGTAAGTCTACAGACAGGGAACCAGGCACTCAGGAAACCAGCCACCAGTACCCACGAGGCAGACACAGGCTCAGAGCAAGGAACATGTGGCACCAACAGGCAGACAGACAAAAGGGGCAGCCATGTTGCCACAGGTGCCTTATATATGGTGCAGCTAATTAAGGGGCTGGACCAGGGGAGGAGTTGACCTACATTAAAGAGGCTGCATTCAAGACAAACAATGAAAAACAGACAAGAAACCACAGCTCCCACTACATAAACATTGATATTAGGGCCTCAGACAAATGTTGGAGGTTTCAAAACAAGAGTGTGAAAGGTCCCACAATCCAACCACTTGGATAACGTGTTCAAAAGTGAGCTGGGGGCTGCAGGGCTCGAGGCCGCAGCCCAACAACTGGTTGCTCAAATTAGAGTCTGTTTGGGGTCACAGACTCAGGACTGGAGGTAAAAGTCCAGAGTTAATCTGGAGCCACAGCGCCATGACTGGGGGACAAAGTCAAGACAGAGTCTGGTGTCAGGCCCTTGAGTCAGAGTGTGTAGGGGGGTTAGGCTGCAACACTTTGCATCCATGTCAAGAGTGAGTTTGGAGTTGCAGCCTCTGAGGGGATATTTTTAACCAAATGCTAGCATGCAAGTTCAATGAATAATGTCTCAACTGGGCAGCCAGTTCAACAGCAAGTAAGGGGCTGGGGTTCAAATGGACTTGGCTTTCACTGGGCATTGGACAAGAACCCTTCTTTTTTTTTATAATTAGTATTTTATTTTATTTTTTAACAGTGTCACATTGTGATCAGCAAATCAAACAGCTGAGTTATACTTATAAAACAATAATAACAAGAAAACAAAAACAATACAAGCAATTAAAAAATAAAATAAAAACAATAATTCAAGACAAAAAAAAAATATATATATATATATATTTATTTTTTTTAAATTGACATGCACCATGAATTATTCAAATTCACCAACAAAATCAATAATGTATGTTTTACTTCAAGATCTACCCCTAATGCCAATGTATTTCAAGTAATCCCCCCACTTTGCCTCATATTTCACAGTCCTGTCCATAACATTGTAAGACATACGTTCATATGATGCCACCTTTGCCAGCTCTGTGAACCATTCCTGAAACGAGGGCTCACCTGGGTTCCTTCAGTTTCTCATTAGAATTTGTTTTCCAACCATTATGCTTGTTTGTATGAAGTCCTTTGTTCCACAGTTAGGTGTTTGCTGCGGATCACTGAGGACATAAAGCCTTGGGCAAAAGTCAAAGTCCATCCGAGTAATGTCTTTTATACGTTGATGTATCTTCAGCCAGTAGCTCTGAATCATGGGACACTCCCAGAGTAAGTGAAGAAAGGTTCCTTCTAATCTGCAACATTTCCAACAGTCCTTGCTGGCTGTAAGCTTCAGTCTGAACAATCGGGAGGGAGTCCAGTAGTAACGATTCAGGATCTTAAATTGTATCAGTTTGATTTTTATGTCTCTTGATACCCTTGAAACATTTTCACATATATCGTCCCACCCCTCCTCTGTAACATCAATATTTAACTCTGCTGCCCAAACTAATCTCAAAGCATATGACACAGGAACTATCTGCTTAAAAATCATTGAATAATAAACCGATGCCTCATGTCCCAAACCCATCACCTTTATAATCTGAGAGAGAAGAGTTGATTGTTGAGGTGAGCTCCCTTTCCCAATAACTTTGACTACTAGATGTCGAAGTTGCAAATACTTCCAGAAATCATTTCTGGGCAAGTTATATTCATTAACCAACCTCTCAAATGACTTCATATCCTTTCCGTCATATAAATCTGATAATGTCACTATTCCTTTTTCTAACCATGTCTTCCATAAAAGGGGGTATTTACCAATCTGTAGCTTTGGATTATTCCAGATACAAGATTCAGAATTAAGATAAACATTAAGATTATAAGACTGAGAAATCTTTTTCCATACATTGCGGAGGTTGGCTTTTATAGGATGAGACCGTGCTTCAGATGTCACGTCACTAGACAGTGCAGTTATAGGGGTCAGGGGGGAGAAAAGTCTTTGTTCAATCTCTAACCAGGGAGGAGCTCGTTCAGGTGGCAAAGTCCACTGAGCTATGTGTCTCAGACAAAAGGCATAGTGATACAGTACAAGATTGGGGAGACCCATACCACCCTTATTTGTTGGCACTTGAAGTTTTTCTAATTTTATCCTCGGACGTTTACCATTCCAGAGGAACATTTTGCAAATTTGGTCAAATCTTTTAAAATACCTATGTGATACAGCAATCGGAAGGCACTGAAGCAAGTAGTTCAGCATTGGGATACAGTTCATTTTAATAACATTAACTTTTCCCCATAACGACAAGTATAGTGTTGACCACCTTTCTGTATCTAATGAGATTTTTTTAAGTAGTGGGTCCAAATTCTTCTCAATAATTGCATCTATTTTCCGGGGGAACAAAATCGAGGTACTTCATTCCTTCATTAGGCCACTGAAATGAACCTGCATGAAATAGAGTTTTTGGACAGTATGATGTCAGCGGAAGAGCCTCTGATTTAGACCAATTCACCTTATATCCTGATAAGTTGGAGAACGATTCGATATTACTCAAAAGTGCTGGGACAGATCGAAGTGGGTCCGATGCAAACCACAATATATCATCTGCATACAGCATAAGCTTATGCATAGACTCCTTAATTTGAATGCCCTGAATATTCGGATCCTTGCGAATAGCTGCTGCCAGAGGTGCAAGAGCTAACAAAAGAGTCCCGGTGACAGTGCCGATCCCTGTCGAGTTCCTCTACCAAGCGTAAAATAGGATGAAATAAGGCAAGGCAAGGCAAGGCAAGGCAAGTTTATTTGTATAGCGCTTTTCATACACAAGGCAGACTCAAAGTGCTTCACATCACTTCACTTCACAACATGTCATACAATAAAGTGAAAGAAAATGCAAGAATTAAAAAACAGAGATTGACAATAGAAATTTTGGAAATTTTGGAGGACATTCCTTGGCATTTTTACTACTTTCAGACCCCGTACTTGTGTTTGAAAGACTCACGTGAGATTTTCCCTGAATCCTGGAAACGTCTTTGCAGGATGCGTATTTTTATGGTTGTACGCCAAACCAGACAATCCAATACTTAGGATTGAAATCCAATACTTAGGATTTCCGTAAGATTAAGGCTTAAATCTTACTTCAGATACAGTAAATGCCAAGTTCAGTCTCAAATGTATGTTTGTCTAAAAACAAAGACTCTTGACTCAATTCAACATGATCCAAACAATCATAATTTATACTAATACATTCCTTGGCATTTTTACTACTTTCAGACCCCGTACTTGTGTTTGAAAGACTCACGTGAGATTTTCCCTGAATCCTGGAAACGTCTTTGCAGGATGCGTATTTTTATGGTTGTACGCCAAACCAGACAATCCAATACTTAGGATTTCCGTAAGATTAAGGCTTAAATCTTACTTCAGATACAGTAAATGCCAAGGAATGTATTAAAATAGAAAAATTAAAAATCACTGAAATTATTAAATCTGAAAATATGTTCAAGTAAAAATAATTCAAATAAAATTATAAATATAAAAAGAATTAAAAGTTACAGTGCAGAGTGAAAGATTAAAATCTTATTAAGATTGTTTAAATGCAGCTGTAAACAGGTGAGTCTTTAACCTGGATTTAAAAGAGCTGAGAGTTTCAGCAGACCTGCAGTTTTCTGGGAGTTTGTTCCAGATATACGGAGCATAGAAACTGAATGCTGCTTCTCCATGTTTGGTTCTGACTCTGGGGACAGACAGCAGACCTGTACCAGACGACCTGAGCGGTCTGGATGGTTCGTAGTTAATCAGGAGGTCACTAATGTATTTTGGCCCTAAACCATTCAGTGCTTTATAAACCAGCAGCAGTATTTTAAAATCTATTCTCTGACAGACTGGCAGCCAGTGTAAAGACCTCAGAACTGGACCGATGTGATCCATTCTCTTTGTTTTGGTGAGGACTCTAGCAGTAGCGTTCTGGATCAGCTGCAGTTGTCTGACTGATGTTTTAGGCAGACCTGTAAAGACACTGTTACAGTAATCAAGACGACTGAAGATAAAAGCATGGACAAGTTTTTCCAGGTCCTGCTGGGACATGAGTCCTCTAGTTCTTGATATATTCTTCAGGTGATAGTAGGCTGATTTTGTAATTGTCTTGATGTGGCTTTTAAGGTTTAGGTCTGAGTCCATCACTACGCCCAGATTTCTTGCCTGGTCTGTGGTTTTGAGTTTTACTGACTCAAGCTGCGTGCTGACTCTTAGTCGCTCCTCCTTTGCGCCAAAAACAACAACCTCGGTTTTGTCTTTGTTCAGCTGGAGAAAATGTTTGCACATCCACTCATTGATTTGCTCTATGCATTTACCCAGTGCTTTGATAGGACCATGATCTCCTGGCGACATTGTAATATATATTTGTGTGTCGTCTGCGTAGTTATGATAACTTATTTTATTGTTTTTTATTATCTGAGCTAGTGGGAGCATGTAAGAGGCCCCAGGATGGAACCTTGGGGAACCCCACAAGTAATTTTTGTTTGCTCAGATTTGAAGTTACCTATAGACACGAAGAAGTCCCTGTTCTTTAAGTAAGATTCAAACCAGTTTAGTGCTGTGCCAGAAACTCCAACCAAGTTTTCCAGTCGGTCGAGTAATATATTGTGGTCAACTGTGTCGAACGCAGCACTGAGATCAAGTAAAACTAAAACTGAGGTTCTGCCACTGTCTGTGTTTAAACGGATGTCATTAAACACCTTGACCAGAGCTGTCTCAGTGCTGTGATTTTGTCTGAAACCTGACTGGAAGACATCGAAACAGTCGCTCAATGTCAAGAAGTTATTTAACTGTTGAAAAACGGCTTTTTCGATAATTTTACTTAAAAAAGGAAGATTTGATATCGGCCTGTAATTGTTCATTATTGACTTGTCTAGATTGTTCTTTTTTAATAGTGGCTTGATGACTGCTGTTTTCAGGGCCTGTGGGAAGACACCTGAGGAAATAGACATGTTTACAATTTGTAACAGATCTGGGGCCATGACTTGGGAAACTTTTTTGAAAAAACCTGTTTGCAGAATATCAAGACAGCAGGAAGAGGAATTTAGTTGTTGTATAATGTCCTCCAGGTTTTTAAGGTTGATTTGATTAAATTGTGTCATGGTGCTTAAACTGGTTTTAAATGGACACAGCACATATCCTGATCCTGATGTTGAGTTACTGACATTTTGTCTAATTTTCTGGATTTTTTCAGTAAAGAAGGTGGAAAATGTGTTACAGGCCCTGGTGGAGTGAAATTCAGATGCTACTGACACAGGAGGGTTTGTTAGCCTGTCCACAGTAGCAAACAGGGCACGAGCATTATTATTGTTTCTGGTGATGATGTCAGAGAAGATAGATTGCCTTGCATTCCTCAGTTGTGAATTATAAATGTGAAGTCTCTCTTTGTAGATGTCATAATGAATCTGCAGATTAGTTTTGCGCCACCTGCGTTCGGCTTCTCGACACTCTCTTTTACTGTCTCTTACCAGTGTCGAATTTCTCCATGGAGATCTTTTCTTACCAGAGACAACCTTCACCTTAGTGGGAGCAATTGAATCAATAACATTTGTGATTTTAGAATTGAAGTCATCCACCAACTCACTCACTGAGCCCCAGGACAGGGCAGGTGTGGAAGAGAAAACCTGGTTAAAGATTTCACTGGTGTTTTCAGTGATGCACCGTTTTGTGATCACTTTTGTTTGAATACTTTTGTACACTGCGATAGTACTCTCAAATAAATAAGACCATTTGTCTGCACTGCAGCTTCTGGGTCTTTATATAGAATTTCTATCCATCTCATAAATGATTTGCCGAAACCAAATGCTCTAAGTGTGTGAAACATATACCTCCATTCTATTCTATCGAACGCCTTCTCAGCGTCAAGTGAGATAGCCGCTGCTGGATTCTTAGAATCCTGCTTAGACCACATTATATTGATTAGGCGCCTCACATTATCAGAAGAATTTCTTTGTCTAATAAAACCCACTTGGTCTGGATGGATCAATGACCTTAGTGTCTTGTCTAATCTATTGGCCAGTATTTTAGATAATAGTCTACAATCAACTGAAATTAGACTTATTGGACGATAACTCTTGCAATTAGTCGGGTCTTTGTCTTTTTTAAGTATTAATGTGATAATTGCCTGATTTAAAGAGGGAGGTAGTCTACCATCTTCAAATGACTCTGCAAGCATCCTTTCAAATAATGGCAAAAGCTCTTCCGCATAACATTTAAAGAATTCGGCTGTAAAGCCGTCTTGGCCAGGGGACTTCCCAGTACGAAGGGCCTTGATAGCTTCAATAATCTCCTTTGAACTAATGGGTGCATCTAGGTCCTTTTGTTGCTCGCTACTCATTTTAGGGAGATTTAAGTTATCAAGATATGAGATTATCTCTCCATCTGTGGCAGTGCATTCAGATGTGTAAAGATTTATATAGAATTCCTTAAATATATTATTTATTTCTCTCGATTCTGTCGCCAAGTTGCCATCCCCTGCTCTAATTGCTGCTATTAACGACTTGGACTCCTTCTGTTTAATATATCTAGCCAGAAATTTTCCCGCTTTATCTCCAGATTCAAAAATCGTCTGCCTGGCCCTAAAAAGAAGAAACTCAGTTTTCTTGGACATAATAGTGTTGTACTCATATTTAAGATTAGTCAGTTCTACTAAAACCCCTTCAGATACAGTATATTCCTCTTTAATTTGGCCTCAGTATTTTTGATCTTCTTCTCCAAATCTGTAAGCTTCGCTGCATTGACCTTCTTTTTATTAGAGGCATATTGAATGATGAATCCCCTCAAAAATGCCTTCATGGCCTCCCATGCAACTACAGCCGAGGGAGCAGTAGGGACATTGGTTTCCATATATAATCTAATCTGTGCCCCAAGTTCTTCTTTAAACGACAAGAACCCTTCTTGAAATCAGGTCACATGTCAGCCAATTGCTTTTATACTTCAGGTTCATACCAGCAGTTACTGTCTCATGGAGTCTTCATTCATTGCCCTTAGATCATTTTACATTGTGAACAGCTCATGTTGCAGGATTATTATTAGTGATGTAGTTGAACTCCAAACAGCTGAATTGACTTTGTGCATTGCAGATTTGTACTTTTATAAGCTAGATAAAAAACCCAGCAATGATATTGTGCAGCCCTACTTTAAAAACATACAAGTCTCAGTGTGAGAAGAAGTTCAAAGCCCTACATGTGTCCTTCTTTCTGCTAAGACCACTGCTCAGGGGTTCAACATGAGCCACCAATGAAGCACAGCTAAGCAACAGTATGAAACGACTTCATTACAAGAATCTTCTTCAGTGCTGCAATAGGACGTGATGATATTTGAGGTAAGGATAAGGACAGGCTACATCAAGCACAATAGTTACGGTACTCTTTGCAGTATTAACACATCACCTGCAGCTTTTTATGAATATTTCTGAACTGACTTTGAGCAACTTCTGAACTCTTTATATTGTTGGGTTTTGTTCTATGTATCATATTTGATATAGTGTTAAACAGTGAAACTACTTTGACTTGTTGTCTTTTCCTTTGTATTTGTACTATAGACCCATTTTTCACTTTAGTGTGGAGTCCACTTCAAAAAAGCTGCAAATATTCACACAGAGTTGTTCAATCTATTCTCACAGACTCCTTCTCAAATGTTGGCTAGATTGTTGTTGGAGTTAAGTTACACTACAGCCCATGTTGTGAACAAATAAGACAGCATATATACACTTATTAGATCACTTACAATTGCCATCAACAGGGCAGAGGCATGATGGGAAAAACGATGAATTTGTGAATTGACACAAACTTGCTCCAGCACATAAACATGTAAGAGTATCAGTTGAAGGACACTTGTGTGAAGAAAATGTCCAGTGTAGGTCAAAGTCAAAAGATGTTTGAAGTTGTTAGCACATAACTACACATACTGACCCGATGCACCGTTAAAGTCATGGCATATGAACCTCTCACAATGATTTGTGGCATATAACAAATGTTTGTGATTGTTAACATGTGAAGAAGTAAGTCCTGATAAGTGAAGGGATGAACATCCTTTACCTGGGTAAATCCATCTCACCTTCTAAGCTTTCACTGGTGTGTCTGCACTTTCTGTCAGCTGATCAGAGAAGTCAAAAGAAACCCATGACTGTGGAGCAGTGGTGATAGGCGATGCTCTGTCCAGGCGCCGGTTAACACTGACCTGACTGACCACAGAATCTGGGCTTGTTATGAGCTGCGAGGGTTCTGGAATGACGCGTCAAAGGACCAAAGGACCAAAGCACAGAATGTTTACTTTGGAATACATGGAAACCTGTCACTTTATATGTCGCCATGGAAACACACAAGCAGGAAGTCCTGTTATGGTTCTATTTACACAACAAGTGCTTCTGAAAACAAGAAACAAACCAAGTCTCTGTTTCATGAGTGAATAGTTCAGTCCTGTCTCTACAGTCAATACACAAATGTACTAAATCAGTTCCTGATACACCAATATTACACCAACGATCAGTGCTCTGAAAACTCCACCAACTGTAGCATCCTGGCTTCACTTTTATTCAAGAAATAAATAAACAAGTCTGCTTGTAGGTGAAATATGAATAAATGAAAGCAGTTACTTTCATTGGAAATAAGCAAAGTTTTATGATTGATGACGAGTCAGGTTACCGTGGGAACTGGATAGCACCAAGACCAATGAAGAGTCGTTCTCCTCTTAGCAGAAAATGTCTAAAAAGCAGTGAAGCAGCAAAAAGGAAGCCAAAGAGAGAAATGATAACAGAACAAATATACACACAATTGAAGTGTTTGTTTCCATAGACCATTTAGTTCTACACACTGAAGGCTATAATGCATTTCTATTGTTTCTTCTAACAACATGTGGAGTAAATCCAGAATGCCAGATGACATCTACAGGTGTTGTCATTCAGTTTGTGATCAAAGGCTGCAGCAGTTTTGTGCCCAGTGGCCTCTGCACTCTTCATTCATCCCGTGCATGTTCAGGTGTCATTGAGATGTTCTTGATTTTGTATTCTGACTGCAGGATTCTTATTAAGGGTTAAAGGTTTTCAGTGAAATCAACCTGGACCTGATCTGACTGTGGTCGCTCTGCATCAGGATCTGCTGAACTCCTTTTCTTTACCAAAGAGACTTTAGACACTCCACACTAAATAACACAAGTAGATGAAAGTCTTTCTCACTCTACATCACTTTATTTATTACAAGGTTACACATGAGCTGTCTGAAGAACTTGTGCTACCCAACACAGAGGCCTCCAAGGAAACAGAGAGACAGAAAGAAGAGAAGATATCAGGAGAGAAGAAGGATCCTTACACTGTAACTGTTTCATATAAACCCTTTACATTCAAATGTCATAGCTGCTCCAACTTACTGGTTCATATGTCAGCAACAAAACATCAATGTCAAAAAAGTAGACACAGATTTCTGTCAATACAATTGTCTTCTATCCCTTTATAACAGCAGTTATACATCTGTTAGTCAATACATACTTATGAATACACATTAGTGATGTTGTTCACTTGGATTCCTTTGGATCACTTTTACCATTGAACAGGAGTTTTAAATCTCGGGATGGGTACGGTTAGAATTCTTGACAGCAACATTTATGGATACTGCTTTCATTTGATTCTGTAAAAAAAGAAATGACATGAAAGATATTAAACGCTTCAACACTTTTGATTGTGGCTTCTCTGGACACACTGTGGTCTGGTCTCTCTCCTGTATGACTTCTCATGTGGCTGTTAATACTGAGGACTCACTAGCAGTCCGGTAGTCCATACGTACATACACATCAGAGAGTAAGAACAACACAAGCAATGATCTAGAAAGGAGGAAACAACGTCAGTCAGTGCAAACAAACAGCTTTAAGTCTGATCGGACACACAGGTGCTGACAGGAAACCAAGAAGAACTCCAACAAACAGACAACTGAACAAGATGGTTCAGCACCAGCTGTTTTAAGGACAGTTATTGACAGAGTCTGCTCAGACCTCCCCTTTATTCTCATGTTGGAGATTTGGATTTCTTTACTTCATAAAGAAACGGAGGCCCTAAGGGAGAACTGGCAGAAAAGATTAAATAAGTTTCAGGTGCACACCAGAAACCAAGAGACGTTTCCTGTGCTCATGAGAAGGTATTCTTATTGTCTTCTGACCCATGTCTTCTAAAGCCAGTGGTTCTTAAACTTCTCCTGTTTTCCCTTGGGTGAGACATTTTTTGTGTGTCTCTTCATATCCCCCTTTAGTCTAAATCTTTTTCCACATTAAGAGCCGTATGAGTAATCATGTATGTAGACAGATTTCTTTGCAGGTTAACTCATTTTACCACACTCAGAGCAGCTGAAGGCTTTCTCTCCACTGTGAACTAACATGTGTTTGGTCAGATTTCCTCTTTCAGTAAATCTTTTACCACACTCAGAGCAGCTGAAGGGTTTCTCTCCACTGTGAACTAACATGTGTGTGGTCAGGTTTCCTCTTTGGGTAAATCGTTTACCACACTCAGAGCAGCTGAAGGGTTTCTCTCCACTGTGAACTAACATGTGTGTGGTCAGATTTCTTCTTTGGGTAAATCTTTTACCACACTCAGAGCAACTGAAGGGTTTCTCTCCACTGTGAACTAACATGTGTTTGGTCAGATTCCCTTTTCGGTTAAATCTTTTACCACACTCAGAGCAGCTGAAGGGTTTCTCTCCACTGTGAACTAACATGTGTTTGGTCAGACTTTCTCTATGGGCAAAACGATTACCACACTCAGAGCAACTGAAGGGTTTCTCTCCACTGTGAACTAACATGTGTCTGGTCAGATTTCCTCTTTCAGTAAATCTTTTACCACACTCAGAGCAACTGAAGGCTTTCTCTCCACTGTGAACTAACATGTGTCTGGCCAGACTTACTTTTCGGTTAAATCTTTTACCACACTCAGAGCAACTGAAGGGTTTCTCTCCACTGGTTGAGACATTTGTGCCCCCCCCAACAAAAAAAGTGACTAAAAGGGCCTTGTTAACTTGGAATCTGTGTTAACGCCATTACAAAGTTAAATAGGCATTCAAAGAGACTTCACAGTGGAGATCCCTCTCTTTGTTCTCTCTCTGGTTACCTACA
Organism: Tautogolabrus adspersus; assembly: GCA_020745685.1. NCBI lineage: Eukaryota > Metazoa > Chordata > Actinopteri > Labriformes > Labridae > Tautogolabrus > Tautogolabrus adspersus. Next base: position 1,245,797 of record CM036543.1, on the reverse strand, counting down.
GAGTATCCAGACCTGCGACCTGTATTCAAGGGGTACAGAGCTAAGACGATCAATCGTCTACTAGGCCAGTCAATCTAGCCCAAAAACACAAAAAATTTGCTACCACCAGAGGAATGGGGCTTGAGGATCCAAGACTCATGCCTCATTCCTGTCCATACTGAACAGGACCCTGCACCTCAATCGTTGTTCGAGCTTGTGCGCTGCAAGTGCAAGTCTGGTTGCAGCACATTGCGCTGCAATTGCCGTCGTCAAGGCCTCGACTGCTCCCTAGCTTGCACAGAGTGCAGAGGCGTATGTGCAAATGTGTCGGCAAACTTGGATGAGAACATGGATTGAACTTTTTTTTGTTGTTGTTTTTTGATAATGGTCTAATTTCCTGCTTTTTTTGTGTTATGGCCTACCTCCTATTTGGTATATTAAAGTGCCTACTGGGCTTGAGTCGTGGTTTTGGGTACGTATTATCTGTTTACAGATTTCAATGACTTGTCTGTTAATAATTAGGTTTCCTCTGAAAAAGTGATTCCCTTTCACTCTAATCTTTAAAGGGCGTTTTCTCAAAATGAGGTTTCCGTACACTGTGGAGGAGAAATATCCAGTAACACCTACATAAACTATTCATTACAGATTTCTTCCTATCTATATTTTGTGTTTGATTAGGGAGGAGTTCTGTTGATATAGTTTCAATAGCCTGATTTTCTACATTTTATACCAAAAACATGGCGAACATAGATTTGTTGATGACTCTAAATAGTATTTTCTATTAATGTATGGGATGAAATAGAAAAATAGCCACAGTCCCTTCTTTAATGTTGTCTTTCTGTATTGTGTCAACATAATGAAACAATCATTTTTAATCTGGCTTCATCCAGTCTTCAAATCTTGTGTTCATGCAAATGATGGTACATTTTATGAAGAACGGCCTCATTTGCATATATAAACATAAAATCTCAAAAACTTGTAATACATTTTTTCTTTGGTATGATGTCACTAATCAACTGGAGAAGTTTCATAGTGATAGCATTTAATTGAAAATGTTCCCCTATTCTTCTCAATGTACTGAGAGTGTTGGGCCTTTAACCTCGAAAAAAAATATGTTCCACTCCATCTACGGCGGTAGACTTTTAGTATATGATTCAGGAGGGTATTAGGATCAATAAAAACTATGAGACATTACATTTGCTAATTTTTTGTGTTTTTGGGCTAGATTGACTGGCCTATACTAGTTTGTTTTAAATGCTGATGGTAAAGGCGAAAAACATAGCTGGGCAGACTGCCAAGGAGGGATACATGTGAAGTGTCAGATTAGACTTTTTTTACTTTCTCCCGTTTGTGAACTTTGTTGTGTCTCTTTAGATTCCCCATTAGTCCAAATCTTTTTCCACATTGAGAGCAGCTGAAGGGTTTCTCTCTACTGTGAACTAACATGTGTATGGCCAGGCGTCTTCTATGGATGAAACGTTTACCACACTCAGAGCAGCTAAAGGGTTTCTCTCCACTGTGAACGAACATGTGTTCGGCCAGATGTGCTCTTCGGTTAAATCTTTTACCACACTCAGAGCAACTGAAGGGTTTCTCTCCACTGTGAACAAACATGTGTTCGGCCAGATGTCCTCTTTGGGTAAAACTTTTACCACACTCAGAGCAGCTGAAGGGTTTCTCTCCACTGTGAACTAACATGTGTTCGGCCAGATGTCCTCTTTGGGTAAAACTTTTACCACACTCAGAGCAGCTGAAGGGTTTCTCTCCACTGTGAACTAACATGTGTGTGGCCAGATATCCTCTATGGGTAAAACTTTTACCACACTCTGAGCAGCTGAAGGGTTTCTCTCCACTGTGAATTAACATGCGTCTGGCCAGACTTCCTCTATGGGTAAAACTTTTACCACACTCAGAGCAGCTGAAGGGTTTCTCTCCACTGTGAACTAACATGTGTTCGGTCAGACTTTCTCTTCGGGTAAATCTTTTACCACACTCAGAGCAGCTGAAGAGTTTCTCTCCACTGTGAACTAACATGTGTCTGGCCAGACTTCCTCTATGGGTAAAACTTTTACCACACTCAGAGCAGCTGAAGGGTTTCTCTCCACTGTGAACGAACATGTGTTCGGTCAGACTTTCTCTTCGGGTAAATCTTTTACCACACTCAGAGCAGCTGAAGGGTTTCTCTCCACTGTGAACTAACATGTGACTGGTCAGACATCGTTTTCGGTTAAATCTTTTACCACACTCAGAGCAGCTGAAGGGTTTCTCTCCTCTGTGAATCATCATGTGTATGGTCAGTGACCCTCTCTGTTTAAATATTTTACCGCACTCTGAGCAGCTATGTGCTCTCTTACCAGTCTTTAGTTTCTTATTTTTCAAGTTTAATTCTGACAGATCTTCTCTTGTCTCTCTCCAATCATCACTGTCATCAGTCTCAGGTTCATCAGAGTCTTCAATCTTGACCTCAGTCTCTGGTTGTAAACGTCTCTCTGGATCTGAGTACCTCTCTGGTTCTGCTCCTCCACAGTCCTCTCCATCAACTCCTGTTTCCATCTGTTCAGTTTGTCTCTGATGAAGCTGTGAGGACTGAGGTTTCTCTTCATCATCTTCACTCTTCACAGAGACAGGAGTGAAGGGGAACTTGGCGGTATCAGCCTCCTCCAGTCCTTGAAGCTGTTCTTCCTCCTGACTGCTCCACAGTTCCTCATGTTCTTCTTTAATGTGTTGGGGCTTAGTGTCCTCCTGGTCCAGAATGTGGCTCCACTCCTGCTGCTCAGGTGGAAGCTCTTCTTTACTCATCAACAGCTGCTGGACATCTGCAGGACACAGTAAACAAACATTAACACTACTTAGACTGCTTTTTGAATATTAATAAGGGCTGTCAAATGATTTCATTTTTAAAGGCTGAAAATCAATAGTTAATTGGAATTGATCACATTTTAATCATGTTTGGAATTCACTGATTTTGCATTTAAAAAAATATGTAATGCTTTTATTTTGTAATTTTGTCGTAAGCTTAGGTTACCTTACTTCCTTTTTGGAGACAAATCTACCTTTATTTTGAAAGAAAATCAGGAACTTGTGGTAGACTGAAGATACTATATTAACTTAACCACGGAAAAAATGAACTTGTTAAAGTCAAAGTAAATAAAACCAGCTGAAGAGGTTGTGTAAAAATAAAGTGAGGGCGCCGGTAGCCTAATGCTGTGAGGACTGAGGTTTCTCCTCATCATCATTAAGTCCTGGAGAGCGGGCAGCCCGGGTTCAAATCCGACCTGTGGCTCCTTTCCCTCAAGTCATTCCCCACTCTCTCTCCTTGGTTTCTGATTCTGTCCTATCTCTAAAATAAAGGCAGACAAAAGCCCATAAATATATCAAGAAAAAGTGACATGTTTGATGTCACAGGAGGGATATTACTTCACTGTTCTTTTCCATCACTGCAGCTACTGTCATTAAAACACTTCATTCATTTCAGACTCAATCTCACTGTGACTAACACGTTAACGTTTACAGCCCTACTTTCATATTTGAATTGACCTGATCAAGAAAAGCATGATAAGTTGATGCTACATGTCTATCCTGTCCTGTGTACTTGTTGCTATGGATGATGTCATTTTAATTCTGTTGAAGAAAATGAATGGATTATCTGTTAGGATAGTTGGGAGAGAGATTGCTGTTGGGCGAGCTGAGCTACAGTGAAGCTGGCGCACTGCGCTGTCAATGAGGTTGAAACAGTGTGCTTTCAAATGAATTCAGAGACTATCAGCCCGACAGGAACCTCCTGACCTTTCTACCTTGGTTTCTAGAATGTTTCTATCTCTATTTGAAATGCTTCTACGGCTATGAAATGAGGAGTAACTCTCTCAGGGTTAGTTTTCGAAAATTACCAACCCTACCTTTAATCTTCACACCAGTTTCTAACTTAGTCATTAGTCTCCTGATGAAAATGTCCTTTATACTTAGTCAGATATTAGTCATCTCTTCACGGGTGTAGGTTTGGATTCAACATTGTGGGGGACACATTTTCAGTGGGGGGTCTGGGGGTTACCCCCCCAGAGAATTTTGAGCGTCAAACACTTCATTTCCTGCATTCTGGTGAATTTTTATGCAACAATTTCTGCTTTTTTCTGAATTTATTCATGGCGGAAATTTCTTTACTATGTATAGGAAATTATTATTATTAATTATTATTAGCCTAATTATTCAACTGTATTGTTCATAACTTTCTGTTGAATCAATCACAAATTTAAGTCACAGATTCGATCATGTCATCAGATCAGGAAATTGAGAAATTGTAAAAACTATATATTTGCTGGCCTTTGTTTTTAGTATTATTTGTAGGCAGTAGTTCCCAGACTCCCCCTCCTGCTCCCCCTCCTGCTCCCCTCTGAACCCCCCCTGCATTCCAACATTACAGACTAAAAACAAAAGTCCATCAGAGAAGAATGAATTATTAATGCTCAAAACAAGTCTTCTCCTGATTTAGCTTTGACAATATTGTAAACTTAATATAATCAGCCTGCTGGTTAGTGGACGTGTATATCTCTGACTGCTGCACGTGATCATTTCAGACCCTGAGAAGGTTTCATTTTACGGTTTCATTTTACCGTCAAATTGGAAAAAATGTGGTCAGATATTGTCCGTGTTTATTGCACTTCAATTGACCTCTATACACGGTAGGGTTAAGATGGTATGGTGTCTGAAATGATTGGGAAACGTATTTACAGCTCAGAAGGATATATAAAGGTTTTTCATTACTTCTTTTTTCGACCTTTAAAAAAAAAAATCTTTCTAAATATTGGGGGGGGGGGGGACCCTGCGTCCCCCCCAAAATCTACGCCTATGCATCTGTTATTGATTTAATTTAGTCAGTTACTCACTGACTAAAGTTGCATCTCATTTTAGTTGATGGTCCTGAAACATTTCCAGTTACCACAGTTTCAGGCTTGTGGAGTAACTCCCTTACTGTAAAGTGGAACAATGAGCACTCGTTCCTAGGATACACATTATTGTAGATCACAATAAAGACTTTGATTCCTCGTTTCACCTGTTAAGCGGTTATTGTTTGGATGTAAAAAATGTTTCATGACATATTTGCTTCTTTGTAAGCTGCTACTGGATGCTTTGGATTTATGGAGTCAGATCAGTCTCAATATTCATGAATGCACACAGAAGGATTCACAAATGTATTTCAATGCACACACAAATAGATATCATTCTATATAAATGTAAGAAAAATCCACAAATATGATCCATGTGGATCTGGTTACATTTATACACGAACTGTTCTGTCTGCATTTACAGACTGTTTGTCTTGTGTGAACCTCACTGCATTTGTGTGTGGGATTTTTGAGACTCCCCTGCCGTGGTTCGATTCACAAATGCATTTTTTCAACAGGGAAGTGTCTGTAGCCTATCAGATGTCTCCTTCCTCTTCAGCCAATCACAGTAGTGTAGATTCGAGGGTATGTTTTAATGTGATCACTAAGCGTTACATCTGCACAGACAGAGATTAGCCTAGCTGCCTGATTCAAGTCATCTTTGTGCTATTTTGACGAGTACAAATAAAGATTTTCCGTCTGACATTTGTCGGTTTTAACTTACTTTGTGACTACGCAAACTCTTAGCTAGTGTTATACGAGTAGCGTATGCCCCTTTGTGTATAGCTCAGTGCGCATGTGTGTGGGTGGTGAGGAGAGGCAGAGCGGAGGCGAGTTTGTGTGTCGGTGTGTGCGCGAGTCACGTTGTTGATGCCGGGGACCGGAGCAGTGTCAGAGCAGAGAAACGACTGTATGTACAGCTTGACCTCGGTGTGTGTAATAAACAGACCGACTCCTCAAGAAACAAGCCGGACTCTCTGTGTCTGCTTACTACCTGCTGCTGTTCAGTAAAAGTGACAGGGCCCGGAGTTTAGAGCTACAACTTCAGCCCTGGAGCTAGAGCAGACCAGTCTCCCCAGTGCGCTCTGACCACGGTCAGAAAGCAGGAAAAGATAACACTAGTAGTTAGCGTTATCTTTTCATCATAGATGTTGGCACTGTTCATTCTTATAATGGGGACGTGAACGGTGTTATTTGGATGTTATTTGGTGGTCAACGTGATTACGATAGTAAACAATGAGTGCGTTTACATGGACTTGAGTATCCCGGTTTTGATTGGGGTTTTAAGTATTCCGTTTTTGTATTTGTGCATGTAAACATCATATCCTGATTTCAGAAACCGGGATACGCCCTTATCCCGGTTTTGAGAAACCCGGTTTTTCTACCTGGAGAACTCCGAAAGAAAACGGGATACTGTGGCATGTATACGCCTTACCCCGGTTTCTGACAACTGCCGACACCTGCGCAGGCGCGGACTCAGCCAAGTGACGTACACGCAAAACAAACATGACGGCGGCAACGAGAGCGGGAAAAATTAAAAAATCAATAAAAGCCTAAATGAATCCTGAGACGAATGATGTAGGCCTATGTGTGGGCAATCAACCGGTGTTATGATGAATATGGCCGAGGTTATAAATGCAGGATGGGGCGCAGGGGAAAGGAGGAGAACCAGAGTGCCGCGGGGGAAAATAACGAAAAGTGAAGCGCCAGGAAAACGTTGCTGCAGCTGCTGTTATGTTCATAGTCTGTTTGGTTTAAAAGTGTTGGATAATGAAAGAAAAGAGCGCTGAAGGCTTGTGAAAATGTCTGAAGATAGACCGAAGGTTCCCTCCGCGTCTCCTCACCCGCGACGGATACGCATGGCGGGGCTGACAAAGACGGTCGGACCGACCGGATTATTCATCCTCCTATCCTGGTGAGATCGCTTCTGTTTTTGTTCTTTTGTCTTCTGGTATACCAGTGATCGATCGACTACCTTGGTTGGATTATTTTGTTACTGTTTTGGATGGACTGAGTTTGTTTTGGATCAGCGAACGGCCGCGTCGGCGGATGGCTTCCTTCTTTTTCTGTGGACTAAAAAGACAATTTAAACTGAACTTTCGTAGATCATATTGCATATTTCGTTTGTTTGGGACTTTAAGTTTATTTTGGATTCATAAAGGGGTAAATTAAAGAGATATGTTTGTTATAATTCATTTTTTTATTTGCACCGTGTGGCGTAAATTAGGCTACTTCGAGAATATAGCCAAGGATTACAAAAGATATAAATTGGTAATCAACATGTAGGCTACGATGGAGCGAGTCTGGACATGTTGGACAGTATAAGAAATATTACTATGACCCTGTCCCGCCAGTCACGATTGCGTATCATCACCCATTGCTCCCTTAAGCAGTGGCAGACTGACAACCAGTCAGAGTTGAGGGCATGTTTAATATTTGCTGTTAAACAGTGCTTCATTTTTGCCAGATCCTGCCGGAACAAGATACGGAACCTACCAGATTGGGACCGGCACCTATTTGTTGGCATTTAATAAACCCGCAATATAAACCACAGTATTCTCATGTTTCTCAGATTTCTAAATGTCCTCGGGTTGTGTTGTAGTAAAAAATAAACATCACGTGCGCCTGCGCAAATAAGATGCAGTAATCAGAAACCGGGATACTGTTGATCATGTATACAGGGATATGAATAATCAGGTTTCTCTTTGTGCATGTAAACGCCATATCCGGAATATGATCAAAACCGGGATAAGGCTCATAATCGGGATACTCAAGTCCATGTGAACGCACTCAATGAGTCCTAAAGCCCCCAACACATCGGCAGAAATATCACCAGTTTATTCAACACCTGTTAAACCGTCACACCGGTGAGACAGTATGTTCATACATAACCACACACAGTCAATATACCCACCACGATAAACAACTTTCCATCTACAGTACGACAATATCAGAGACTATTAGTACTCGTCACAATAGCACAAAGATGACTTGAATCAGCTATAATTAGGTGTCTGACTTGCCGACATTTTCGTCTTCAACTTGGGGGGCACAATATGTTTTGTTAATGTTAAGATACTTTTTAATAGTCTAATTCACGTATTTCACATCAACGTTTTGATCAAATATTACTTGTAACAGAGACATTACACACATCGTCTTCATAGCATCCACGCTGTCTGTTGTTGTTGTTAAGACAATCCTACTTCAAACTGAAAACACGTGAACACACTGAAGTCGGATGAATGACTTCCCAACTCAGAAACTGTGACCATCCGAGGAGCACCTGAGTGCAGCATGCAGCTCCGGTCAGTAGCTGCTGTGATCCAGCCTGCACTACGACCTGAAAGTAAACACACAGTGGAAGAATGGTATCCCGTAGCACGGCACAGTTTGACAGTAGCCTATTTTCATCTATAAATGCAGATAAGTTATATGTAGTCTGTGTCAGGTTAAACTGGCGTATCGGCCGGAGCGATGTGTAACCACACGAGCAGGCATCAGCAGGTTAACCTGCAAGGAGGACTGAAGGCTGGTGTTGTTAGCAATGCTAACGTTCGCCATGCTCGGCAAAACCCAATTGTCATCGTTTACAGATGGCCAAATTCAACCCACAATGCACTGTGTTTTGGTTCACTTCCCTGGTTTGGTCCAAAATGCGTTCTCAGCTACAGCGAAGCAAACTCTGGTGCACTTGGAAGCGAACAGAGACCCCCGTTTTTAAGCGGACCAGAGTTCATTTCAAACGGACCAGTGAACTGAGTCCGTGCTGTGTAGACACACACACCTGGTTTATGACAGATCTCATTGCTTGTTATTCACACACACAGTTTATTATATTGATCGTAATGATTTTAGTGATGAGGTACAAAATGTTATTAGGATTTGTTGGTGAGTGAACATGCACTCGGACACATGGACCCCGGAACATGAATGCTGTCCTGACAAACCAACAGGAGGGTTAAATGAGATGTGATGTTGCCCGCTCTGGCCCCGGGTCTACACCTCACTATGCCCGCTGACTTCACTAACTTCACGTTTCTGACTATGGAGTCTCCGAGAATCACAGTTTGAGTCTCTTTGTGTCGCTGACTGGGGAAAGTTGTTGGAAACGTGAAGTGGTTGGTGGGGAACCGTGTGTTGGTTTTTCGACTATGCTTCCCTCGGACAGTAACCCAGCCACTGCCTCCCGGCTGCTCGGGAGCTACCGGGGGAGAAGCTAAGCTATGTCGGCCCGCACCGGCTACAGGTGGCTGGCTAACTACTGCTGTACGATGGCTGTGGATCAGTGGTGAGGAGCCGGCTCTCTAACTCAGACACCCTCACCTCCAGAGCTACGAATAAAGTACATTTAATACATGTAGCATAACCAGTAAAGGAGGACGAGGAGTAACTAATCCTCTGACACACAGAGCAGGAGAGGCAGAAGAAGAAGCCGTCGTAAATGAAGCTAAGTGCTAAGCTAGGCTGAGAGTAGTTCAAATCAACTAAAGTGTTTAGCACTGTTTTAGAGTGATGTTTGATGACTTGTGTTTGTCTAAACGTGCAGTGTTTTACAAACAACTGTTGGAAGAAACTAGGTGAAATGAACTATTTAGCTTGAACTCTATTGAACAGCACAGAACAATAACAGTAGCAGAACACAAGTGATGCAAAAACTCACCGTAGTTCGTAGTAGAGACCTCCATCTTAGCATCATCGTGGCCGTCCATCACCGTGCTACTGCGGGCTGAAGAGAGCTTCTTGTTCGTCGTCATGCTGCAATTTCCGGAGCACTTTCTGCTTACAGCGTCGGTATGGTGTATTAGAGATTCATACGATCACATATCATTGAGTTGGTAAAGTTTGAGTAGAATTAGGACCAAGGTTATAATCGTTAACGAAAACTAACGAAAAAACTAAAATGTCAAAATAATTTTCGTTAACTGAAACTAAAATAAAAACGAGACTTTTCCTAAAAACGATAACTAACTAAAACGGCATTGTGTGTTTACAAAACTAACTAAAATAAAATAAATTAATAGCCAAAATGCCCTTAGTTTTCGTCTTTACAATTTTTTAAATCAGTATGTCTAGTATTTTCAGTTGAAAATCTCGTCGATCATGCCTTTTTTTTGGGAGGGGGGGGGGGGTGGGTTCTCTAGCAGCACGGCAGCACGTGACACAACAACGCGTCTGTTTACAATCTAACTTTATTTGGCATCATGGCGGCGTCGGTAAAAGTGGGGAGGAAACGGCGGAGTCTGATTTGGGATTACTTTGAATATTAGACAAAAGCAAATGTCTGCTAGTTGAAGGTGAAACATTATGTGGAATGTATCTCAAGGGGAAGCCTCACTAATCTTAAAGTTCATTTAAGAAGCCTACACAAAACGGCGAACCTAGCTTACATCGACAAGGTAAGGATGGCTGCCCAGCCCCCCTCCCCTGATACAGGAGCTAATCCCAGGCCCATGATACTACGGGGGTCCGCCGGGATGTCCGCAGCGCGATGCTTTCAACGGAGACAAAATAGCTTCTGGTTGGTAAACTCACAGGAACAGCACAAGTGAGAGGAACAAACATGATTGTTAAGGCTAATGTTCTGTTATTGTACCCAGTTGTTTTTTCTCTGATTAATGAGACAAGCACAGTGACTGACACATATCTATTATTGTTTGTCTTTTGTGGATTGTTGTGACTGTTCATCTTTTGAAATTCATTTGAATACATTTTTAAATGATGTCATGTTTGGAGTTGTTTATTTCACAACACTCTGTCTGGCCCTTTTGGGTCTAAACCTTACAAGTCTGCATCATGTAAAAACTAAAACTAACACTAAAACTAATAAAAACTAAACTAAAACTAATCATTTTCACAAAATAAAAACTAAACTAAACTAACAAACCAGCACTCAAAACTAATTAAAACTAAACTGAAATTGAAAACAAAAAGTCAAAACGAAATAAAAATAAAAACTAATGAAAAATCCAAAACTATTATAACCCTGATTAGGACAAGAAGACGGAGCTCAGAAAACACGCTGCACCCGGTCCGCCATCTTCTTCTTCTTCTTCTTCTTCTTTTGGTTTTCCGGCAGGCTGTACACTGTAGAGTGTAATGCTGCCCTCTACAGTCTAGGAGTGTGTACTTCATTCATATCTTCTGATACAGACCAGTAGCATGTAAGAATCTAAGAACTGCGCCCCCAGCAGATTGAAAGTTTGTATCCACAGAAAATATGGACTTAAAGGAGAAAGATGAGAGTCCCAGGTCAGAGAACTCCCTGAATAACTGACTTCTTTCATTCCTATATTTAACACAAACAAAGACAACATGACGGACTGTTTCCTCCTTTCCACACTGACACAGACCATCAGGGTGTTTACTGATTACCTTTAAAGAACTGTCCAGACCACAATGTCCTAACCTCAGCCTAGTTCAAACCACATCATCCTTTCTACAAGATTTTAGCAGTAGCCTCTTCTTTTTATTGATGGTTGCAGAGAGAAAACATGCCTGCCCTTTCACTCTTCTTCCCATTCTCTCTGCCACTGACACTCTAACTTTTCTTTACAAACACTATAACATTCACCTTTCCCCAAAGGAACATTCATCTCAATACGCTGTTTTAAGAGAGACTCCTTTGAAAGTGTGTCAGAGATTTCATTCCCCTCAATCCCTGAATGACCTGGTACCCAGAACAACTTAATCTGACACCCCACATTTCAACCTGAAGTAAACATCACAGGATAAAAGCCCCACAACAAATTCTTAGGGCCCTTGTCTGGACTCTATCCAGTTTGTTAAGAACAGATTTAGCAGCTGACCCAAACACAACACATCCATAATCCAGTGTAGATCTTATAATGGCTCGATAGATCACAAGGTCCCCCTCTCAGCCCCCCACTCACTTCCTGCTAGGCTTCTGACGATGTTATTCACTTTCTCACTTTTACAGATGATTTTTTCTACACAAGTTTTCAAAGTAAGTCTCTTATCCATCCATACACCAAGACATGTGAACATATTAACTCTTTCTAAGGAACAATCATACATCAGAAGATTTTAAGGCCAAAGATCATAAACTTAGTCTTAGCTGCAGAGATCCTGAAGCCCCACCTCTCCGCCCACTGCACTACCTGATCCAAAGCCTTCTGACTTTGTAGGAACAAATGATGAATATTTTTCCCTCGCCTCCAGATGGCGCCATCATCTGCAAACAGGGACGCACCAAAGCCATGATGAATAAAGCTCTCCTCACACCTGAACTGACCTATGATGAAGGAAGTCTTTAATCCAATAAAACATTCTACCTTTAATACCTGCAGCATGGAGTTTGATAAGCACACCCTCCCTCCACATTGAATCATATGCTTTTTCAATATCTAAAAACACGGCCAGCACAGCTTCTTTGTTGAGTATTGCTTTCCTAATGTCCTGATCTAGAACAGCAATAGAGTCCATAGTGCTTCTTCCTATCCAGAAACCATTCTGATAGTTTACAAAGAAATCCTTTTTTTAAAGAAAATACACCAGTCTGTTTGTCACCATTCTCTCCATCACCTTACACAACACAGATGTTAAAGCTATTGGACGATAAGATGAAGGAGAGGATGGATCTTTACCTGGTTTTAATATTGGAACCACTACTGCAACTAGCTTTTAAGGAGCATTACCACCTACTATGCTGGAGTGTGGGCCAGAACACCTATGACTATTAGAAACAATAATCAGAATAAATAACCCTAACCCATTGTTACGACCTTATTGTTGAAACTCTAGGGGAACTAAAGGGGTAACATAACATAAAAACTTTAAGGATAACTATTTACAAAGGTTTTATTTACAGTGGACAGAAAATGTATACCAAACAAGAAGGATGTACTAACAAAATGAAACTAAGAAAAGAAGAAAAAAAACACCAAATTGGAAGCTATAAACTTCAGGGTTCTCCCAAGGCCAAATAAGTAAAACAAAACCCCCACTCTAACTTGAAATAAAAGTTGTCTTACCTGTTAGAAACAAAAATACAATACTGAACTCCCTAACTCACCACAAAACAGGAGAAAATCAGTTAAAGAAAATGGCAGAGAACCCCTACGCTTCCGCTTTGCTGGTACAACTATTAAATCAATCTTGTTAATAGACTCTGCTCTTCCACAAACACACTGACAGCACACCCAACATACAAGTGACACCATCCACTTGTAGCCAGCAGAATGAGGGGCAGACCAGCAGCCCTGTCTGAGGTTTTAATCTCCAGCTGATTAGCTGATCAGTTGCAGGAGGTGAGGAGCTCTCAGGTGGGTGTCAGTGTAGAGCAGGAGGGTGTGGCAGACCTGCAACACAGACATGGTGAGGAAAACAAGAACACCAGTCCAAGCAGGACGTAACACCCATTAACGCTCACTGGACTTTACATTTATTTCTTTACATGCACTCTGAGAGTAGATTTATAAACTCTGTAAGATGTGTTTCATTGTCACTGCACATTTTTAAATGATATTTATATATTTGTAATGCTTCTTATACTTTATTATTTCACTTTTTGTTGTTTTTGCTTTATTTCCTTTGTTAACAGTTTTTGCACCAAAACACTGAGACAATAAAAACTGATTCTGATCAAAATAAACACCCATCAAATATTGTTTCTTGAAATAGAACAAAATAAAATGAATGAACAAACAAAAGGAAATGAATGAAACTCTCTGAACTAGTCCAGAAACTGAAAAGTGTTGACTAGTTCTAGTTTTTCCCAAACATTTGAATATCAGCCTCTCTTATTTTCTTTCTAGTTAACGTAACATCTTTTGTCTTTTCCACAGAGAACTTGAACCCCCGTGAGTAAGACCATTTCTCCACCACCCTTACTGCTTTTTGTTTCTTATTTTGAACTAATGTTATATCTTCCCTCTTTTCCACAATGCCCCATCATCAGCAAATAGTGATTGTCCAATATCAGAATCCATTCCAGAAAACAGGTCATGAATCATTATTGAGAAGAGTAGTTGGCTAATAACGCTCCCCTGAGGAGCACCGTTATCTACCTTATATCTATGTGATATAGCCGCCCCCATCTTCACTTGAATATATCCATCAAATAAAACATCTTTAATCCAATTTAAACTGTTTCCTGTTATTCCCATTGTTTGCAACTGAATCTTTAATCCCTCTTTCCAAACCACGTCATCGGCTGTTTGGACATCAAAAAACACTGCCGTTAGCGACTCTTTATTAACCTGAGTGTAGCACGGTTACCTTTAAAGTAAAACGTTAGCATAAACGTAAAACAACATTTAATAAACTGAAATCAGAAAATGAAACTGTTGATTATATTGAACACAAACCCAGGAGACTTGGGAGTTGTTTAGCAATAAATATATTTGTGTTTGTAAAATGAAACCAAGGCAAAATAAAAATATGAATTTAAATAGTTGTTCAATCAAAAATACTCAAAAACGCCAAAAATGATTTGAATAACTCAGACACCAGTTATCTTCTTCAAAATAAATATTCTTCAGTTCACTCAAAATAAATATTCAGTTCATTCCTAAATGTTCGGTTTCAGTCCATCAAATAAAATACGTGATGTCCTACCGCTCTGGTAGGAAAGGTTGTAGATGATGGTTTTCCTGGTTCAGGTTGTTAGCTCGCCATCCGGTGAAGGGAAAAACCTGACCTGTATAAAACAAGGCCAGAGCTTAAAGCTTCTTTCTACAATAATCTACAACATCACGTTCAGTTACTCACAGTCATTCATCATGCCCCACTTGGAGAGCCAAATATTTTCAGAGGTGGTACGCAGTTTAAAAAGATTTTTTATTTGTATTTTTTACTTTTTTAAATCTTTATTTATAATTAAAGTCTGGCTGTTACAATTATAACAACGTACAACAAATATGACAGAGTGAGCTCGACTTAACATGACTTAATGAACAATGAACATAAAACATCAAAACAAATAAAACATCAAATCAAAGTCGGAGGTCTAATCTGAAATGTAAATCTTTAAACTTTGATTTATTTCTGAAGCTTGTTTAGTTCTAATATTTTTCATTGTTTTTTAAATGTTCATTAATTAAAATACCAAGTTTTAGACGGTTATATTCTACATTTGGAGAATTTACTTTTGCTGATATCCAGTTTTGAAATGAACCCCAAAAAGTTTTTGTAAATTCACAATCATAAAATAAATGTTTTTGGGTTTCAATTTCACCGTCACAGAACAATTATTAGTTTCAATATTAAATCTTTCTCTTAGGAATTCATTACAAGGCTAAATGTCATGAATTATTTTAAAGTGCGTTTCCTTTCGGTGAGACGGGGAGAGTGAGGTACTCAGTCCTAAATATTTTCAACAGAATATTCTTTTAATAAATGTTTTCTTTGGAGTGAAATTAGAAAGAGTTGCGAAGTTAAAGTTCCTCTAATAATCTTATTTGTGCATTTCTTCTCCACAAATTCAATGTCATCTATTATAATGAAGGCAACCGTGGTATTATGTTTTCATATGTTAATGAGCCTGTCACCATATTTAGGATTGCTTGAGGAGTCGTCTTAATAACTGTTGAATATTGTTTAATTGTACATTCAATATTGTACTTCTCCATGAAATCATTGTGTTTAAGCAGATTCCCCCCTGAATCCATGACATGGACCAAATACCTCTCTCCACCCACTCACAAGACGATTAAACAATAAACATCTATTCTTCCATATCGGGCAGTTGTGTGGTAAAATTGTGTTTTAGGCCAGTTTCCAGTAAAGGAGGACTTGCTGATGAAATGTTGACAACTTAATGGGAAGTTTAGAAACACATGTTGGTTTCAATGGGTGGATTTCAGATGGCAGAGTGTTTGGGGGATGCTCACTGCAGGATGCTCTGGAGAAAAGGACATCCCTCCCCCTGCACCACTTCCTGCTTCTGACACGCTGGCTCCTTTTTGCATTGTGGCAGATGAGGCATTTCCCTTGAAGGAGTACCTCATGAAGCCATATCCGAACCGCAGACTATCTGTCGAGCAACGCGTCTTCAACTACAGACTGTCACGAGCTTGGAGGGTGGTAGAAAATGCCTTTGGCATCTTAGCCAACCGTTTCCGTGTCTTTCAAACAGCCATTAACATTCAAGACACTGTCAAAGTGGAGGACATCACTTTGTCCTGTTGTGCTCTGCACAACTTCCTGCGGACCGAGAGCTGTGACCTGTACATGGCGGGAATCGTTGACCAGGAAGGAGCGGATCACAACACTATCCCAGGAAGTTGGAGACAAGAACCTGAACTACGACAGGCCTCCCTGCCACACACAACCAATGTAACAACACGGGCCAAGCAGCACAGGGATGAACTATGCTGCTACTTCAATTCTGACCCTGGTGCTGTGCCTTTTCAGTGAGGCAAACTATAGGAAATGTGTGTGCCTATCATGTTCAGTTTGTTATCCTGTATGTCATGCACACTTGGAGTATTTGAAAATAAATGCCCACATGTGGGGGTTTGCTTTATCTCCTGCCTCTGCCTGATTGATGAAACTTTACAGTATACCCGTTTGGTTGTAGAGATAGTTGAGAGGTGTTTTTCTCAGAACTTTCCCTGAGTCAAACTAATGAATAACAAAGTATGTTGACCTTCAGTCAGACATGTTTGACACATTTGTGTATTTAATCTTTCATATTTTAGACTTTAGAAGTGATGTTTAGAAATGTAAAGTTACATTCTGGATGTATGTACAGTATTTCTTCTTATTTTATATATATATGTTTAGTGCTTATTTACTTTTGATTTATTCTTATACTCTTTTATTTGCTCTGATTACCTGCTGCTGTGACGCCACAGTTTCACAGTTTGGGATCAATAAAGTAAATCTATCTATAAGGAAGTTCCTCCTCAGGTTGCCAGTTTTGTTAATGAAGACATACCTACCTGCTTTATGTTTGTATTCCTTTTCATTGATATAATGTATGAATGAAGTCATTTGTATTCAGTAACTGAGTACTTAGTAAAGTGATCTGGCTCACCCCTGTCTGTTTCTCATGTTCACTGTTGTCTGAAATCACAAAATAAAATTGTGTTTTTGAATTATACTTTTGTGTCTGGTGTTCACTCTGTCAAAGAAGTGCTGTTGCAAATACTCTTTGTCAAAGTGTTTTATTGTCTGGATAACAAAGTAATAAAGCAGCATCAAAGATATACAATAAAAGAATTTACCAGTGGGTGAACTGGCTCTGCTCCACTAAATATTTAAACACACAGTTGTCCACCTCGTGCTGTAAATATGGCAGCACATGAGGAGGCAACTTCTGCAATTTGTTTTCAAAGTTCTGGCAATATATCATCCTTATCTTTATCAGAAGCTAGACCCTCCAGGGTTTGTCTGATTGTCCGGAGTAAGTTAGCCGACTCCTCACTGGCAGACTCGTCGAGCATCCTTCTGCTTCTCTTAGTCGGAGGCCTGCGAGTTGCTGACCTAGAGGTGCTCAACAACAGCTCAGTTGGAGAGTTTTCTCCACAGATGGTGGACTCTGTCAGGGGAGTCCCTGCTGTAGCCTCACAGACGCTGGGCTCCTCTAGAGGGGAATCACAATGAGAGGAATTTAATACCATGGATTCTTAAAACTGTTCCCCTAGCATCCATAACAATAGCAGAGGATTGTTATCGTTGGGTTAAACCCTGAAATCTGGGCCGGGTGTGGTCAGGTGTGAAGGGCCCAATGTGAACACAAGCTTCTCTCACTGTATAGACACTTTCTGATTATAAGGCTATGGCTGTATTCAGATGCTAAAAACACACTTCACAGCAGATTGTGGAAGATAATGTGAGAGTGAAACCAAGTTAACGTATGAAAGGCTACATGTGAATAGAGGCAGAAACCCCCACCTGGACAATCAGCGGCCACTCCTTGAAAAATCATATTTACATTTGTGTCATGTAGCAGATGCTTTGACCCAAAGAGACTTTAAATAAGTAAATGAAAGAAGCAATGAACAATGTTTTATTTTACTCAACAGAATACCTGATTTACTCTGATAACAAGATTTGAGGTGGTCTCCTTCCTCTTTGTATGGGGCTCCAAAAACTGCAGCCGGGTCAGGATCCACTGCTGCCTGCCAGTCGTTTGGGCTCCACAACTTCCAGATGGAGCAAGTGGCTTATAGTGGGTGTACTGGGTCCTCAGAGAATCCCACCTCTTCTTGAGCTCTTTCTCTGAGAGACAAAGACACATTTTTAAACATTGTGCCCACGTTGAAATCACGTCTGTATGCCGAGCCAGCAAAGGTTATTTTCAGTGCTGGATGAAGAACTCAGATATTCTACGTCAGTAAAAGTAGCATTTCCACAGTGAAGAAAAACTCACACAAGCAGAATCATACAAGGAGTCAGACATCAAAATGTTAGTCAAAAGTACATTTTTATATGGTAACGTTAATACTCAATGTTTTTCTTCTCGTGCACTGATTGGTTTAGCTGAACAGCCAATCAGAAAGATTCCTTTCAACAACTGCCGTTTCGATTCAACATGTGGAATCGGCTGAAAAAGTTAGACGGGGGCCGACGGGTAGAGACGGAGCTGTACACACTGCAAAAACTACGACCGCTCACATACGGTCCAACTATAGGACCAACGGCAGACGATCTGCTTGGTGGTTCAGGGCCTTTATTGGGTTTTGTTGTTTCCAGTTTCCTCTTTCTTTTTCCATTTTAACTGCTTATTTATGACCCATCTTGTTTTTAGGTAACGTGAAGTTTCCAAAGTGGAAGAGAGGAAGCCATAATTACACGTCTCAGAATAGGACACACAGGATTAAATCAAACACTTCATTAAGAGGAACACCTCCAACTGTTCATACTGCAACAAAGCAGAAACAGTCCAACATTGCATTATAGAAAGTCAGCTGTATGAGCGGGAAAGAGAGAGACTGAGGGAAACATTTCAGAAACTGAAGAGTCATTTTACACCAGGAAATCTTCTCTGAGGAAAAATAGACCAAACTTAAAGTTTCATAAAGTTCATGAAAAGAAAAACAGGGTTGATACACAGAATTTAGTGGGCTGTTTGTGTATATATATACAGTATATGTATATATTATTATAGTTTTCCTATGCCAGAATTCTGATCCTCACTCCAGTTCAGCAGGTGGCGGTAATGCACCAATAAGCTGGTTTGACAACCGCCATAAAAATCCAAAGAAGAAGAAATAGCGGAAGTAGCGTTTATTTCCGGTTCTTTCACACATAAACCACGTGTTTGCAAAGCTAGGTGATCAGAGTAAAGTTATAAAGACGTCAGCGTTGAGTTCTCCTTGTGTGACTCTTGGATGTGTGTCAGATGTCCGGGTTTCAGGATCTTAAAGAGCTCTTCAGTCGGCGGCTGCTCGCTGCGGTTATCAGAGATATATCAGGACAAACAACAACATGTGGATACGAAGAGGAGCTCCACCGACAAAGAAAACTGCTGGATGTGATTTTAACACCTGAAATCAAGCTGCAGAGAGCAGGTTGGTTTTCTTTCCACTGCTGGAAACGTGTTTCCTGCTCATGTTTCAGGGAGCAGAGCCTTTAGCTAACGTCCATAGACGCACACAGCACAGTGTTAGCCGCAGCTAGCTCCTGCTAACAACATCATTGAGTTTACTGGACTTAAACACTCTTTAGTCTGGACCTATTGAATCCAGCAACGGGTCTTTGGTGTTCATTTGAGTAGTTAAAGTAGATGTGATTATTGGAGAGAAGTTTTAGAAACGTTAAATACATGCTATTCATTAGTATCTTTGAGCACACAAACTTCAGGCCACCCTCTGCATAAGTCAGGGCCCGAGTCAAAGAATCTGGATCTGTCCGGATCTGTCCTTGCTTGTTAAACTTGCAGCACGTCATGTTACTTAACTCAACATCAGATGGATCTATGTGGGTCAGAGGGTTCTGTTGGCAGATGCACATGGAAGTGTCGGTTCGTGAGCAGCGGCGGGCTGCTGGCAGTGTTGCCAGATCTCGTGAGAGAAACAAGCAACCAGGTCTCTGGAAATCAGCCCAAAACAAGCGACTTGGCTCTTCTAATAGATCTACCCAGCCATGCCCAAATCCAAATCAAGATGTTCACGAACATGTGTAGGCTACTTAACAATCATTGTTTGCCGTGATGCATAGAAGCATAAATGAAGTCGTAATGTAAGCTACATTTTCTCTCCTAGTCATCTCTGCTCTCAAGCTGCAGTCAAAAGATTTCTTCCCCTCCCCTCCGTTTTCAGTTGTTGTTATCCACCAACTTGCTGAATTCTCACAGGAATTAATGCCCTGGCTGACAGCCGACACATGTTGGTGAAAATCTAGATTTTGATTTGTGGAGAGTGGCGTGGCTGGATAGCTAGCTATATTGTTGTTAAACACACGATCAAATGATATTTACTGTTTGTTAATAGTACACAAAGTGACTGACTTTAAATCTTGGTAATCTTGGTAAGCCAATCCAGTTCGTCTCTTTCTCCCACTCTTTATTATATTTGTTCTGTATTTTCCCCACTTACTCCTGGGCATCGTCACTCTGTCGCTCTGTCAGGTGTAGATGTTCATGTGTGTGTGTGGGGGGGGTGCTGGATTGGGTGCATGTGGTAACCAAGGAAACGGGGTTGTAGACACTAGACAGATCCTGGAAAAGGACAAACTTGCGCAGACTGGTCCCACCTGTCTTATCTAACGGAAACATCAGAAGAAGAATTTCTATATCCACACCTCCATCACATAAATGAGCCATAAAAACAACTCTGCTTTGTTTGACACCCTGAAAATGGGAGATATATTTCCTCATAGTTTCAAAACAATTTAAACTTTGTAATATACGCGCCTTTCAGACATTTGAACCATTTCTAGCTTATACTGTCTTAACGTGATCTTATTGGTTAGATTATTGAATGAAACATTCTACTGGCATTAAAGATAAACTGTAAACAATAAATGTGAATGAGATGCTGCCACTTGTCATCATGACTTTAAAATCAGGCTGTGTTAGTTCTTCTCACTTCTGAGTTCACTTTTATTCACTGCATTATCATTTGTCTCACCTGACCTTAAAAATGTCGTTTTTTGTAGGCAGAAGTAGCGGAATCAGTTTGAATGCTAGCGCGACAACATTGATATCATATGAATGAACAGTTTCTAATGAATCTGTTGATATCAGAGATGTTACTGTAGCTCGCTGGGAAAGACGCTAACTATCGCTCCTAAGTGGACTCTTTTTTAGCGCATTATTCATGAAGTTCTGCGCTCTGATCTGTAAACATTCGGCTCTGATGGAGAGCTATATGGAAACACGTCACTTTACTGGGGCAGACATGCGCAGTCAGGACCATTTGACCCCAGTCAGGCAGACACCATCAGATCGAGCGTGTACATGGATCCTGATCCCAACAACCATCGGCATAAACCACCCTCTCCATCGGAATGACATTTCTTTTTGAATGAGCCTGATGGGATCAGTCTGTTCTGATTGACATGTTTACATGCAGCATTTTGATTCTGATCAGGCTTTTATTCCCATTATTTGTGCCCATGTAAACACAGCCAGTGATAAAGAAAGTGTTCTAAATTCTGTCTTTAGAAATAAATTCAGAATGAACTAAAGTACAAAAAGATCCGTATTTATCAAACGTGGATGGCGATCGTACGCACATCGTTCGCTGATCAGTGTTGATAAATCCCACATGTTCTTAACCAGCAGGCTCGTGCACGTTCGGGGTATTTGCATTCAGAAACGCCTC
This sequence comes from Tautogolabrus adspersus, assembly GCA_020745685.1. NCBI lineage: Eukaryota > Metazoa > Chordata > Actinopteri > Labriformes > Labridae > Tautogolabrus > Tautogolabrus adspersus. The sequence continues at coordinate 1,224,202 of CM036543.1, read as the reverse complement.
CAAGTAACCATTTATGGTAACCACACATCTCTTCACAAAAACCAGGTGAATATATTTACCTGGCTGGAATAATACGAGAGCAAAGAAAAGGAGCTTCATAATAACAGGAATGGAAGTGGATGAGGTTGAATCAAAAACGGTTATAAAGAAAATTAAAACCGCAAGCGGTGATGAAGGGCCCGAAGCACTTCGTGCATGTCGGGGTGTGTTGCGACCGCGGCTGTGCAACGGCGAGACGTGACCAAGCAGCAGAATTTCAGCCATTTTTCTTGCATTCAAAAAAACATGGCGGACTTCCTGTAATGTTGTGACTATGGGTGTAAGAGGATTTTATGTAGGTCCTGACATGGTCAATATGCATAAAAATGTTCATGCATGTAGGACAAAAAAACATCTATGGGGAGGTCTTTTTGAAAATTTCAAGGGGGCGCCACTGAGCCATTTAGCCACGCCCACTTACTATACCCACATGACAAGTTTAACTTTCCTACTGAGATCATGTGTATGACGTTTGGTGACTCTACGACTATATTAAGCCCCTCAACAAACTACTTCCTGTTTGTGGCAAACGACGCGTCTGTATGGTGAGAGCGTTTGACGCAGACATTTGAGCTTGAAAAGGTAGTATGGCCAAGGTCTTAGGACGGTCCATAACCCTTTTGAAGGGGATATGATCAACTGTGTAGCAATGGCTAGTGCTAATTTACAAGCAGTAACTTCCTGTTGTCAACAGGTGGCGCTGTAAGTAATACAAACATTTTAAGCATGGATGTGTTCAGGGCAGGACCTTTATCATGCATGACACATTTGGTGATGATTGACCTCTGCATGGCAGACATATAGGCATTTTGTGGTTAAAAAAAACATGCAAATTTGACCGCACGCCACGGCCACGCCCTTTTATGTAGAATCTTGGTTTCACATAACTTTGGATCTTTAACATGTCTAGAACCCACTGACACTCATTTCGTAATGATCTGATAAATGGTGGCTCGAGGAAATACGTTCAAATAGGTAGCCTGTGAAATGCAAAATTGAGGCATTTTTTACACACAAAAAAAATGATGGCGGACTACCTGTTAGTTTTTGAATATGGGTGCCAGAGGATTTTATGTAGGTCCTGACATGGTTTATGTGCTTGAAAATTGTTATGCATGTACGTGAAAAAATTTCTATGGAGAGGCCTTTTGGAAAGGTTAAAAGTGGCGCGACGAGACATCAAAGTTTGACCGCACGCCACGGCCACGCCCTTTGAGTTTTGGAAGAGTAGAGCACAATTTAATATGTTGAACATGTCTAGAACACAGTAACACTGAGTTTTCATCAATCGGATGAGCGCTTTCGAACAAGTTACTTCAAATAGGTGTCCTGTAAACGATCGAAAATCGCGTTTTTTTGACTTTCATAAAATCCTACTGGACTTCCTGTTGGATTTCGAGCATGGGTGCAAGAGGGTTTTTTGTTGGTCTTGGCAAGATGGATATGCATAGAAAAATTCAGAATTGTAGGTTCAACGTGCCGCCGGGGCTGAGTGTTTGAAATATTATAGGGGGCGCCACTGAGCCATTAAGCCACGCCCACTCATTTTAATAATACAAAAAGTTTGACTTTACCACCAGGATTATATGTATGACGTTTCGGGAGTGTAGGACAATGTTAAGCCTGTTAAAAAAGTACTTCCTGTTTGATGGCGAACGATACGTCCGTAGAACGACAGCGTTGGACGTAGGCGTTTGAGCTTGAATGTCTTGTATGGCCAAGGTGTTAGCATGGTCCACAACAATTTTGAGGGGGAATTGAGCTACTGTGCAGCAATGGCTAGTGGTAATTGAAAAGTAGTGACTTCCTGTTGTCAACAGGTGGCGCTGTGACTTATCAAAAAATTTCAATCATGGATATGTTCAGGGCAGGCTATATATCATGCATGATTTTTTTGGTGATGATTGATGACTCCCCATTAGAGTTATAAGCATTTAATTTTTTGGCAATGTGCCAAAACGCACATTAAACTTTGAACGCACGCCACGGCCACGCCCTTTGAGTTTTGGAAGAGTTGAGCACAATTTAATATGTTGAACATGTCTAGAACACAGTAACACTGAGTTTTCGTCGATCGGATGAACGCTTTCGAACAAGTTAATTCAAATAGGTGACCTGTGAAACGCCAATTTGAGCCATTTTGAGCCATTTTTTTAAAATTCAAAAAAATATGGCCGACTTCCTGTAATGTTTTGACTATGGGTGTAAGAGGATTTTATGTAGGTCCTGACATGGTTAATGTGCATACAAATTTTCATGCATGTACGACAAAAAAACCTCTATGGGGAGGCCTTTTTGAAAATTACAAGGGGGCGCCACTGAGCCATTTTGCGAACTTATTTTACGAAAATGCGAAAATATCAAATTTTTCGCCAGACCTGATGACCTTGCACATTTTGGTGAGTTTTCATTCACGTTCAGGCCCTCAAAAGTGGGTCCTACGCACTTGTCAGTGCTTCGGGCCCTAATAAATAAAGATAAATCAATCAATACATTTAGGGTAGTAACTCTCGCGCTGAGTGACCCAAATGAATGATTTGTCTTTTCACTAAGTGGAAGTTATTAACTAAAGAACAAATGCTGCATGAGTGAAGGTGACAGTTTCTGTACATTCTGTTGGTCGGAGGAGAAAACACCAAGATGAAGTTTGATCACAAGTTCAGTGCAAAAAATAAAAACACATCACGGCACAAAAGCGAGAAGTATCTGCAGCTGGAGGAAAACAGAATACAACACAAGCAGTGCATTTACAGTACAGCGTCATCGGGGGCACAGCTCTATGGAGTCAGATCAGTCTCAATATTCATGAATGCACACAGAAGGATTCACAAATGTATTTCAATGCACACACAAATAGGTATCATTCTATATAAATGTAAGAAAAATCCACAAATATATGATCCATGTGGATCTGGTTACATTTATATACGAACTGTTCTGTCTGCATTTACAGACTGTTTGTCTTGTGTGAACCTCACTGCATTTGTGTGTGGGATTTTTGAGACTCCCCTGCCGTGGTTCGATTCACAAATGCATTTTTAACAAGGAAGTGTGTGTAGCCTATCAGATGTCTCCTTCCTGTTCAGCCAATCACAGTAGTGTAGATTCAAGGGTATACAGTCTATGGTTTTAATGTGATCACTAAGCGTTACATCTGCGCAGACAGCGATTAGCCTAGCTGTCTGATTCAAGTCATCTTTGTGCTATTGTGACGAGTACAAATAGTCTCTGATATTGTCGTACTATAGATGGAAAGTTGTTTATCGTGGTGGGTATATTGACTTTGTGTGGTTATGTATGAACATACTGTCTCACCGGTGTGACGGTTTAACAGGTGTTGAATAAACTGGTGATATTTCTGCCGATGTGTTGGGGGCTTTAGGACCCTTCTGTGTGCATTCATGAATATTGAGACTGATCTGACTCCATACAGCTCTGTCTGGGGAAATAATCAAGCAGTGACTCTCTCCCAACACGCTGGACCCAACAGATCAGTGCGCTCTTTTGAAGCGCACTTACGCACGGTTCACCAAATCATCTAATAATGCAAAACTTGCCATGATAAAACATTTGAAACGCCTGTCACAGCGGTCTTTTTGAATGTTTGAGAGCAATTAGGCAACGCGTCTGTTTCAAACTAGACATAATCACTACTTTAGTGTTCTTTATGAAAGAAAACTCGGAACATGCATCTAAGTTGAGATTGATTTTGGCGTGCTGTGACGCTCGTAGTGCTTTTTATTTGTAGTTTCAATGTTCTACGGCTAGATCTGCCGATCTGCTCTCTCGTAATTGGTCAGTCGCTCGGCATTGTTCTCGGAGATGTCCCGCCCCTTTTACCATATCGGGAATGCTGTCAGTCCGAGCAGAAACACCGGCTACATGCTAACAATGATCAACTTTACCAACTGACAACGGAGAGGAGAAACAAACACCACAACCTTTGCCACGAAGGCAGGAGCACGACGTTTCAGTGTTTGAGGTATTTATTTTGCAGACTTTTCAGTTGAAATATGTGCTCGTCGGGTAGTTTCATTGTTATATGTTTAGGTGTAGGCTAAATGTGGAAACTGCAGCTAGCTGCTATGCTAAACCGGGACACATCAACAGTAACACACAACGTGTTTGTATCAAGTCTTTTGATCAGAAAAACACTCACCGTTATTGTGTTGAAAAAAACGTTAGCCTCTTCCGATTTCACTGACTGGAGCTAGCAACATAGTTCCCTAATCCAAACATATATATCTTACTCGTGGCTTCACAAAGTTTGGCTTGATTACAATATAATTAGTGTCCACACATGTGTTCTGTACAATACAGTTTATGTATTGTACAGAACAAACAGTTTGTTGAAGCCCCTCACCTTGTACTGCTTTGTAAATCGTCCCCTTGCTGTGATGAAAAATTCAATGTATCTATCAGGTCATCATAGACTGTTAGTTACTACTAAAGCCCAGGTGATCATCAGGTTTCTTGGATCAATATCTCATGCTGTTTCCTCCTCTGTCATTATTTTCCTTCTTATTGAACATGATTTCATTTTAATTGGTCTCTTCTTCTTTTTATGAGGTCATCACAGGTTCATTGTACCAACAACATCCAGAGTGAGAACCAAACTGTTTAAACCAACATACACTTCAAAACATCCTCAACATCTTCAGAGGAGAACATCACGGAGAACAGCAGAAGAGTATGTTCACTATAAATAATGATTAACAACTTCAATTCATTCTAATCAAACTGTTTCACTTTACAGAGGAAGAAAACCAACAAGTGACAAAATCATTTGTTGAAAATTCTTTATTCTCAGCTAAGGTTCAAAATGTGAATGTGTGCAGAACTATATGTGTAAATATACAATGAGAAGTAACATCTTTATGTCAAACTTTTCTATCTTGTCCCCATACAGGCGGTGCAGACACTTGGCAGCTTTGTGAGCCGGTGCTGGGGATACTTGAGACGCAGCTGCAGAGTGGTTATCCTGTCGTGTGTCGTCCTGAGGATTCATCTCCAGTTTCCTGACCCGACTGGACAGTATGTTGGCTTCTGCCCGCCCCCTGACTTCACCTGCACACGTGTTGAGCCACCACTTCTTCTTTTGAGAGTATTTTCTGCAGCTCCTCCATAAATGGTCCTGGGTCCTGAAACACCTCCTCCAACATGTGCCATCAAGTCCCCGACATATTCTGAAAAAAAGTAATTCAAGAAAAAACAATCTATTTCATAATGTTTGGTTATTGCTCATTTTTCACACTCATCTGTTTTTTGGAAACATTTACAGAGATGTTGAAGGTATATTTAAATAGGTATTTACAAAAGGTATTTAAAATCAAAGAATGAGTAACTTACTGTATGTTGTGTCTGGCTTTTTTTGGACTTGAGGAATGCAACCTTATAGATCGGCTGTCCTGTAGAGGTTGTTGCTTGATCAGGTTCATTATTTTCGTTGTAATGCATCACAGACAGCAACAAGCTACAATACAAAAAGCTCAAATCAGCAATTATAGAATGACATCACAGTTTTCTGATATTCTTTTGAGATATTTCAGCAGTTGGACAATGTATTAGGTGTGTGTGCGTACCTTTGCTTGTAATCTAGTCCCTTGATCGTCCCTTAGTGTACCCCAGGCCAACTGTGTGTGGACTGATGACCCCTTTAGAGGTAGGTACTGTCTGTGTGACCTCTGAGACTTGTGGGGAGTCTGTCTGCCACCCAACGTCATGGATCCTTTGGTACACTGGAGCTTTTGCTCTGTGTAATCTGCTGTGACGTACTCTGAGAAAAACAAAGAAGAAAAATATCAAATTAGCATGGCAATCAAACATGAATCAGAACTGCTCTGTCTTCTTGTTCATATCAACATAAGCAGACCACAGATATCTTTCAAAACAAAGTGCCTGCTGCACACATCTTTACGTTTCTTGTGTTATTGTATTTATGTATTATCTATGGGTTAACCCGTTCTTTTGCAGTCAGTGCTATGATGAAACAACACCACCTGAACACTGGTCGAGCTGTTTAAATACATTATCAATACTTTAGCAATGGCCCGACTTATTACATCGATAAAAAATCACCACGTTACAAAGCAGTTTTACACAGAGGTGGGGATAAGACAGTAGAAAGAGCCTAACAACAGCTGTTAGCAGCTAAGTTAGCAGAGTCTTACAATGCTCAGAGGCTGTAACAAAGCGGATTTTACATTCATTAGACCGTCTCCAACCACGGTCATAAATCCAAACTTCAGCACTGTTCAAGTTTATCGCACCGATAATGAAATGCCACTTAACAAAGTCGTCTTATGCAGGAGTGGAGCTACAGCAGAGCAGAAAGAGGCTAAACACAACAACGTCAGCCGGCATGTTTGCAGAGCTCAGAGTCCGTAAAAAAAGCAGACTTGGACCCCTAAAAACCCTACATGTATCTCTGAGGGAGGTTAACAATGTTATACCTCTTACAGTTTTAGGTGAAAGTTGATAAATAGTTTAGTAGTGCTCAAATTTCAGAACAGTAGCATTACTTAGCATCTTAGCTGAGGCTTACAGTTCAGCATAATATGGAACCTTTAATTGCATTTCTTCTGTTAATTCATTTTCAAATGTGCTATTTGAATTCTGAGCACTATTCTCTTTCATAGTTTTTCAATCTGGGCGTCACTGAGAGAGTGAGTGGGGAATGACTTGTGGGAAAGGAGCCACAGGTCGGATTTGAACCCGGGCTGCCCGCTCTCCAGGACTTAATGAGGACAAGGAGAAACCTCAGTCTTCACAGCCTTAGGCTACCGGCACCCTCACTCTATTTTACACAACCTCTTCAGCTGGTTTGAACTTTGACATGTTCCTTTTTTCTGTGGTTCAGTTAATATAGTATCTTCAGTCTACCACAAGTTCCTTATTTTCTTTCAAAATAAAGGTAGGGTTGTATCCAAAAAGGAAGTAAGGTAACGTAAGCTTAAAACAAAAGTACAAAATAAAAGCATGACAAACTTTTTTTTAAATGCAAAATAAGTGAATTTCAAACATGATTAAAATGTGATCAATTCAAATTAACTATTGATTTTCAGCCTTTAAAAATGAAATCATTTGACAGCCCTTATTAATATTCAAAAAGCAGTCTAAGTAGCGTTAATGTTTGTTTACTGTGTCCTGCAGATGTCCAGCAGCTGTTGGTGAGTAAAGAAGAGCTTCCACCTGAGCAGCAGGAGTGGAGCCACATTCTGGACCAGGAGGACACTAAGCCCCAACACATTAAAGAAGAACATGAGGAACTGTGGAGCAGTCAGGAGGAAGAACAGCTTCAAGGACTGGAGGAGGCTGATACCACCAAGTTCCCCTTCACTCCTGTCTCTGTGAAGAGTGAAGATGATGAAGAGAAACCTCAGTCCTCACAGCTTCATCAGAGACAAACTGAACAGATGGAAACAGGAGTTGATGGAGAGGACTGTGGAGGAGCAGAACCAGAGAGGTACTCAGATCCAGAGAGACGTTTACAACCAGAGACTGAGGTCAAGATTGAAGACTCTGATGAACCAGAGACTGAGGTCAAGATTGAAGACTCTGATGAACCTGAGACTGATGACAGTGATGATTGGAGAGAGACAAGAGAAGATCTGTCAGAATTAAACTTGAAAAATAAGAAACTAAAGACTGGTAATAGAGAACATAGGTGTTCGGAGTGCGGTAAAAGATTTAACCGAAAAGGGCATCTGACCAGACACATGTTAGTTCACACAGGGGAGAAACCCTTCAGCTGCTCTGAGTGTGGTAAACGTTTTACCGAAAGAGGAAGTCTGGCCAAACACATGTTACTTCACAGTGGAGAGAAAGCCTTCAGCTGCTCTGAGTGTGGTAAAAGTTTTACCCATAGAGTAAGTCTGGCCACACACATGTTAGTTCACAGTGGAGAAAAACCCTTCAGCTGCTCTGAGTGTGGTAAACGTTTTACCGAAAGAGGAAATCTTAACAAACACATGTTAGTTCACAGTGGAGAGAAACCCTTCAGCTGCTCTGAGTGTGGTAAAAGATTTAACCAAAGAGGACATCTGGCCACACACATGTTAGTTCACAGTGGAGAGAAACCCTTCAGCTGCTCTGAGTGTGGTAAAAGATTTAGACACAAGGTGAATCTGAAGACACACAACAAAGTTCACAAACGGGAGAAAGCAAAAAAAGTCTAATCTGACACTTCACATGTATCCCTCCTTGGCAGGCTGCCCAGGTATGTTTTCCACCTTTACCATCAGCATTTAAAACAAACTAGTAGACGATTGATCTCCTTAGCTCTGTACCCCTTGAATACAGGTCGCAGGTCTGGATACTCTGTAGGTAACCAGAGAGAGAACAAAGAGAGGGATCTTGTAGAGAATTTAACCTACTAAATATTAATTAGTAAAATTAATGAGGGCACCACTTCCGGTTTAACTGAAGAAAATAAACTGAAATGTTGTCAGTTTATTAATAATCAATCTCATCAGAATTGTGAACTGGAGCAGCTTGAATCAGGAAAAGACACGGACCAAAGTTCTGAATTTGATGTGCAGACTTTAATAAAAGAATAGTGAACAATAACATGAATGAATGTAATATGCAATGACTATGATTTCTAAGACTGTAATAGTAAGATATTGAGTCAGATGACCATGGAATGGGATATTTTATATTCTAACGGGTTGAGTATGGTATCGCTGTATAAGGTAGGCTACGTGATGTCAAACTTAATGCGGTTATTAGGGAAAAAGTCAATTATGAGTTACGTATTAGGAGTTTAGATCTGGGAGGCTACGACTCCAGATACGACCTGCGCTCTGCTCAAAACATTACCTTTAATCCATTTATCATTTAATCCTTATATCATAGAATCATAACTGCTTTTGATTGCTTTCACATGTACCATTATTCATGCAAGCATTTCTTTATTAATCATGTACCTATGGTGAGATAATCCTGTAATTTGGTAAGCCCTGTGCATTTGCTAAATCAAGAAAAGAAGTGACTATCTTATCACTCTGCCTGACTGCACCTGTGAAAGTAGGGCAGAGTGTAACAGAAACGAACTTGCTCGTGAGTGTCAGACGCCTCAGTTTGAACTTTGTAAGGTGATGTGACCTCAGCTCTTGAGAGTTCAGATGTCGTATGACACCTTACTAAGCTTTTGAGAGTTCTGAGTTGGATGAACCTGCATGTTCATGTTTTTTCAGGGTTCCAGACAAAGAGACTGATTGGATATAAAGACTCTTTGAAATGTTGATCAGGAGTCTTTTCTGCTCTTGCTAACAGACTCCACGTGGCTCTGAATCTTAAAAACTCCCGTCTTGAGACTTAGTCTCTGAGACTGAAACCTTTGAAAAAATGTAAAGTGTTCACGCACTCGGTTTTAAACTTTTGAAATAATAATAATAATAATAATAATACATTTTATTTATAGAGCGCTTTACACGGTGCTCAAAGACGCTTTACAGATTAAAACAGTTAAAACAAATGCATATACAAATAAAAACACACAATTAAAATCAAACACTGGTTGTTATAAGTTAAAAGCAGTTTTGAACAGGTGGGTTTTGATGAGTTTTTTGAAGGTTGTTGGATGTGGGCAGTCTCTTATGTGTTTTGGGAGAGAGTTCCAGAGGGAGGGGGCGGCTATTGAGAAGGCTCTGTCGCCCCAGGTTCGGTGCTTGGTCCTGATGGGAGGGTCGAGGAGATTTGCTTCGGAGGAACGGAGGCTGCGGGAAGGGGTGTGATGATGGAGGAGGTCAGTGAGGTAGGAGGGGGCCTGGTGATGGAGCGCTTTGTGGGTGAGGAGCAGGATTTTGAAGTGGATGCGTTGTTGGATCGGTAACCAGTGAAGGTTCTGGAGCACAGGGGTTATGTGGTCACGGGAGGGGGTGCGGGTGAGGAGGCGAGCAGCAGAGTTCTGAATATACTGGAGTTTGGTGAGTAGTTTAGTGGGTATGCCGTACAGGATGCTATTGCAGTAATCTAGTCTGGAGGTGACAAAGGCGTGTATCAGTGTTTCAGCAGCAGGAAAGGAGAGTGATGAACGGAGACGGGCAATGTTTTTCAGGTGAAAAAAGGCAGTTCGGGTGATATGGGATATGTGGTGTTCAAAAGAGAGGTTGCTGTCAAAAATTACTCCAAGGTTGCGGATGTGGGGTGACGGGGACAGAGTGGAGTTGCCGATGGTGATGGTGAAATTGTCAGTGGTTTTGGTGCAGGATTTTGGGCCGATGAGTATTAGGTCTGATTTGTCACAGTTAAGTTGTAGGAAGTTTTCTTGCATCCAGGTTTTAATATCGTTGAGGCAGTTGGTCAGTGTGGAGTGGGTGGCATTGGAGATGGTTTTGGAGGAGATGAAGAGTTGGATGTCGTCGGCGTAACAGTGAAAGTGGAGGCCATGGCGACGTATGATGTTTCCAAGTGGTAGTATGTAGAGGATGAACAGGAGGGGACCAAGCACTGAACCCTGGGGGACACCTTGGGAGACAGGAGCAGTGGAGGAGGTGCAGTTATTGATGTGGATGAATTGCTGTCTGTTTGAGAGGTAAGATTTTATCCAGGAGAGGGCGGTGCCGGTGATGTGGAGAGTTGATTCAAGTCGGGAGAGGAGAATGGTGTGGTTTATGGTGTCAAAGGCGGCCGTGAGATCAAGGAGGATGAGGATGTTGACATGTCCAGAGTCGGAGGAGAGGAGGAGGTCATTGGTGACATGGAGAAGGGCTGTTTCAGTGCTGTGTTGAGAGCGGAAACCGGATTGGAATTGTTCGTACAGGTTGTTGGAGGAGAGGTGGGTTTTGATCTGAAAGGCGACGGCACGTTCGAGTATTTTGGACAGAAAAGGGAGGTTGGAGATGGGGCGGAAGTTGCATGGATTGTCAGTGTCAAGACCAGGTTTCTTGAGGATGGGTGTGACAGCAGCCAATTTGAGAGGTTGGGGGACAGAACCAGTACTGAGGGAGGAGTTGATGATCGCAATGATTAGTGGGGAAATGGCAGGGAGGGAGTCCATTAAAAGCTTGGATGGGATGGGGTCGAGGTAGGAGGTGGAGCATTTCATGCCGGCCATGAGGGTGGACAGTTGCACAGGGGACAGAGGGGAGAAGTGAGACAGGGGCTGAGTTATGAGGGGGAGGGTGTCAGGCGGGCAGGTGGGAGTGGTGGTGGGGGTGGCGGTGGTGAGGTTACTGTAGATGGTATTGATTTTGGTTTGAAAGAATGAAAGGAAGGATTGGCACTTGTCGGCTGTGAAGGATGAGGAGGTGTTGTCGTCAGGTTTGAGGAGTTTGTTTATTGTGGAGAAGAGTGCCTTGGGGTTTGCAGAGCCAGAGTGAATGAGGTTGGAGTAGTAGGTGGACCGGGCTGCGTTGAGAGCGTCTTTATACTGTTGGAGGTGGTCTGTGTAGGCTTGAAGGTGAACTGATAATCCGGTTTTCTTGCAGAGTCTTTCCAGTTGACGTTTACGTGTTTTCATGCTGTGAAGTTCAGGGGTGTACCAGGGGGCAGAGTGTTTGAAGGAGACTGTTTTGGATTTGATGGGGGCCAGTTGGTCAAGACAGGAGGAGAGTGTGTCGTTATAGTAGTTGACAAGGTCAGAGGGGTTATCGGATAGCGGGGGAGGGGAGGCGGACAGTTTATGGCTGAGAGAGGCTGAGAGTGTTGACGGGGGAATGGATTTAAGATTTCTGAAGGATATAGTGCGTTTGTGTTTTGGGGTAGGAGTGGGGATGTCAATGACCATAGATATAGCCAGGTGATCTGAGATGTGAAGGTTGAGGCTGGATAGGTGGTGGATGGTGAGACCAGTGGAGCAGACCAAGTCCAGTATGTGACCACGGCTGTGTGTGGGGAAGTTGATGTGTTGTGTGAAGTTGAAACATTGCAGTAGGTCCAGAAAGTCAGTGGCAGATTTGCATTCGGTGTTGTCAATGTGGATGTTGAAATCACCCAGAAGGAGAACTGATGGTGATATGGCACATAGTTGGGTTAAAAATACGGATAGGTCAGAGAGGAATGAGGGGTTTGGCTTAGGGGGGCGGTAGATGATAGCTGTGACCAAAGGAGTGGGACAAGAAATCTTATTTTTTACTTTCATTCTTCATTTTATATTTTTGTCTTTATTGATTTGTATTTGAGTTTTAAAAGACTTTGTCAGATTTTTTACCTTTTTGAATTTTCAATAAATTTCATAAAATCTCTTGAAATCATTTTTTGACTGAGTCTCTTCACGACGCCCCGTGACCCTCGGAGTGTAAGTATGAGACCTACCACACCACGACACACGTATACTGACCTTTACTCCACACCTCATACACACCTAGCATCCAGTTGAGGAGGGTTGCAGTTAAGGGTTGTACTTGAACCTAATTATCTTAGAAAACGGGTGTTAGGCAGTAAATCCTAAAGACAAGGCGGTTAGATGAAGTGTTCCTTCTTGACTGGGTGTTAGATCATTTCTCCATAAGCTCCGGGGCTAGTAAATAGTAGACTAGCAGCTGGAAGGGAGCAAGTCCTCACTTAGTTCTAGGAAAGAGTAAACTAGTCAACTAGAAAGGTGATGAACTTCTGTTAGCTATAGGTAAAGTTATTCACCCATTCATGCATGTCCAGGACATGTAACAATTGTTTAAATGTTCTGTGATGTAGGAGACTGTAGGAGAGTTTGTATCTATTTAAAGTCAGTGAGAGCTACCCTTCTGGAGAGAACCATGTCCAATGTCTTCTCTCCGTGATCACGTTAATTAAAGCTTCTTCAATCATATCACATCGGGTTCTTATTTCTTTTGAGAACTAGCAATTCTCATATTTTTGGAAGACATTTCTCTCACATACGGTAACCCCCAAATTATATTTCCTGAGTCTTCGCCTACTGTGCGCACCGAGCAAACATGAAGTACGGGAAGTTTTACCCTGCAACATTGAAAGTGGACACTCAGCGGAGAGACGAGGGCATTTGACTCGTCAAAAGGCGGCAGAGCGATTCGTCCACAGGGAATACCCAGACTTATTCACGTCACTTGGATATAACCATTCTGTTGATAGAACACTGGCTAAAGGAAAACAGACATTTGATTGATTCACTTCTGGGTTATCAACTTTATCAAAAAGTCCAATAAGAAGAATAAAACATCAACAATATGAACAGGGACATAAGGCAGGAAAACGTTTAGCCTGGCAGATCAAGAAAGAGGATATAAATATGGCAATATACACCATCAAGAAGGAGGACACGTTCACCACTATTCCTAGAGATTAACGAGGCTTTTTTGAGCTACTATCAGTCCTTCTATACTTCACAAGGGTGTAACCCTGAGATTAGAGAGTCATTTTTGGAGAGACTCGATATGCCAGAACTATCAGATGACATTACAGAAACACTAGAGGGCAGTGTTACAAAAGAGGAGCTCATGAAGGTTTTTAACATGCTTGTCTCAGTTAGGGTGCACTCACACTAGCAAAGTTGCCCCATACCGTGCTTAAGCAAAAATAAGAACAACCAAAAAGGCTGCTTCACTGTCTGTATTCATTTCTTATATTGTAGCATGATACAAGAAAAGAACATCGTAACACCACTCAATACTTATCCAATGTACACATGTATACACACATTTACATAAGCCTTCTATGTTTACAGGAACAATATATGAATGTATGCATAAAATATATTCATACAAAGAATACATGCATTATCCCCCTCCCATTTCCCCATCCCTCCCAGGTAAGCACCAAGCCCCCTCCCCTTCCCCTCATCCCACGACCAACCATCCAAAAAATAAATAAGGCACCAACACACAAACAACAAAATAAGTACAAACAAACAACAACAACATTAATAATCATTCAATAATTGGGCGTCTTCTATCTATTTAACACATCTATCTTGTGAATCAGATAGAGGTCTTCACTTGTTCTAAGATGTGATTCCAACTCTCTCATGTATGTTGTTTTGCACCATTTAATCTTGCTGTAGAAAGCTCAAGTGATACAGTGTCAAGGACTTGATGTTTCCACTGAACAAATGAAAGAGAGTGTGGGGGCTGCCATCGGAGTGCCAACATTTCTTTTGCTACTGTACTACCGACCAGAAACGTCTTTGGCTTGTATTTGGATTTAATACATCACCATTATCATTGAGGAGCATCAATTTAGGACAACAAGGAATATTTGTTTGTAATGCTTCAGACAGATATTTAGGAACTTGTTCCCAAAAATATTGAACTGGGGGACACTCCCACATCGTGTGTGGGAAAGTGCTAATTACATTCATAGAGCAAAGTGAGCAATTGGGTGAGGTTGTTCATTTCATTTGATAGTGTTTTTGGGGTGTTAAGTAAGCTCTATGTGCAACATTAAAATGTATCAGTTGATGAGTTGGGTTTCAAGATGCTATACTAATATTTCTCCAAACTTTGGTCCAGTTGATGTTGCGGCCCTTGAAAGGGACCAGCTGTTCATCGATGCATATGTCCCTCCCTGGGTTAAACAGCTTGGGGAGGCGGGTGCTCCACAGGTCCTTTCTCTCCTGCGGCGGTCTGGCCGGGACAGTCTATCATCAAACCGCAGGGCCAGATTGATTTGCAGAAATCTCTTCTGAGATTGTTGCTTCAAACATTGCACGCCCCGTCATTGTCCCACAGGCTCGAGGTTTCCTCGTGCTGTGACTTGACCATGCCCGTACCCCAGGTACGCCTGCAGCTCCTCCTCACTAAGATCCTTCCAATCATTTGCTGACCTCCTCCTCCCCTGCAAGTGCAGGATTAGCTGCAGGATGTCCTCAGGGTAAAGAAGTTCAAAAGCAGTCTCAGGGCTGCTGATTCTGGCAATCGAGTAGTGAGTCGGCACTGGGGTCAAGATGGGAGGGGAAAAGAACCGCAGGGTCTCTTCATGTGTTGGAGACCAAAGGATTTACCCATTTTTGGATCTCCATGGAGAGGTGTCGTCCTCCATTGACTCTTCCTCTTTCTCTTCTTCCTCCTCCTCCTCCTCCTCTGAGCTGCAGGACCCCCCTGAGCCTGGCAGAAATTCCTCCCCTGATTCCTCCTGCCTCCCAGCGGGAGGGTTAATCCTGTGTAAAAAAAGTATCTATCCCTTCAGAAGAGAGTTCACCCTCTGAGGTATATCATTTGTTGTTAAATGTTTTAAATCTGAGATTAATTGATTTAGGATCAGTAAGCAGCTCGCCATCATCACATTTAATGGTTGCAGTATTTAAAAGATGGTCGCTATTACGTAATTTATTGGCCAAAAAATGGCGAGGTCGACTTCCATGGAAGTTTTGGTTAACTCTGACTTTTGGCAAATTGTGCTCTTTCCCTAGTGAGGGTATTTAATTCAGTCTTCACCTTGTTGTGTGGAGGATACATGTTGGAGTAGTTTTTTTGTTGAGAGAGCTCTAAGACAGATAACAAGTTTTCTAATTCAGAGATCTTTTTCAATTGTAATTTATTCTGACCCGAGGCTAAAGCAGTTGTATTATTTCTAATAAAACCTTTAGTGGCAGCCCAGTGTTGGGGCCAGCCAGAAGGCCAGACAAAACTCAGGCCTGTGTCCCTTTTTGGAGAAGACTCTAACTCCCAGCATGCACTGCAGGGATACTCCCAGCATGCTTTGCAACACCTAACGCATAGGTGTGAATCTTAGGGTGAATAAAAGGAGATGTCACCCATTTTTCTCTCTCTTCACATGCTACCAGCATTAGGGGACACAAGTCCTCTGTTCTCCATCCGGAGACACCCCCCCCTCACGCTTTAAAGCACGCTGCTCGTTGTTCAAAAGTTTTGGCGCGCAGGTATCCTTAGGCTTCAAGCAAAGGCAGTGTTCGAAATCCCGAGCTCAGATCATCCTTTAAACGCATCTCGACGGAGCCCGCCGGAGAGCGTCTGATTCATAGACCGAATTAAAAACGGTATTTAGAGACTGTAAAAGATTACGTCTCGTTTCGTCCTGCAACGAACAGGACCTTCACGGAGATCATCTCGCTCAAGGGAGAACACGCAGACCTTCGCATCCTCTGAGAACCGCCATCGCCATCACGCTCAACTGCACCGGAGCAGACTGAAGATCTGGATCCATAATCGGACCTTTTTCCCTCTCATCAACCGCGGGACATAGCGGCTCACAAGTGAGGCTTAATTAGGTCTGGGCAGTTAGCTTTAGGAAGTGTATTTAATAATTGATTTATTAAATGTGAAACTGGGGTAATATTTGTTTGTCATTTGACCACTGCGTCTCGGGTTTTATTAGGTTAAAACCTCTTTGTTTACTTTTCTTGGACCGCCGCGTCCGAAGTGTAAACCTCTTGTTGTCTTGTGTGTGTTTCTCTGTGAGCTCTAGCGTTAGCCGGTTTAATATCTTCATGATCAGGACGACCAGTGTAAACACCGTCTAACTTAAATTCGGCCACTGGCTTCTGGTATTGAAGTGAATTATTCCCGAGTTGTGCGTGAGCTCCAGACGCTGTCTTTTTCTCACTCTCTCACACACACACCTTCTGGCGCAGACGCACATCTGGGGACCGAGTCTGAGATCGCCAGCACACATACGCACACTCACACATATAGGCCTGTACACTGTAGTCGTTCAGACGTTCGGAGACAGAGCTTAACTCGGCCCCGCCAGACCAGGCTAGGAGGCCTGTTTCGAGTGTCCGCCATCACGTGACCACCACGTGGTTACGCCGCCATCTTGCTTTCTCTCTCTCTTACACACACACATCACGTGACCACCACGTGGTTACGCCGCCATCTTGCTTTCTTTCTCTCTCACACACGTGCCACTGTTTGCTTATACTTTGTTTGCTGTAGTTTAGTTTATAATAGTGATTTGTTTGATTGAGTTTCATTGATCGACTTGATGTTTCTTTGTTAAATAAACTCTGTTATAATTTATGGAGCAGTTGTTTGTGATTACTGGTGTATTTGCATTGTGACATAGGCTGGGTGCAAGGGCTTTGTGTTCGGATTTCACGCCTTCGATTTATTAAATACAGATTATTAATCAATAATACTAGTATTTAATTAATGAATTCAAGACTGATATGGTAAGATTGGTTGTTCTCTGATTTCAGAGTGGTGCCCCTTTATAGGTTTATTAACTCAGTTTAATAATATTGTTGATTTAGATTAATAATTAAATAAAGTTAATTATTAATGATAATTTGATAACCAAACTTTACTATAGAAAACCCAACAGAAATGTTGCCTGCGTATGAGCTCTGCAAAACCCCAACACCAGAGTATCAGAAAATCATCAACTGAATTTGTATTGATCATTAAAAAATGACTTAGTTCAGATTCAGATTGTTCACTTGAGTTTTGATTGTCCAGTAATGAACAGTTAAAGCGCCATCTGGTGGCTTTTCTCTTAAGTTGGGAGAATTGAAGTTGACAGGAGTAGGCATGATGATCTGATAAGCTCATGGGTCGAATGTCAATTCTTTTAACAGAAGAAAATAATGATGACGATACCAAAATATAATCAATCCGAGAAAAGGACTGATGTCTGCTGGAATAAAAAGTCAATTCTTTGGTGCCAGGATTATGGACACGCCAGGTATCAATAAGGTTCAAATCAGATAACAAGTGTCTTAATGCATTTGAAGACCTGGAGTTGTAATTAACTGCCTTACATTTGTCCCACATATGGTCTACCACAGCATTCATATCTGATCCAATAATCAGTGGAAAATCATTTAGCTCCATCAAAACATTGGTCAGTAATTGAAAGAAATGTGAGTCTTAACAATTAGGTGCATAAACACTGAGTAAAGCCCCTCAACTGGGCAGCCATATTAATCTGGGTTCAGCAGCTGCAGCCTCAGGATAAGGTAGCTATATCAATAGCAAGTAGTTGGCTGTATTACCCACAACAGGTCATCCTGTCATTAGTGAATCATGAGCCGCAGCCCAAACACCAGTGAGGCATGCAAAGAGTGAATTGGGTGGCTGGGGATAAGAGGGGTAATTAAAAGAGTGAGTTAGGGTCAGCATCTGCATGATTGGTATGTCATGTAAACATTGATATTAAGGCCTCAGACAAATGTTGGAGGTTTCAAGACAGGAGTGTGAAAGGTCCCACAATCCAACCACTTGGATAACGTGTTCAAAAGTGAGCTGGGGGCTGCAGGGCTCGAGGTCGCAGCCCAACAACTGGTTGCTCAAATTAGAGTCTGTTTGGGGTCACAGACTCAGGACTGGAGGTAAAAGTCCAGAGCTTATCGGGAGCCACAGCGTCAAGACTGGGGGGCAAAGTCAAGACAGAGTCTGGTGTCAGGCCCTTGAGTCAGAGTGTGTAGGGGGGTTAGGCTGCAACACTTTGCATCCATGTCAAGAGCGAGTTTGGAGTTGCAGCCTCTGAGGGGATATTTTTAACCAAATGCTAGCATGCAAGTTCAATGAATAATGTCTCAACTGGGCAGCCAGTTCAACAGCAAGTAAGGGGCTGGGGTTCAAATGGACTTGGCTTTCACTGGGCATTGGACAAGAACCCTTCTTGAAATCAGGTCACATGTCAGCCAATTGCTTTTATACTTCAGGTTCATACCACCAGTTACTGTCTCATGGAGTCTTCATTTATTGCCCTTAGATCATTTTACATTGTGAACAGCTCATGTTGCAGGATTATTATTAGTGATGTAGTTGAACTCCAAACAGCTGAATTTACTTTGTGCATTGCAGATTTGTACTTTTATAAGCTAGATAAAAAACCCAGCAATGACATTGTGCAGCCCTACTTTAAAAACATACAAGTCTCAGTGTGAGAAGAAGTTCAAAGCCCTACATGTGTCCTTCTTTCTGCTAAGACCACTGCTCAGGGGTTCAACATGAGCCACCAATGAAGCACAGCTAAGCAACAGTATGAAACGACTTCATTACAAGAATCTTCTTCAGTCCTGCAATAGGACGTGATGATATTTGAGGTAAGGATAAGGACAGGCTACATCAAGCACAATAGTTACGGTACTCTTTGCAGTATTAACACATCACCTGCAGCTTTTTATGAATATTTCTGAACTGACTTTGAGCAACTTCTGAACTCTTTATATTGTTGGGTTTTGTTCTATGTATCATATTTGATATAGTGTTAAACAGTGAAACTACTTTGACTTGTTGTCTTTTCCTTTGTATTTGTACTATAGACCCATTTTTCACTTTAGTGTGGAGTCCACTTCAAAAAAGCTGCAAATATTCACACAGAGTTGTTCAATCTATTCTCACAGACTCCTTCTCAAATGTTGGCTAGATTGTTGTTGGAGTTAAGTTACACTACAGCCCATGTTGTGAACAAATAAGACAGCATATATACACTTATTAGATCACTTACAATTGCCATCAACAGGGCAGAGGCATGATGGGAAAAACGATGAATTTGTGAATTGACACAAACTTGCTCCAGCACATAAACATGTAAGAGTATCAGTTGAAGGACACTTGTGTGAAGAAAATGTCCAGTGTAGGTCAAAGTCAAAAGATGTTTGAAGTTGTTAGCACATAACTACACATACTGACCCGATGCACCGTTAAAGTCATGGCATATGAACCTCTCACAATGATTTGTGGCATATAACAAATGTTTGTGATTGTTAACATGTGAAGAAGTAAGTCCTGATAAGTGAAGGGATGAACATCCTTTACCTGGGTAAATCCATCTCACCTTCTAAGCTTTCACTTGTGTGTCTGCACTTTCTGTCAGCTGATCAGAGAAGTCAAAAGAAACCCATGACTGTGGAGCAGTGGTGATAGGCGATGCTCTGTCCAGGCGCCGGTTAACACTGACCTGACTGACCACAGAATCTGGGCTTGTTATGAGCTGCGAGGGTTCTGGAATGACGCGTCAAAGGACCAAAGGACCAAAGCACAGAATGTTTACTTTGGAATACATGGAAACCTGTCACTTTATATGTCGCCATGGAAACACACAAGCAGGAAGTCCTGTTATGGGTCCATTTACACAACAAGTGCTTCTGAAAACAAGAAACAAACCAAGTCTCTGTTTCATGAGTGAATAGTTCAGTCCTGTCTCTACAGTCAATACACAAATGTACTAAATCAGTTCCTGATACACCAATATTACACCAACGATCAGTGCTCTGAAAACTCCACCAACTGTAGCATCCTGGCTTCACTTTTATTCAAGAAATAAATAAACAAGTCTGCTTGTAGGTGAAATATGAATAAATGAAAGCAGTTACTTTCATTGCAAATAAGCAAAGTTTTATGATTGATGACGAGTCAGGTTACCGTGGGAACTGGATAGCACCAAGACCAATGAAGAGTCGTTCTCCTCTTAGCAGAAAATGTCTAAAAAGCAGTGAAGCAGCAAAAAGGAAGCCAAAGAGAGAAATGATAACAGAACAAATATACACACAATTGAAGTGTTTGTTTCCATAGACCATTTAGTTCTACACACTGAAGGCTATAATGCATTTCTATTGTTTCTTCTAACAACATGTGGAGTAAATCCAGAATGCCAGATGACATCTACAGGTGTTGTCATTCAGTTTGTGATCAAAGGCTGCAGCAGTTTTGTGCCCAGTGGCCTCTGCACTCTTCATTCATCCCGTGCATGTTCAGGTGTCATTGAGATGTTCTTGATTTTGTATTCTGACTGCAGGATTCTTATTAAGGGTTAAAGGTTTTCAGTGAAATCAACCTGGACCTGATCTGACTGTGGTCGCTCTGCATCAGGATCTGCTGAACTCCTTTTCTTTACCAAAGAGACTTTAGACACTCCACACTAAATAACACAAGTAGATGAAAGTCTTTCTCACTCTACATCACTTTATTTATTACAAGGTTACACATGAGCTGTCTGAAGAACTTGTGCTACCCAACACAGAGGCCTCCAAGGAAACAGAGAGACAGAAAGAAGAGAAGATATCAGGAGAGAAGAAGGATCCTTACACTGTAACTGTTTCATATAAACCCTTTACATTCAAACGTCATAGCTGCTCCAACTTACTGGTTCATATGTCAGCAACAAAACATCAATGTCAAAAAAGTAGACACAGATTTCTGTCAATACAATTGTCTTCTATCCCTTTATAACAGCAGTTATACATCTGTTAGTCAATACATACTTATGAATACACATTAGTGATGTTGTTCACTTGGATTCCTTTGGATCACTTTTACCATTGAACAGGAGTTTTAAATCTAGGGATGGGTACGGTTAGAATTCTTGACAGCAACATTTATGGATACTGCTTTCATTTGATTCTGTAAAAAAAGAAATGACATGAAAGATATTAAACGCTTCAACACTTTTGATTGTGGCTTCTCTGGACACACTGTGGTCTGGTCTCTCTCCTGTATGACTTCTCATGTGGCTGTTAATACTGAGGACTCACTAGCAGTCCGGTAGTCCATACGTACATACACATCAGAGAGTAAGAACAACACAAGCAATGATCTACAAAGGAGGAAACAACGTCAGTCAGTGCAAACAAACAGCTTTAAGTCTGATCGGACACACAGGTGCTGACAGGCAATGCACAGAGACAAAACCATCTTCATCAATAATATCCTTCAATACGTAGGTATTGTCACTGCTGCTGAGTTTTGGTTCTCTGCATCTAAACTGATAGTGAAGGCTCGGTTGGATCTCATTGGTTTGGTTCTATCAAAATAAACTTAGACAGGACACAATAAAAGTAGACAGGAGATAACGGTTTACAGAAGAAGAATCCGTAGGTCAAACACAGAACAAATGAAAGAGTTCACACGTTAAAGACTGACCCATGTCTTCTAAATGCAGTGGTTCTTAAACTTCTCCTGTTAAATTGTGAGTATGGTAAGGTTGTGTAAACGCTAAACTCTATTCTTTATTTAATAAGTCAACTCGGTTTAATTCAAACTGGTCCAACCCTACGAGTAGGAGGTGGGTGGGACCCAGTCGACCTCCTCTGAATAAAAGTTTTGTTGGGAGTGTGCGTGCACTCTCTTGTGAATCCTTTTCTTGTAAAGTTTCTCTGGTGTGTTTCACGCCTTCTCGTTTTAAGCTTTCTTGCTCGCTTGCTTCTTTTTCTTTGTTCAGCTCCGTGGAAGAAATTCCTCGCGGATCAACTTCCCGTGCTAGTCTCTATTACTTTAAATCTTTAAGTCTTTTTGCGCGCACATTTTTAAATATATTTTTGCTCATCTAAGTTTTGAAACGTTTTTGACGTATTGATTCATCACCCTGAAGAAAACGATTTTGTTACTCAGAACAACTGAATTGGCCATTCAAGTTAGTAAAGAGTTGACGATCGTTCATTTTTACACAAACGTGTTTTTGTTTTCGTCTGGACCGGATCGAGAGAGACGGACGCGATCGAGACAGCTGATTCAGCATTCAACATCGCTGCTATGAAATCAACTTCGACCTGGCTTGCTACGGCGGCAACGGTACCACCCGGCGGAGTTCACCCGAACGCAACCAAAGTAAGAACGTTCGTGTCACAGCTGGTGTTTTGAGCAGAGCACAGGTCGTATCTGGAGTCGTAGCCTCCCAGATCTAAACTCCTAATACGTAACTCATAATTGACTTTTTCCCTAATAACCGCATTAAGTTTGACATCACGTAGCCTACCTTATACAGCGATACCATACTCAACCCGTTAGAATATAAAATATCCCATTCCATGGTCATCTGACTCAATATCTTACTATTACAGTCTTAGAAATCATAGTCATTGCATATTACATTCATTCATGTTATTGTTCACTATTCTTTTATTAAAGTCTGCACATCAAATTCAGAACTTTGGTCCGTGTCTTTTCCTGATTCAAGCTGCTCCAGTTCACAATTCTGATGAGATTGATTATTAATAAACTGATAACATTTCACTTTATTTTCTTCAGTTAAACCGGAAGTGGTGCCCTCATTAATTTTACAAATTAATATTTAGTAGGTTAAATTCTCTACAAGATCCCTCTCTTTGTTCTCTCTCTGGTTACCTACAGAGTATCCAGACCTGTGACCTGTATTCAAGGGGTACAGAGCTAAGGAGATCAATCGTCTACTAGTTTGTTTTAAATGCTGATGGTAAAGGTGGAAAACATACCTGGGCAGCCTGCGCAGGAGGGATACATGTGAAGTGTCAGATTAGACTTTTTTTGCTTTCTCCCGTTTGTGAACTTTACTGTGTGTCTTCAGATTCCCCCTGTGTCTAAATCTTTTACCACACTGAGAGCAGCTGAAGGCTTTCTCTCCACTGTGAACAAACATGTGTCTGGCCAGACTTTCTCTTCGGGTAAAACTTTTACCACACTCAGAGCAGCTGAAGGGTTTCTCTCCACTGTGAACTAACATGTGTGTGGTCAGATGTCCTCTTTGGGTAAAACTTTTACCACACTCAGAGCAGCTGAAGGGTTTCTCTCCACTGTGAACTAACATGTGTGTGGTCAGATTTCTTCTATGGGTAAAACTTTTACCACACTCAGAGCAGCTGAAGGGTTTCTCTCCACTGTGAACTAACATGTGTTTGGCCAGACTTCCTCTTTGGGTAAAATGTTTACCACACTCAGAGCAGCTGAAGGGTTTCTCTCCACTGTGAACTAACATGTGTCTGGTCAGATGCTGCTTTCGGTTAAATATTTTCTCACACTCAGTGCAGCTGAAATGTTTCTCTCCACTGTGAACTAACATGTGTCTGGCCAGACTTCGACTATGGGTAAATCTTTTACCGCACTCTGAGCACCTATGTGCTCTCTTACCAGTCTTTAGTTTCTTATGTTTCAAGTTTAATTCTGACAGATCTTCTCTTGTCTCTCTCCAATCATCACTGTCATCAGTCTCAGGTTCATCAGCGTCTTCAATCTTGACCTCAGTCTCTGGTTGTAAACGTCTCTCTGGATCTGAGTTCCTCTCTGGTTCTGCTCCTCCACAGTCCTCTCCATCAACTCCTGTTTCCATCTGTTCAGTTTGTCTCTGATGAAGCTGTGAGGACTGAGGTTTCTCTTCATCATCTTCACTCTTCACAGAGACAGGAGTGAAGGGGAACTTGGTGGTATCAGCCTCCTCCAGTCCTTGAAGCTGTTCTTCCTCCTGACTGCTCCACAGTTCCTCATGTTCTTCTTTAATGTGTTGGGGCTTAGTGTCCTCCTGGTCCAGAATGTGGCTCCACTCCTGCTGCTCAGGTGGAAGCTCTTCTTTACTCACCAACAGCAGCTGGACATCTGCAGGACACAGTAAACAAACATTAACGCTACTTAGACTGCTTTTTGAATATTAATAAGGGCTGTCAAACGATTTCATTAATAATGACTGAAAATCAATAGTTAATTGGAATTGATCACATTTTAATCATGTTTGGAATTCACTTATTTTGCATTTTAAAAAGTGTTTAATGCTTTTATTTTGTAATTTTGTCTTAAGCTTAGGTTACTTTACTTCCTTTTTGGATACAACCCTACCTTTATTTTGAAAGAAAATAAGGAACTTGTGGTAGACTGAAGATACTATATTAACTGAACCACAGAAAAAAGGAACATGTCAAAGTTCAAACCAGCTGAAGAGGTTGTGTAAAATAGAGTGAGAGTGCCGGTAGCCTAAGGCTGTGAAGACTAGGGTTGGGTATCGGTTGGGTTTTATCCGATACCGGTGCCTACTCGGTATTTTTTAAACGGTTCCGGTGCTTAAACGGTTCTCAAACCGGTACTTAAAAAAATGAAAACGCGCAAACTTTGTCAAAAAACAATACCCTTTTATTTCCAGGGCCAAATTGAACACAATATTAACTTAAATCTTTAAACAATAAATACAAGTAACATATGGTAATAATAAATAAACAAATATAAAATTCTAATAATATCAAATAAAACAATACTGTATCAAACAATATAATAATACTGGAGATCCTAATGACCTGAACTGAACAATACAACACCTTAAATATAAAACTGAAAATGAAATACAGTATTGCACATTTCAGTACTTCAGAAGCTTTTGTGACTGGTGTGTTGAGGGCACAGTAACATAAGTTTCAACAGTTTTTTCTGGAGGAATATCACCATATTGGCTTTTTCTGGCAGTATACGGCATCTTTCCTGACTTATAGCATGCCCGGCACAGGAGAAAACCCTCTCAGAGGGGGTTGATGAGGCCTGGACGCACAAGTACTTTTCTGAGAGTACAGACAAATTAGGGAGGGTATCCCTCTTACCCCCCCACCAGGCCACAGGGTCTTGTCCAGATGGAATGGCTGGCAGGCCTTTGTAGATCTCAATCTCTTTCTGGACCTGCGCTGTGATGGAGAGGGCACTGCTTGTGGTCTGAGTTGTATGGAAAAGTTCTCTGTCTTCTTCTTCAAATAACGGCTCCAAGGCTGACATCTTGTGAGCTCCTCTTGACTGGAAAATACAAACAAGTTTAGTGAAGTATAAAAAACAACTATTCATTGTAGACTACATAGATAGTAGTACACAGTTGAACTTACATGTGTGTCTGCTTTGTCCTTCTCATCATCATCACCCTCACCTTCAAAGCCTTCTACCTCAGCCTCAGTCTGATGAGGGCCCACTATTGGAAGCTGTAGACACAAACAGATTCCCCATAAAACAGCAATACTTCATCACAGAAACTGTAACATGGGCATGGACATAGTGCATGTGAGAAAAGATGAGCAATTAGGACACTGTCTCTGACACACATGCAGTAAAATACCTGTGCTGCTGTGGCATTGTCAATCACTGCTTTCTCCAGCCTGTCCCAAGCTTCATCAACACCAAGTTGCAGCCTGCCTTTAAAGCGAGGGTCCATCAATGTGGCCTCCTGAAGGAAGATCTGAATGTCTTGATCCTGTAATAATGAAAACATGGTTTAGTGTCCAATAGTGAAAATGGTGTGGTTTGCCTTCTGTCTTTGTGAACATAGATATTGGCTGCAAATGGAGAATACCTGATATCTTTTCTCAAGATCTCCCCAGACCTTCTCTTTTATTGCAGAGATGAAAAGACTGTCATCTTCAGACATTGTGAAGTGTGCCTCCAGCTTAGTCAGGATGGGGATGACCTGGCTGCATGTGGGGGACTTGTCACTCGAAACACAGAGGGTTGAGGTGTACAGGACTTTCATGCACTTAATGAACTCCTCAGCCTTCTCAAAGTCACTCTCAGTGAGCCTTTCTAGCCTGTGGAGAATAAACAAGAATATGAAGAACAAAAGGTAAATTTACATTGTTGCAAGTCACCCTCTTGTCCATCACCTCACCTGTCCCTCTCCATTGGCCTCCTCAGCCTTTGATCAAGGCAAGCTGCCTGGATTGCCGGGAACTGCTCCACAAACCTCTCCACCATGAGGAAAAGAGAGTTCCAGCGTGTCCTCACGTCCAGGATTACATTATGCTGTGGCAAATCTAAAGCAGAGACATTGTAATTTAAATAAACAATTGCTGATAATTAAAAGTATTACTTTTCAAGATTTATTTATATATATATATATATATGCTATTTACTGAGGAGTCGCTGCTTCTCTCTGAGCACAGTTTTGCTCATGGTGGACCGCTTCAGCCACACCACAACTGCGCGAATCTTGGCACACCACCTTGTCACAACTTGGATGCCATACACCTTCTGTGCTGCCAGGTTGAGTGTGTGGGCAAAGCACCCAACTTTTAAAAAATTCAGATTTCTCAGTGCAACATCCATGTTGCTTGCATTGTCTACTGTGGCAGCTATGACTTTTCCAGTCAACTTGAACTCCTCAAGAATACTGTGGATTTCCTCTGCCACCACTGGACCTGTCTGGGACTCATAAACAGCTTCAGTGCTCAGCACTTTCTGTTGAATGCTGCCTTTGTAAATGTAATGGACAGTCACTGTTAGATAGTGGTCTTGTGCCACGCTGGTCCATCCATCACAAGTAATTGCAATTTTGCTGACCTGCGCCAGCTGCTGGATGACATTCTGTTTTATAACAGAATACCACGCAGGTATAAGCGTGTTGGATACGTCATCCCTGGATGGCGGATGGTATCTGTGATTGAGGGCAGTGATCATCTCCCTTTGTAAAAAAAACACATTTAGGATATCTATTAGTCTTGTACACAGAATGTCTTCATGGTACAGAGGTGTGGCCTACACAGCATCAAGGAAATTCTATTTTGATATAACAAACATTTTCACCTGAAAGATGGTGATTCCACAGTGGAAAATGAATGAAGCCCCATCACCACAAATCTGGTGACTGCCCTGTGGATTTCCTCCACCTTCTCTTTGGTTAGTGTAGCCTTCTTAGCCAGGGTGAAAGGAGTCACTGTGGAAACTGGAAAGCCAGAAATAAAAATATTACTATTGAAATTGTTTAGAACAAACACCTAACTCTTCAGGTCACTACTAGTAGCCTATTCTGCTCATAACAATTCTGCCCCACTTATCTCGATAAATAGGAGTCAGTTCAACATTTTGCACACTTCACATCTTCACATAAATGACTTATGACTTTTACTTTAAGCAGAGAAATATCTGACACTGAGCAAAAATAGTTTACGTAACACACAGTATAGCCTCATATCGAGTGTAGCACGCATCGTGTAACAGCTAGCCTATGTACAATCTTTAGCTAGCCTATCTGTTGCGTTCCTGTGTAAATGCAAAATTGTGCCTTCTAAATCTGGTGTTAAAAAACATTTTGTCTACAAACACGACTTGTTATGAGCTTAACATTAAGCAGAAAGTTAGCGGACACTGAGTGGAAGTATAGGACATAGCTCATATGTTGTCACGCTAAATGGCAACGGTGTTTGCTAGCCTACTTGATATGCAATATTTGCGGTTGGCATTAAATTACTAGACTTACCCGAAGAGGAAAGGCTACTGTCATCATCATCTGTGATGTCCACCACACTGGCAGGGCTGGGAGTGGGACTCACTTCAATTTGTCCGGGGAGGCCGACACTGGCTGCTTCTGTTGACGTGCTTGGCCCCGGGTCACGTAAGTTATCAAACACGGTGCATTGTTCGGCTTTTAAGTAAACTCCGTGTGACACCAGATGTTTCATTAAATTCGACGTATTGCCCCCCTTGCATGACATTGTTTTACGGCATCTGTTGCATGTCGCAGAGTTTGCATCCTTAGACGTAAAATGTAGCCAAACCTTGGAGCGTTTTGCCTTTGGCATCTTTGTTTTATACTCTCGCTATCAGTTATGATGAGCAACAGGTGTGCACTGCTGAGTAGCGACACTGACGTCACGATCAACAACCGCAAGTTGACGCCGGAACACCAGGGGGCGGTAAAAATAGTCAGGCACCGAAATGAGGCACCGAAATGTTCGTTCTTATTCGGTCTGGTTACTACCGTTTACGTCGGAACCGGTGCCATATTGGTACCGCGTTTCAGTACCCAATCCTAGTGAAGACTGAGGTTTCTCCTTGTCCTCATTAAGTCCTGGAGAGCGGGCAGCCCGGGTTCAAATCCGACCTGTGGCTCCTTTCCCACAAGTCATTCCCCACTCTCTCTCTCAGTGACGCCCAGATTGAAAAACTATGAAAGCGAATAGTGCTCAGAATTCAAATAGCACATTTGAAAATGAATTAACAGAAGAGATGCAATTAAGATGCACCCCGCCACCTATCGTACTGGATGTGTAGCGCGTTCTGCCTGGGAGCTGAAGTCTGATGTCGCTTTCCTGCGCCGTCCACTTTCCCATTTCTTTTTCCAGTTCATTTGAATTCTGAGAACTATTTAGCACAGCAAGTTTGAAAACAAAAAGCCAAAGAGCTTTTCCTTTTAATTTGAATGATGTCATACAATATGCATACATAGAGAGGTAAAGTGTAATGCTAATTGGCTGACTGAATATTCATTTTAATTATAGGTCAAATAATACACCCATATTCTGAAAATTAAAAAGCATTTCTGTTCATTTCAAATGTGCTTTTTCATTTGAATTCTGATCACTATTCGCTTCCATAAAAAGCAGAGCCACAATTTATGCCGTGGCTACGGTGGCCCTGAAGGTCAACTGTGCAAATATTTCATGTAGTGAAAAAGAATGTGTTTCATGCTAAAGTATTTAATGAAACACAAAAACATTTGAAAAAACATCAACATTTTTCAGGGACTGTGAAATGTATTTCACTCTCCACAAATGATTTTATACCTGCTGCGAAATACATTTCACAAAGCGGAAAGGGTAGGCCATACTTCTTGTTTGTGATTGGACTGAAGTCAGTTCAGAACAAACATGTGACCTCTCTTCAGCTGTACTGTCTCCAGTGTGTCGTCTACGGTGCTATTTTCTTAGATCAGCTTCGGGTGTTGACCGTTGACAGGTAACAATTAAATACTTGTTGTGCAGCCAGAATTGTGTAGTACTCCAGTCCAGGGGCCTCATTTATCAACAGTGCGTACGCATGGATCTGTGCGTAATGAGTGCGTAAGAACATTACCACGCAAAGAGTGGAATTGATCAACTTGTACTTTAACTTAGAAACGTGTGTAAATATAAGCACAGCTCTGAGCATGCTGACGCACAGAATCTAGCCGTAGAACATTGAAACTACAAATAAAAAGCACTACGAGCGTCACAGCACGCCAAAATCAATCTCAACTTAGATGCGTGTTCCGAGTTTTCTTTCATAAAGAACACTAAAGTAGTGATTTTGTCTAGTTTGAAACAAACGCGTTGCCTAATTGGTCTCAAAACATAGACACCTATATTTGACAGTTACGAGATAGGAAATCATGGGAGAGAGAGGGGACTTTGCTATGCCATGGCCACCCCACACTAGTGTGTCCTGGATACGCCACTGCCACCCGAGCAGCACCTGAATGCACCATTAGTGCACAGCGTGTTTAAGGAAATGATTGAGCGGCATCACAGGTGACAGAGAGAGAGAAAAGAGACGAGAGAGAAAGAGATAGAAGATAGAAACTTACCAACAAGCCAGTTTGAAGTGAAGCTTATCTAGCAGAGCAGAAAAAAGGATGTAGAGGGAGGAAAAAGAGAGCTTGTTGTCCAAGCTGACAAAAGTTACAACTTGTTTTTACAACAGTAGGCTACCGGCGGCACAGTGCTGCCCCGAAGTCCCGTGACGTCATTACCACAAGCTGAAGAGAAATGAAAAGATATACAGCGGAGAGGAGAAGAACACAACTTTTAAAATGATTCTTTTTACAATAGAGATCAGATCGATCGTTTCTGATATGTTTCAGGAACTCAGGAAATCTAAACGCTCATCGGCTTTTCAGAAGAAGATGAAGATACACAGACAGAGAGGATGAAGAGAAACACACAGACAGAGAGGATGAAGAGAAATACACAGACAGAGAGGATGAAGAGAAATACACAGACAGAGAGGAAGAAGAGAAATACACAGACAGAGAGGATGAAGAGAAATACACAGACAGAGAGGATGAAGAGAAATACACAGACAGAGAGGATGAAGAGAAATACACAGACAGAGAGGATGAAGAGAAATACACAGACAGAGAGGAAGAAGAGAAATACACAGACAGAGAGGATGAAGAGAAATACACAGACAGAGAGGATGAAGAGAAATACACAGACAGAGAGGAAGAAGAGAAATACACAGACAGAGAGGATGAAGAGAAATACACAGACAGAGAGGAAGAAGAGAAATACACAGACAGAGAGGATGAAGAGAAATACACAGACAGAGACAGAGAGGATGAGAAATATCAGAGTATCAGCTTGCAGTGAGGCGCTGTACTTGTTTCTGTAAATGGTAAACGTCATCAGTGCATGCAGACAGGCTTTCCTCCATACCTTTTACCGTGACACTCAACGTAGACAGCTCGGATGTAATGGACTCTCTGTATTCCTTTAGCTCGGACCTGGCTGCAGTAATGTCGGCTCTAATGACTGCCATTTCACTCTCCAACACAGCCCGGAGCTCAATCTTCAGAGTATCTATCAAATGTTTGCGCAGGGAGGACAGAAGCTCACTTTGAAAAGACTCTGTGTCCGTCGTAGATGCGGCCGCAGCTGAGTCTGCTTCTCCCCGGGGACTTTTTTCAGTGGAGGCCGCGGTCGGAGTAGGAGTTGAAGGCCTCGTGGTTAAAACACTTGTTTGTCTTCCTGTGGATGATTTAGCAGCCATGTTTTCACTTTGTCTCAGTACAATGCAACTTGAGACTGAGTTACCACCAAGTGTTCTTCTCAAAGTGAGACAAAAATGATGCTTTTAAAAGGTTGCTCTGCAGGGCTCTGAAACACGCTACCTGCTCTTCTTCTTCTTCTATTGGTTTTCCGGCAGGCTGATCACTGTAGAGTGTAATGCTGCCCTCTACAGTCTAGGAGTGTGTACTTCATTCATATCTTCTGATACAGACCAGTAGCATGTAAGAATCTAAGAACTGCGCCCCCAGCAGATTGAAAGTTTGTATCCACAGAAAATATGGACTTAAAGGAGAAAGATGAGAGTCCCAGGTCAGAGAACTCCCTGAATAACGGACTTCTTTCATTCCTATATTTAACACAAACAAAGACAACATGACGGACTGTTTCCTCCTTTCCACACTGACACAGACCATCAGGGTGTTTACTGATTACCTTTAAAGAACTGTCCACACCACAATGTCCTAACCTCAGCCTAGTTCAAACCACATCATCCTTTCTACAAGATTTTAGCAGTAGCCTCTTCTTTTTATTGATGGTTGCAGAGAGAAAACATGCAAAGGAGTCTCTCTTAAAACAGTGTATTGAGATGAATGTTCCTTTGGGGAAAGGTGAATGTTATAGTGTTTGTAAAGAAAAGTTAGAGTGTCAGTGGCAGAGAGAATGGGAAGAAGAGTGAAAGGGCAGGCATGTGTGTCAGAATCACAAGCAGCTTAAAGGTGCATACTGCCCCCTACTGTACAAGAGTGTGTATCATCATGTCTCTTCTTGTGTAAGAATGAATAAAGAGCCCTCCTCTCTTATCCTCTCTCCTTCTCCCTCTGTGTCCAGTATTCCTCTCATATTCCATTCACGCCCTGTAGCTCTGATTTTCTCTTTCAGTCTCTCTCTCTCTCTCTGCATACTTAGAACAATGTAATAATATATGTTCTACATTTTCCTGAGTTCTGCGTCTTTCACACTCGTCCCTGTTCCTTTTCCCAGCATGGTGTCATTCAGCCCAGTATGACCTACCCTCAGTCTCATTATGATGATTTCCTCCCTTCTGTTCTTTCTTTAAAGCTCTTTGTGACAACTGATTTTTATATTTTATACAAACCCCTTCCTTTCTGATCGTCATCTCACATACCTCAACATCTTCTCTGTTTGAGTTTAATGACTGTATACTTTCTAAGATAGCTCGAGAGTCTGTGCATGCCACCACCCTATGTGGCCTGACCTCCTCCACCCACTGTAGACTAATAATGGCTGCCTCTCTCTCTGCAGTATACACTGATAGTTGATCTGATCATCTTTTGGAGATATACATTTCAAGTTCAGGTACACACCTCTTCCCACACATCCATGCTCATTCTTTGATCCATCTGTGTACATTTGGAGAAATAACTGTTCCTCAGGTAAACACTTGTTTTAACGCCCACTTCATTCACTCACCATTCTCTTTTCATTTTCAGGACACTCATGTCTATCTTTGGCTCAGTGTACAGCCATGGAGGAGCTCTACTCACTGGAGTGTGCTGGGTGAACTCTAAGGCATCCATCCCATACGTTTCTGCACATTCATTCCTTGTCCACCCAAACCCACACCTCTGGAACCTGGAGTATTCCCAACAACTCTGGATAGTCTGTGTTGCAGGGTTGTCCTCTCCACTTCCTTTAAGCTTTACACAAGTGTGACTTTTTCTCTCCTCAGCTCTAGAGGTGTCTCGTCAGCTTCTATTAAAGTTGCATTAATGGAGGTTGTCTTAATAGCTGCTGTGCATACACGTAGTGCTCTGTACTGTAATCTGTCCACTTTCTGTGATGCTGACTTAGTTGCTGCTCTATATACAATACATCCATAATCTAGTGTTGATCTCAGAAGAGCCCCAGATATTTAAATTCAGACGCTGTCTCCATGGGTTGATCATATAACGAGAGCTTCTCTCCCTCAGTCTTTTCTTTATTCGTGAACATCAGATAGCATGATTAGCTTGTTGACATCTTGAACCCCCATTCATACGACCATTTCTCTACTTTCTTGATTGCTTCCCTGATGTTGTTACATGTGACACATTCCTTCCCCTCATCCATAAGGCCCCGTCGTCTGCATACAATGCTGATTTGATACATTGATCTAGTTTTACAAATATGTCATTAATCATAATGTCAAACAAATCACAATCAGAATCGTTGTTTATGGCCGAGTACATTTAAGGAATGTGACTTGGTGTTTTGTTGTAAGAACAGTTAACAAAGGAAATAAATCTGAAACAGCAAGAACTTAAATCAAACAAAATATAAGAAGCAATTACTCATATATATATATATATATATTAAAAACATGCCTGGATAGTGACATATGGAGAATCAGGTATCAGAAGACAGATTATTAGAAGGAAAAAGGCAGTGTCATTTGAAATGAACATATTGACACTAGAGAAAGAACTCTGTAGTCTGTTACTAAATCACTATGAGAGCCGGTTGCATCATATTGTTTTATTCAGTGGATTCCACATTTACACACATAAATGGATCCTCTACATAGTTTAGTGATTGGCTGTCATATTCATGTTTATCTAGTTTCATTGAATCAAAGAGTGAACTCTTACCGTGGTCAGGGTTTATTGATCTTGTTTTATCTCACGTAAAAAGAGACTAAACTGAGGTCACGTAACTGAACAGTGATTTGAATCAACGCGTCTTCAGCTACAGACTGTCACAAGCTTGGAGGGTGGTAGAAAATGCCTTTGGCATCTTAGCCAGCCGTTTCCGTGTCTTTCAAACAGCCATTAACATTCAAGACACTGTCAAAGAGGAGGACATCACTTTGTCCTGTTGTGCTCTGCACAACTTCCTGCGGACCGAGAGCTGTGACCTGTACATGGCGGGAATCGTTGACCAGGAAGGAGCGGATCACAACACTATCCCAGGAAGTTGGAGACAAGAACCTGAACTACGACAGGCCTCCCTGCCACACACAACCAATGTAACAACACGGGCCAAGCAGCACAGGGATGAACTATGCTGCTACTTCAATTCTGACCCTGGTGCTGTGCCTTTTCAGTGAGGCAAACTATAGGAAATGTGTGTGCCTATCATGTTCAGTTTGTTATCCTGTATGTCATGCACACTTGGAGTATTTGAAAATAAATGCCCACATGTGGGGGTTTGCTTTATCTCCTGCCTCTGCCTGATTGATGAAACTTTACAGTATACCCGTTTGGTTGTAGAGATAGTTGAGAGGTGTTTTTCTCAGAACTTTCCCTGAGTCAAACTAATGAATAACAAAGTATGTTGACCTTCAGTCAGACATGTTTGACACATTTGTGTATTTAATCTTTCATATTTTAGACTTTAGAAGTGATGTTTAGAAATGTAAAGTTACGTTCTGGATGTATGTACAGTATTTCTTCTTATTTTATATATATATGTTTAGTGCTTATTTACTTTTGATTTATTCTTATACTCTTTTATTTGCTCTGATTACCTGCTGCTGTGACGCCACAGTTTCACAGTTTGGGATCAATAAAGTAAATCTATCTATAAGGAAGTTCCTCCTCAGGTTGCCAGTTTTGTTAATGAAGACATACCTACCTGCTTTATGTTTGTATTCCTTTTCATTGATATAATGTATGAATGAAGTCATTTGTATTCAGTAACTGAGTACTTAGTAAAGTGATCTGGCTCACCCCTGTCTGTTTCTCATGTTCACTGTTGTCTGAAATCACAAAATAAAATTGTGTTTTTGAATTATACTTTTGTGTCTGGTGTTCACTCTGTCAAAGAAGTGCTGTTGCAAATACTCTTTGTCAAAGTGTTTTATTGTCTGGATAACAAAGTAATAAAGCAGCATCAAAGATATACAATAAAAGAATTTACCAGTGGGTGAACTGGCTCTGCTCCACTAAATATTGAACAGCTCAGTTCAAGAGTTTTCTCCACAGAAGGTGGACTCTGTCAGGGGAGTGCATGTCCCTGCGGTAGCCTCACAGACGCTGGACTCCTCTAGAGGGGTGCTGGGCTCCTTCAGAGGGGTGCTGGGCTCCTTCAGAGGGGTGCTGGGCTCCTCTAGAGGGGTACTGGGCTCCTCTAGAGGGGTGCTGGGCTCCTTCAGAGGGGTGCTGGGCTCCTTCAGAGGGGTGCTGGGCTCCTTCAGAGGGGTGCTGGGCTCCTCTAGAGGGGTACTGGGCTCCTCTAGAGGGGTGCTGGGCTCCTTCAGAGGGGTGCTGGGCTCCTTCAGAGGGGTGCTGGGCTCCTCTAGAGGGGTACTGGTCCTGGTCTCACTGCTGGTGCCATCAGAGGGCGAGTCAGAGTCAGCCAAATGTTCCTTTAAAAAAATCACAGTGAGGGTAATTTAATACCATGGATTCTTAAAACTGTTCCCCTAGCATCCATAACAATAGCAGAGGATTGTTATCGTTGGGTTAAACCCTGAAATCTGGGCCGGGTGTGGTCAGGTGTGAAGGGCCCAATGTGAACACAAGCTTCTCTCACTGTATAGACACTTTCTGATTATAAGGCTATGGCTGTATTCAGATGCTAAAACAGACTTCACAGCAGATTGTGGAAGATAATGTGAGAGTGAAACCAAGTTAACGTATGAAAGGCTACATGTGAATAGAAGCAGAAACCCCCACCTGGACAATCAGCGGCCACTCCTTGAAAAATCATATTTACATTTGTGTCATGTAGCAGATGCTTTGACCCAAAGAGACTTTAAATAAGTAAATGAAAGAAGCAATGAACAATGTTTTATTTTACTCAACAGAATACTTGATTTACTCTGATAACAAGATTTGAGGCGGTCTCCTTCCTCTTTGTATGGGGCTCCAGAAACTGCAGCCGGGTCAGGATCCACTGCTGCCTGCCAGTCGTTTGGGCTCCACAACTTCCAGATGGAGCAAGTGGCTTATAGTGGGTGTACTGGGTCCTCAGAGAATCCCACCTCTTCTTGAGCTCTTTCTCTGAGAGACAAAGACACATTTTAAACATTGTGCCCACGTTGAAATCACGTCTGTATGCCGAGCCAGCAAAGGTTATTTTCATTGCTGGATGAAGAACTCAGATATTCTACGTCAGTAAAAGTAGCATTTCCACAGTGTAGAAAAACTCACACAAGCACAATCATACAAGGAGTCAGACATCAAAATGTTAGTCAAAAGTACATTTTTATATGGTAACGTTAATACTCAATGTTTTTCTTCTCAGGCACTGATTGGTTTAGCTGAACAGCCAATCAGAAAGATTCCTTTCAACAACTGCCGTTTCAATTCAACATGTGGAATCGGCTGAAAAAGTTAGACGGGGGCCGACGGGTAGAGACGGAGCTGTACACACTACAAAAACTACGACCGCTCACATACGGTCCAACTATAGGACCAACGGCAGACGATCTGCTTGGTGGTTCAGGGCCTTTATTGGGTCTTGTTGTTTCCAGTTTCCTCTTTCTTTTTCCATTTTAACTGCTTATTTATGACCCATCTTGTTTTTAGGTAACGTGAAGTTTCCAAAGTGGAAGAGAGGAAGCCATAATTACACGTCTCAGAATAGGACACACAGGATTAAATCAAACACTTCATTAAGAGGAACACCTCCAACTGTTCATCCTGCAACAAAGCAGAAACAGTCCAACATTGCATTATAGAAAGTCAGCTGTATGAGCGGGAAAGAGAGAGACTGAGGGAAACATTTCAGAAACTGAAGAGTCATTTTACACCAGGAAATCTTCTCTGAGGAAAAATAGACCAAACTTAAAGTTTCATAAAGTTCATGAAAAGAAAAACAGGGTTGATACACAGAATTTAGTGGGCTGTTTGTGTATATATATACAGTATATGTATATATTATTATAGTTTTCCTATGCCAGAATTCTGATCCTCACTCCAGTTCAGCAGGTGGCGGTAATGCACCAATAAGCTGGTTTGACAACCGCCATAAAAATCCAAAGAAGAAGAAGTAGAGGAAGTAGAGTTTACTTCCGGTTCTTTCACACATAAACCACGTGTTTGCAAAGCTAGGTGATCAGAGTAAAGTTATAAAGACTTCAGCGTTGAGTTCTCCTTGTGTGAGTCTTGGATGTGTGTCAGATGTCCGGGTTTCAGGATCTTAAAGAGCTCTTCAGTCGGCGGCTGCTCGCTGCGGTTATCAGAGATATATCAGGACAAACAACAACATGTGGATACGAAGAGGAGCTCCACCGACAAAGAAAACTGCTGGATGTGATTTTAACACCTGAAATCAAGCTGCAGAGAGCAGGTTGGTTTTCTTTCCACTGCTGGAAACGTGTTTCCTGCTCATGTTTCAGGGAGCAGAGCCTTTAGCTAACGTCCATAGACGCACACAGCACAGTGTTAGCCGCAGCTAGCTCCTGCTAACAACATCATTGAGTTTACTGGACTTAAACACTCTTTAGTCTGGACCTATTGAATCCAGCAACGGGTCTTTGGTGTTCATTTGAGTAGTTAAAGTAGATGTGATTATTGGAGAGAAGTTTTAGAAACGTTAAATACATGCTATTCATTAGTATCTTTGAGCACACAAACTTCAGGCCACCCTCTGCATAAGTCAGGGCCCGAGTCAAAGAATCTGGATCTGTCCGGATCTGTCCTTGCTTGTTAAACTTGCAGCACGTCATGTTACTTAACTCAACATCAGATGGATCTATGTGGGTCAGAGGGTTCTGTTGGCAGATGCACATGGAAGTGT
Source organism: Tautogolabrus adspersus (assembly GCA_020745685.1). NCBI lineage: Eukaryota > Metazoa > Chordata > Actinopteri > Labriformes > Labridae > Tautogolabrus > Tautogolabrus adspersus. The sequence goes on along the minus strand of CM036543.1, from coordinate 1,186,425 downwards.
CGGTTCGTGAGCAGCGGCGGGCTGCTGGCAGTGTTGCCAGATCTCGTGAGAGAAACAAGCAACCAGGTCTCTGGAAATCAGCCCAAAACAAGCGACTTGGCTCTTCTAATAGATCTACCCAGCCATGCCCAAATCCAAATCAAGATGTTCACGAACATGTGTAGGCTACTTAACAATCATTGTTTGCCGTGATGCATAGAAGCATAAATGAAGTCGTAATGTAAGCTACATTTTCTCTCCTAGTCATCTCTGCTCTCAAGCTGCAGTCAAAAGGTTTCTTCCCCTCCCCTCCGTTTTCAGTTGTTGTTATCCACCAACTTGCTGAATTCTCACAGGAATTAATGCCCTGGCTGACAGCCGACACATGTTGGTGAAAATCTAGATTTTGATTTGTGGAGAGTGGCATGGCTGGATAGCTAGCTATATTGTTGTTAAACACACGATCAAATGATATTTACTGTTTGTTAATAGTACACAAAGTGACTGACTTTAAATCTTGGTAATCTTGGTAAGCCAATCCAGTTCGTCTCTTTCTCCCACTCTTTATTATATTTTTTCTGTATTTTCCCCACTTACTCCTGGGCATCGTCACTCTGTCGCTCTGTCAGGTGTAGATGTTCGTGTGTGTGTGGGGGGGGGGTGCTGGATTGGGTGCACGTGGTAACCAAGGAAACGGGGTTGTAGACACTAGACAGATCCTGGAAAAGGACAAACTTGCGCAGACTGGTCCCACCTGTCTTATCTAAGGGAAACATCAGAAGAAGAATTTCTATATCCACACCTCCATCACATAAATGAGCCATAAAAACAACTCTGCTTTGTTTGACACCCTGAAAATGGGAGATATATTTCCTCATAGTTTCAAAACAATTTAAACTTTGTAATATACGCGCCTTTCAGACATTTGAACCATTTCTAGCTTATACTGTCTTAACGTGATCTTATTGGTTAGATTATTGAATGAAACATTCTACTGGCATTCAAGATAAACTGTAAACAATAAATGTGAATGAGATGCTGCCACTTGTCATCATGACTTTAAAATCAGGCTGTGTTAGTTCTTCTCACTTCTGAGTTCACTTTTATTCACTGCATTATCATTTGTCTCACCTGACCTTAAAAATGTCGTTTTTTGTAGGCAGAAGTAGCGGAATCAGTTTGAATGCTAGCGCGACAACATTGATATCATATGAATGAACAGTTTCTAATGAATCTGTTGATATCAGAGATGTTACTGTAGCTCGCTGGGAAAGACGCTAACTATCGCTCCTAAGTGGACTCTTTTTAGCGCATTATTCATGAAGTTCTGCGCTCTGATCTGTAAACATTCGGCTCTGATGGAGAGCTATATGGAAACACGTCACTTTACTGGGGCAGACATGCGCAGTCAGGACCATTTGACCCCAGTCAGGCAGACGCCATCAGATCGAGCGTGTACATGGATCCTGATCCCAACAACCATCGGCATAAACCACCCTCTCCATCGGAATGACATTTCTTTTTGAATGAGCCTGATGGGATCAGTCTGTTCTGATTGACATGTTTACATGCAGCATTTTGATTCTGATCAGGCTTTTATTCCCATTATTTGTGCCCATGTAAACACAGCCAGTGATAAAGAAAGTGTTCTAAATTCTGTCTTTAGAAATAAATTCAGAATGAACTAAAGTACAAAAAGATCCGTATTTATCAAACGTGGATGGCGATCGTACGCACATCGTTCGCTGATCAGTGTTGATAAATCCCACATGTTCTTAACCAGCAGGCTCGTGCACGTTCGGGGTATTTGCATTCAGAAACGCCTCCAAGTAACCATTTATGGTAACCACACACCTCAAAAAAACCAGGTGAATATATTTACCTGGCTGGAATAATACGAGAGCAAAGAAAAGGAGCTTCATAATAACAGGAATGGAAGTGGATGAGGTTGAATCAAAAACGGTTATAAAGAAAATAAATAAAGATAAATCAATCAATACATTTAGGGTAGTAACTCTCGCGCTGAGTGACCCAAATGAATGATTTGTCTTTTCACTAAGTGGAAGTTATTAACTAAAGAACAAATGCTGCATGAGTGAAGGTGACAGTTTCTGTACATTCTGTTGGTCGGAGGAGAAAACACCAAGATGAAGTTTGATCACAAGTTCAGTGCAAAAAAAAAAAACACATCACGGCACAAAAGCGAGAAGTATCTGCAGCTGGAGGAAAACAGAATACAACACAAGCAGTGCATTTACAGTACAGCATCATCGGGGGCACAGCTCTATGGAGTCAGATCAGTCTCAATATTCATGAATGCACACAGAAGGATTCACAAATGTATTTCAATGCACACACAAATAGGTATCATTCTATATAAATGTAAAACAAATCCACAAATATATGATCCATGTGGATCTGGTTACATTTATACACGAACTGTTCTGTCTGCATTTACAGACTGTTTGTCTTGTGTGAACCTCACTGCATTTGTGTGGTTCGATTCACAAATGCATTTTTAACAGGGAAGTGTCTGTAGCTTATGATGTCTCCTTCCTGTTCAGCCAATCACAGTAGTGTAGATTCAAGGGTATACAGTCTATGGTTTTAATGTGATCACTAAGCGTTACATCTGCGCAGACAGCGATTAGCCTAGCTGTCTGATTCAAGTCATCTTTGTGCTATTGTGACGAGTACTAATAGTCTCTGATATTGTCGTACTGTAGATGGAAAGTTGTTTATCGTGGTGGGTATATTGACTGTGTGTGGTTATGTATGAACATACTGTCTCACCGGTGTGACGGTTTAACAGGTGTTGAATAAACTGGTGATATTTCTGCCGATGTGTTGGGGGCTTTAGGACCCTTCTGTGTGCATTCATGAATATTGAGACTGATCTGACTCCATACAGCTCTGTCTGGGGAAATAATCAAGCAGTGACTCTCTCCCAACACGCTGGACCCAACAGATCAGTGCGCTCTTTTGAAGCGCACTCACGCACGGTTCGCCAAATCATCTAATAATGCAAAACTTGCCATGATAAAACATTTGAAACGCCTGTCACAGCGGTCTTTTTGAATGTTTGAGACCAATTAGGCAACGCGTCTGATTCAAACTAGACAAAATCACTACTTTAGTGTTCTTTATGAAAGAAAACTCGGAACATGCATCTAAGTTGAGATTGATTTTGGCGTGCTGTGACGCTCGTAGTGCTTTTTATTTGTAGTTTCAATGTTCTACGGCTAGATTCTGTGCGTCAGCATGCTCAGAGCTGTGCTTATATTTACACACGTTTCTAAGTTAAAGTACAAGTTGATCAATTCCACTCTTTGCGTGGTAATGTTCTTACGCACTCATTACGCACAGATCCATGCGTACGCACTGTTGATAAATGAGGCCCCTGGACTGGAGTACTACACAATTCTGGCTGCACAACAAGTATTTAATTGTTACCTGTCAACGGTCAACACCCGAAGCTGATCTAAGAAAATAGCACCGTAGACGACACACTGGAGACAGTACAGCTGAAGAGAGGTCACATGTTTGTTCTGAACTGACTTCAGTCCAATCACAAACAAGAAGTATGGCCTACCCTTTCCGCTTTGTGAAATGTATTTCGCAGCAGGTATAAAATCATTTGTGGAGAGTGAAATACATTTCACAGTCCCTGAAAAATGTTGATGTTTTTTCAAATGTTTTTGTGTTTCATTAAATACTTTAGCATGAAACACATTCTTTTTCACTACATGAAATATTTGCACAGTTGACCTTCAGGGCCACCGTAGCCACGGCATAAATTGTGGCTCTGCTTTTTATGGAAGCGAATAGTGATCAGAATTCAAATGAAAAAGCACATTTGAAATGAACAGAAATTCTTTTTAATTTTCAGAATATGGGTGTATTATTTGACCTATAATTAAAATGAATATTCAGTCAGCCAATTAGCATTACACTTTACCTCTCTATGTATGCATATTGTATGACATCATTCAAATTAAAAGGAAAAGCTCTTTGGCTTTTTGTTTTCAAACTTGCTGTGCTAAATAGTTCTCAGAATTCAAATGAACTGGAAAAAGAAATGGGAAAGTGGACGGCGCAGGAAAGTGACATCAGACTTCAGCTCCCAGGCAGAACGTGCTACACATCCAGTACGATAGGTGGCGGGGTGCATCTTAATTGCATCTCTTCTGTTAATTCATTTTCAAATGTGCTATTTGAATTCTGAGCACTATTCGCTTTCATAGTTTTTCAATCTGGGCGTCACTGAGAGAGAGAGTGGGGAATGACTTGTGGGAAAGGAGCCACAGGTCGGATTTGAACCCGGGCTGCCCGCTCTCCAGGACTTAATGATGACAAGGAGAAACCTCAGTCTTCACAGCCTTAGGCTACCGGCACCCTCACTCTATTTTACACAACCTCTTCAGCTGGTTTGAACTTTGACATGTTCCTTTTTTCTGTGGTTAAGTTAATATAGTATATTCAGTCTACCACAAGTTCCTTATTTTCTTTCAAAATAAAGGTAGGGTTGTATCCAAAAAGGAAGTAAAGTAACCTAAGCTTAAGACAAAATTACAAAATAAAAGCATTAAAAACTTTTTCAAATGCAAAATAAGTGAATTCCAAACATGATTAAAATGTGATCAATTCAAATTAACTATTGATTTTCAGCCTTTAAAAATGAAATCATTTGACAGCCCTTATTAATATTCAAAAAGCAGTCTAAGTAGCGTTAATGTTTGTTTACTGTGTCCTGCAGATGTCCAGCAGCTGTTGGTGAGTAAAGAAGAGCTTCCACCTGAGCAGCAGGAGTGGAGCCACATTCTGGACCAGGAGGACACTAAGCCCCAACACATTAAAGAAGAACATGAGGAACTGTGGAGCAGTCAGGAGGAAGAACAGCTTCAAGGACTGGAGGAGGCTGATACCACCAAGTTCCCCTTCACTCCTGTCTCTGTGAAGAGTGAAGATGATGAAGAGAAACCTCAGTCCTCACAGCTTCATCAGAGACAAACTGAACAGATGGAAACAGGAGTTGATGGAGAGGACTGTGGAGGAGCAGAACCAGAGAGGTACTCAGATCCAGAGAGACGTTTACAACCAGAGACTGAGGTCAAGACTGAAGACTCTGATGAACCTGAGACTGATGACAGTGATGATTGGAGAGAGACAAGAGAAGATCTGTCAGAATTAAACTTGAAAAATAAGAAACTAAAGACTGGAAAGAGACCACATAGGTGCTCAGAGTGTGGTAAAAGATTTAACCGAAAAGAGCATCTGACCAGACACATGATGATTCACACAGGGGAGAAACCTTTCAGCTGCTCTGAGTGTGATAAACGTTTTACCCGAAGAGGATGTCTGGCCACACACATGTTAGTTCACAGTGGAGAGAAACCCTTCAGCTGCTCTGAGTGTGGTAAAAGTTTTACCCAAAGATCACATCTGACCACACACATGTTAGTTCACAGTGGAGAGAAACCCTTCAGCTGCTCCGAGTGTGGTAAAAGTTTTACCCGAAGAGGATGTCTGGCCATACACATGTTAGTTCACAGTGGAGAGAAACCCTTCAGCTGCTCTGAGTGTGGTAAAAGATTTAGACACAAGGGGAATGTGAAGACACACAGTAAAGTTCACAAACGAAAGAAAGCAAAAAAAGTCTAATCTGACACTTCACATGTATCCCTCCTCGGCAGTCTGCCCAGGTATGTTTTCCACCTTTACCATCAGCATTTAAAACAAACTAGTAGACGATTGATCTCCTTAGCTCTGTACCCCTTGAATACAGGTCGCAGGTCTGGATACTCTGTAGGTAACCAGAGAGAGAACAAAGAGAGGGATCTTGTAGAGAATTTAACCTACTAAATATTAATTATTAAAGTTAATGAGGGCACCACTTCCGGTTTAACTGAAGAAAATAAACTGAAATGTTATCAGTTTATTAATAATCAATCTCATCAGAATTGTGAACTGGAGCAGCTTGAATCAGGAAAAGACACGGACCAAAGTTCTGAATTTGATGTGCAGACTTTAATAAAAGAATAGTGAACAATAACATGAATGAATGTAATATGCAATGACTATGATTTCTAAGACTGTAATAGTAAGATATTGAGTCAGATGACCATGGAATGGGATATTTTATATTCTAACGGGTTGAGTATGGTATCGCTGTATAAGGTAGGCTACGTGATGTCAAACTTAATGCGGTTTTTAGGGAAAAAGTCAATTATGAGTTACGTATTAGGAGTTTAGATCTGGGAGGCTACGACTCCAGATACGACCTGCGCTCTGCTCAAAACACCAGCTGTGACACAAACGTTCTTACTTTGGTTGCGTTCGGGTGAACTCCCCCGGATGGTACCGTTGCCGCCGTAGCAAGCCAGGTCGAAGTTGATTTCATAGCAGCGATGTTGAATGCTGAATCAGCTGTCTCGATCGCGTCCGTCTCTCTCGATCCGGTCCAGACGAAAACAAAAACACGTTTGTGTAAAAATGAACGATCGTCAACTCTTCACTAACTTGAATGGCCAATTCAGTTGTTCTGAGTAACAAAATCGTTTTCTTCAGGGTGATGAATCAATACGTCAAAAACGTTTCAAAACTTAGATGAGCAAAAATATATTTAAAAATGTGCGCGCAAAAAGACTTAAAGATTTAAAGTAATAGAGACTAGCACGGGAAGTTGATCCGCGAGGAATTTCTTCCACGGAGCTGAACAAAGAAAAAGAAGCAAGCGAGCAAGAAAGCTTAAAACGAGAAGGCGTGAAACACACCAGAGAAACTTTACAAGAAAAGGATTCACAAGAGAGTGCACGCACACTCCCAACAAAACTTTTATTCAGAGGAGGTCGACTGGGTCCCACCCACCTCCTACTCGTAGGGTTGGACCAGTTTGAATTAAACCGAGTTGACTTATTAAATAAAGAATAGAGTTTAGCGTTTACACAACCTTACCATACTCACAATTTAACAGGAGAAGTTTAAGAACCACTGCATTTAGAAGACATGGGTCAGTCTTTAACGTGTGAACTCTTTCATTTGTTCTGTGTTTGACCTACGGATTCTTCTTCTGTAAACCGTTATCTCCTGTCTACTTTTATTGTGTCCTGTCCAAGTTTATTTTGATAGAACCAAACCAATGAGATCCAACCGAGCCTTCACTATCAGTTTAGATGCAGAGAACCAAAACTCAGCAGCAGTGACAATACCTACGTATTGAATGATATTATTGATGACGATGGTTTTGTCTCTGTGCATTGCCTGTCAGCACCTGTGTGTCCGATCAGACTTAAAGCTGTTTGTTTGCACTGACTGACGTTGTTTCCTCCTTTGTAGATCATTGCTTGTGTTGTTCTTACTCTCTGATGTGTATGTACGTATGGACTACCGGACTGCTAGTGAGTCCTCAGTATTAACAGCCACATGAGAAGTCATACAGGAGAGAGACCAGACCACAGTGTGTCCAGAGAAGCCACAATCAAAAGTGTTGAAGCGTTTAATATCTTTCATGTCATTTCTTTTTTTACAGAATCAAATGAAAGCAGTATCCATAAATGTTGCTGTCAAGAATTCTAACCGTACCCATCCCTAGATTTAAAACTCCTGTTCAATGGTAAAAGTGATCCAAAGGAATCCAAGTGAACAACATCACTAATGTGTATTCATAAGTATGTATTGACTAACAGATGTATGACTGCTGTTATAATAATAATAATAATAATGAATTGTATTTGTAATGCACTTTATACTGAGCGAACAATCTCAAAGTGCTACATAAGAAAGAAAAAATAAAAGGAAAAGTTAAAATTTATAGGTAGATCGTCTCTCCAAAGGAAACAACTAATCAAAGGCTTTTTAAAAAAGGTAGGTTTTAGGCCTTTTTTAAAAGTGTCCAGGGTCAGTGGTGCTCTCAGGTGGTCAGGGAGAGCATTCCAAAGACAGGGAGCGGCGTGACAGAAAGCTCTGTCTCCCATGGTTCGGAGTTTGGTCCTTGGGATCTGCAGGAGGTTTGCCTGACCGGAGCGGAGGTGTCGTGAAGTGGGCTGAGGGGTGATTAGCTCCTTCAGGTAAATAGGAGCATTACCATGGAGGCACTGGTGGGTCAGTAGGGAAACCTTGTATTTAATCCTGAATGGGACAGGGAGCCAGTGGAGGGATTTGAGAATTGGTGTGATGTGGTCAAATTTTCGTGTCCTTGTAAGGATCTGGGCAGCACAGTTTTGAATGTATTGGGAGTTTTTGGATGTTTTTGTTGGAGATCCCGGCAAGAAGAGCATTACAGTAGTCCAGCCTGGTGGAGACAAAGGCATGGACTAGTTTTTCTGCATCTGGGAGAGAGAGTGATGGACGGAGTTTTGCAATGTTTTTTAGGTGGAAAAAAGTTATAAAGGGATAGAAGACAATTGTATTGACAGAAATCTGTGTCTACTTTTTTGACATTGATGTTTTGTTGCTGACATATGAACCAGTAAGTTGGGAGCAGCTATGACGTTTGAATGTAAAGGGTTTATATGAAACAGTTACAGTGTAAGGATCCTTCTTCTCTCCTGATATCTTCTCTTCTTTCTGTCTCTCTGTTTCCTTGGAGGCCTCTGTGTTGGGTAGCACAAGTTCTTCAGACAGCTCATGTGTAACCTTGTAATAAATAAAGTGATGTAGAGTGAGAAAGACTTTCATCTACTTGTGTTATTTAGTGTGGAGTGTCTAAAGTCTCTTTGGTAAAGAAAAGGAGTTCAGCAGATCCTGATGCAGAGCGACCACAGTCAGATCAGGTCCAGGTTGATTTCACTGAAAACCTTTAACCCTTAATAAGAATCCTGCAGTCAGAATACAAAATCAAGAACATCTCAATGACACCTGAACATGCACGGGATGAATGAAGAGTGCAGAGGCCACTGGGCACAAAACTGCTGCAGCCTTTGATCACAAACTGAATGACAACACCTGTAGAAGTCATCTGGCATTCTGGATTTACTCCACATGTTGTTAGAAGAAACAATAGAAATGCATTATAGCCTTCAGTGTGTAGAACTAAATGGTCTATGGAAACAAACACTTCAATTGTGTGTATATTTGTTCTGTTATCATTTCTCTCTTTGGCTTCCTTTTTGCTGCTTCACTGCTTTTTAGACATTTTCTGCTAAGAGGAGAACGACTCTTCATTGGTCTTGGTGCTATCCAGTTCCCACGGTAACCTGACTCGTCATCAATCATAAAACTTTGCTTATTTGCAATGAAAGTAACTGCTTTCATTTATTCATATTTCACCTACAAGCAGACGTGTTTATTTATCTCTTGAATAAAAGTGAAGCCAGGATGCTACAGTTGGTGGAGTTTTCAGAGCACTGATCGTTGGTGTAATATTGGTGTATCAGGAACTGATTTAGTACATTTGTGTATTGACTGTAGAGACAGGACTGAACTATTCACTCATGAAACAGAGACTTGGTTTGTTTCTTGTTTTCAGAAGCACTTGTTGTGTAAATGGAACCATAACAGGACTTCCTGCTTGTGTGTTTCCATGGCGACGTATAAAGTGACAGGTTTCCATGTATTCCAAAGTAAACATTCTGTGCTTTGGTCCTTTGGTCCTTTGACGCGTCATTCCAGAACCCTCGCAGCTCCTAACAAGCCCAGATTCTGTGGTCAGTCAGGTCAGTGTTAACCGGCGCCTTGACAGAGCATCGCCTATCACCACTGCTCCACAGTCATGGGTTTCTTTTGACTTCTCTGATCAGCTGACAGAAAGTGCAGACACACCAGTGAAAGCTTAGAAGGTGAGATGGATTTACCCAGGTAAAGGATGTTCATCCCTTCACTTATCAGGACTTACTTCTTCACATGTTAACAATCACAAACATTTGTTATATGCCACAAATCATTGTGAGAGGTTCATATGCCATGACTTTAACGGTGCATCGGGTCAGTATGTGTAGTTATGTGCTAACAACTTCAAACATCTTTTGACTTTGACCTACACTGGACATTTTCTTCACACAAGTGTCCTTCAACTGATACTCTTACATGTTTATGTGCTGGAGCAAGTTTGTGTCAATTCACAAATTCATCGTTTTTCCCATCATGCCTCTGCCCTGTTGATGGCAATTGTAAGTGATCTAATAAGTGTATATATGCTGTCTTATTTGTTCACAACATGGGCTGTAGTGTAACTTAACTCCAACAACAATCTAGCCAACATTTGAGAAGGAGTCTGTGAGAATAGATTGAACAACTCTGTGTGAATATTTGCAGCTTTTTTGAAGTGGACTCCACACTAAAGTGAAAAATGGGTCTATAGTACAAATACAAAGGAAAAGACAACAAGTCAAAGTAGTTTCACTGTTTAACACTATATCAAATATGATACATAGAACAAAACCCAACAATATAAAGAGTTCAAAAGTTGCTCAAAGTCAGTTCAGAAATATTCATAAAAAGCTGCAGGTGATGTGTTAATACTGCAAAGAGTACCGTAACTATTGTGCTTGATGTAGCCTGTCCTTATCCTTACCTCAAATATCATCACGTCCTATTGCAGGACTGAAGAAGATTCTTGTAATGAAGTCGTTTCATACTGTTGCTTAGCTGTGCTTCATTGGTGGCTCATGTTGAACCCCTGAGCAGTGGTCTTAGCAGAAAGAAGGACACATGTAGGGCTTTGAACTTCTTCTCACACTGAGACTTGTATGTTTTTAAAGTAGGGCTGCACAATGTCATTGCTGGGTTTTTTATCTAGCTTATAAAAGTACAAATCTGCAATGCACAAAGTCAATTCAGCTGTTTGGAGTTCAACTACATCACTAATAATAATCCTGCAACATGAGCTGTTCACAATGTAAAATGATCTAAGGGCAATGAATGAAGACTCCATGAGACAGTAACTGGTGGTATGAACCTGAAGTATAAAAGCAATTGGCTGACATGTGACCTGATTTCAAGAAGGGTTCTTGTCCAATGCCCAGTGAAAGCCAAGTCCATTTGAACCCCAGCCCCTTACTTGCTGTTGAACTGGCTGCCCAGTTGAGACATTATTCATTGAACTTGCATGCTAGCATTTGGTTAAAAATATCCCCTCAGAGGCTGCAACTCCAAACTCGCTCTTGACATGGATGCAAAGTTTTGCAGCCTAACCCCCCTACACACTCTGACTCAAGGGCCTGACACCAGACTCTGTCTTGACTTTGCCCCCCAGTCTTGACGCTGTGGCTCCAGATTAACTCTGGACTTTTACCTCCAGTCCTGAGTCTGTGACCCCAAACAGACTCTAATTTGAGCAACCAGTTGTTGGGCTGCAGCCTCGAGCCCTGCAGCCCCCAGCTCACTTTTGAACACGTTATCCAAGTGGTTGGATTGTGGGACCTTTCACACTCCTGTCTTGAAACCTCCAACATTTGTCTGAGGCCTTAATATCAATGTTTACATGACATACCAATCATGCAGATGCTGACCCTAACTCACTCTTTTAATTACCCCTCTTATCCCCAGCCACCCAATTCACTCTTTGCATGCCTCACTGGTGTTTGGGCTGCGGCTCATGATTCACTAATGACAGGATGACCTGTTGTGGGTAATACAGCCAACTACTTGCTATTGATATAGCTACCTTATCCTGAGGCTGCAGCTGCTGAACCCAGATTAATATGGCTGCCCAGTTGAGGGGCTTTACTCAGTGTTTATGCACCTAATTGTTAAGACTCACATTTCTTTCAATTACTGACCAATGTTTTGATGGAGCTAAATGATTTTCAACTGATTATTGGATCAGATATGAATGCTGTGGTAGACCATATGTGGGACAAATGTAAGGCAGTTAATTACAACTCCAGGTCTTCAAATGCATTAAGACACTTGTTATCTGATTTGAACCTTATTGATACCTGGCGTGTCCATAATCCTGGCACCAAAGAATTGACTTTTTATTCCAGCAGACATCAGTCCTTTTCTCGGATTGATTATATTTTGGTATCGTCATCATTATTTTCTTCTGTTAAAAGAATTGACATTCGACCCATGAGCTTATCAGATCATCATGCCTACTCCTGTCAACTTCAATTCTCCCAACTTAAGAGAAAAGCCACCAGATGGCGCTTTAACTGTTCATTACTGGACAATCAAAACTCAAGTGAACAATCTGAATCTGAACTAAGTCATTTTTTAATGATCAATACAAATTCAGTTGATGATTTTCTGATACTCTGGGCTGCCACTAAAGGTTTTATTAGAAATAATACAACTGCTTTAGCCTCGGGTCAGAATAAATTACAATTGAAAAAGATCTCTGAATTAGAAAACTTGTTATCTGTCTTAGAGCTCTCTCAACAAAAAAACTACTCCAACATGTATCCTCCACACAACAAGGTGAAGACTGAATTAAATACCCTCACTAGGGAAAGAGCACAATTTGCCAAAAGTCAGAGTCAACCAAAACTTCCATGGAAGTCCACCTCGCCATTTTTTGGCCAATAAATTACGTAATAGCGACCATCTTTTAAATACTGCAACCATTAAATGTGAAGAGCTGCTTACTGATCCTAAATCAATTAATCTCAGATTTAAAACATTTAACAACAAATGATATACCTCAGAGGGTGAACTCTCTTCTGAAGGGATAGATACTTTTTTACACAGGATTAACCCTTGAAGCACCTTAGGGCCCAAACGTCTACATTTTGAGTATTTTTCATTTTTGATTCTCAATATATCGGTCAATTTTAATGCTAAGTGTATGAAACTTGGCCAGGATGTTTTTTTATTATTCATTTTAAAATTCCATGATCACCTTGTTTGCAAGGTGGATAGAATAGGAGATCCACATTTGTGTAGATGGGCCTGATTTGAGCCCCCTACTCCCATTATAATAATATAGTGTGTGTGTGTGTGTGTGTGTGTGTGTGTGTGTGTGTGTGTGTGTGTGTGTGCGCGCGCGCGTGTGTGTGTGTGTGTGTGTGTGTGTGTGTGTGTGAAATCCGAGTCATCAAAGGCAAAATGGGCTCAGTTTTTGTCCTTTGTTTATCAAAAGAGAGAGTCTTCTCTCTCCTATTGGATTCGTGGTATAGAATATTTACGCAGGGCCATCTTTGAAGTCTGCGAGGAGGATAGTTTGCAGCCTTGTCTGGCTGGTCATTTCTCTAGCAGACAGCCATGAGGAGAGGACTAAAACCAGAAGAGGTTCTAGCTGCAGTCTTGCAGTCCTCTGAGGAAAGTGAGGAGGATGTTACTGAGGATGTAACAAGCAGTGGGGATTTCTCTGGGAGGCAGGAGGAATCAGGGGAGGAATTTCTGCCAGGCTCAGGGGGGTCCTGCAGCTCAGAGGAGGAGGAGGAGGAGGAGGAAGAAGAGAAAGAGGAAGAGTCAATGGAGGACGACACCTCTCCATGGAGATCCAAAAATGGGGAAATCCTTTTGTCTCCAACACATGAAGAGACCCTGCGGTTCTTTTCCCCTCCCATCTTGACCCCAGTGCCGACTCACTACTCGATTGCCAGAATCAGCAGCCCTGAGACTGCTTTTGAACTTCTTTTCCCTGAGGACATCCTGCAGCTAATCCTGCACTTGCAGGGGAGGAGGAGGTCAGCAAATGATTGGAAGGATCTTAGTGAGGAGGAGCTGCAGGCGTACCTGGGGTACGGGCATGGTCAAGTCACAGCACGAGGCAACCTCGAGCCTGTGGGACAACAATCTCAGAAGAGATTTCTGCAAATCAATCTGGCCCTGCGGTTTGATGATAGACTGTCCCGGCCAGACCGCCGCAGGAGAGAAAGGACCTGTGGAGCACCCGCCTCCCCAAGCTGTTTAACCCAGGGAGGGACATATGCATCGATGAACAGCTGGTCCCTTTCAAGGGCCGCAACATCAACTGGACCAAAGTTTGGAGAAATATTAGTATAGCATCTCGAAACCCAACTCATCAACTGATACATTTTAATTTTGCTCCCTTCCAGCTGCTAGTCTACTATATCCTAGCCCCGGAGCTTATGGAGAAATGATCTAACACCCAGTCAAGAAGGAACGGTTCATCTAACCGCCTTGTCTTTAGGATTTACTGCCTAACACCCGTTTTCTAAGATAATTAGGTTCAAGTACAACCCTTAACTGCAACCCTCCTCAACTGGATGCTAGGTGTGTATGAGGTGTGGAGTAAAGGTCAGTATACGTGTGTCGTGGTGTGGTAGGTCTCATACTTACACTCCGAGGGTCACGGGGCGTCGTGAAGAGACTCAGTCAAAAAATGATTTCAAGAGATTTTATGAAATTTATTGAAAATTCAAAAAGGTAAAAAATCTGACAAAGTCTTTTAAAACTCAAATACAAATCAATAAAGACAAAAATATAAAATGAAGAATGAAAGTAAAAAATAAGATTTCAAAAGTTTAAAACCGAGTGCGTGAACACTTTACATTTTTTCAAAGGTTTCAGTCTCAGAGACTAAGTCCCAAGACGGGAGTTTTTAAGATTCAGAGCCACGTGGAGTCTGTTAGCAAGAGCAGAAAAGACTCCTGATCAACATTTCAAAGAGTCTTTATATCCAATCAGTCTCTTTGTCTGGAACCCTGAAAAAACATGAACATGCAGGTTCATCCAACTCAGAACTCTCAAAAGCTTAGTAAGGTGTCATACGACATCTGAACTCTCAAGAGCTGAGGTCACATCACCTTACAAAGTTCAAACTGAGGCGTCTGACACTCACACGAGCAAGTTCGTTTCTGTTACACTCTGCCCTACTTTCACAGGTGCAGTCAGGCAGAGTGATAAGATAGTCACTTCTTTTCTTGATTTAGCAAATGCACAGGGCTTACCAAATTACAGGATTATCTCACCATAGGTACATGATTAATAAAGAAATGCTTGCATGAATAATGGTACATGTGAAAGCAATCAAAAGCAGTTATGATTCTATGATATAAGGATTAAATGATAAATGGATTAAAGGTAATACAAAAATAAACAAATTCAACAATTGCATAACTCTTTCTGATGTTTCAACACAATGAACAGTACAGACAGCAACCACACCCACAGACAATCAACAGCAGAACGTCTACCTGAAGGCACCCATACCTCCACACAATAGAATCAAACATCAACAGCAGAGCAAATGAAATCACAATGTTCTTGTGGGTGGTGTCACAAATGCTTGCAGCATCCCGCTCTCCTACGGCCGCCTTCGTCATCAATAATATCATTCAATACGTAGGTATTGTCACTGTTGCTGAGTTTTGGTTCTCTGCATCTAAACTGATAGTGAAGGCTCGGTTGGATCTCATTGGTTTGGTTCTATCAAAATAAAGTTAGACAGGACACAATAAAAGTAGACAGGAGATAACGGTTTACAGAAGAAGAATCCGTAGGTCAAACACAGAACAAATGAAAGAGTTCACACGTTAAAGACTGACCCATGTCTTCTAAATGCAGTGGTTCTTAAACTTCTCCTGTTTTTCCCTGGATGAGACATTTTTGTGCCCCCCCCCCCCAACAAAAAAAGTGACTATAAGGGCCTTGTTAACTTGGTATCTGGGTTAATGCCATTACAAAGTTAAATAGGCATTCAAAGAAACTTCACAGTGGAGATGGTAGCGGGTTCTGAGTGACCTCTCGATCTCAGTATGTAAATGCTTCCTTTTCCCACACGAAGGACCGGATTCCTGGGTTAATGTGTTCAAACCATTAACTCTACCCTGGAGTTGCTTAACACACGTCATAAAAACTTCAAAGGCATTCCGAATCAACATTCAGGTGAAACAGACCATTTGTTTCGGTGTGAACGACCTCGAATTAGCTGACCAGGGCCAGGTCAGGAGACCTCACGTCTGCAAGGAGTGATGAACTCAGCAGGAAATTGGTTTTGTTTACCCTGGAACATGTCAATTGACTTTTATGAGCTGGGACAGGATGAACTTTTTGGTTCCACCAACATGCTTAGTTTCGGATATTAAAGTATGTCCATTCCACTTCTAAATCGGATAGACATGATTGGGACGTTAAGCGTGACATTTTCATGCAATCTAGATTCTGCTACGACCATCTAGAACCGATTTACAGGAAACTGATTGTGAATCAAGGACTCATTGTGTCTCTACTGAATTTAACGTGGAGCGCTACTGCCCTCTAGGGGTTAGAACTTTATAAACACATAACTAACTTTAGGCCGTTAGAATGTGTTTAATGAGACTTCTTTATGAATCACTAGAAAGCATTATATAAAGATACTATCTGTTTCCCTTTTCTTTAGATTATACATGTTTTATGTTAGAAGTGTTGTTCTATGTGTTGATTACAACTCTGGTTTATCTTACATATAGGCCGGAATTAATCATTGTTTATTTTTGAGTGATATGACATGACCAAATATCATTTGTAACTCAAAAGAAAGACTTGTTTAAATTGTGAGTATGGTAAGGTTGTGTAAACGCTAAACTCTATTCTTTATTTAATAAGTCAACTCGGTTTAATTCAAACTGGTCCAACCCTACGAGTAGGAGGTGGGTGGGACCCAGTCGACCTCCTCTGGATAAAAGTTTTGTTGGGAGTGTGCGTGCACTCTCTTGTGAATCCTTTTCTTGTAAAGTTTCTCTGGTGTGTTTCACGCCTTCTCGTTTTAAGCTTTCTTGCTCGCTTGCTTCTTTTTCTTTGTTCAGCTCCGTGGAAGAAATTCCTCGCGGATCAACTTCCCGTGCTAGTCTCTATTACTTTAAATCTTTAAGTCTTTTTGCGCGCACATTTTTAAATATATTTTTGCTCATCTAAGTTTTGAAACGTTTTTGACGTATTGATTCATCACCCTGAAGAAAACGATTTTGTTACTCAGAACAACTGAATTGGCCATTCAAGTTAGTAAAGAGTTGACGATCAATCATTTTTACACAAACGTGTTTTTGTTTTCGTCTGGACCGGATCGAGAGAGACGGACGCGATCGAGACAGCTGATTCAACATTCAACATCACTGCTATGAAATCAACTTCGACCTGGCTTGCTACGGCGGCAACGGTACCACCCGGCGGAGTTCACCCGAACGCAACCAAAGTAAGAACGTTCGTGTCACAGCTGGTGTTTTGAGCAGAGCGCAGGTCGTATCTGGAGTCGTAGCCTCCCAGATCTAAACTCCTAATACGTAACTCATAATTGACTTTTTCCCTAATAACCGCATTAAGTTTGACATCACGTAGCCTACCTTATACAGCGATACCATACTCAACCCGTTAGAATATAAAATATCCCATTCCATGGTCATCTGACTCAATATCTTACTATTACAGTCTTAGAAATCATAGTCATTGCATATTACATTCATTCATGTTATTGTTCACTATTCTTTTATTAAAGTCTGCACATCAAATTCAGAACTTTGGTCCGTGTCTTTTCCTGATTCAAGCTGCTCCAGTTCACAATTCTGATGAGATTGATTATTAATAAACTGATAACATTTCAGTTTATTTTCTTCAGTTAAACCGGAAGTGGTGCCCTAATTAATTTACTAATTAATATTTAGTAGGTTAAATTCTCTACAAGATCCCTCTCTTTGTTCTCTCTCTGGTTACCTACAGAGTATCCAGACCTGCGACCTGTATTCAAGGGGTACAGAGCTAAGGAGATCAATCGTCTACTAGTTTGTTTTAAATGCTGATGGTAAAGGTGGAAAACATACCTGGGCAGCCTGCCGAGGAGGGATACATGTGAAGTGTCAGATTAGACTTTTTTTGCTTTCTCCCGTTTGTGAACTTTGTTGTGTGTCTTCAAACTCCCCTTGTGTCTAAATCTTTTACCACAATCAGAGCAGCTGAAGGGTTTCTCTCCACTGTGAACTAACATGTGTATGGTCAGATTTTCTCTTTGGGTAAATCTTTTACCACACTGAGAGCAGCTGAAGGGTTTCTCTCCACTGTGAAGTAACATGTGTCTGGTAAGATTCCTTCTATGGGTAAATCTTTTACCACACTCAGAGCAGCTGAAGGGTTTCTCTCCACTGTGAGCTAACATGTGTTTGGTCAGATTTATTCTATGGGTAAATCTTTTACCACACTCAGAGCAGCTGAAGGCTTTCTCTCCACTGTGAACTAACATGTGTGTGGTCAGAATTTGTCTAATGTTAAAACTTTTACCACACTCAGAGCAGCTGAAGGGTTTCTCTCCACTGTGAGCTAACATGTGTGTGGTCAGACTTCCTCTATGGGTAAAACTTTTACCACACTCAGAGCAGCTGAAGGGTTTCTCTCCACTGTGAACTAACATGTGTGTGGTCAGATTTCTTCTATGGGTAAAACTTTTAACACACTCAGAGCAGCTGAAGGGTTTCTCTCCACTGTGAACTAACATGTGTCTGGTCAGAGTCTGCTTTCGTTTAAATGTTTTACCACACTCTGAGCAGCTGAAGGGTTTCTCTCCACTGTGAATTAACATGTGTGTGGCCAGATTTCCTCTTAGGGTAAAGAGTTTACCACACTCTGAGCAGCTGAAGGGTTTCTCTCCACTGTGAACTAACATGTGTGTGGCCAGATTTCCTCTTCGGTTAAATCTTTTACCACACTCAGAGCAGCTGAAGGCTTTCTCTCCACTGTGGACTAACATGTGTGTGGCCAGATGGCCTTTTTGGTTAAATCTTTTACCGCACTCCGAGCAGCTATGTGGTCTCTTACCAGTCTTTAGTTTCTTATGTTTCAAGTTTAAGTCTGACAGATCTTCTCTTGTCTCTCTCCAATCATCACTGTCATCAGTCTCAGGTTCATCAGAGTCTTCAATCTTGACCTCAGTCTCTGGTTGTAAACGTCTCTCTGGATCTGAGTACCTCTCTGGTTCTGCTCCTCCACAGTCCTCTCCATCAACTCCTGTTTCCATCTGTTCAGTTTGTCTCTGATGAAGCTGTGAGGACTGAGGTTTCTCTTCATCATCTTCACTCTTCACAGAGACAGGAGTGAAGGGGAACTTGGTGGTATCAGCCTCCTCCAGTCCTTGAAGCTGTTCTTCCTCCTGACTGCTCCACAGTTCCTCATGTTCTTCTTTAATGTGTTGGGGCTTAGTGTCCTCCTGGTCCAGAATGTGGCTCCACTCCTGCTGCTCAGGTGGAAGCTCTTCTTTACTCACCAACAGCTGCTGGACATCTGCAGGACACAGTAAACAAACATTAACGCTACTTAGACTGCTTTTTGAATATTAATAAGGGCTGTCAAATGATTTCATTTTTAATGACTGAACAACAATGGTTAATTGGAATTGATCAAATTTGTTGGGATCATGTTTGGAATTTACTTATATTGCATTCAAAAAATGCGACGCGTCAATTTAGAACAGAAAAGAATAAGCGGGACAGGAAGTCAGTCACAGATACAACATTAAAACCTCCAGTTTATTTTCAGAATAAAACACTCCATTCTGACGGTTCAGAAAAACGACCTGATGTAACGAACCAAAGCGGACACGCAATTCCCGCCACATCTTTTTGGCCATCGGTAACTAGGGACGTAGGTTACTAGGTAAGGTACACGCGCACCTACTGGACTCGTCCTGATTGGTCAGCTGTCAGAAAGGCGCTTGACGTCACACAGTGCTTTTCTAAAAAGTTAAAACAATTCAACTGAAAAAGGCGTCGGGCGCAACGCTTTTTGAAAAGGCGCTCACTTTTTAAAAAGGCGTCATCCTTTTTCCTTTTTCCATAGGGTTGTATGTAAAAAAGGCGCTGGCCGTTGAAAATAAGAAGTCAAGTGTGAACACGGCCTAAGGCTGTGAGGACTGAGGTTTCTCCACATCATCATTAAGTCCTGGAGAGGAGGTTGGCCATACCGTCACTGGGTTGATGACCCTTTCGATGGTGAATGGGCCAATAAATATGGGTGCCAACTTTTTGGACTCCCCTTGCAAAGGTAGGTCCTGAGTGGACAACCACACCCTCTGGCCCACTTGGTAGCTGGGAGCCTCAGTGCGGTGACGGTTGGCAGCTGTGGTGTACCGGTCCGCAGAGACGAGTAATAGGCAGCGCGAGCGTGTCGTATAGCTTTCATATATTTATTATGACTATCTTGTCAGATTAAATGAGATTCTTCTGTTTTGGTGGAGCGCCACACTCTTCAAATTTACGCAACGTTAGTTTTAGAGTACGGGTTTCTGAGTTGTACCATGGAGCTAGTCTTTGATAACCTTCTGTTTTAGGGGGGCGATTGAATCAAGAGTAACTCTCAGTGAATCCACCGCACTATCAACAAAGTGATCCAGCTAAGAGGGACTAAAGTTATTATAAGAGTTTTAACTGGGTTAGAGCATGGTACTGAATCAAAAGCAGCTGAAATAGCTTCCTTACATTTAGCTACAGCACTATCAGGTAAACTTCTAGAGAGCACATTTTTATTAACCAGAGTTAAATCTGGTAAGAGAAAGTCAAATGTTATTAAGAAATGATCTGATAGAAGAGGGTTTTCTAGGAAAACTGTCAAGTTATTGATTTCAATGCCATAAGCTAGAACAAGGTCCAGGGTGTGGTTAAAACGATGAGTAGGTTTGTTTACACCCTGAGAAACCAATAGAGTCTAATAACTCAATTCAATTTTATTTGTATAGCACATTTCATACAAACGTAAACCCAATGTGCTTTACAGAAGACAAAGATAAACAAACAATACAAACTCATTTAAAATAATAAACGAAACAACAATAATAATTATAATTGTTGTCGCCAATTTCATGTGTGTTGTGGTTTGTGTGTGTGT
This sequence comes from Tautogolabrus adspersus, assembly GCA_020745685.1. Lineage (NCBI taxonomy): Eukaryota > Metazoa > Chordata > Actinopteri > Labriformes > Labridae > Tautogolabrus > Tautogolabrus adspersus. The sequence goes on along the minus strand of CM036543.1, from coordinate 1,165,755 downwards.
GGTTGGTTGTGTGGGCGTTTTCTGCTGCAGCGTCACCTGCCCACTTGGGCGTGTTTGATAATTACAGCCACAGGTAGGTAGAAAGGGGAGACACAGGTGAATGGGGAGAGGGAATTAGTGGAAGCCACAGTTTTTCAACCATTTGTGTGTGAAGATGTTGTCCGGCCCGTAAAATCTTTTTCTATGTGTAAGCGATCGAGTTTCTTGTCATGCAGAATCGGCCCACACCCGTCTTTTGTTGGTGTTTTCTTAAAGATCATTGTAAATAAATACTGCAAACTAATCAACAGCGGACATTCGCTTTTTTTACCCACCATGAGTTAGAAATGACTTCAAGTTCCCTCCAGTGGCATTTTTTTTGTTGTTAGATTGCCACTACATTTTGTTGAAAAACTTGGTTTCAATGGACAGAACCAGGAAGATAACTGGTAGCGCTGCGCTCTGATCCGCTCCAGCTGTATCCACTCAACAAGACGCCGGCAAGTGACAGCCTGGGCGAAAACGCCGAAGAATCACGGGACGATCGATTTAGAATTGTTACAATCTGTGGAAAAGATTGGCCTTTTCATAGACGGGATACAGGAAAATCCTGCTGCAATTCTTAATAAAACTTCGACTGTTTACAAGAGTGATCAAAATGAGTGAAGCGGAAATGAACGCACCTGTCAATCAAAGTGAAACGGAGAAAAGACTGGTTAAACTTACCGTAAAAGCATTGGAGACAAAAATAATGTCAAATCAAAAGGAAAAGAAGCTTCACAAATGAATAAAGGAAGTGGAACAACTGGTGCTTTCAAACAAAACTGTTTCTGAAGTGGAGGAAAAATATGAAATGACTTTAAAACTGAGTGCTGAAGCAACAGAGCTGCATGAATCACTAAAATCATTAATACCTGAGGATGAAATGTCAAAACAAAATGACAGGTTTGAAACTCAAATGCACAATAATGAAGCAATAAAACAAAAAATACAAGAGTGGTTGCTTGATAAAAAGGAACGATGCAAACGTGCTGGGGATCATGATGATGATTATGAACTGAATGAAAATGCTTTGAGAACTATACCTGTGGTAAATGATTATGCTGCTACAAACACTGTGGTCACTGATGATATTGATCCTGGCGACAGCATCTCAAATGTTGGTGATAAAACATACTTATCAGCTGGCCGCTCCAGCCACAGGTCTTCAAGGTCATCAACCTCCTCTGCATGTCTCAAAGCAGAGGCTGAAAGAGCTGCTCTTCTTGCTAAAGCAGCTACCCTCAAGGAAAAACATGATCTGGAGGCTCAAGAGGAGCAAATCAGAAGGAAAAAGGAATTGCTTGAATTGCAAAGTCAAATTGCTGCTCACACAGCAAAAGTTACTGTGCTCAAGTACAGAGCTGCTGATGCACAAAGCGCCAGAGCAAACTCAGATGGGATGAACCCTCTGCAAAGCAATTTGTTCCACAAAGTTCAAATCAACAGTTCAATCAGCTACCAACAGGGGGCAGCAAAGCTTCAGTGCAAATGGAGGCACAAAATAAAGATTCAATCAAGCTGTTTAATCCACCTACAATGGGCATCAGGTCTGCCATGTCAATTGGGACACGACCTAAGGAAACCATTTCAGAACCTGGATCAAAATCAAATGTTCAGAATCACAAACCAAGCTTGTATCAAGGATCTCAGCAAATAAATCAGACTGCTCATCATTCACAAAAACCCAACATGGATTCAACACAGGAACCCTTCCAATGTTCTGGTTTTGTGCAAACTAATATGGACCAAGGCAACTTTCTTACCATCATGCAACGTCAAAATGACATAACAGCTCTGCTAGCACAACAACAGTGTTCATTATCATTACCTCCAAGGGATATACCAATTTTTGATGGAGACCCTCTTGAATACAATGCATTCATCAGAGCTTTTGAGAATGGGGTGGAAGCAAAGACTGGTAACAGTGTAGATTGCCTATATTTTTTGGAGCAGTTTACTAAGGGACAACCTCGAGAACTTGTCAAGAGTTGTCAGCACATGCCACCTGACAGGGGTTATCAAAGAGCAAGAACACTGTTGCACGAAAGATTTGGAAATGAGCAAAAAATAGCAAATGCATACATGAAGAGAGCCTTTGAATGGTTGCCTGTAAAATCAGAGGACATCAAGGCTTTGTGAGCCTTTTCATTGTTTTTACGTGTGTGTTGTAATGCAATGGAGGATAACGATTACATGTCAGAGATGAACATGCCATCAAACATCCGTGCTATTATCCTGAAGCTACCATATAAACTCAGAGCAGAGCTTATGAGCTGCAGGAGAAGTATCATCGTCAAGCATGTTTCAGCGATATTGTGAATTTCATTGAAAGACAAGTGTCTATTGCCTCCAATCCACTCTTTGGAAACATTCAAGACTCATCTGTCTCATCGCCACAGAAGTATAAAAGTGGAAACAAAGTGTCACAGGTACACGTTAAAGGAAAAGGAAGCAGTTTTGCTTGATAGGTCAACTAATGTTTTGTGTTTGCTGTGTGAAGAGGGTCACAGATTGGAGATGTGTCCCAAGATGGAAAAGATGTTGCACAGAGAAAAACTTGACTTTTTAAAGGAGAAAGGTGTTTGTTATGGATGTCTATCTGTTGGACACATGAGTAAAGACTGTCGTCGTCGTTTGTTTTGCAAGTTGTGTAACATGAAGCATCCCACTGTCCTCCACATTCATTTTAAAGAGAAGGAGACCAAATCAGAAGACACAGACAAAGAAACTTCAAGGAGCAATTATGTGGTTTCTCCTAAGACATGTGGCCATATAGGGGCCGGAGCACAGGATGGTGTCTTGGCAATTGTGCCTGTGCAAATCAAGGCCATGAAAGGCAGCCAAATGCTTAAGACCTATGCTTTTTTAGATCCTGGCAGTACAGCCACTTTTTGCTCTGAGCGACTCATGACGGAGCTAAAGGTGAGAGGAAGAAATGCCAAAATCCTGTTGAGAACAATAAATCAAGAAAAGCTAGTCGACAGTCATATTGTCTCAGGATTGGAGGTGGCCACACTCAATAGTGACATCTACTTTAAATTGCCTGATGTGTACACACAGTGTAAAATGCCAGTGACTCGTGAAAACATTCCAAGACAAGAAGAGTTAAGTGCTTGGCCACACTTAAATTCAGTGAAAATTCCTGTCATTGACGCTGACGTGGAGCTTTTAATTGGGACCAATGTTCAAAAAGTAATGGAACCATGGGAAGTGGTAAACAGCAATGGTGAAGGACCTTATGCTGTTCGGACCCTACTGGGATGGGTCATCAATGGACCACTAAGAGGAAGCAGTGAAAGTGGGAGTAGCTGTCCCACCATTACAGCCAACCGAATATCCATTGCTCACATAGAGGATCTGTTGGTACAGCAGTACAACCACGACTTCAATGAAAAGTCAGAGGAAAAGGCAGAAATGTCCAGAGAGCATCTCAAATTTATGGAGATTATGAACAGTTCAGCAGAACTCGACAACGGACATTACTGCTTGAAATTGCCTTTCAGAGAGGCTAATGTTGTCATGCACAATAACCACAATGTCGCTGAGCATAGGGTCCTCTGCCTGAAAAGGAAATTGAAGAAAAATGTTGAATTTAAAGAAGAATATGTCAGTTTTCTCAGTGATGTCATAGATAATGGCTATGCAGAGAGGGTGCCTGAACAAGAACTGGAAGGAAAGGAAGGAAAAGTTTGGTACATCCCACATCATGGTGTGCACCATCCAAAAAAGGGAAACTTGAGAGTGGTTTTTGACTGTGGTGCAAGTTTCAAAGGGATCTCTCTTAACAGTCAACTGCTCCAGGAACCTGATTTGACAAATTCCTTGCTTGGAGTTCTCACAAGGTTTCATCAAGAACCTATTGCAGTGATGGCAGATATAAAAGCAATGTACCATCAAGTCAAAGTGGCAAAGGAGGATGTGGACTTTCTTCGCTTCCTGTGGTGGCCAAATGGTGACCTGTCACAACCTCTCACTGAATACAGAATGACTGTTCATCTTTTTGGCGCAATATCGTCACCCAGCTGTGCCAGTTTTGCCCTTAGAAAAACTGCAGAGGACAATAAAGCAGCCTACCCAGCACATGTGACTGACACCATCAAACACAACTTTTATGTAGACGACTGCTTAAAAGCCCTGTCTTCAGAGGCAGAAGCCTTGGCCTTGGAGAAAGATCTGACGGCTGTATGCCAGTTGGGAGGCTTTCAGCTGGTAAAGTGGATCAGCAACAGCAGGACAGTGTTGGAATCAATAAACTTGGAAAAAAAGAGCCAAGGAAGTGAAAGAGTTGGATTTTGACAGAGACAACCTCCCTGTCGAGAGAACTCTTGGATTGCAGTGGTGTGCAGAAACTGACACCTTTAGGTTCAAGATGACAGTCCAGGAAAAACCACTCACAAGAAGGGGTATCTTGTCTGTGGTGAGTTCAGTCTATGACCCCATTGGATTTTTAGCACCATTTACCTTACCTGTCAAGTTGATGCTGCAAAACCTCTGTAGGTTGAGCTTCAATTGGGATGATCACATTCCCCAAAACTACCAGCTGCAGTGGGTCAAGTGGCAAGAAGATCTTAAACTGCTCAGCACATTCAACGTGCCAAGATGCATCAAGCCCAAAGATTTTGGAAGGCTCATAAGTGCCCAGCTGCATCACTTCTCCGATGCTAGCGAGGATGGTTATGGCACAGTTTCGTATCTGAGGCTGCAGAATGACAAGGAGAAGATTCATCTAGCATTTGTTTTGGGAAAAGCACGAGTTGCTCCTGTCAAGAAAGTTACAATCCCAAGGATGGAATTGACAGCAGCTGTGCTTGCAGTGCGAGTTGACAGGATGCTCAAAGCAGAGCTGCAATTGCAAATTGAAAATTCTATGTTTTGGACAGACAGTACAACGGTGTTAAAGTACATCAGGAATGAAACAAAGCGCTTTCAAACCTTTGTGGCTAACAGGATTTCTACTATAAGAGAAGCCACTGCTGTTTCACAATGGAGGTACATTGATACAAAGCAGAACCCTGCTGATGGGCTTCTCGTGGGGTGAAAGCTGAGTACCTTCTCACTTGCAACAGATGGATCAATGGCCCCGACTTTCTTTTTGAAAATGAAAGAGAGTGGCCTGTTAATATTGTGGACTCTGTGTTAATCAGCAGTGATGATCCAGAGGTCAAAGGCGAAGCAACAGTTAATGTTGTAGTCGGGTCAAAGACGAATAAGGATTTAAATTTTGATAATAAATGAAAGTGTCAAAAAAATGTCAATTCAAACACTTTCTTTCTTTACTAGAGTGTTCTGTATACAGCTCAACAACAGGAAGTGAATTTAAGAATGCAGTTACACATTTCTTGATGAATCATGAAAAATCTCCTTCCTGGGTAACAGGATGGATTTTAAAATGATTTCTATGTCTACCATTTGTTGTATATAAAAGTTTATACAGATCCATAGTTGGAGCTCCCCAAACAATCACCGCTCAAAAACTAGATTTTTATCGCAATTAATGTGATATATTTGGGTATTTATGCTAAAATGGGCTCATTAGTTTCTCTGCATCACACAATGTTCCACGTCAAAAAGAGAAAATATATTGAAAATTTCTGAAAATGCTTTACAGTAAAGGTAAAAAGGTTGTTATTGTATCAACTCAGGAAAACAGGATTGTGTAATATAACATGAAAATCTGGATTAAATGTCTTGAATATCATTGTTACTCAGACTGAGACTGTTTAAGAGAGAATTACTGACCTTTCCAGATATCTTAGGGTCCTCCAGAATCTTCTTTATGATGCAATATCCTGCTACATGACTATGCATATGCATTATGGGTAATGTAGGCATTTGAATGCGTGTTACCCAGGAAGGACATTAGGACAATCCAAAAGTGTTTCTTGCATAAAATTTAGAATAAGCTAAGTATTGTTACTATATTTATTGGTATCATTGCAAACATGAACACAATTCTGCCCAAGTAGATCATTAATGATTTTATTCACTTTTTTGATATTTTTGTCACATTTTTTTACATTTTAAGCCTGGACGTTACCCAGGATGGACAGTTTGGTACTTTTGAGCTTAATAGCTCTTTAATTTTTCATGTCTTACAATAAAAACTCATAAGTGAGCAAAGAGAGGAGAGTTGAGTTATATAATGAATATTTATTTTTTACATTATGAATATGCTTTGGACACCAGAATTGACATGCCACGTCTTTGACCCAGTCGTTAAAGATGCTACAAATACAATCACTGAGGAGGCACAGAACTCGACGGAGCAGCTTATAACGTATTTCTCCTCATGGAAAAGGTTAAAGATCTCAGTTGCTTGGTTTCTCCGGTTAAAAGAAATGTTGCAGTTGTTGAGTAACAAGAGAAAGGAAATCCAAGCTTCTGTGACCAGAAGTGTACTTGATCAGACTCAACAAAAGAGCAAAGTGGAAAAGGAGATGCAGCGATTCAAAGCCACACTGGGTGGTCAAACCCTGGCTCTTGAAGCCATTGAATCTGCTGAAAGTGCCATAATTCAGTACTGTCAAATGAAAAGGTTCAGCGATGAAATGACTGCTTTGAAAGGTGGAACATCTGGAGTGAAGAAAAGGGGCTCTTGAGAGTGGGAGGACGGCTTAGCAAAGCAGCAATGCCTGATGACATGAAACACCCAGTCATTCTGGCTAAAGATCAGCACATTTCTACTCTCATTTTACGTCACATTCATGAGCAATTGGGGCACTGTGGAAGAAATCACCTGCTTTCAAAACTCCGCCAGCGATATTGGATCACCAGTGCAAATGCAGCTGCCATAAAGATCCTCTCTTCCTGTGTTGTTTGCAGACGTTACAGGGGAAAGCTAGGTGAACAAAAGATGGCTGACTTGCCAAAAGAGAGACTGCAACCTGACACTCCACCATTTACAAATGTTGGTGTTGATTATTTTGGCCCTTTTGAGGTAAAACGTGGCCGCAGCTTCATCAAACGTTATGGAGTCATATTCACCTGCATGTCAAGTAGGGCAGTACATTTGGAAATGGCATATTCATTAGACACCAGTTCTTGCATCCATGCACTGCGCAGATTCATATCAAGAAGAGGACAAGTATCACACATCAGGTCAGATAACGGAACTCATTTTGTGGGAGCAGAACGTGAGCTGAGAGAAGCTCTATCTGCCCTGAATCAAAAGAAAGTTCAAGACTCATTGCTTTCTTATGGAGTGAAGTGGAGCTTCAACACGCCTGCAGCATCACATCATGGTGGATCATGGGAAAGGATCATTCGCATGGTCAGAAAAGTGCTGAATTCAGTACTTCATCAGCAAAATGTGGACGATGAGGGATTGCAGACTCTTTTGTGTGAGGTCGAAGCTATTTTAAATGATCGCCCCATTACAAAGATCTCTGAGGATCCAAATGATCTTGAACCTTTGACTCCAAATCACATTCTCTTGTTGAAAGGCAAACCTGCTCTACCACCAGGGGTTTTTGAAAAGGGTGACTTGTATACCAAACGAAGAGGGAGACAAGTTCAATTTCTGGCAGACCTCTTTTGGCGGAGATGGATTCAGGAATACTTGCCATTGTTACAGGAAAGACAAGGATGGTCAAAGGACCGGAGAAGCTTTGTCACAGGAGACATCATCATTGTAGCGGATTCTACTGCCCCTCGTGGATCCTGGTTGTTGGGGAAGGTGCTGGAGACCTTTCCTGATGGACAAGGACTGGTGCGATCTGTTAAAGTTCAGACCAAATGCAACGTGCTGGAGAGGCCGATCACAAAGATCTGTCTTCTGCAGGAGGCTGAATAAAGACTGTAATTCTCTTTATGGACAAATACATCAAAGTGACTGACTGACTTAAAAAAAAAGGGACACTTGGACACTTGCTCTGGCGAGCTGACATTGGCTCCATTGTTTATATTGTGTTGAATTGTTATGTTATTATACAGTAACAATTAGGGGCCGGTGTGTTGTCGCCAATTTCATGTGTGTTGTGGTTTGTGTGTGTGTGGTTGGTTGTGTGGGCGTTTTCTGCTGCAGCGTCACCTGCCCACTTGGGCGTGTTTGATAATTACAGCCTCAGGTAGGTAGAAAGGGGAGACACAGGTGAATGGGGAGAGGGAATTAGTGGAAGCCACACAGTTTTTCAACCATTTGTGTGTGAAGATGTTGTCCGGCCCGTAAAATCTTTTTCTATGTGTAAGCGATCGAGTTTCTTGTCATGCAGAATCGGCCCACACCCGTCTTTTGTTGGTGTTTTCTTAAAGATCATTGTAAATAAATACTGCAAACTAATCAACAGCGGACATTCGCTTTTTTACCCACCATGAGTTGGAAATGACTTCAAGTTCCCTCCAGTGGCATTTTTTGTTGTTAGATTGCCACTACAATAATAATAATACATGAATAAGTGGATTCAAGAGCACCAACACTTACAAAGATAAACTAGCAACCAAAGTCGCGAGAGAAAAGCAATGTCTTAACCCTCAGGTGTTCCTTAAAAAAACTCACACATCTGTTCCTCATGGCTGAAAAACTGCCACCTTCCTAAAACTGCTGTAAAAACCTCATATATTAATATTTTTTTCTACTTTAAAAAACTCAATCTTTTAAAACTTCTCGTCCCGGACACATACATATAACATTTTTACTTTGATGTGGCCTACACACAAACCATTATCCAGCATCAATAGTAACACACAAAATGTAATGTGAGTAAAAGCAGGTCCCCTACTCCAAAATGCAATCTCACCATAAAGGAATGCATGACTTTGTTAGGAGAAATGTGGGATCAAAAATAGCGTTTTGAATGGTTGTCAATGGGGCAAAAAACAGCCCGAGGAACACATGTGTGATTATTTGCATAGCATAACTATTTTTGGCTCATTAAATTTTTTTTAATGAAAATTCTAAAATGTAACTATATTGAATTAACACTGCCAAAATGGCTTGCAATTTAAAAACAAAATGGCAGAAAAAGTCCCCAGGAACACCTGAGGGTTAAGACCGCTTTTAAAAGAGCTTGAACTTTCTACAGACCTCAGGTCAGCAGGTAGTTTGTTCCACAGAACTGCACCATGGTGACTAAACGCACCTTCACCAGATTTGGTCTTGACTTTAGGTAGATTCAGCAGACCCATACCTGCTGATCTGAGGGATCTTATTGGGCTGTATTCAATGAGCAAGTCCGAGAGATATTGAGGTGCCATTCCAAGTAATGTTTTGTAAACCAGAAGTAATATTTTGAATTCAATTCTGTAGTGAACCGGAAGCCAATGGAGGTTTTTTAGGATTGGTGTTATGTGTGGTGTAATAATGACATAAAAGCTGTGCTAAGGCTATCATTATCAACATCCACATGGATATTGAAGTCACCTTCAACAATTATTCTATCACTGCTAAGGACTACGTTTGATAGAAGTTCTGAATATGGCCCATTCATAGCAGGCCTACATGTGTTTTACTCAGTAACAGATGTGAATTAAAATGTAGCATGAACAATACTTAAAAACACGTGTTAACACATAAATATAGCAGAAATCCAGTATATGCTCTGAAAAGAACTCTGTGAGTCATGACTGTCTACAATGAGTGTGACTCCTGAGTCCCGCTGTCTGTGATGCTGTCTGAGCCGTATCTACATCGTGTTTACATGGACGGGGCGGCTCTTGTGTATAAAAGTTGTTTAGTTGAAGGCCTACAGAAAAGAAGAATAACATACTGTACTCACTGCTTATTTGAATGTCACGTAAACGTTTTTAGATCACGGTCATTTTGTGTAAATGTACATGCAGTGTGAAGCTACCAGCAAACTAAAGAGCGCTAGCATGAACCTGCTAGCACAACAATGCAGCTTGAGTTGTTTTGGTTAGCATGTATTTAACGTTTCTAAAACTTCTCTCCAATAATCAGATCTACTTTAACTACTCAAATGAACACCAAAGACCCGTTGCTGGATTCAATAGGTCCAGACTAAAGAGTGTTGAAGTCCAGTAAACTCAATGATGTTGTTAGCAGGAGCTAGCTGCGGCTAACACTGTGCTGTGTGCGTCTATGGACGTTAGCTAAAGGCTCTGCTCCCTGAAACATGAGCAGGAAACACGTTTCCAGCAGTGGAAAGAAAACCAACCTGCTCTCTGCAGCTTGATTTCAGGTGTTAAAATCACATCCAGCAGTTTTCTTTGTCGGTGGAGCTCCTCTTCGTATCCACATGTTGTTGTTTGTCCTGATATATCTCTGATAACCGCAGCGAGCAGCCGCCGACTGAAGAGCTCTTTAAGATCCTGAAACCCGGACATCTGACACACATCCAAGAGTCACACAAGGAGAACTCAACTCAACGCTGACGGTACTCTGATCACCTACAACGTTACAGACACACGTGCTAACTAACAAAACCCCGGAAACTACAGACATACGGGATATCTGTGAGAGAGCCGGAAATAGACGCGTCATCCTGACCTATCTTCTTCTGACTTCCGGCAAGATGGCGGACCGGGTGCAGCGTGTTTTCTGAGCTCCGTCTTCTTGTCCTAATTCTACTCAAACTTTACCAACTCAATGATATGTGATCGTATGAATCTCTAACACACCATACCGACGCTGTAAGCAGAAAGTGCTCCGGAAATTGCAGCATGACGACGAACAAGAAGCTCTCTTCAGCCCGCAGTAGCACGGTGATGGACGGCCACGATGATGCTAAGATGGAGGTCTCTACTACGAACTACGGTGAGTTTTTGCATCACTTGTGTTCTGCTACTGTTATTGTTCTGTGCTGTTCAATAGAGTTCAAGCTAAACAGTTCATTTCACCTAGTTTCTTCCAACAGTTGTTTGTAAAACACTGCACGTTTAGACAAACACAAGTCATCAAACATCACTCTAAAACAGTGCTAAACACTTTAGTTGATTTGAACTACTCTCAGCCTAGCTTAGCACTTAGCTTCATTTACGACGGCTTCTTCTTCTGCCTCTCCTGCTCTGTGTGTCAGAGGATTAGTTACTCCTCGTCCTCCTTTACTGGTTATGCTACATGTATTACATGTACTTTATTCGTAGCTCTGGAGGTGAGGTGGGCGATATGGAAAAAATATCATCACGATTTTTTATGGCAAAATAACGATCACGATTTTTTCATTCTGATTTTAAGACTAATTTGCGAGGCAAACTTATTCACCTGTATAATGTTTTTAAAAGCACAGAAACTGTGCTAATAAGTTTAGTCTCTTTGAAAAACGCCTTTGGGGGTCTGGAGGTCTCCCACCAGAACATTTTAGCACCAGAAATGTCTTTACCTCGATTAAACTTTAATATTTTTACTGAAAGAAAAGTTTTATTCATTGAGGGGGCGGGACACCTTTGATTGACAGACAGTCACCATGGTTACTCACTCTCACCTGCAGTCTGCACACTGAATGAGAGGAGAAGGAGCTACTGACTAACATCACTTATAAGTTACAGCAGTATGCATGGAAATCAATGTATAGAAATACGGATGTCCCGATCAGCTTTTTAGGCCCCCGATCCGATTGTGAATCAGCCGATATCGATTCCCGATCCGATACTTATATTTGCCTAGATAAGAGATGGTCCACGTTTTTTTAATGACAAAATAATGTTTGTAAACATTAAGTTACTACAAGATGTCTTCAGCTTGTTACATTCAACATAAGCCCCGTTTCAACCAGGGGAACTATCCCCCAGAACTCTGGTCTTTTTGAGGAACTACGTGCGTTTCGACCAAATTTACCCGGGTAAATGTGTAGTTCTGGGTAAATAATCTACCCCGAAAAAAGACCCAACTAGCGGTTATGTACTATCTGACGGTCTAGGGACTTTTTGGGCGGGGCCAGCAGCGCCTGCAGGGCTGAACATCTGATTGGCCAGGCTCTCGTAGCGTAGGTAACGTCTGATTGGCCTGGTAGCGTAGGCAACGTCCAGGCAAAAGGTAGCGTTAGCGCCATGTTTAAAGAGTGCAGCTGCAAGCTAGTTGTTTACATTTTTCATCGTGCTGTGTATGAACATTTTGGACATGGATTCGGGAAAGAAAAGCTGAACCTACTGACGAGGAGGTGCAGGCCTTGCTGACCGTGTATGGGACAGGACTGTATTAAAAAAACATTATATATATGAGGCTCCACTCTAGCCTCATCTCTGAACAAACTCTGCCCTCTGGTGTCCAAGCCCACTCGAAAAAACCAGCCTAGTCCCTGGCTCACTGAAGTCATAAGAGAGCAAAGAGCAGGGCTGAGGGCAGCAGAGAGAAAATGGCGAAAATCAAAACAATCCATTGACCTCAATGACTATAAGCAAAGACTTGTCTCATTCTCCTCCAGCCTAAAAACGGCCAAGACAACATATTATCAGAACAAGATATGCAATGCCACAGATACAAGAAAAATGTTTTCTGCTTTTAACTCACTGCTTCAACCTCCTCCTCCTCCACCCTCCGATCTGTTGACACCCGACATGTTTGCCTCGTACTTTACTGAAAAGGTTGCAACCATCAGTAACCAGTTTTCTGAGCCTGACCAACTCAGCCCAAAAGCACCGACCCAAAGTGCCTCATTCGACTCATTCTCCTCTCTGACTGAGGAAGAAGTCTCTAAGCTTGTGCTAGACTCTCGGCCGACTACCTGTCCTTTGGACCCGATACCATCAAGCCTCTTGCAGACCATCTCCTCTCCGCTTATTGATGCACTTCAGCATATCATCAACTCTTCTATGTCAACGGGTGTGTTCCCCACAGCATTCAAGCAAGCTCGGGTCACCCCTCTGCTCAAAAAACCCACACTGAACCCAGCCCAGGTTGAAAACTACAGACCAGTTTCTCTTCTGCCCTTTCTGTCAAAAGTACTTGAGCGCACAGTCTTCAAGCAAGTCTCGGAGTTTCTGTCTAAAAACAATCTGTTTGATCCAAATCAGTCAGGCTTTAAGCGGGGCCACTCTACTGAAACTGCACTACTCTCAGTAACAGAATCGCTAAAGGCGGCCAGGGCGGCAGGTCAGTCATCAGTTCTACTACTCTTAGATCTGTCTGCTGCCTTTGACACAGTCAACCATCAAATCCTCCTTTCCACGCTCTCTGAGCTTGGCATCTCAGGATCCGCCCTTTGCTGGTTTGAGTCCTACCTCTCTGGGCGATCCTTTAGAGTGTCGTGGAAGGGAGAAGTGTCCAAAGCCCACAGCTTATCCACGGGGGTACCTCAAGGGTCAGTGCTTGGTCCCCTCCTCTTCTCCATATACACAAGCTCACTTGGTTTGATAATCCGCTCTCATGGCTTTTCATACCACTGCTATGCTGACGATACCCAGCTCTGCTTGTCATTTCCACCAGACGATGTCACAGTCTCAGCTAGAGTCTCGTCATGCCTCACCGATATCTCTAAATGGATCAATGAACGGCACCTTCAACTCAACCTTTCAAAGACTGAGCTCCTTGTCATCCCAGCCAGTCCCTCTATGCAGCCACAGATCAATATCCAACTTGGAACAACCAAACTCATGCCCACAAAGTCTGCCCGGAACCTGGGTGTCATGATTGATGACCAGCTAACCTTCAAGGTTCAAGTGGCCTCGATTGCCCGATCATGTCGTTTTGCCCTGTACAACATCAGGAAGATCAGACCTTACCTGTAAGAACATGCTACACAACTTGTGGTACAGGCTCTTGTGCTATCACGCATAGACTACTGCAACTCTCTACTGGCAGGTCTTCCTACATGCACAACCAAACCTCTGCAGATGATACAGAACGCAGCAGCACGACTGGTCTTCAACCTTCCAAAAAGAGCCCATGTCACTCCGCTGTTCATCTCCTTACACTGGCTCCCAGTCACTGCTCGCATTAAATTTAAAACTCTGCTGCTCGCCTACAAAACAGCAACAAAAACGGCTCCTCCTTACTTTAACTCTCTATTTCAGGTCTACACTCCCTCCCGTCCACTACGCTCTGCCAATGAAAGGCGTTTGATCCAACCTTCACAACAGGGTCCAAAGACGAGGACTAGACTCTTCTCCTCTGTCGCCCCCCGGTGGTGGAATGAACTTCCAAACTCCATTCGATCTGCAGAGTCCCTCTGTACCTTTAAGAAAAAGCTAAAGACCCAGCTCTTTCAGGAATACCTACTAACTTAGCTTAATGATGATGATCTCGATAGTATTGATGTAATGATGGTAATGATGATGGTTTTTGTTTTTGTTTGAAAACGACGAAGTATAAGATGGTTATATACTGATTAGAGTCTCAGACTGGCAGTTCATGTTGTGCCTTGCCTCTGGGCAATGCCTTTCAGCACCTGTGTGTCCAATCGGACTCAAAGCTGATCGTTCGTCCTTACTGACATTGTTCCTTTATTTTTCCTTGATCCTTGCTTGTGTTGTTCTTACTCTCTGATGTACGTCGCTTTGGATAAAAGCGTCTGCTAAGTGAATTGTAGAATTGTAGAATATATACGTGGGTTAAACAAAGTTAGATAAACACTACCTTATAACACATGCTTTTTACATGTTTTCACTTTAACTGACTTATGGTTTGTTTGAGATTCTATAGCGTGTGATATTTTACGTTAATACTTAGCTATTTAGCTAATAAATGTTTGTGTTTAGTAACAACTAGAGAGATTCAGTTGTGATGACTTTATTGATGAAAAAAGCTGCACCAGTGTAACACATTTACAAACAAATGGTATAAAAGGTATAAAATCATGAATAGACATTTGAAAGTTCTGGATCAACTGGGCCTCCGTGAAAGTCGGTACCACAGTTTCCCACCACTCTGCTGCTCTATTGTGCACCCAGACACAAGGAGAAACACGACGCCTTCAGTTGTAATCGCGTATCTGAAGTGCACACAACATGGGACAGTGGTGAGTTATTTCAATCTAAAATAACTACACACAGCTGGGGTTCAAGTAATACAATAACTACTGCATACGTTTACTCCTAACTTACCATTAGTCTTCTTCGTGACCGAAAGCGCCATTGCGCCTGTGCCATGTCCCGGTCCAAATCGGCAAGGACTATTAACAGCAGTCTTCTTCGTTTAATTATAGCATTTCTGGCATCTTGAAATCGTTTTGCCGCCAGCGCTCGTCTCCTCCTCCATGGATTCTTTTGCAATGAAATACAGCACGTCGAAAAATAATACGAGCTGAGCCTCCTCCATGGCAACGGGCTAACTGTAGTGTCGCACAGGTAATGAGGCCGGCCTGTCCGTCGCCCTATGTATTACGTTGTCTTTTGTTGTATGGCCTTCGTCTTTTTCTTACCGCCACCTATCGGACTGGATGTGTAATGCAGTTATATTGCTTCCTCCTACGTCCTCATACGTCATTGGCTTAATCTGCATGATCTACCCGGGACTTCAGACTGCGGTCGAATCGCGGACAGCATGGGCAACAGGAACCTTCAACTATTTAGTTCCGGGGAATGTCGGTCGAAACGGGGCTTTAGTCCAGCTTGTATTGTTGTAAAACTCACATATAAAATCAAAATTCTACTCAGAATGGTGTAAAAGCTTTCTTTACCTTTAATATTCAGTCATAAAAACAAATGATAAATTCACTTAGTGCTGTTATAAAATAAATAACAAGTACACTTGAATATAAATTACATTTTAGATCCACCCTAAAGTGGTATTACCGGTGTCTGCAATGTAAAGACGAGACGGCAGTGCATACCGTGGATCCAAATGATAGATAGATAGATAGATAGATAGATAGATAGATAGATAGATAGATGTACTTTATTGATCCCAAACTGGGAAATTGTGGCGTTACAGCAGCAGGTTATCAAACACACAATGTTAGTAACTAAAACAATATAATATTAAATACAAAGTGAATAAGCACTAGAATCTAAGAATAACAAAAAATAGGATTCAGAAGAAATATATACATCCAGGATTTAACTAAACATTACTACTGGTCTGGAATGTGAAAAATTAGATGCAACATTTGTAAGTCATCTTTAGCTGAATCTAAACATACTTTCCAGGAGGTAGATGAACATGTGTAATAAACAGTGATAACAGTATTCAAAGAGCAGTATTGATATAAAGAGCTGTCCAGAGCTGTGCAAATTCTGAGCTGTGCAATCAATTATACCTATATTAAAGTGCAGGAGTGTAGACATGTTATCATCTGAAACTATTGACTATATTGATGAGTAGACAAGACAGACGAAGTGAAATTGAGTGCAGGGATAATTTGTAAACTTTACATGAGCAGAACAGGTTACAATATGAAGAGACAGAGATGATCATGAGGACAGTTCTCTGCTCGCAAGAGGTGAGCTGTTGTACAGGGCTATGGCTTTTGGTAGGAAAGACTTCCTAAAGACGATTAAAACCTGCATCCTCTACGGAGATGGGCTGGTTGTCCAAAGCGATGAATTCAACCACCTTCTCTGTAATCTTTTTGGCCTTTTCACTCCCTTGAGGATATTTATCATTCCTTTCAAAGTCCAGAGTTTGTTGCTTCGGTGCAGCAGCCGTCTCTGTTGCTTTAGTGAACGCGCTATATTCCGTAGCATGTTTGGTTTTTAAATGTCTAATCAAATTGGTTGTATTGAACGCAGCTCTCGTGCTACCACCTCGCAAAACGATAGTATTGCAGACGTTGCAAGTGGTTGTTGGGCTGTTTTCGCTCTCTATTTTGAAAAACTTCCACACAGCTGACATTTTAGCCACAGTGTTGATACTTCGACGTCACTCGCGCGTGTGCGGTCTGCCGCAAATACTGCTCAGTTTACGACAGCTGACAAAAACAATCGGGATGAGCTGCTCGGCCTCAAATTCCCGATCCCCGATCACTTAAAAAATGCCAAAATCGGCTCAGATCCTGTTCTTGAGATCGGGATCAGGCCATCCCTAAAATAAATGATTGTTGGCTGTTTAAAAAAATTAACAGCCAAGGTCCAGACCTCGCTGATATGACCGCCTCCCTCCGTTTCATAACATCGTTCAGCTCAATCCCTATTGGTTCCGTTATCATAACAAATGAGCTTCGAGTGGAGAGGTGTGTTAGTAACTTTAAAAAACCGAGAGAGAGCGGAAAACACCGACAGCAGCATTTTAAACACGGGGGTTATATCTCCCATCACTGAGTGTCTGAGCTCCGCTCTGTCTGACTCTCAGCAGACTGTGGACATCTCTCCGGCTTGTTTAGAGTTTGTTGTGTCGCTATCCGAGATGAAAACCTAAACTGTGCAAACTAAGCAGATAAGTTAACTGTTGCTCACGCCGTGTTGGTTTGGAAACATTTCAAAACAGTTGCATATAACCGGGATGGAGTTGTTTTTGCGGACTAATTCTAATAATATGTTTCGTTTTCACCGATGCTGCAGAGCTAAAGAGGAGGGGGAGACGCGTCTGTGTAAGAGCATAAAGTGCAGCATGATAGAATACACAGAGCCCGGTTCTACGATCTCTCTGCTTTGGCAGATCGTCAACAGGTTCAAATCCTTCACGATCGTTATATCGCACACCACTACTTTGGAGGTGAGGGTGTCTGAGTTAGAGAACCAGTCCAGTTCTCCTCTGTTGTCTTTCCTTTCTGCCTTGAACTACTCTCAGCCTAGCTTAGCACTTAGCTTCATTTGGTGCCTTTCTGCACCACTGATCCACAGCCATCGTACGCAGCAGTAGTTAGCCAGCCACCTGTAGCCGGTGCGGGCCGACATAGCTTAGCTTCTCCCCCGGTAGCTCCCGAGCAGCCGGGAGGCAGTGGCTGGGTTATTGTCCGAGGGAAGCATAGTCGAAAAACCAACACACGGTTCCCCACCAACCACTTCACGTTTCCAACAACTTTCCCCAGTCAGCGACACAAAGAGACTCAAACTGTGATTCTCGGAGACTCCATAGTCAGAAACGTGAAGTTAGTGAAGTCAGCGGGCATAGTGAGGTGTAGACCCGGGGCCAGAGCGGGCGACATCACATCTCATTTAACCCTCCTGTTGGTTTGTCAGGACAGCATTCATGTTCATGTTGACCCCTCACAAGCTACCTAAGGCAACGGTTAACATTTGTATAGCCTATGGTAAAGTTGTGTTTGTGCACAATAGACAGGGAATAGAATAGAATAGAATAGAATGTCTTTATTGTCATTATACAATTGTACAACGAAATTAAAGCTTCACCTTAAAGTGCACACACATACGGTCATCCACAAAACAACAAAAACTCTCATTCAGGTAGATGGGCAAAGTATGTGTAGTGTATATACATGAGGTTGTTTTTCCTGAGCACTCTCAGGAAGTGCAGGCGCTGCTGTGCCTTCTTGGTGATCTCAGAGATGTTAGGAGTCCAGGAGAGGTCAGCAGAGATGAGGGTGCCCAGGAACTTAAAGGTTTGGACCCGCTCTACACCGTTGATGTGGAGGGGAGCTGGGTCTGCGCGGTGCTTCCTGAAGTCGAAGATGATTTCCTTTGTTTTTGTGGTGTTCAGTGCCAGGTTGTTCACTGAACACCACGTTGTCAATTTCAGGATCTCATCCCTGTAAGCAGACTCGTCTCCCCCTGAGATTAGTCCAACCACAGTGGTATCGTCTGCAAACTTGACGATGATGTTACCGGGGTGGGTTTGGCTACAGTCGTATGTGTAGAGGGAGTACAGTAGTGGGCTCAGCACACACCCCTGTGGAGAGCCGTTGCTGAGTGTTTGGGTGGAGGAGACATGGGGGCCAAGTTTAACAGTCTGGGGACATTTTGTGAGAAAGTCTTTTATCCATGAGCAGGGTCCCGTTTCTGAAAGAAGTTCAACAAACTCTCAGTCTAACCCTGAGATCTGAGTTGATTTACCCTCAGGTGGGAAAAAAGTAACACTGCTGCAGCGCAAAGGAGAGAGAGCTGTGGGAGAAAACAGCTGCTCGCGTCAGCGCATAATGAATTATAATATTTTTTTAATTTAATCAGAATTATAATATCGCAATTCCAAACTGATGGAATGGTATTAAAGCTCAAATGTATTTTCATTAAGATGCAATCCAGCAGAAGAAAAGTGACTTTAAAGCAGCTCAAAATGAAACATAAGAACAAACTGGACTCATGGGGGTATTTGAATCATATTTGACATATTAAACAAAGTGAACTTCATTCAGTGTCTATTTGGATGTGCATTATCTTTATCCCCAAAATAATGCGGGGTCACACACACAGGCTAAATGTCCTCTCACCTTTATTCTGTTTAGTTTATTGATTAGCTCTAATTAAATTAACATCTCCTGACATAAATGTAGGCTCTTATTCCCTGAGGAGTAATGCAGCCCCTTCATCTCGAGGCTCCTCGACTGAAATATATTCCATGTTCGTCAAAATAGTTCATTTATACGCTAGCGTATAGCCTGCCTAATATATAATATTAAAACAACCTGGATTCTTATTCAGACAACCGGTGAATCTTCACTAACACGGCGTGATACGGACTGAATGAAAGAATGAGGAAATGAAACAGCGTTTCTGGCTCTGAAAGAGGAGACAGAGAGAAACTCGGGGTTCATTGAAGAAAACCTGCTCCCGACCAGGTTAGGTTCACAGACTCAGTTACCATAGTAACTGACTCTGAGCTAAAATAACCTCTCCCTCTGGAAGGGGCCTGAGTTACCCCTCTTTTTTGGGTTTGAGTGACCTCCCCCTCTGAAACAGAAAACCCAGAGTTTCCCTCATTTCAGGGTTAACCGACTCTGTGTTTGCACAAAACCTGCTTACTGAAACAGGCCCCTGGTGTCTGAGTGGAGGCCTAAGTCCGACAGTTTTTTAACCAGAATGTCCGGGATGATTGTGTTGAAGGCTGAGCTGTAGTCAATGAAAAGTAGCCTTACATAGCTCCCCTGGTGTTCCAGGTGGCTCAGCGCAGTGTGGAGAGCTATGGCTATGGCATCCTCTGTGGATCTGTTTGCTCTATAAGCAAACTGGTGTGGGTCGAAGGTCTGAGGAAGGCTGGCCTTGATGTGGTGTAGAACCAGCCTCTCAAAGCACTTCATGATGACCGGTGTTAGAGCGACTGGACGGTAGTCGTTGAGGCTGTCCGTGGTAGATTTCTTGGGCACGGGTATGATTGTGGCTGATTTCAGGCAGGATGGAATGGTGGCTTGTGACAGGGAGAGGTTGAAGATGCAGGTGAAGACTTGTGAGAGCTGGTCTGCACAGGCTTTGAGCACCTTCCCTGGTACTCCGTCTGCCTTCCTAGGGTTTACTGCTCTTAGCACCCGTCTCACTTCGTGCTCCTGTACAGTGAGTGTGACGGTGCTATGTGCAGGTGGGGGCTGAGGTGGTGTGGCTGTGTGGAGCTCAGTTTTCTCAAACCTTGCGAAGAAGCAGTTTAGCTCCTCTGCCAGCGAGGCGTCTGAGTTCCCAGGTGTGATGTTGCAGCCCCTGAAGTTTGTGATGTGCTGTATGCCTTGCCACACCTGTCGTGGGTTGTTGTCAGAGAGGTGGTCCTCTATCCTCCTCCTGTAGGCCGACTTAGCATCCTTGATTCCTCTCCTCAGGTCTGCTCTAGAAGCACTGTACAGCTCTCTATCACCTGACCTGAAGGCAGAGTCTCGGCTTCTAAGCAGCATTCGGACCTGGCTGGTCATCCAGGGTTTCTGGTTTGGAAAAACCCTGATGCTTTTTTCAACAGTGACATTTTCAATGCAGTACTTGATGTAGGTCTGTCTCTGTGTGTTCTGCCAGGTCCTGATGTTCGAATGCATCCCACTGAGTGTTAGCAAAGCAGTCCTGTAGCTGGGAAAGTGCATCCTCAGGCCAAGTTGTAACAGTCTTTGTCAGGGGTGTAGTTCTCCTCCTGAGTGGGGTGTATGCCGGGGTAATGAGCAGAGAGAGGTGGTCTGACTGGCCTAGATGAGGGAGAGGTATGGCTCTGTATGCGTGCTTGATGTTGGAATAAACATGATCAAGTGTGTTTGCACCCCTGGTTGGACACTTAACATGCTGAAAGAATTTCGGGAGAACAGTCTTACGGTTTGCTTGATTAAAATCCCCAGCTATGATGTGAACGCCATCTGGGTGAGCACGCAGCTGTTTGTTTATCGTTAGCAAGGTGGAGAGAGCTGTGCTAACATTAGCATCCGGTGGTATATATACAGCAGTAACGATCACTACTGTTAGCTCTCTGGGTAAATAAAATGGTCTGCATCTAACTGACATGGATTCTATGTCCGGAGAACAGTATTTATCTATGATTATGCTGTTGTTAGACCAGTCGTTCTGCACGTAAATACAGAGGACCCCCCCCCCCCCTGCTCTTACCAGAGTCTTTGTTTCTGTCCCAGCGGTGGAGAGTGTGGCCTGCTAGCTGTACTGCAGCGTCGGGGATCCGCGGGTGAAGCCAGGTCTCAGTTATAATCATAACACAGCAGTTACGAACATAGCTATTCCCAGCCATTTGTAGTTCCAGCTCGTCCATCTTGTGAGCCATTGATCTCGCATTTGTGAGGAACATTCTGGGCAGAGGAGGCTTGTGTGGCTGTGTCCTGAGTTTCACTAGAAGGCCTGACCGGCATCCTCGCTTCTGCTTTCTCTCCCTCCGCCGCCTGCTGGGCCCGATAACAATCCACGGGGCGCCCGGTGGTCTCGCCACGTCGTCGGGTATATTATGAGTGCGTTGAAAGTCGCCTGATAGGTAGCTTGTGCCGAAAACCAATGTCGAGTAAGTCCTGGCGGCTATAGCAGCGATTTGCACAAGTATTCACATAAAACACAAACGAAAAACACAGAAAATAGCACAAAAAGGGAGAGCCGTGAGCCGCTGCATCTGTGCGCGCCGCCATCTTGGATCGATCATCAGAGGGGCTTAGCCACAGTGAGATTAAGTCTGAAATGAATGCAAGTGTTTTAATGACTGTAGTAAAGATCACTATTTTGTTTCCTTTCACTTCCTCTCGTTTCCTTCCACTTCAGTAGACTGTGCTCTCTTTGTACAAAGGTAAAACATTAAATATCAACAATAAGCTAAAAAATAAACAAATAATTAAAGACTAATATGTACAAGACTAAATAAGATAATAGTGCAGAGGTGAGTAGTGCAACAAAGATGCTGAAGTGAACATGAGGTAGTTATTTTTTACAGTATTTACATTAAAGAGTGTGTGTAGATGGTAATTAAATAAAAATAATATATATTTGCATATATGTACATTCAGTTTTGTTCTAGAGTTATTTCACAGCAGCAGGTCTGACACTCTGTGACTGCTTAGCGTTCATCAGAGTGACGGCCCGGGGGGAAGAAACTGTTCTTATGACGGGTTGTTTTGGCGTACAGTGATCTGTAACGCCTGCCGGAGGGAAGGAGTTTGAAAAGTTTGTGTCCGGGGTGTGAGGGGTCTGCAGTGATGCTACCTGCCCGTTTCCTGGCCCTGGACCGGTATAAATCCTGGATGGGGGGAAGGTTGACACCGATGATCTTTTCTGCAGTCCTGATTGTCCGTTGCAGTCTGTGTCTGTCCAGTTTGGTTGCAGATCCAAACCAGACAGTGATGGAGGTGCAGAGAACAGACTGGATGATGGCGGTGTAAAACATGATCAGCAGCTCCTGGGGCAGGTTGAACTTCCTGAGCTGATGCAGGAAGTACATCCTCTGCTGGGCCTTTTTCCTTAAAGTGTCTATGTGGGAGGTCCACTTCAGGTCCCGAGAGATTGTGGATCCCAGGAACCTGAAAGAGTCCACAGTAGACACTGTGCTGTTCAGAATGGTGAGGGGGGGCTTCTCCTGAAGTCCACTGTCATCTCCACAGTTTTGAGCGGGTTCAGCTCCAGATGGTTCTGGCTGCACCAGAGAGCCAGCTGTTCCACCTCCCGTCTGTAGGCAGACTCGTCACCGTCCTGGATGAGACCGATGACGGTGGTGTCGTCTGCGAACTTCAGGAGTTTCACAGAAGGATCCCCTGAGGTGCAGTCATTGGTGTAGAGGGAGAAGAGCAGTGGGGAGAGAACACACCCCTGGGGGGGCGCCAGTGCTGATTGTCCTGGTGCCGGATGTGGGGGGAGCAGGTAGGGCAGAGTCTAAGTATTGGGGTGATGTTGATGGGCTGGGGGGTGGGTGAGAAAATCTGCAGTAGAAGGTGTTGAGGTCGTCAGCCAGTCTTTTGTTACCTGCAGGGTGGGGGGAGGGTTTCCTGTAGTTGGTGACCTCTCGCAGGCCTTTCCAAACTGCTGAAGGGTCGTTAGCTGAGAAGCTTTATTTTAGCTTTTCAGTGTAGCTCCTCTTCGCCACTTTGATCGCCTTCGTCAGTTTGTTCCTGGCCTGCTTGAACAGGTCCCAGTCCCCACTCCTGTAGGCTTCCTCCTTGGCCTGACGCAGCTTCCTGAGTTGGGGTGTAAACCAGGGCTTGTTGTTGTTGTATGTGCAGAAGGTCTTGGTCTGCACACACATGTCCTCACAGAAGCTGATGTATGATGTCACAGTGTCAGTGAGTTCGTTGAGATTTGCTGAAGCAGCTTCAAAAACAGTCCAATCAGTGCAATCAAAGCAGGCCTGTAACTCCTGCTTTGACTCCTCTGTCCATTTCTTTACAGTCCTCACTACAGGCTTAGCAGTTTTTAACTTCTGCCTGTAGGTCGGGATGAGATGAATCAGACAGTGATCAGAGAGTCCCAAAGCTGCACGGGGAACAGAGCGATAAGAGTCCTTTATTACTGTGTAGCAGTGGTCCAGTATGTTAGCTCCTCTGGTGGGGCACTTTATATTTATCCTTATTTCATACAGAAAGTACATCTGATTTGACTTGTTTATTGTTCTAATATCATTTTATTTGTCTTTCAGCACGATGTTCAAACATCCCATATGTGTTTTCTATTAAATCCTTATTGACTGAATAAACCTGTTCACCTTAATCAAGTCTCCTGTGATTATATGCATTCTGACCGATGCCCATGGTGATAGCCTCTCATCCTTTCCTGAACCCCTTCTCTACAATGACAGTAGCTGCAGTGATGGAAAAGAACAGTGAAGTAATATCCCTCCTGTGACATCAAACATTTCACTTTTTCTTGATATATTTATGGGCTTTTGTCTGCCTTTATTTTAGAGATAGGACAGAATCAGAAACCAAGGAGAGAGAGTGGGGAATGACTTGAGGGAAAGGAGCCACAGGTCGGATTTGAACCTGGGCTGCCAGCTCTCCAGGACTTAATGATGAGAAACCTAAATAAAAGCATCAAAAACTTTTTTTAATGCAAAATAAGTAAATTCCAAACATGATTAAAATGTGATCAATTCCAATTAACTATTGATTTTCATCCATTAAAAATGAAATCGTTTGACAGCCCTTATTAATATTCAAAAAGCAGTCTAAGTAGCGTTAATGTTTGTTTACTGTGTCCTGCAGATGTCCAGCAGCTGTTGGTGAGTAAAGAAGAGCTTCCACCTGAGCAGCAGGAGTGGAGCCACATTCTGGACCAGGAGGACACTAAGCCCCAACACATTAAAGAAGAACATGAGGAACTGTGGAGCAGTCAGGAGGAAGAACAGCTTCAAGGACTGGAGGAGGCTGATACCACCAAGTTCCCCTTCACTCCTGTCTCTGTGAAGAGTGAAGATGATGAAGAGAAACCTCAGTCCTCACAGCTTCATCAGAGACAAACTGAACAGATGGAAACAGGAGTTGATGGAGAGGACTGTGGAGGAGCAGAACCAGAGAGGTACTCAGATCCAGAGAGACGTTTACAACCAGAGACTGAGGTCAAGATTGAAGACTCTGATGAACCAGAGACTGATGACAGTGAAGATTGGAGAGAGACAAGAGAAGATCTGTCAGAATTCAACTTGAAAAATAAGAAAGTGAGGACTGAAAAGAGACCACATAGGTGCTCGAAGTGCGGTAAAAGATTTAACCAAAAACAGCATCTGACCACACACATGTTAGTTCACAGTGGAGAGAAACCCTTCAGCTGCTCTGAGTGTGGTAAAAGATTTAGCCGAAAAGGGAATCTGACCAAACACATGTTAGTTCACCGTGTAGAGAAACCCTTCAGCTGCTCCGAGTGTGGTAAAAGTTTTACCCAAAGAGGAAATCTGGCCAGACACATGTTACTTCACAGTGGAGAGAAACCCTTCAGCTGCTCTGAGTGTGGTAAACGTTTTACCCATAGAGAAAGTCTGACCATACACATGTTAGTTCACAGTGGAGAGAAAGCCTTCAGTTGCTCTGAGTGTGGTAAACGTTTTACCCATAGAGAAAGTCTGACCAAACACATGTTAGTTCACAGTGGAGAGAAACCCTTCAGCTGCTCTGAGTGTGGTAAAAGATTTAACCGAAAAGGGAATCTGACCAAACACATGTTAGTTCACAGTGTAGAGAAACCTTTCAGCTGCTCTGAGTGTGGTAAAAGTTTTACCGAAAGAGGAAATCTGGCCAGACACATGTTAGTTCACAGTGGAGAGAAACCCTTCAGCTGCTCTGAGTGTGGTAAACGTTTTACCCATAGAGGAAGTCTAGCCAGACACATGTTACTTCACAGTGGAGAGAAACCCTTCAGCTGCTCTGAGTGTGGTAAAAGTTTTACCGAAAGAGGAAATCTGGCCAAACACATGTTAGTTCACAGTGGAGAGAAAGCCTTCAGCTGCTCTGAGTGTGGTAAAAGATTTACCCAAAGAAGAAATCTGACCACACACATGTTAGTTCACAGTGGAGAGAAACCCTTCAGCTGCTCTGAGTGTGGTAAAAGATTTAACCGAAAAGTAAGTCTGGCCAGACACATGTTAGTTCACAGTGGAGAGAAAGCCTTCAGTTGCTCTGAGTGTGGTAAAAGATTTACTGAAAGAGGAAATCTGACCAGACACATGTTAGTTCACAGTGGAGAGAAACCCTTCAGTTGCTCTGAGTGTGGTAATCGTTTTGCCCATAGAGAAAGTCTGACCAAACACATGTTAGTTCACAGTGGAGAGAAACCCTTCAGCTGCTCTGAGTGTGGTAAAAGATTTAACCGAAAAGGGAATCTGACCAAACACATGTTAGTTCACAGTGTAGAGAAACCCTTCAGCTGCTCTGAGTGTGGTAAAAGTTTTACCGAAAGAGGAAATCTGGCCAGACACATGTTAGTTCACAGTGGAGAGAAACCCTTCAGCTGCTCTGAGTGTGGTAAACGTTTTACCCATGGAGGAAGTCTGGCCAGACACATGTTACTTCACAGTGGAGAGAAAGCCTTCAGCTGCTCTGAGTGTGGTAAAAGATTTACCCAAAGAGGAAATCTGACCACACACATGTTAGTTCACAGTGGAGAGAAACCCTTCAGTTGCTCTGAGTGTGGTAAAAGATTTACCCAAAGAAGAAATCTGACCACACACATGTTAGTTCACAGTGGAGAGAAACCCTTCAGTTGCTCTGAGTGTGGTAAAATATTTACTGAAAGAGGAAATCTGACCACACACATGTTAGTTCACAGTGGAGAGAAAGCCTTCAGCTGCTCTGAGTGTGGTAAAAGATTTAACCGAAAAGGGAATCTGACCAAACACATGTTAGTTCACAGTAGAGAGAAACCCTTCAGCTGCTCTGAGTGTGGTAAAATGAGTTAACCTGCAAAGAAATCTGTCTACATACATGATTACTCATACGGCTCTTAATGTGGAAAAAGATTTAGACTAAAGGGGGATATGAAGAGACACACAAAAAATGTCTCACCCAAGGGAAAACAGGATAAGTTTAAGAACCACTGGCTTTAGAAGACATGGGTCAGAAGACAATAACAATACCTTCTCATGAGCACAGGAAACGTCTCTTAGTTTCTGGTGTGCACCTGAAACTTATTTAATCTTTTCTGCCAGTTCTCCCTTAGGGCCTCCGTTTCTTTATGAAGTAAAGAAATCCAAATCTCCAACATGAGAATAAAGGGGAGGTCTGAGCAGACTGTCAATAACTGTCCTTAAAACAGCTGGTGCTGAACCATCTTGTTCAGTTGTCTGTTTGTTGGAGTTCTTCTTGGTTTTCAGTCTCTTGTTTGTCTCCATTCTGTCTGATGTCTAAAGTCTTGACATTTTGTCTTTAACGTGTGAACTCTTTCATTTGTTCTGTGTTTGACCTACGGATTCTTCTTCTGTAAACCGTTATCTCCTGTCTACTTTTATTGTGTCCTGTCTAAGTTTATTTTGATAGAACCAAACCAATGAGATCCAACCGAGCCTTCACTATCAGTTTAGATGCAGAGAACCAAAACTCTTGTCTGTCAGCAGCAGTGACAATACCTACGTATTGAATGATATTATTGATGACGATGGTTTTGTCTCTGTGCATTGCCTGTCAGCACCTGTGTGTCCGATCAGACTTAAAGCTGTTTGTTTGCACTGACTGACGTTGTTTCCTCCTTTCTAGATCATTGCTTGTGTTGTTCTTACTCTCTGATGTGTATGTACGTATGGACTACCGGACTGCTAGTGAGTCCTCAGTATTAACAGCCACATGAGAAGTCATACAGGAGAGAGACCAGACCACAGTGTGTCCAGAGAAGCCACAATCAAAAGTGTTGAAGCGTTTAATATCTTTCATGTCATTTCTTTTTTTACAGAATCAAATGAAAGCAGTATCCATAAATGTTGCTGTCAAGAATTCTAACCGTACCCATCCCTAGATTTAAAACTCCTGTTCAATGGTAAAAGTGATCCAAAGGAATCCAAGTGAACAACATCACTAATGTGTATTCATAAGTATGTATTGACTAACAGATGTATAACTGCTGTTATAAAGGGATAGAAGACAATTGTATTGACAGAAATCTGTGTCTACTTTTTTGACATTGATGTTTTGTTGCTGACATATGAACCAGTAAGTTGGGAGCAGCTATGACGTTTGAATGTAAAGGGTTTATATGAAACAGTTACAGTGTAAGGATCCTTCTTCTCTCCTGATATCTTCTCTTCTTTCTGTCTCTCTGTTTCCTTGGAGGCCTCTGTGTTGGGTAGCACAAGTTCTTCAGACAGCTCATGTGTAACCTTGTAATAAATAAAGTGATGTAGAGTGAGAAAGACTTTCATCTACTTGTGTTATTTAGTGTGGAGTGTCTAAAGTCTCTTTGGTAAAGAAAAGGAGTTCAGCAGATCCTGATGCAGAGCGACCACAGTCAGATCAGGTCCAGGTTGATTTCACTGAAAACCTTTAACCCTTAATAAGAATCCTGCAGTCAGAATACAAAATCAAGAACATCTCAATGACACCTGAACATGCACGGGATGAATGAAGAGTGCAGAGGCCACTGGGCACAAAACTGCTGCAGCCTTTGATCACAAACTGAATGACAACACCTGTAGATGTCATCTGGCATTCTGGATTTACTCCACATGTTGTTAGAAGAAACAATAGAAATGCATTATAGCCTTCAGTGTGTAGAACTAAATGGTCTATGGAAACAAACACTTCAATTGTGTGTATATTTGTTCTGTTATCATTTCTCTCTTTGGCTTCCTTTTTGCTGCTTCACTGCTTTTTAGACATTTTCTGCTAAGAGGAGAACGACTCTTCATTGGTCTTGGTGCTATCCAGTTCCCACGGTAACCTGACTCGTCATCAATCAAAAAACTTTGCTTATTTGCAATGAAAGTAACTGCTTTCATTTATTCATATTTCACCTACAAGCAGACTTGTTTATTTATTTCTTGAATAAAAGTGAAGCCAGGATGCTACAGTTGGTGGAGTTTTCAGAGCACTGATCGTTGGTGTAATATTGGTGTATCAGGAACTGATTTAGTACATTTGTGTATTGACTGTAGAGACAGGACTGAACTATTCACTCATAAAACAGAGACTTGGTTTGTTTCTTGTTTTCAGAAGCACTTGTTGTGTAAATGGAACCATAACAGGACTTCCTGCTTGTGTGTTTCCATGGCGACATATAAAGTGACAGGTTTCCATGTATTCCAAAGTAAACATTCTGTGCTTTGGTCCTTTGGTCCTTTGACGCGTCATTCCAGAACCCTCGCAGCTCATAACAAGCCCAGATTCTGTGGTCAGTCAGGTCAGTGTTAACCGGCGCCTGGACAGAGCATCGCCTATCACCACTGCTCCACAGTCATGGGTTTCTTTTGACTTCTCTGATCAGCTGACAGAAAGTGCAGACACACCAGTGAAAGCTTAGAAGGTGAGATGGATTTACCCAGGTAAAGGATGTTCATCCCTTCACTTATCAGGACTTACTTCTTCACATGTTAACAATCACAAACATTTGTTATATGCCACAAATCATTGTGAGAGGTTCATATGCCATGACTTTAACGGTGCATCGGGTCAGTATGTGTAGTTATGTGCTAACAACTTCAAACATCTTTTGACTTTGACCTACACTGGACATTTTCTTCACACAAGTGTCCTTCAACTGATACTCTTACATGTTTATGTGCTGGAGCAAGTTTGTGTCAATTCACAAATTCATCGTTTTTCCCATCATGCCTCTGCCCTGTTGATGGCAATTGTAAGTGATCTAATAAGTGTATATATGCTGTCTTATTTGTTCACAACATGGGCTGTAGTGTAACTTAACTCCAACAACAATCTAGCCAACATTTGAGAAGGAGTCTGTGAGAATAGATTGAACAACTCTGTGTGAATATTTGCAGCTTTTTTGAAGTGGACTCCACACTAAAGTGAAAAATGGGTCTATAGTACAAATACAAAGGAAAAGACAACAAGTCAAAGTAGTTTCACTGTTTAACACTATATCAAATATGATACATAGAACAAAACCCAACAATATAAAGAGTTCAAAAGTTGCTCAAAGTCAGTTCAGAAATATTCATAAAAAGCTGCAGGTGATGTGTTAATACTGCAAAGAGTACCGTAACTATTGTGCTTGATGTAGCCTGTCCTTATCCTTACCTCAAATATCATCACGTCCTATTGCAGGACTGAAGAAGATTCTTGTAATGAAGTCGTTTCATACTGTTGCTTAGCTGTGCTTCATTGGTGGCTCATGTTGAACCCCTGAGCAGTGGTCTTAGCAGAAAGAAGGACACATGTAGGGCTTTGAACTTCTTCTCACACTGAGACTTGTATGTTTTTAAAGTAGGGCTGCACAATGTCATTGCTGGGTTTTTTATCTAGCTTATAAAAGTACAAATCTGCAATGCACAAAGTAAATTCAGCTGTTTGGAGTTCAACTACATCACTAATAATAATCCTGCAACATGAGCTGTTCACAATGTAAAATGATCTAAGGGCAATGAATGAAGACTCCATGAGACAGTAACTGGTGGTATGAACCTGAAGTATAAAAGCAATTGGCTGACATGTGACCTGATTTCAAGAAGGGTTCTTGTCCAATGCCCAGTGAAAGCCAAGTCCATTTGAACCCCAGCCCCTTACTTGCTGTTGAACTGGCTGCCCAGTTGAGACATTATTCATTGAACTTGCATGCTAGCATTTGGTTAAAAATATCCCCTCAGAGGCTGCAACTCCAAACTCACTCTTGACATGGATGCAAAGTTTTGCAGCCTAACCCCCCTACACACTCTGACTCAAGGGCCTGACACCAGACTCTGTCTTGACTTTGCCCCCCAGTCATGGCGCTGTGGCTCCAGATTAACTCTGGACTTTTACCTCCAGTCCTGAGTCTGTGAACCCAAACAGACTCTAATTTGAGCAACCAGTTGTTGGGCTGCGGCCTCGAGCCCTGCAGCCCCCAGCTCACTTTTGAACACGTTATCCAAGTGGTTGGATTGTGGGACCTTTCACACTCTTGTCTTGAAACCTCCAACATTTGTCTGAGGCCCTAATATCAATGTTTACATGACATACCAATCATGCAGATGCTGACCCTAACTTACTCTTTTAATTACCCCTCTTATCCCCAGCCACCCAATTCACTCTTTACATGCCTCACTGGTGTTTGGGCTGCGGCTCATGATTCACTAATGACAGGATGACCTGTTGTGGGTAATACAGCCAACTACTTGCTATTGATATAGCTACCTTATCCTGAGGCTGCAGCTGCTGAACCCAGATTAATATGGCTGCCCAGTTGAGGGGCTTTACTCAGTGTTTATGCACCTAATTGTTAAGACTCACATTTCTTTCAATTACTGACCAATGTTTTGATGGAGCTAAATGATTTTCCACTGATTATTGGATCAGATATGAATGCTGTGGTAGACCATATGTGGGACAAATGTAAGGCAGTTAATTACAACTCCAGGTCTTCAAATGCATTAAGACACTTGTTATCTGATTTGAACCTTATTGATACCTGGCGTGTCCATAATCCTGGCACCAAAGAATTGACTTTTTATTCCAGCAGACATCAGTCCTTTTCTCGGATTGATTATATTTTGGTATCGTCATCATTATTTTCTTCTGTTAAAAGAATTGACATTCGACCCATGAGCTTATCAGATCATCATGCCTACTCCTGTCAACTTCAATTCTCCCAACTTAAGAGAAAAGCCACCAGATGGCGCTTTAACTGTTCATTACTGGACAATCAAAACTCAAGTGAACAATCTGAATCTGAACTAAGTCATTTTTTAATGATCAATACAAATTCAGTTGATGATTTTCTGATACTCTGGGCTGCCACTAAAGGTTTTATTAGAGATAATACAACTGCTTTAGCCTCGGGTCAGAATAAATTACAATTGAAAAAGATCTCTGAATTAGAAAACTTGTTATCTGTCTTAGAGCTCTCTCAACAAAAAAACTACTCCAACATGTATCCTCCACACAACAAGGTGAAGACTGAATTAAATACCCTCACTAGGGAAAGAGCACAATTTGCCAAAAGTCAGAGTCAACCAAAACTTCCATGGAAGTCGACCTCGCCATTTTTTGGCCAATAAATTACGTAATAGCGACCATCTTTTAAATACTGCAACCATTAAATGTGATGATGGCGAGCTGCTTACTTCTTCTGTCTCTAGAGGAACTTAGGGCAGCTTTGGAAACAATGAATACAGTCAAATCACCCGGGTGGGACGGCATCCCTCCCAACTTCTATTTGAGGTTCTGGAACCAACTAGGCCCATTACTATTGGAGATGATGAACACAGCCATCTCTAAAGGCTCATTTAGTAGAGATGTAAACATGTCGTTCATTTCACTTCTGTCTAAAAAAGGTAGGGATCAGAATCACTGTTCCAATTGGCGCCCCCTGTCGCTGATTAACACTGTTGTCAAATTATTCTCCAAAGTATTATGTCATCGTTTGGAAATATTTCTACCTAAGTTGATCCACCCAGACCAAAGTGGATTTGTGAAGAAAAGACTCGCTTCAGATAATTGACGCCATCTTCTCCATATTATT
Source organism: Tautogolabrus adspersus (assembly GCA_020745685.1). NCBI lineage: Eukaryota > Metazoa > Chordata > Actinopteri > Labriformes > Labridae > Tautogolabrus > Tautogolabrus adspersus. Next base: position 1,133,535 of record CM036543.1, on the reverse strand, counting down.
AATTCAATACAAAAGACTCTTCAGCTGTTCTTTGTCTTGACGCTGAGAAGGCTTTCGATCGTCTAGAATCGTCATATCTCTGGTCTGTCTTATAATAAATGGGACTAGGTTCAAAGTTCATAAATATGATTAACATGTTATTCACTAATCCGTCAGCAAGTGTTATGATGGTTAATATTTGCTCTCCTTCATTTAGAATCTCACGAGGAAGCAGGCGAGGTGATCCGATCTGCCCCTTATTGTTTATTTAATCCATGGAACCACTGGCTCAGAGTATTCACCAATCTAAAAATATTACACCAATGACTGTTAACTCTACTGATCATCATATTTCTCTCTACGCTGATGACATTTTGTTATATTTAGGCAAGGCAAGTTTATTTATAACGCACATTTCAACAACAAGGCAATTCAAAGTGCTTCACACCAGACATCAAGAGCATCATGACAGAGGAAAGACAAGAAACATTCAAATAGAACATTTAAAAATCACTGAAATTATTACATCTGAAACTATGTTCAAGTACAAATAATTCAAATAAAATTATAAATATAAAAGAATGAAAAGTGACAGTGCAGAGTGAGAGATTAAAATCTTATTAAAGTTGTTTAGTTAAAGGCCGCTGTGAACAGGTGAGTCTTTAACCTGGATTATAAAGAGCTGAGAGTTTCAGCAGACCTGCAGTTTTCTGGAGTTTGTTCCAGATATATGGAGCATAGAAACTGAACACTGCTTCTCCATGTTTGGTTCTGACTCTGTTCCAGATATAAGGAGCATAGAAACTGAACGCTGCTTCTCCATGTTTGGTTCTGACTCTGTTCCAGATATAAGGAGCATAGAAACTGAACGCTGCTTCTCCATGTTTGGTTCTGACTCTGTTCCAGATATAAGGAGCATAGAAACTGAACACTGCTTCTCCATGTTTGGTTCTGACTCTGTTCCAGATATAAGGAGCATAGAAACTGAACGCTGCTTCTCCATGTTTGGTTCTGACTCTGTTCCAGATATAAGGAGCATAGAAACTGAACACTGCTTCTCCATGTTTGGTTCTGACTCTGTTCCAGATATAAGGAGCATAGAAACTGAACGCTGCTTCTCCATGTTTGGTTCTGACTCTGTTCCAGATATAAGGAGCATAGAAACTGAACGCTGCTTCTCCATGTTTGGTTCTGACTCTGTTCCAGATATAAGGAGCATAGAAACTGAACGCTGCTTCTCCATGTTTGGTTCTGACTCTGTTCCAGATATAAGGAGCATAGAAACTGAACACTGCTTCTCCATGTTTGGTTCTGACTCTGTTCCAGATATAAGGAGCATAGAAACTGAACGCTGCTTCTCCGTGTTTGGTTCTGACTCTGTTCCAGATATAAGGAGCATAGAAACTGAACACTGCTTCTCCATGTTTGGTTCTGACTCTGTTCCAGATATAAGGAGCATAGAAACTGAACGCTGCTTCTCCATGTTTGGTTCTGACTCTGTTCCAGATATAAGGAGCATAGAAACTGAACACTGCTTCTCCATGTTTGGTTCTGACTCTGTTCCAGATATAAGGAGCATAGAAACTGAACGCTGCTTCTCCATGTTTGGTTCTGACTCTGTTCCAGATATAAGGAGCATAGAAACTGAACACTGCTTCTCCATGTTTGGTTCTGACTCTGTTCCAGATATAAGGAGCATAGAAACTGAACGCTGCTTCTCCGTGTTTGGTTCTGACTCTGTTCCAGATATAAGGAGCGTAGAAACTGAACGCTGCTTCTCCGTGTTTGGTTCTGACTCTGTTCCAGATATAAGGAGCATAGAAACTGAACACTGCTTCTCCATGTTTGGTTCTGACTCTGTTCCAGATATAAGGAGCATAGAAACTGAACGCTGCTTCTCCATGTTTGGTTCTGACTCTGTTCCAGATATAAGGAGCATAGAAACTGAACACTGCTTCTCCATGTTTGGTTCTGACTCTGTTCCAGATATAAGGAGCATAGAAACTGAACGCTGCTTCTCCATGTTTGGTTCTGACTCTGTTCCAGATATAAGGAGCATAGAAACTGAACACTGCTTCTCCATGTTTGGTTCTGACTCTGTTCCAGATATAAGGAGCATAGAAACTGAACGCTGCTTCTCCATGTTTGGTTCTGACTCTGTTCCAGATATAAGGAGCGTAGAAACTGAACGCTGCTTCTCCGTGTTTGGTTCTGACTCTGTTCCAGATATAAGGAGCGTAGAAACTGAACACTGCTTCTCCATGTTTGGTTCTGACTCTGTTCCAGATATAAGGAGCGTAGAAACTGAACGCTGCTTCTCCGTGTTTGGTTCTGACTCTGTTCCAGATATAAGGAGCATAGAAACTGAACACTGCTTCTCCATGTTTGGTTCTGACTCTGTTCCAGATATAAGGAGCATAGAAACTGAACGCTGCTTCTCCATGTTTGGTTCTGACTCTGTTCCAGATATAAGGAGCATAGAAACTGAACACTGCTTCTCCATGTTTGGTTCTGACTCTGTTCCAGATATAAGGAGCATAGAAACTGAACGCTGCTTCTCCATGTTTGGTTCTGACTCTGTTCCAGATATAAGGAGCATAGAAACTGAACGCTGCTTCTCCATGTTTGGTTCTGACTCTGTTCCAGATATAAGGAGCATAGAAACTGAACGCTGCTTCTCCGTGTTTGGTTCTGACTCTGTTCCAGATATAAGGAGCATAGAAACTGAACACTGCTTCTCCATGTTTGGTTCTGACTCTGTTCCAGATATAAGGAGCATAGAAACTGAACGCTGCTTCTCCATGTTTGGTTCTGACTCTGTTCCAGATATAAGGAGCATAGAAACTGAACGCTGCTTCTCCGTGTTTGGTTCTGACTCTGTTCCAGATATAAGGAGCATAGAAACTGAACGCTGCTTCTCCATGTTTGGTTCTGACTCTGTTCCAGATATAAGGAGCATAGAAACTGAACACTGCTTCTCCATGTTTGGTTCTGACTCTGTTCCAGATATAAGGAGCATAGAAACTGAACGCTGCTTCTCCGTGTTTGGTTCTGACTCTGTTCCAGATATAAGGAGCGTAGAAACTGAACGCTGCTTCTCCGTGTTTGGTTCTGACTCTGTTCCAGATATAAGGAGCGTAGAAACTGAACGCTGCTTCTCCGTGTTTGGTTCTGACTCTGTTCCAGATATAAGGAGCGTAGAAACTGAACGCTGCTTCTCCGTGTTTGGTTCTGACTCTGTTCCAGATATAAGGAGCATAGAAACTGAACGCTGCTTCTCCGTGTTTGGTTCTGACTCTGTTCCAGATATAAGGAGCGTAGAAACTGAACGCTGCTTCTTCTCCGTGTTTGGTTCTGACTCTGTTCCAGATATAAGGAGCGTAGAAACTGAACGCTGCTTCTCCGTGTTTGGTTCTGACTCTGTTCCAGATATAAGGAGCATAGAAACTGAACGCTGCTTCTCCGTGTTTGGTTCTGACTCTGTTCCAGATATAAGGAGCATAGAAACTGAACGCTGCTTCTCCGTGTTTGGTTCTGACTCTGTTCCAGATATAAGGAGCATAGAAACTGAACGCTGCTTCTCCGTGTTTGGTTCTGACTCTGTTCCAGATATAAGGAGCATAGAAACTGAACGCTGCTTCTCCGTGTTTGGTTCTGACTCTGTTCCAGATATAAGGAGCATAGAAACTGAACGCTGCTTCTCCTTTGGTTCTGACTCTGTTCCAGATATAAGGAGCATAGAAACTGAACACTGCTTCTCCGTGTTTGGTTCTGACTCTGTTCCAGATATAAGGAGCATAGAAACTGAACGCTGCTTCTCCTTTGGTTCTGACTCTGTTCCAGATATAAGGAGCATAGAAACTGAACGCTGCTTCTCCATGTTTGGTTCTGACTCTGTTCCAGATATAAGGAGCATAGAAACTGAACGCTGCTTCTCCGTGTTTGGGTCTGACTCTGTTCCAGATATAAGGAGCATAGAAACTGAATGCTGCTTCTCCATGTTTGGTTCTGACTCTGGGGACAGACAGCAGACCTGTACCAGACGACCTGAGCGGTCTGGATGGTTCGTAGTGTAGCAGACAGGGTGCAGATTGCATCCTGCTGCACAGCAGAGTGCTGTGAGGAAGTGGGTGTGGCCTAGCAGGGACAAATAAGGATTGATTGCGCGTGGGACTGGTGAGAGTGTGGAGAGGAGTCAAAGAACAGGGACATAGAGACAGAGAAGTTGGAAGGAGAAAGGTCAGAAGGAGCATTAAGCCCCATTCAATGTTTTGGACTGGCAACGATTAACTCCAGAGTGGGCAGCTTTTTTTTGCCTTTTTTTGTTCTGGAGCCTGGAAAACCGGGTGTTTCTGCGGTGATCGGGAGATGCAGGGATCTGCATGATGGGGGTACGCTCCATGCTTCCGATGTTGGGAGAGACGAACCTGCAAGCCCTCTCTGCCCGGGACAGGTGATATCCCCCCCCCTATCTATCCTACCTCACCTCCGGACTTCCCCTGCTTCCAGACTCCAAACTCTCCTTCCCTTTCCCCACCGCAAGACACACACACCCACACACACCACACGTCTAACCTTATTTATTTTGATATGGGGTGTTTTGATTTAAGTGTTTGCAAAGTAATGAAGTGTTTATTTTTGTCCTGAATTTATGTTTAATATATAATTCAAATTGACTTGGCTTTCGTAGTGTGATTTGATCAACTTAAATAGGATCAATTCTGCCTGGGTGAATTGATTGACAGACCTATAGGGGTCTGTCTGGCACCCAATGGAATATTGCAGGATTTAAGTTACGCTACAGTAGTTAATCAGGAGGTCACTAATGTATTTTGGCCCTAAACCATTAAGCCAGTGTAAGACCTCAGAACTGGACTGATGTGATCCATTTTCTTGGTTTTGGTGAGGACTCTAGGGGTTTAGAGGAAATTTCGTACTCTCTCCCAAATCTGTTCGATATTATTAACAAATTCAGCGCCATCTCAAGTTATAAAATAAACTGGCTGAAATCCTCCTTAATGTACCTCCAAACAGCATCCATATGTACTTCATCGCTTGAGATCCCTATTGTATCTAATTTTACATATTTGGGCATCGATATATTCCCCTCCATCGAAAAAAGTTATCTGTAAATTACAATAGAACCCTTAAATCAGTTCTAGATGACCTCAATAGAGGGACTTGCTGGTCCAAATTTTAAACTCTATTTTAAGCCCTAACTCTGCGTCCATGACTAAATTGATTTGATTTGGATTTGGATGTACCCTGGTTAAACATGGAGAAAAATATGACTGCACCCTCCCATTACAGGACATACTTCTCATAGATATTTCAGGGAAATAATCCAAATTACGTTTCAGCCCAATAATTGCTAACACAGTGTCAGTATGGCTGAAGTGTGAAAAATGACATAATTGGGACACTAAGTGGCACGCCCAGACTCCCTTATTTTATAACCCGTCATTACGTAAAGGAGGCTCCTGTTTTGTAGCTCACCAGTGGACCAATCCTGGTTTACATACTTCAGGCGATGTCATGAATTCTAACGGTTTAAGAACATTTTCAGATTTGAGAGATGCCTATGTCCTACCGGGCTCTTCTTTCTTTCTATATTTACAACTTAGGTCAGCTATGCAGGCATACAGAGTTCCAAGGTATCAACCGCCCAGTCACCCCTTATTTATTTTCATCCAAACATTATTACGTACTCCCAAAGGACAAGTTTCTATAATATACAAAGATCAATTACAAAGAACTCCATCTTCATTATCTGTCACCCAGGCCTGGAATACTGAGCTTGGCACTCAACAACACATCAACTGGACCAAAGTTTGGAGAAATATTAGTATAGCATCTTGAAACCCAACTCATCAACTGATACATTTTAATGTTGCACATAGAGCTTACTTAACACCCCAAAAACACTATCAAATGAAATGAACAACCTCACCCAATTGCTCACTTTGCTCTATGAATGTAATTAGCACTTTCCTACACACGATGTGGGAGTGTCCCCCAGTTCAATATTTTTGGGAACAAGTTCCTAAATATCTGTCTGAAGCATTACAAACAAATATTCCTTGTTGTCCTAAATTGATGCTCCTCAATGATAATGGTGATGTATTAAATCCAAATACAAGCCAAAGACGTTTCTGGTCGGTAGTACAGTAGCAAAAGAAATGTTGGCACTCCGATGGCAGCCCCCACACTCTCTTTCATTTGTTCAGTGGAAACATCAAGTCCTTGACACTGTATCACTTGAGCTTTCTACAGCAAGATTAAATGGTGCAAAACAACATACATGAGAGAGTTGGAATCACATCTTAGAACAAGTGAAGACCTCTATCTGATTCACAAGATAGATTTGTTAAATAGATAGAAGACGCCCAATTATTGAATGATTATTAATGTTGTTGTTGTTTGTTTGTACTTATTTTGTTGTTTGTGTGTTGGTGCCTTATTTATTTTTTGGATGGTTGGTCGTGGGATGAGGGGAAGGGGAGGGGGCTTGGTGCTTACCTGGGAGGGATGGGGAAATGGGAGGGGGATAATGCATGTATTCTTTGTATGAATATATTTTATGCATACATTCATATATTGTTCCTGTAAACATAGAAGGCTTATGTAAATGTGTGTATACATGTGTACATTGGATAAGTATTGAGTGGTGTTACGATGTTCTTTTCTTGTGTCATGCTACAATATAAGAAATGAATACAGACAGTGAAGCAGCCTTTTTGGTTGTTCTTATTTTTGCTTAAGCACGGTATGGGGCAACTTTGCTAGTGTGAGTGCACCCTAACTGAGACAAGCATGTTAAAAACCTTTATGAGCTCCTCTTTTGTAACACTGCCCTCTAGTGTTTCTGTAATGTCATCTGATAGTTCTGGCATATCGAGTCTCTCCAAAAATGACTCTCTAATCTCAGGGTTACACCCTTGTGAAGTATAGAAGGACTGATAGTAGCTCAAAAAAGCCTCGTTAATCTCTAGGAATAGTGGTGAACGTGTCCTCCTTCTTGATGGTGTATATTGCCATATTTATATCCTCTTTCTTGATCTGCCAGGCTAAACGTTTTCCTGCCTTATGTCCCTGTTCATATTGTTGATGTTTTATTCTTCTTATTGGACTTTTTGATAAAGTTGATAACCCAGAAGTGAATCAATCAAATGTCTGTTTTCCTTTAGCCAGTGTTCTATCAACAGAATGGTTATATCCAAGTGACGTGAATAAGTCTGGGTATTCCCTGTGGACGAATCGCTCTGCCGCCTTTTGACGAGTCAAATGACCTCGTCTCTCCGCTGAGTGTCCACTTTCAATGTTGCAGGGTAAACCTTTCCGTACTTCATGTTTGCTCGGTGCGCACAGTAGGCGAAGACTCAGGAAATATAATTTGGGGGTTACCGTATGTGAGAGAAATTTCTTCCAAAAATATGAGAATTGCTAGTTCTCAAAAGAAATAAGAACCCGATGTGATATGATTGAAGAAGCTTTAATTAACGTGATCACGGAGAGAAGACATTGGACATGGTTCTCTCCAGAAGGGTAGCTCTCACTGACTTTAAATAGATACAAACTCTCCTACAGTCTCCTACATCACAGAACATTTTAACAATTGTTACATGTCCTGGACATGCATGAATGGGTGAATAACTTTACCTATAGCTAACAGAAGTTCATCACCTTTCTAGTTGACTAGTTTACTCTTTCCTAGAACTAAGTGAGGACTTGCTCCCTTCCAGCTGCTAGTCTACTATTTCCTAGCCCCGGAGCTTATGGAGAAATGATCTAACGCCCAGTCAAGAAGGAACGGTTCATCTAACCGCCTTGTCTTTAGGATTTACTGCCTAACACCCGTTTTCTAAGATAATTAGGTTCAAGTACAACCCTTAACTGCAACCCTCCTCAACTGGATGCTAGGTGTGCATGAGGTGTGGAGTAAAGGTCAGTATACGTGTGCCGTGGTGTGGTAGGTCTCATACTTACACTCCGAGGGTCACGGGGCGTCGTGAAGAGACTCAGTCAAAAAATGATTTCAAGAGATTTTATGAAATTTATTGAAAATTCAAAAAGGTAAAAAATCTGACAAAGTCTTTTAAAACTCAAATACAAATCAATAAAGACAAAAATATAAAATGAAGAATGAAAGTAAAAAATAAGATTTCAAAAGTTTAAAACCGAGTGCGTGAACACTTTACATTTTTTCAAAGGTTTCAGTCTCAGAGACTAAGTCCCAAGACGGGAGTTTTTAAGATTCAGAGCCACGTGGAGTCTGTTAGCAAGAGCAGAAAAGACTCCTGATCAACATTTCAAAGAGTCTTTATATCCAATCAGTCTCTTTGTCTGGAACCCTGAAAAAACATGAACATGCAGGTTCATCCAACTCAGAACTCTCAAAAGCTTAGTAAGGTGTCATACGACATCTGAACTCTCAAGAGCTGAGGTCACATCACCTTACAAAGTTCAAACTGAGGCGTCTGACACTCACACGAGCAAGTTCGTTTCTGTTACACTCTGCCCTACTTTCACAGGTGCAGTCAGGCAGAGTGATAAGATAGTCACTTCTTTTCTTGATTTAGCAAATGCACAGGGCTTACCAAATTACAGGATTATCTCACCATAGGTACATGATTAATAAAGAAATGCTTGCATGAATAATGGTACATGTGAAAGCAATCAAAAGCAGTTATGATTCTATCATATAAGGATTAAATGATAAATGGATTAAAGGTAATACAAAAATAAACACATTCAACAATTGCATAACTCTTTCTGATGTTTCAACACAATGAACAGTACAGACAGCAACCACACCCACAGACAATCAACAGCAGAACGTCTACCTGAAGGCACCCATACCTCCACACAATAGAATCAAACATCAACAGCAGAGCAAATGAAATCACAATGTTCTTAATAGAGATGCTAATTACCAGTTGGTCAGTCACAGAGAGGTGATTCAGGAAATCCTGAGATGCAAATCCAGTTTCCCCCCTCTCTAATCCAGATTGCTTCTGCTATATAAAACAACTTTATCAGAATTCCCTTACACGTACACAAGCTCCCTCTTCTTCCGTGTGGAGTCAAGGATACGGGTGGTGTCACAAATGCTTGCAGCATCCCGCTCTCCTACGGCCGCTTTCTGATTGTACGGTGCGCTCTCTCTATCTCTGGCGTGTTGGTGAGATCAAGTAATGTGGGAAACCATTTCTCTAAGGTCACGGCATCCGTTCCTTCTATTTCCTCCAGGAACCCGGCGGTCCTCAATTTCCTTCTCTGACGGTTCTCCTGGTCGTGGAGTTGCACCATGAGATGAGCCTGAGCCCGGGTGTGTTTTTCTACCAGCTCGTCGTGTTCTCGGTGTAAGCAGGTGTGACGACCCCTGCTTAGAGTTTGTGTGTGTGTAAGTCTCATGTCCTTGAGGTGGTGATGATGAATCCTGCTTGATCTGGAGCATCACATTCAAACGTCATAGCTGCTCCCAACTTACTGGTTCATATGTCAGCAACAAAACATCAATGTCAAAAAAGTAGACACAGATTTCTGTCAATACAATTGTCTTCTATCCCTTTAGAACAGCAGTTATACATCTGTTAGTCAATACTTTTTTTTTTCTTCTGATTGTGGCTTCTCTGGACACACTGTGGTCTGGTCTCTCTCCTGTATGACTTCTCATGTGGCTGTTAATACTGAGGACTCACTAGCAGTCCGGTAGTCCATACGTACATACACATCAGAGAGTAAGAACAACACAAGCAATGATCTAGAAAGGAGGAAACAACGTCAGTCAGTGCAAACAAACAGCTTTAAGTCTGATGGGACACACAGGTGCTGACAGGCAATGCACAGAGACAAAACCATCGTCATCAATAATATCATTCAATACGTAGGTATTGTCACTGCTGCTGACAGACAAGAGTTTTGGTTCTCTGCATCTAAACTGATAGTGAAGGCTCGGTTGGATCTCATTGGTTTGGTTCTATCAAAATAAACTTAGACAGGACACAATAAAAGTAGACAGGAGATAACGGTTTACAGAAGAAGAATCCGTAGGTCAAACACAGAACAAATGAAAGAGTTCACACGTTAAAGACAAAATGTCAAGACTTTAGACATCAGACAGAATGGAGACAAACAAGAGACTGAAAACCAAGAAGAACTCCAACAAACAGACAACTGAACAAGATGGTTCAGCAGCACCAGCTGTTTTAAGGACAGTTATTGACAGAGTCTGCTCAGACCTCCCCTTTATTCTCATGTTGGAGATTTGGATTTCTTTACTTCATAAAGAAACAGAGCCCCTAAGGGAGAACTGGCAGAAAAGATTAAATAAGTTTCAGGTGCACACCAGAAACCAAGAGACGTTTCCTGTGCTCATGAGAAGGTATTCTTATTGTCTTCTGACCCATGTCTTCTAAAGGCAGTGGTTCTTAAACGTCTGCTGATTTACCTTGAGTGTTAACTTGGTATCTGGGTTAATGCCATTACAAAGTTAAATAGGCATTCAAAGAGACTTCACAGTGGAGATCCCTCTCTTTGTTCTCTCTCTGGTTACCTACAGAGTATCCAGACCTGCGACCTGTATTCAAGGGGTACAGAGCTAAGGAGATCAATCGTCTACTAGTTTGTTTTAAATGCTGGTGGTAAAGGTGGAAAACATACCTGGGCAGCCTGCCAAGGAGGGATACATGTGAAGTGTCAGATTAGACTTTTTTTACTTTCTCCCGTTTGTGAACTTTGTTGTGTCTCTTTAGATTCCCATTTAGTTTAAAACTTTTACCACACTCAGAGCAGCTGAAGGGTTTTTCTCCACTGTGAACTAACATGTGTGTGGCCAGACATCCTCTTAGGGTAAAACGTTTACCACATTGAGAGCAGCTAAAGGGTTTCTCTTCACTGTGAACTAACATGTGTCTGGCCAGACATCCTCTATGGGTAAAACGTTTACCACATTGAGAGCAGCTAAAGGGTTTCTCTTCACTGTGAACTAACATGTGTGTTGCCAGAGTTCCTTTTCGGTTAAATCTTTTACCACACTCAGAGCAGCTGAAGGGTTTCTCTTCACTGTGAACTAACATGTGTCTGGCCAGACATCCTCTTAGGGTAAAACGTTTACCACATTGAGAGCAGCTAAAGGGTTTCTCTTCACTGTGAACTAACATGTGTCTGGCCAGACATCCTCTATGGGTAAAACGTTTACCACATTGAGAGCAGCTAAAGGCTTTCTCTCCACTGTGAACTAACATGTGTGTTGCCAGAGTTCCTTTTCGGTTAAATCTTTTACCACACTCAGAGCAGCTGAAGGGTTTCTCTCCACTGTGAACTAACATGTGTGTTGCCAGAGTTCCTTTTCGGTTAAATCTTTTACCACACTCAGAGCAGCTGAAGGGTTTCTCTTCACTGTGAACTAACATGTGTGTTGCCAGAGTTCCTTTTCGGTTAAATCTTTTACCACACTCAGAGCAGCTGAAGGGTTTCTCTTCACTGTGAACTAACATGTGTCTGGCCAGACATCCTCTTAGGGTAAAACGTTTACCACATTGAGAGCAGCTAAAGGGTTTCTCTTCACTGTGAACTAACATGTGTCTGGCCAGACATCCTCTATGGGTAAAACGTTTACCACATTGAGAGCAGCTAAAGGCTTTCTCTCCACTGTGAACTAACATGTGTGTTGCCAGAGTTCCTTTTCGGTTAAATCTTTTACCACACTCAGAGCAGCTGAAGGGTTTCTCTCCACTGTGAACTAACATGTGTGTTGCCAGAGTTCCTTTTCGGTTAAATCTTTTACCACACTCAGAGCAGCTGAAGGGTTTCTCTCCACTGTGAACTACCATGTGTCTGGCCAGATTTTCTCTATGGGTAAAACATTTACCACACTCAGAGCAACTGAAGGGTTTTTCTCCACTGTGAACTAACATGTGTGCGGCCAGATGTCCTCTTTGGGTAAAACCTTTACCACACTCAGAGCAGCTGAAGGGTTTCTCTCCACTGTGAACTAACATGTGTCTGGCAAGATTTTCTCTTTGGTTAAATCTTTTACCACACTCAGAGCAGCTGAAGGGTTTCTCTCCACTGTGGACTAACATGTGTGTGGCAAGATGCCCTTTTCGGTTAAATCTTTTACCGCACTCAGAGCACCTATGTGGTCTCTTACCAGTCTTTAGTTTCGTATTTTTCAAGTTTAATTCTGACAGATCTTCTCTTGTCTCTCTCCAATCATCACTGTCATCAGTCTCAGGTTCATCAGAGTCTTCAATCTTGACCTCAATTTCTGGTTGTAAACATCTCTCTGGATCTGAGTTCCTCTCTGGTTCTGCTCCTCCACAGTCCTCTCCATCAACTCCTGTTTCCATCTGTTCAGTTTGTCTCTGATGAAGCTGTGAGGTCTGAGGTTTCTCTTCATCATCTTCACTCTTCACAGAGACAGGAGTGAAGGGGAACTTGGTGGTATCAGCCTCCTCCAGTCCTTGAAGCTGTTCTTCCTCCTGACTGCTCCACAGTTCCTCATGTTCTTCTTTAATGTGTTGGGGCTTAGTGTCCTCCTGGTCCAGAATGTGGCTCCACTCCTGCTGCTCAGGTGGAAGCTCTTCTTTACTCATCAACAGCTGCTGGACATCTGCAGGACACAGTAAACAAACATTAACGCTACTTAGACTGCTTTTTGAATATTAATAAGGGCTGTCAAATGATTTCATTTTTAATGGCTGAAAATCAATAGTTAATTGGAATTGATCACATTTTAATCATGTTTGGAATTCACTTATTTAGCATTTAAAAAAAAGTTTGTAATGCTTTTATTTTGTAATTTTGTCTTAAGCTTAAGTTACTTTACTTCCTTTTAGGATACAAACTTACCTTTATTTTGAAAGAAAATAAGGAACTTGTGGTAGATTGAAGATACTATATTAACTTAACCACGGAAAAAAAAGAAGTGAGGGTGCCGGCAGTGTTGGGTGTAACAAGTTACAAAGTAATGCATTACAGTAAAAATATCGGTAACTACACTACTTTACTAAACTTTAGGAACGCGCTTTCCTGCGTTACCCAAGCCATTTCTGTCTGAAAAGTTCTGATCTGTTTTAGTGGCGCTTGCATGCTTCCTGCCTGTGTGTTTGTCTGGGCACCGTTGCCATAGAGGCCGAGTTGTGTGTCGTAGCTGCTGGTGCGTACGTGCGTAGAAGGATAGGAAAGAGGGAACATGGAGATGAAGACGGAGACAGGGGGATTCAGCCAGTGGCGATATTCACATTACTTTCAATTCATTGCTCGAAAGGACAAAAATATTTGTGTGAAATGCACTCTATGCCCAGACGAGAGTCGTCTTACTCAATGAGCGAATGGGCGAAAGATCCTGCTCGCCGGTCAGTTGAAGAAGACACACACGAACCGACCCCGCCTAAACAAGCTAAGCTTTTCTCATGTCTCGTAGCGCAGCAGGTAACACAAAAAGAAATGAACAGACTAGTTGCAGGGTACATCGTGGAAGACATGCTTCCCCTGTCCACTATCGAATCACCAAGGTTTAGAAAAATATAAGATAAAATACCCACCACTCGCATGCCAATGTCAGACAGGAAAACATGATCCCTTTACCTAAACAAATGTTATTCCGACGTGGAATCCAATCTTAAGGCAAGGCAAGGCAAGGCAAGTTTATTTGTATAGCGCTTTTCATACACAAGGCAGACTCCAAGTGCTTCACATCATAACATGTCATACAATAAAGTGAAATAAAATGCAAGAATTAAAAGACAATTAAAAAACAGAGAATAAAAACATATTAACAATAGAAATTTTGGAGGACATTCCTTGGCATTTTTACTACTTTCAGACCCCGTACTTGTGTTTGAAAGACTCACGTGAGATTTTCCCTGAACCTGTAAACGTCTTTGCAGGATGCATATTTTTATGGTTGTACGCCAAACCAGACAATCCAATACTTAGGATTTCCGTAAGATTAAGGCTTAAATCTTACTTCAGATACAGTAAATGCCAAGGAATGTATTAAAATAGAAAAATTAAAAATCACTGAAATTATTAAATCTGAAAATATGTTCTAGTAAAAACAATTCAAATAAAATTATAAATATAAAAATAATTAAAAGTTACAGTGCAGAGTGAGAGATTAAAATCTTATTAAAATTGTTTAATTAAAGGCAGAAGTTAAAAGTGTAATGTAGGTCAGATTTAGCAGAAGGCTAAGGTGAACATAAAAGTTTTCAGTCTGGTTTTAAAAGTGGTCAGAGTTGGGGCAAGTCTTAAATCTTCAGGAAGTTTATTCCAGCTGTTTGTTGCATAGTAACTAAATGATGCATTCCCATGATTAGTATTTACTCTGGGAATCACTAACAGATTGGTGTCAGAAGATCTTAGTGATCTTGAAGGCTTATGTAGTGGAAGCATATCAGTGATATACTTTGGCCCTAAACCATGTAGTGATTTATATGTGAGCAGTAGGATTTAGAAATTAATTCTCTGACATACAGGGAGCCAATGTAAGGATTTAAGAATTGGTGTAATGTGCTCACATGTTTTGGTCTTTGTTAGAACTCTAGCAGCAGCGTTCTGAACAAGCTGGAGCTGCCTGACAGTTTTGTTTTGAAGACCTGCAAGGAGACCATTACAATAGTCTAGCCTACTAGTTATAAAGGCATGTACAAGTGTTTCTAAGTCTTGAGCTGACATGAGCCCTCTAAGTCGTGCTACATTTTTGAGGTGATAGTAGGCCGATTTTGTTACTGATTTGATGTGACTCTCCAAGTGTAAATCTGAATCCATAATAACCCCCAGATTTCTGGCTTTATTTGATGTTTTCAGGGACAGAGAGTGAAGGTGTTGGGTTACTTTAAACCTTTCTTTTTTAGCACCAAATACAATGATCTCAGTTTTGTCTTCATTTAGTTGTTTAAAAGAACGTTTGAGTCTTTGGATTATGTGTCATGTTGATGGGTCTGACTAGTGGTGTGCGATATGACGATATTAGATCGTGAAGGATTATAATGTGACGACGATCTGCCAAAACGCAGGGATCGTAGAACCGGCACATTCTATCCCTCGCAGTGCTGTGTCTGTGCCATATGTCTGTGCACATGCAGCCGCATCGAAAGTTTTTTTCTCTCTGCCGAATCACACCATCTGCTAGTCCGCTTCATGTCGACACTACAGACACACCGATAAACCAATCAGAGCGAACTGTGGGCAGTGTCTTGGATTGTTTATCCCCCTCCCTTCTTGATTCCCAACTACGTGACAAAGCATGGAAAGCGAAAGTGTGGAGTTGGACCCTAAAAAAAACTCTACCTAGGTAATATGGAACTGCTTTGGGTTTTCCCAAACCGACAAGATGCAAATTGCAGAGTTTGCACCGAGAAGGTTCGCACCTTGGATGGAAACACAACAAACCTTTTTAACCACCTAAAGAGACAGCACCCAAAACAGTATGCAGAGAGTCAAAAGGCGAGGAGACCAGCAGCCACACCGCCATCCGCAGAGGCAAAACAAACAACTTTGACACAACATTTGATAAGGGCACTCCGTATGATAAGACAAGTAGGCGCTGGAAAGATGTTACTGAAGCAGTAACGTTTTACCTTACAAAGGATATGATCCCAATCAATACTGTGGAAAACGAGGGGTTCAAAAGACTGCTTCAAGTAGTTGATCCGCAGTACGAGTTACCCAGCCGCAAATACTTTTCCAGCACCGCCATTCCCCAACTTTACTCTGAATGCTGTTTTTTGCAACGAGTGATCTGTGGTCCAGCCGCACTTCAGAGCCTTATACGAGTCCATATTCATTTTATTGATAACTGGAAGCTCTGCAGTGCGACTCTTCAAACTACATACTTCCCAGAAGATCACACGGGTGAGCTCATAGCACAAGGTCTGAGGGACGCTTTTGGCTGCTGGGGACTTAGAGAGGATCAAATGACCTGCATGACCACTGACAGTGGGGCTAACATGGTGAAAGCCTTGGAACTCAACAGCTGGACTCGTCTGCCGTGCTTTGGGCATAGACTTCACCTAGCCATAGGTAAGTCCATGTAAAATAAAATAACGTTAATGAATGACCTTATTTATAGCATAGAGATATATAGGTATGTGCAAAGTTAAAGCAACAATATGTAACTTTTCCACCTATAGTATATGTTGTTTCAAAATTGATCTAAGAGCTCAACAGCTCTCAGCAGAGAGAATGTTGACTGTCTAAGGTCCGCACAGCGGTCCTCTCGCTCAAAACTGGGGTATGTAACTTTTTAACCGCGTCCCGCGGTTATCTCGCGAGAAGTACGCATCGCTTTACGGCACTACTGCAGTCAACAGAGTACAAAATGAAGCGGCCAGTTAGTTAGCCCGTGTTTGTGCTGTTTGAAACAATGGCTGAGGCTAAGAGCAAAAGTACAGTGACTGATGAAGATAAGAAGAGAAAAAGTGAGCGTGACCGGACCAGAGGAAATATTGGACAGGCTTTTACACGTTGGAGAGAGCTTCAAGAAACAGTGGGCTGCAAGTCCGACGCTGGGCTTGTAACTGGTGAGTAGCTCGTTTCAAACTTTGTGTCTTGTTTCTTTGCATCATAGTTTTGAGCCCCGTTTCGACCGGAGGAACTATCCCCCAGAACTCTGGTCTTTTTGAGGAACTACGTGTGTTTCCACCAGATCTACCAGGGTACAAATGTAGTTCTGGGGTGGAAGTTTACCCCTAAAAAAGACCCTGCTAGGGGTTATATACTTTCTGAAGGTCCAGGGACATTTGACAATAGGGCATGCAGCCCCTGCAGAGCTGAATGTCTCTGATTGGTCAGTCACAGCAGGGTGTTAGATCACCCACTGTGTTTAAAAGACTGCAGCTGAGAGCCCATTGTTTTTACCCTACCTTTATTTTAATCAAAGTTTGACTGCTACAATTATAAAAAGGTACAAACACATTATTATAGATTAGACTAAGTATGACTTTAAGAACAAATTAACAAAACAAAACTAAAAAACTAAATAGAAAAGCAGAAGAGTCAGAGGTTTCATCTGGATTTAAAACCTTTATAGTTTTTATTTAAGTGTATTTGAAGTTGTTCACTCGTTCATGGAGATAAAACTACTTGGTTTGACTTCTACAGAAATAATCTAACTTTATGTTTGTATAAAATAATGAGGGACTTGTTACTTTTTCTTTCTTTATTCTCCTTTAAAAAAACATCTTTAAATAAAATATATTCTGACTTTGGTGACTACAAATATTTTTCAGAAATACCATTTCAAAATGACAGATCTTATGTATTCACAATAAAACATCAGATGTTCTAAAGTTTAAATGTCAAAATCATAAAAAATACATTACCCTAATATTAACTTGAAGAAATTCATTGCAGGGGTTAAAATCATTTCTCTTCCTAAAAGGTGTGTCTTGGTGAAATGAGGGGAGTGAGGTATCCAGTGTTCATTCTTCTAATACTTTGAACAGAGTACTCTTTCCTTTAATGACACTAAACACAGCACTCATCTTCTTTCCTTGTTAATCAATGAAGTCATTTGCAAAGCAGTAAAGCCTGATTTGCATAAACTGCCCAGAACTTCAGGCAGCGGTGGAAACGCAGACAACCATTTGCCACAGGAACCTTTTAGTTCCTTGAAGAGAAGTTCCTGAACCTTTTAGTTCTGGGGGCCTTTGGTCGAAACGGGGCTATAGACTGATGCATGGCGAGATGTCAACCCGTTAGCGGTTGCTCGTATGCCAAGTCGGTCCATGTCAGCAGAAGTTTAGCCCGTAGCATGATAACACAAACAGTATATAGTTACGTTAGCTCCGGTTGCTACTTATCTGAGCAGCGCTAAGTGCAAACTTTCTCGCTGGTCAAAAGTTTCGCCCTCATGTTGCTATAGAAACTAGCGTTACTATACTCTGCACAGCTGTATAAACTAACATACTGACTTCAAACTTTATTCCAGCTTTCTAAAGAGGAGCTCAGCATCATCTCCAGCAACAAACGCAACCTCCATCCCTGCCAGAGTCCAGAGGCAGACCGCGACAGGTGTGTTTTCATGGAGTAACGTTAGCTAATAATATATATACATATACAGTTTTGAAAATATGAAACAACTCTAATACTAAATGATATTATTGTCCAAGGTTCTGAAGTTGCTGCAGCTCCATCATAACAAAGCTCCAGGATGGTGTAGACCCCCTCCCTCCCTCAGGTCCATCATAACAAAGCTCCAGGACGGTGTAGACCCCCTCCCTCCCTCAGGTCCATCATAACAAAGCTCCAGGATGGTGTAGACCCCCCCCCCCTCCCTCAGGTCCATCATAACAAAGCTCCAGGATGGTGTAGACCCCCCTCCCTCCCTCAGGTCCATCATAACAAAGCTCCAGGATGGTGTAGACCCCCCCCCCCCCCCTCCCTCAGGTCCATCATAACAAAGCTCCAGGATGGTGTAGACCCCCCTCCCTCCCTCAGGTCCATCATAACCATAGACTGTAAATGATCATAACAAAGCTCCAGGATGGTGTAGACCCCCCCCCCCCCCCTCCCTCAGGTCCATCATAACAAAGCTCCAGGATGGTGTAGACCCCCCTCCCTCCCTCAGGTCCATCATAACCATAGACTGTAAATGATCATAACAAAGCTCCAGGATGGTGTAGACCCCCCCCCCCCCTCCCTCAGGTCCATCATAACAAAGCTCCAGGATGGTGTAGACCCCCCTCCCTCCCTCAAGCAGCTGAATGTGTAAATGAGTGCCAAAAAGTGCTTTTGATTGTATTTATATGTAAAATCAGTGTTTTTCTAATAAATATATTTGATCTTGATCTCTGTAGCTTTTCCTTCATATTATATTCTCCTGTTTTCTTATTACCTTTGGTATATTCTGCATGACAACGCTCAGGGAGATCGTTCTGCCCAATGTCAATCTCTGGAATCTTGAAACCTGGATAAAGTTTTTGTTATTATGTAAATATAAATAAGAAGACAGAACTAAAAATCAGTGGGCAATGCACACAGTTACTGTTATAACCAGCTCAGAACAATTACAGTTTCTAAATGACATCATAACAACAGAGTTAATTGGAATTGATCACATTTTAATCATGTTTGGAATTCACTTATTTTGCATTTAAAAAAGTTTTTAATGCTTTTATTTTGTAATTTTGTCTTTAGCTTAGGTTACCTTACTTCCTTTTTGGATACAACCCTACCTTTATTTTGAAAGAAAATAAGGAACTTGTGGTAGACTGAAGATACTATATTAACTGAACCACAGAAAAAAGGAACATGTCAAAGTTCAAACCAGCTGAAGAGGTTGTGTAAAATAGAGTGAGGGTGCCGGTAGCCTAAGGCTGTGAAGACTGAGGTTTCTCCTTGTCATCATTAAGTCCTGGAGAGCGGGCAGCCCGGGTTCAAATCCGACCTGTGGCTCCTTTCCCACAAGTCATTCCCCACTCTCTCTCTCAGTGACGCCCAGATTGAAAAACTATGAAAGCGAATAGTGCTCAGAATTCAAATAGCACATTTGAAAATGAATTAACAGAAGAGATGCAATTAAGATGCACCCCGCCACCTATCGTACTGGATGTGTAGCGCGTTCTGCCTGGGAGCTGAAGTCTGATGTCACTTTCCTGCGCCGTCCACTTTCCCATTTCTTTTTCCAGTTCATTTGAATTCTGAGAACTATTTAGCACAGCAAGTTTGAAAACAAAAAGCCAAAGAGCTTTTCCTTTTAATTTGAATGATGTCATACAATATGCATACATAGAGAGGTAAAGTGTAATGCTAATTGGATGACTGAATATTCATTTTAATTATAGGTCAAATAATACACCCATATTCTGAAAATTAAAAAGCATTTCTGTTCATTTCAAATGTGCTTTTTCATTTGAATTCTGATCACTATTCGCTTCCATAAAAAGCAGAGCCACAATTTATGCCGTGGCTACGGTGGCCCTGAAGGTCAACTGTGCAAATATTTCATGTAGTGAAAAAGAATGTGTTTCATGCTAAAGTATTTAATGAAACACAAAAAACATTTGAAAAAACATCAACATTTTTCAGGGACTGTGAACAGGTGTGACAGGCTGTGACAGGCGTTTCAAATGTTTTATCATGGCAAGTTTTGCATTATTAGATGATTTGGTGAACCGTGCGTAAGTGCGCTTCAAAGAGCGCACTGATCTGTTGGGTCCAGCGTGTTGGGAGAGAGTCACTGCTTGATGATTTCCCCAGACAGAGCTGTGCCCCCGATGATGCTGTACTGTAAATGCACTGCTTGTGTTGTATTCTGTTTTCCTCCAGCTGCAGATACTTCTCGCTTTTGTGCCGTGATGTGTTTTTATTTTTTGCACTGAACTTGTGATCAAACTTCATCTTGGTGTTTTCTCCTCCGACCAACAGAATGTACAGAAACTGTCACCTTCACTCATGCAGCATTTGTTCTTTAGTTAATAACTTCCACTTAGTGAAAAGACAAATCATTCATTTGGGTCACTCAGCGCGAGAGTTACTACCCTAAATGTATTGATTGATTTATCTTTATTTATTTTCTTTATAACCGTTTTTGATTCAACCTCATCCACTTCCATTCCTGTTATTATGAAGCTCCTTTTCTTTGCTCTCGTATTATTCCAGCCAGGTAAATATATTCACCTGGTTTTTTTGAAGAGGTGTGTGGTTACCATAAATGGTTAATTGGAGGCGTTTCTCAATGCAAATACCCCGAACGTGCACGAGCCTGCTGGTTAAGAACATGTGGGATTTATCAACACTGATCAGCGAACGATGTGCGTACGATCGCCATCCACGTTTGATAAATACGGATCTTTTTGTACTTTAGTTCATTCTGAATTTATTTCTAAAGACAGAATTTAGAACACTTTCTTTATCACTGGCTGTGTTTACATGGGCACAAATAATGGGAATAAAAGCCTGATCAGAATCAAAATGCTGCATGTAAACATGTCAATCAGAACAGACTGATCCCATCAGGCTCATTCAAAAAGAAATGTCATTCCGATGGAGAGGGTGGTTTATGCCGATGGTTGTTGGGATCAGGATCCATGTACACGCTCGATCTGATGGTGTCTGCCTGACTGGGGTCAAATGGTCCTGACTGCGCATGTCTGCCCCAGTAAAGTGACGTGTTTCCATATAGCTCTCCATCAGAGCCGAATGTTTACAGATCAGAGCGCAGAACTTCATGAATAATGCGCTAAAAAAGAGTCCACTTAGGAGCGATAGTTAGCGTCTTTCCCAGCGAGCTACAGTAACATCTCTGATATCAACAGATTCATTAGAAACTGTTCATTCATATGATATCAATGTTGTCGCGCTAGCATTCAAACTGATTCCGCTACTTCTGCCTACAAAAAACGACATTTTTAAGGTCAGGTGAGACAAATGATAATGCAGTGAATAAAAGTGAACTCAGAAGTGAGAAGAACTAACACAGCCTGATTTTAAAGTCATGATGACAAGTGGCAGCATCTCATTCACATTTATTGTTTACAGTTTATCTTTAATGCCAGTAGAATGTTTCATTCAATAATCTAACCAATAAGATCACGTTAAGACAGTATAAGCTAGAAATGGTTCAAATGTCTGAAAGGCGCGTATATTACAAAGTTTAAATTGTTTTGAAACTATGAGGAAATATATCTCCCATTTTCAGGGTGTCAAACAAAGCAGAGTTGTTTTTATGGCTCATTTATGTGATGGAGGTGTGGATATAGAAATTCTTCTTCTGATGTTTCCCTTAGATAAGACAGGTGGGACCAGTCTGCGCAAGTTTGTCCTTTTCCAGGATCTGTCTAGTGTCTACAACCCCGTTTCCTTGGTTACCACATGCACCCAATCCAGCACCCCCCCCCCCCCCACACACACACACGAACATCTACACCTGACAGAGCGACAGAGTGACGATGCCCAGGAGTAAGTGGGGAAAATACAGAACAAATATAATAAAGAGTGGGAGAAAGAGACGAACTGGATTGGCTTACCAAGATTACCAAGATTTAAAGTCAGTCACTTTGTGTACTATTAACAAACAGTAAATATCATTTGATCGTGTGTTTAACAACAATATAGCTAGCTATCCAGCCATGCCACTCTCCACAAATCAAAATCTAGATTTTCACCAACATGTGTCGGCTGTCAGCCAGGGCATTAATTCCTGTGAGAATTCAGCAAGTTGGTGGATAACAACAACTGAAAACGGAGGGGAGGGGAAGAAACCTTTTGACTGCAGCTTGAGAGCAGAGATGACTAGGAGAGAAAATGTAGCTTACATTACGACTTCATTTATGCTTCTATGCATCACGGCAAACAATGATTGTTAAGTAGCCTACACATGTTCGTGAACATCTTGATTTGGATTTGGGCATGGCTGGGTAGATCTATTAGAAGAGCCAAGTCGCTTGTTTTGGGCTGATTTCCAGAGACCTGGTTGCTTGTTTCTCTCACGAGATCTGGCAACACTGCCAGCAGCCCGCCGCTGCTCACGAACCGACACTTCCATGTGCATCTGCCAACAGAACCCTCTGACCCACATAGATCCATCTGATGTTGAGTTAAGTAACATGACGTGCTGCAAGTTTAACAAGCAAGGACAGATCCGGACAGATCCAGATTCTTTGACTCGGGCCCTGACTTATGCAGAGGGTGGCCTGAAGTTTGTGTGCTCAAAGATACTAATGAATAGCATGTATTTAACGTTTCTAAAACTTCTCTCCAATAATCACATCTACTTTAACTACTCAAATGAACACCAAAGACCCGTTGCCGGATTCAATAGGTCCAGACTAAAGAGTGTTTAAGTCCAGTAAACTCAATGATGTTGTTAGCAGGAGCTAGCTGCGGCTAACACTGTGCTGTGTGCGTCTATGGACGTTAGCTAAAGGCTCTGCTCCCTGAAACATGAGCAGGAAACACGTTTCCAGCAGTGGAAAGAAAACCAACCTGCTCTCTGCAGCTTGATTTCAGGTGTTAAAATCACATCCAGCAGTTTTCTTTGTCGGTGGAGCTCCTCTTCGTATCCACATGTTGTTGTTTGTCCTGATATATCTCTGATAACCGCAGCGAGCAGCCGCCGACTGAAGAGCTCTTTAAGATCCTGAAACCCGGACATCTGACACACATCCAAGACTCACACAAGGAGAACTCAACGCTGACGTCTTTATAACTTTACTCTGATCACCTAGCTTTGCAAACACGTGGTTTATGTGTGAAAGAACCGGAAATAAACGCTACTTCCTCTATTTCTTCTTCTTTGATTTTTATGGCGGTTGTCAAACCAGCTTATTGGTGCATTACCGCCACCTGCTGAACTGGAGTGAGGATCAGAATTCTGGCATAGGAAAACTATAATAATATATACATATACTGTATATATATACACAAACAGCCCACTAAATTCTGTGTATCAACCCTGTTTTTCTTTTCATGAACTTTATGAAACTTTAAGTTTGGTCTATTTTTCCTCAGAGAAGATTTCCTGGTGTAAAATGACTCTTCAGTTTCTGAAATGTTTCCCTCAGTCTCTCTCTTTCCCGCTCATACAGCTGACTTTCTATAATGCAATGTTGGACTGTTTCTGCTTTGTTGCAGTATGAACAGTTGGAGGTGTTCCTCTTAATGAAGTGTTTGATTTAATCCTGTGTGTCCTATTCTGAGACGTGTAATTATGGCTTCCTCTCTTCCACTTTGGAAACTTCACGTTACCTAAAAACAAGATGGGTCATAAATAAGCAGTTAAAATGGAAAAAGAAAGAGGAAACTGGAAACAACAAGACCCAATAAAGGCCCTGAACCACCAAGCAGATCGTCTGCCGTTGGTCCTATAGTTGGACCGTATGTGAGCGGTCGTAGTTTTTGTAGTGTGTACAGCTCCGTCTCTACCCGTCGGCCCCCGTCTAACTTTTTCAGCCGATTCCACATGTTGAATTGAAACGGCAGTTGTTGAAAGGAATCTTTCTGATTGGCTGTTCAGCTAAACCAATCAGTGCACGAGAAGAAAAACATTGAGTATTAACGTTACCATATAAAAATGTACTTTTGACTAACATTTTGATGTCTGACTCCTTGTATGATTCTGCTTGTGTGAGTTTTTCTACACTGTGGAAATGCTACTTTTACTGACGTAGAATATCTGAGTTCTTCATCCAGCACTGAAAATAACCTTTGCTGGCTCGGCATACAGACGTGATTTCAATGTGGGCACAATGTTTAAAAATGTGTCTTTGTCTCTCAGAGAAAGAGCTCAAGAAGAGGTGGGATTCTCTGAGGACCCAGTACACCCACTATAAGCCACTTGCTCCATCTGGAAGTTGTGGAGCCCAAACGACTGGCAGGCAGCAGTGGATCCTGACCCGGCTGCAGTTTTTGGAGCCCCATACAAAGAGGAAGGAGACCACCTCAATTCTTGTTATCAGAGTAAATCAGGTATTCTGTTGAGTAAAATAAAACATTGTTCATTGCTTCTTTCATTTACTTATTTAAAGTCTCTTTGGGTCAAAGCATCTGCTACATGACACAAATGTAAATATGATTTTTCAAGGAGTGGCCGCTGATTGTCCAGGTGGGGGTCTCTGCCTCTATTCACATGTAGCCTTTCATACGTTAACTTGGTTTCACTCTCACATTATCTTCCACAATCTGCTGTGAAGTGTGTTTTTAGCATCTGAATACAGCCATAGCCTTATAATCAGAAAGTGTCTATACAGTGAGAGAAGCTTGTGTTCACATTGGGCCCTTCACACCTGACCACACCCGGCCCAGATTTCAGGGTTTAACCCAACGATAACAATCCTCTGCTATTGTTATGGATGCTAGGGGAACAGTTTTAAGAATTCATGGTATTAAATTACCCTCATTGTGATTTTTTTTAAAGGAACATTTGGCTGACTCTGACTCGCCCTCTGATGGCACCAGCAGTGAGACCAGGACCAGTACCCCTCTAGAGGAGCCCAGCACCCCTCTGAAGGAGCCCAGCACCCCTCTAGAGGAGTCCAGCTTCTGTGAGGCTACAGCAGGGACATGCACTCCCCTGACAGAGTCCACCATCTGTGGAGAAAACTCTTGAACTGAGCTGTTCAATATTTAGTGGAGCAGAGCCAGTTCACCCACTGGTAAATTCTTTTATTGTATATCTTTGATGCTGCTTTATTACTTTGTTATCCAGACAATAAAACACTTTGACAAAGAGTATTTGCAACAGCACTTCTTTGACAGAGTGAACACCAGACACAAAAGTATAATTCAAAAACACAATTTTATTTTGTGATTTCAGACAACAGTGAACATGAGAAACAGACAGGGGTGAGCCAGATCACTTTACTAAGTACTCAGTTACTGAATACAAATGACTTCATTCATACATTATATCAATGAAAAGGAATACAAACATAAAGCAGGTAGGTATGTCTTCATTAACAAAACTGGCAACCTGAGGAGGAACTTCCTTATAGATAGATTTACTTTATTGATCCCAAACTGTGAAACTGTGGCGTCACAGCAGCAGGTAATCAGAGCAAATAAAAGAGTATAAGAATAAATCAAAAGTAAATAAGCACTAAACATATATATATAAAATAAGAAGAAATACTGTACATACATCCAGAATGTAACTTTACATTTCTAAACATCACTTCTAAAGTCTAAAATATGAAAGATTAAATACACAAATGTGTCAAACATGTCTGACTGAAGGTCAACATACTTTGTTATTCATTAGTTTGACTCAGGGAAAGTTCTGAGAAAAACACCTCTCAACTATCTCTACAACCAAACGGGTATACTGTAAAGTTTCATCAATCAGGCAGAGGCAGGAGATAAAGCAAACCCCCACATGTGGGCATTTATTTTCAAATACTCCAAGTGTGCATGACATACAGGATAACAAACTGAACATGATAGGCACACACATTTCCTATAGTTTGCCTCACTGAAAAGGCACAGCACCAGGGTCAGAATTGAAGTAGCAGCATAGTTCATCCCTGTGCTGCTTGGCCCGTGTTGTTACATTGGTTGTGTGTGGCAGGGAGGCCTGTCGTAGTTCAGGTTCTTGTCTCCAACTTCCTGGGATAGTGTTGTGATCCGCTCCTTCCTGGATATCAACAAAAGTAAATTCTCCAAATGTAGAATATAACCGTCTAAAACTTGGTGTTTTAATTAATGAACATTTAAAAAACAATGAAAAATATTAGAACTAAACAAGCTTCAGAAATAAATCAAAGTCTAAAGATTTACATTTCAGATTAGACCTCCGACTTTGATTTGATGTTTTATTTGTTTTGATGTTTTATGTTCATTGTTCATTAAGTCATGTTAAGTCGAGCTCACTCTGTCATATTTGTTGTACGTTGTTATAATTGTAACAGCCAGACTTTAATTATAAATAAAGATTTAAAAAAGTAAAAAATACAAATAAAAAAACGTTTTAAACTGCGTACCACCTCTGAAAATATTTGGCTCTCCAAGTGGGGCATGATGAATGACTGTGAGTAACTGAACGTGATGTTGTAGATTATTGTAGAAAGAAGCTTTAAGCTCTGGCCTTGTTTTATACAGGTCAGGTTTTTCCCTTCACCGGATGGCGAGCTAACAACCTGAACCAGGAAAACCATCATCTACAACCTTTCCTACCAGAGCGGTAGGACATCACGTATTTTATTTGATGGACTGAAACCGAACATTTAGGAATGAACGGAATATTTATTTTGAGTGAACTGAAGAATATTTATTTTGAAGAAGATAACTGGTGTCTGAGTTATTCAAATCATTTTTGGCGTTTTTGAGTATTTTTGATTGAACAACTATTTAAATTCATATTTTTATTTTGCCTTGGTTTCATTTTACAAACACAAATATATTTATTGCTAAACAACTCCCAAGTCTCCTGGGTTTGTGTTCAATATAATCAACAGTTTCATTTTCTGATTTCAGTTTATTAAATGTTGTTTTACGTTTATGCTAACGTTTTACTTTAAAGGTAACCGTGCTACACTCAGGTTAATAAAGAGTCGCTAACGGCAGTGTTTTTTGATGTCCAAACAGCCGATGACGTGGTTTGGAAAGAGGGATTAAAGATTCAGTTGCACACAATGGGAATAACAGGAAACAGTTTAAATTGGATTAAAGATGTTTTATTTGATGGATATATTCAAGTGAAGATGGGGGCGGCTATATCACATAGATATAAGGTAGATAACGGCGCTCCTCAGGGGAGCGTTATTAGCCCACTACTCTTCTCAATAATGATTCATGACCTGTTTTCTGGAATGGATTCTGATATTGGACAATCACTATTTGCTGATGATGGGGCATTGTGGAAAAGAGGGAAGATATAACATTAGTTCAAAATAAGAAACAAAAAGCAGTAAGGGTGGTGGAGAAATGGTCTTACTCACGGGGGTTCAAGTTCTCTGAGGAAAAGACAAAAGATGTTACGTTAACTAGAAAGAAAATAAGAGAGGCTGATATTCAAATGTTTGGGAAAAACTAGAACTAGTCAACACTTTTCAGTTTCTGGACTAGTTCAGAGAGTTTCATTCATTTCCTTTTGTTTGTTCATTCATTTTATTTTGTTCTATTTCAAGAAACAATATTTGATGGGTGTTTATTTTGATCAGAATCAGTTTTTATTGTCTCAGTGTTTTGGTGCAAAAACTGTTAACAAAGGAAATAAAGCAAAAACAACAAAAAGTGAAATAATAAAGTATAAGAAGCATTACAAATATATAAATATCATTTAAAAATGTGCAGTGACAATGAAACACATCTTACAGAGTTTATAAATCTACTCTCAGAGTGCATGTAAAGAAATAAATGTAAAGTCCAGTGAGCGTTAATGGGTGTTACGTCCTGCTTGGACTGGTGTTTTGTTTTTCTTGTTTTCCTCACCATGTCTGTGTTGCAGGTCTGCCACACCCTCCTGCTCTACACTGACACCCACCTGAGAGCTCCTCACCTCCTGCAACTGATCAGCTAATCAGCTGGAGATTAAAACCTCAGACAGGGCTGCTGGTCTGCCCCTCATTCTGCTGGCTACAAGTGGATGGTGTCACTTGTATGTTGGGTGTGCTGTCAGTGTGTTTGTGGAAGAGCAGAGTCTATTAACAAGATTGATTTAATAGTTGTACCAGCAAAGCGGAAGCGTAGGGGTTCTCTGCCATTTTCTTTAACTGATTTTCTCCTGTTTTGTGGTGAGTTAGGGAGTACAGTATTGTATTTTTGTTTCTAACAGGTAAGACAACTTTTATTTCAAGTTAGAGTGGGGGTTTTGTTTTACTTATTTGGCCTTGGGAGAACCCTGAAGTTTATAGCTTCCAATTTGGTGTTTTTTTTCTTCTTTTCTTAGTTTCATTTTGTTAGTACATCCTTCTTGTTTGGTATACATTTTCTGTCCACTGTAAATAAAACCTTTGTAAATAGTTATCCTTAAAGTTTTTATGTTATGTTACCCCTTTAGTTCCCCTAGAGTTTCAACAATAAGGTCGTAACAATGGGTTAGGGTTATTTATTCTTATTATTGTTTCTAATAGTCATAGGTGTTGTGGCCCACACTCCAGCATAGTAGGTGGTAATGCTCCTTAAAAGCTAGTTGCAGTAGTGGTTCCAATATTAAAACCAGGTAAAGATCCATCCTCTCCTTCATCTTATCGTCCAATAGCTTTAACATCTGTGTTGTGTAAGGTGATGGAGAGAATGGTGACAAACAGACTGGTGTATTTTCTTTAAAAAAAGGATTTCTTTGTAAACTATCAGAATGGTGTCTGGATAGGAAGAAGCACTATGGACTCTATTGCTGTTCTAGATCAGGACATTAGGAAAGCAATACTCAACAAAGAAGCTGTGCTGGCCGTGTTTTTAGATATTGAAAAAGCATATGATTCAATGTGGAGGGAGGGTGTGCTTATCAAACTCCATGCTGCAGGTATTAAAGGTAGAATGTTTTATTGGATTAAAGACTTCCTTCATCATAGGTCAGTTCAGGTGTGAGGAGAGCTTTATTCATCATGGCTTTGGTGCGTCCCTGTTTGAAGATGATGGCGCCATCTGGAGGTGAGGGGAAAATATTCATCATTTGTTCCTACAAAGTCAGAAGGCTTTGGATCAGGTAGTGCAGTGGGCGGAGAGGTGGGGCTTCAGGATCTCTGCAGCTAAGACTAAGTTTATGATCTTTGGCCTTAAAATCTTCTAATGTATGATTGTTCCTTAGAAAGAGTTAATATGTTCACATGTCTTGGTGTATGGATGGATAAGAGACTTACTTTGAAAACTCATGTAGAAAAAATCATCTGTAAAAGTGAGAAAGTGAATAACATCGTCAGAAGCCTAGCAGGAAGTGAGTGGGGGGCTGAGAGGGGGACCTTGTGATCAATCGAGCCATTATAAGATCTACACTGGATTATGGATGTGTTGTGTTTGGGTCAGCTGCTAAATATGTTCTTAACAAACTGGATAGAGTCCAGACAAGGGCCCTAAGAATTTGTTGTGGGGCTTTTATCCTGTGATGTTTACTTCAGGTTGAAATGTGGGGTGTCAGATTAAGTTGTTCTGGGTACCAGGTCATTCAGGGATTGAGGGGAATGAAATCTCTGACACACTTTCAAAGGAGTCTCTCTTAAAACAGCGTATTGAGATGAATGTTCCTTTGGGGAAAGGTGAATGTTATAGTGTTTGTAAAGAAAAGTTAGAGTGTCAGTGGCAGAGAGAATGGGAAGAAGAGTGAAAGGGCAGGCATGTTTTCTCTCTGCAACCATCAATAAAAAGAAGAGGCTACTGCTAAAATCTTGTAGAAAGGATGATGTGGTTTGAACTAGGCTGAGGTTAGGACATTGTGGTCTGGACAGTTCTTTAAAGGTAATCAGTAAACACCCTGATGGTCTGTGTCAGTGTGGAAAGGAGGAAACAGTCCGTCATGTTGTCTTTGTTTGTGTTAAATATAGGAATGAAAGAAGTCAGTTATTCAGGGAGTTCTCTGACCTGGGACTCTCATCTTTCTCCTTTAAGTCCATATTTTCTGTGGATACAAACTTTCAATCTGCTGGGGGCGCAGTTCTTAGATTCTTACATGCTACTGGTCTGTATCAGAAGATATGAATGAAGTACACACTCCTAGACTGTAGAGGGCAGCATTACACTCTACAGTGATCAGCCTGCCGGAAAACCAATAGAAGAAGAAGAAGAGCAGGTAGCGTGTTTCAGAGCCCTGCAGAGCAACCTTTTAAAAGCATCATTTTTGTCTCACTTTGAGAAGAACACTTGGTGGTAACTCAGTCTCAAGTTGCATTGTACTGAGACAAAGTGAAAACATGGCTGCTAAATCATCCACAGGAAGACAAACAAGTGTTTTAACCACGAGGCCTTCAACTCCTACTCCGACCGCGGCCTCCACTGAAAAAAGTCCCCGGGGAGAAGCAGACTCAGCTGCGGCCGCATCTACGACGGACACAGAGTCTTTTCAAAGTGAGCTTCTGTCCTCCCTGCGCAAACATTTGATAGATACTCTGAAGATTGAGCTCCGGGCTGTGTTGGAGAGTGAAATGGCAGTCATTAGAGCCGACATTACTGCAGCCAGGTCCGAGCTAAAGGAATACAGAGAGTCCATTACATCCGAGCTGTCTACGTTGAGTGTCACGGTAAAAGGTATGGAGGAAAGCCTGTCTGCATGCACTGATGACGTTTACCATTTACAGAAACAAGTACAGCGCCTCACTGCAAGCTGATACTCTGATATTTCTCATCCTCTCTGTCTCTGTCTGTGTATTTATCTTCATCCTCTCTGTCTGTGTATTTCTCTTCATCCTCTCTGTCTGTGTATTTCTCTTCATCCTCTCTGTCTGTGTATTTCTCTTCATCCTCTCTGTCTGTGTATTTCTCATCCTCTCTGTCTGTGTATTTCTCTTCATCCTCTCTGTCTGTGTATTTCTCTTCATCCTCTCTGTCTGTGTATTTCTCTTCATCCTCTCTGTCTGTGTGTTTCTCTTCATCCTCTCTGTCTGTGTATTTCTCTTCATCCTCTCTGTCTGTGTATTTCTCTTCATCCTCTCTGTCTGTGTATTTCTCTTCATCCTCTCTGTCTGTGTATTTCTCTTCTTCCTCTCTGTCTGTGTATTTCTCTTCATCCTCTCTGTCTGTGTATTTCTCTTCATCCTCTCTGTCTGTGTATTTCTCTTCATCCTCTCTGTCTGTGTATTTCTCTTCATCCTCTCTGTCTGTGTATTTCTCTTCATCCTCTCTGTCTGTGTATTTCTCTTCATCCTCTCTGTCTGTGTATTTCTCTTCATCCTCTCTGTCTGTGTATTTCTCTTCATCTTCTTCTGAAAAGCTGATGAGCGTTTAGATTTCCTGAGTTCCTGAAACGCATCAGAAACGATCGATCTGATCTCTATTGTAAAAAGAATCATTTTAAAAGTTGTGTTCTTCTCCTCTTGAGGACAGACTTGACAAATCTGGACTTTTAATTTCTTACAGATCTGCACTAGGATGTTGTTATTTCTTCAAACTTAACTCCCGTTAATTGTGAATAAATCTGGAGACAGTCAGTATCTTTTTCAGGCTCATACAGCTGAAGTGAGCCAGCGTGAGGCCGCTGTATAACTTTTCATGTCTCTTCATCTCCTTTGTCTGTGTGTGTGTTTCTTTATTTCACCGTCTCCACTTGCAGGAATCTGTAAGCTTGTGGTAATGACGTCACGGGACTTCGGGGCAGTACTGTGCCGCCGGTAGCCTACTGTTGTAAAAACAAGTTGTAACTTTTGTCAGCTTGGACAACAAGCTCTCTTTTTCCTCCCTCTACATCCTTTTTTCTGCTCTGCTAGATAAGCTTCACTTCAAACTGGCTTGTTGGTAAGTTTCTATCTTCTATCTCTTTCTCTCTCGTCTCTTTTCTCTCTCTCTGTCACCTGTGATGCCGCTCAATCATTTCCTTAAACACGCTGTGCACTAATGGTGCATTCAGGTGCTGCTCGGGTGGTCCAAGTTTCCGAGTTGGGAAGTCGTTCTTCCGACTTCAGTGTGTTCACGTGATTTCAGTTCAGAAAGTCAGAATGTTGTAACAACAGAGAAAACAGCGTTGATGCTACGAAGAAGAAGATCAGAGAAATGTAACTGTGACAAGTTATATTGGAGCAAAAAGTTGATGGTCAATACGTGAATTCATAAAAAGTATGTTAACATGAACTAAACATATTTTGTCCCCCATGTGATGACGATTCTGACGTCAAGTCTGGAAGTCGGGCACCTCATTCTTTTCAGAGTTTCAGAGTTGTTTCGACTTGAGCAGGTGTTCATCTGCATTTTACAACAACGAAACTCGTTTTTCCGATGTGTCAATTTTGAGAATCAGCGGATGTTCATCAGACAAAACCTGCTCACATGTTGTCACAAACACTCTGAGTGTCTCTGATGCTAACGATGTCTTCTTCAGGTATTTTAGTGCCAACATTAAAACATGATCAAATGTTTCCAGACGAACAGACGTGAACTTTTCCTTCAGAGTTGCTCACTGCAGTCTGATCAGCTCCGTGTGGAGTTCACCTTCTTCAACTGAGTAAACTCAGTTAAACCACTTTTAATATGAGCCTGGCAGTCCGTTCTTCTACCTGTCCATACTGTCATGATCTAACGCTGTCACTGACTTTTTATCTGGGCCATCTCCGTGCTAACCAGTCCAAATATTTAGTAGAAATAACTGAAATATTAACTAGATTGAACACAAGCTATTGTTGAACAAACAATACATTTAGTGTTTATTTTGATACAGATTTATCAAAATAACTGTTACCATTACTTTAATGTTTTAACTCTATTTACCAAATACTTCACCTGTAAGTAATATCCCTCCTGTGACATCAAACATGTCACTTTTTCTTGATATATTTATGGGCTTTTGTCTGCCTTTATTTTAGAGATAGGACAGAATCAGAAACCAAGGAGAGAGAGTGGGGAATGACTTGAGGGAAAGGAGCCACAGGTCGGATTTGAACCCGGGCTGCCCGCTCTCCAGGACTTAATGATGAGAAACCTAAATAAAAGCATCAAAAACTTTTTTAATGCAAAATAAGTGAATTCCAAACATGATTAAAATGTGATTAATTCCAGTGAACTATTGATTTTCAGTCATTAAAAATGAAATCGTTTGACAGCCCTTATTAATATTCAAAAAGCAGTCTAAGTAGCGTTAATGTTTGTTTACTGTGTCCTGCAGATGTTCAGCAGCTGTTGGTGAGTAAAGAAGAGCTTCCACCTGAGCAGCAGGAGTGGAGCCACATTCTGGACCAGGAGGACACTAAGCCCCAACACATTAAAGAAGAACATGAGGAACTGTGGAGCAGTCAGGAGGAAGAACAGCTTCAAGGACTGGAGGAGGCTGATACCACCAAGTTCCCCTTCACTCCTGTCTCTGTGAAGAGTGAAGATGATGAAGAGAAACCTCAGTCCTCACAGCTTCATCAGAGACAAACTGAACAGATGGAAACAGGAGTTGATGGAGAGGACTGTGGAGGAGCAGAACCAGAGAGGTACTCAGATCCAGAGAGACGTTTACAACCAGAGATTGAGGTCAAGATTGAAGACTCTGATGAACCAGAGACTGATGACAGTGATGATTGGAGAGAGACAAGAGAAGATCTGTCAGAATTAAACTTGAAAAATAAGAAACTAAAGACTGGAAAGAGAGCACATAGGTGCTCGGAGTGCGGTAAAAGATTTACCCATAGTGGAAGTCTGGCCAGACACATGTTAGTTCATAGTGGAGAGAAACACTTCAGCTGCACTGAGTGTGAGAAAATATTTAACCGAAAAGAGAATCTGACCACACACATGTTAGTTCATACAGGAGAGAAAGCCTTCAGCTGCTCTATTTGCAGTAAAGCATTTCAACTAAAAGGATCCCTTACCCAGCACATGTTAGTTCACACAGGAGAGAAACACTTCAGCTGCTCTGAGTGTGGTAAAAGGTTTAGTTGTAAAAGAAATCTGACCAAACACATGTTAGTTCACAGTGGACAGAAACCCTTCAGCTGCTCTGAGTGTGGTAAAAGGTTTAGTTGTAAAAGAAATCTGACCAAACACATATTAGTTCATACAGGAGAGAAACCCTTCAGCTGCTCTGATTGTGGTAAAAGGTTTAGTTGTAACGGAAATCTGACCAAACACATGATGAATCACACTGAAGAGAAACCCTTCAGCTGCTCTGAGTGTGCTAAAAGGTTTAGTTCTAAAAGAAATCTGACCAGTCACATGTTAGTTCACAGTGGAGAGAAACCCTTCAGCTGCTCTGATTGTGGTAAAAGGTTTAGTTGTAAAATACATCTGACCAAACACATGTTAGTTCACACAGGAGAGAAACCCTTCAGCTGCTCTGTTTGCAGTAAAAGTTTTACTCAAAGAGGAAGTCTGGTCAAACACATGTTACTTCATACAGGAGAGAAACCCTTCAGCTGCTCTGAGTGTGGTAAAAGATTTAGTTGTAACGGAAATTTGACCAGTCACATGATGATTCACACTGAAGAGAAACCCTTCAGCTGCTCTGAATGTGGAAAACCATTTAGACAAAAGTCGAATCTGAAGACACACATGTTAGGTCACACAGGAGAGAAACCCTTCAGCTGCTCTGTTTGCAGTAAAAGGTTTAGTTCTAAGGGAAAACTGACCAGACACATGATGATTCACACTGGAGAGAAACGCTAATCCTGTTCAATGGTAAAAGTGATCCAAAGGAATCCAAGTGAACAACATCACTAACGTGTATTCACAAGTATGTGTAGCGTATTTAAGCTACTTAAATATTAATTTGACTTAATATAACCTCATATCTTATTAGGGCACCACTCCAGGTTATTTTATTAGTTTATTAATTATCAATCTCATCTCAGAATTGTGAACTCTGGAGCAGCTTGAATCAGGAAAGACGAGGACAATAGTTCCTGAATTTTATGTTGAAATTGAATATAGAAATGGTAAACAATAATGTATATAAATGAAACGGACATATGTAAGGAATATGATGTATATGACAATGAAATGTTATATCTTGGACTCTATAACTCAACTCGTATGGTGAATGATATGTTTAGTAACGAGATAAAACGCAGTATTGTTTGAATGATTCGACCAGCAAACAAATAAAGGAGAAAAGGTGATTAACACATTTGCCGTTTGCCGTTGTTTTTACACAGGGTACAAATACTCATAAAGTTTCACAAATTTTAACAACAGCCATGACCCAAGTGCAAAGCTGGGTCAAAGATTCATGTCTTCAATTAAATGCAAAGAAAACGGTCTGCATGATGTTTACTAAACAGCCAACCAGCCTTCAGCAGTCCGGCGTTTACCTGGAAGGTGTAGAGCTTAGTCTAGCTAATGAGTTTAAATATTTGGGCCTAACATTGGACCCAACATTAACATTTAAAAAACACATCAAACAATTAACAAAGACGGTAAATTTTAATATAAACAATTTTAGACAGGTAAGATCCTTCATGACCATCAATGCTGCTAGAATGTTTTTACACTCAATGATTTTTTCACATATTGAATACTGTATAACCACATGGTCACTTTCTGCTGGCACAACACTTAAACCAATACAATCTCTTTTTAAAAAGGCCATAAAAATCAATCTTTGACAAAAAGCCATTTTCGTTTCACCATTGCACTGATTTAGATAAACATCATTTACTACATTTTCATAATTTTGTTCACTTTAAAAATGCATGTTTTATATATAAAACTTTGCACGGACTTGCTTCACCTCCTTTAAAGGACTTTATAAAGCTGAAGTCTGCCAGCGGAATCGGCACCAGGGCCACAGCCCGAGGAGACTGTGAGGTCCCACACAGACGCACTACGTTCGGACAAACTGTTCTGTCAGTCAAAGGAACCAAATATTGGAATACTGTCCCACTCACAATAAGAGACTCACAGACATATGCAACCTTCAAAACACACCTCAAACAGTGGATAAAAGACAATCAAGTCTGTGATCACTTTTAACCCTCTATTATTGTCTTGTGTCACTTGTGCCCTTGTATTTGTATTTTATTTGTAATGTGTCTTTTTTTGTTACCTGCCTAGGGACAACAGATGGAAATTAGCACTTCTGCTATAATCTGGCATTTTTTTACGGCTGTAATTGTTACAGCTGTTCATTAATATGCACTGTATATATGCACTAAATAAATAAAATAAAAAATAAACATTTTGACATCAAATTTGGACTCGGATTCTTTAAGGAGACACGACCAATCTTGATCTCACCTCAGCTAAGAACACACATCCTTACTGTTGACGTCCTACCGAACTTTCCCAAGTGGTCTAGCATCGGTACTCTCGGTCTCTTTGGGTCGACCAGTACTCTTCCCTAGCCAGAAGCTGCCGTAGTCAGCCAGGTAAAAAAGTCGAGTCCGTAGCTTAAGGTGTTGATTTTCGACGATGGCTGCAGAATTTGGTTTGCGTTGTCTCCCAGAGGCTCCGAGTGGATCAAAACGAAAAATATATAATAAAGAAAGTCTTTTAAAGCTTAAATTTCCTCTTTAGATTAACCTGATGGCCATCTCGATTTATCTACATTAGGAAATTGGCGTCCAAGACGTGATGAGCCCAAAAAGAGTTGAAAAGGCCTTACTTGAGCGAGAAAGAATTAAAGTTTCCAAATGTGTGTGTAAAGTTACAATAAGAAGTTCGGTAGGAGTCGTTCCTACGGTACAAAAGCTTAAAGATGTCTTGAAGAAGAAGAGAAAAACTGCAGTGAAGAAAGAAGCATAATTCTTCAATCATTTATGTAAGTTCTCTCCAGAACAAAAAACGTTGGTATCATCGGCAAACAATACCAATTTCAAAACATTTGACACTTGACATATATCATATAATAGAAACAGTTTAGGCCCCAACACTGACCCCTGGGGGACTCCACAAACAATGTCCAGACATGAAGAACAGGAATTTCCCAGCTTCACAAACTGTTGCCTGTTAGTTATATAGCTTTGTGCCCACTTTAAAACCACTCCCCTGATGCCATACCGTTCCAGTTTATGTTGAAGTATATTATGATCAATTGTGTCAAAAGCTGTTTTAACATCAATGAAAACCCCCACTGCATATTTTTGTGATCTATAGATGTTGTGATTTCCTCAATTGTTTCTATTAATGCATGTGATGTTGGTCTGTTTGATCTGAACCCGCACTGACTGCCAGTGAGTCATTTGTGTTTGTCTATGAATTTGTCTAATCTGTTGTTGAAGAGTTTCTCGAGTATTTTGGAAAATTGTCGGGAGTAGAGAAACAGGTCTATAGTGAAGTGGTGTTTGTTCCCAGTTTGTACAGAGGTATGACTTTTACTATTTCCATTTAGTTTGGAAATGAACCGGTTAGGAATGACAAGTTACAGATGTATGTGAATGGTTTTGAAATCCCGTCAATTACCCTTTTCACTATGGTCATATCAATTTCATTATAGTCAGTAGATGTTTTGTTTGTACATTTTTTAACAATATCTATAATTTCCTTCTCGTCCACTGATGTGAGGAACATTGAGCTGGGATTCCTCTCTATCAGCTCGTCATTCCTTTTACCGTTTGTCACAGGATCTGGGATAAGTCCTGCTAGTTCAGGCCCAACATTTACAAAGAATCTATTGAGTTTATTGACAACATCATCCATATTATAATTTTCATTAGTATTATCAATCAAATATTCAGGGTAACTCATTTGTCTATGACCATGTTTTATAATACCGTTTAGTATGTTCCAAATCCCCTTAGTGTTGTTTTTGTTGTCATCCAATATTGTTTTATAGTTGTCTTTCTTGCTTTTTCTTATAATACTTATTTTTATATTTCTTATATTTAGTCCTATTCTTTATAAAGGTTCTGTAAAGTGTATTTTTCTTTTTGCAGGCGTTTTGTAAACCCTTTGTAATCCATGGTCAGGTGTTATACTTTAAAGTTCTCCTATACTGTTTAATTGGACAGTTTCTGTCGTATAATGAAGTGAAAATTCGTAAGAAGAGATCCAGGTTTCAGATATGGCAATGATGTTGAATGGTTGTGTGAAGTTATGTAAATATTCCTTCACCTTATTGAAATTTGCATACAGGCTTCTACTGTTAAAGTGGATAATTGATCATTTGCCATTCGTGTTAATGCTCTGGTTGTATTGATCATCTTTGTAATAGCAGCAGTTATTGTTGATGGAAGAGAAGAAGTTATTGTCCGGGTCTTTATCATGTTCCAAATCCTGTGAATTGTGATCAGTGTATTCAAATAGCTTCAATTCCAGTTTGTCATGTTCATTGATCCTCTGTGTTATGGAGTTATTGTCTGTAGGTGATGAGTTAGTTCTTTCAGTGTGTTTCATGGTTGTGTATTGTAGCGGGGATTGGAGTTGCCAGTCAGTACAGTAGATTGGAGGCGCTGACTGTGAGCCTCCTCCAACCGAACATTTTTCGGTGCTGCTTGAACAGGGACTGTTGCAAGTGCAGATACATTTAGTTGTTGTTTCATTGTACCCAATTCCTGGGACATGGAAAACATATTTTGGGACAATTTCCACACATCATCCTGCAGGTGATCAACTGATTGTGCGACTGGGGTCACGAACTCTTTGATGTCCTTTAAAATCTCTGTATGATGGTGTGTTAAGCGCCAGTTAAGGTTTGCTGCAAACTGATTCCTCAGAAATGTTGATTGTTTGTCCAGAGTTTCATGCAAGTACTGAAAGCGTTGTTCATATGTTGCTGCGACATTTTTAAATAAAGTTGTAACTGTTTTTCAAGCTCCTCCTTCAGTTGTTTTTGTGTTTCCATTAGAATTTGAAATTTTTCCTTCAAATTAGCTTTCATTGTTTTATCAGTGTCAACGGGTTCCTCCATTAATTCAG
Source organism: Tautogolabrus adspersus (assembly GCA_020745685.1). Lineage (NCBI taxonomy): Eukaryota > Metazoa > Chordata > Actinopteri > Labriformes > Labridae > Tautogolabrus > Tautogolabrus adspersus. Next base: position 1,094,694 of record CM036543.1, on the reverse strand, counting down.
TCGTCCATAATGATGAACAACCATCCTGATTTCCAACTCTATCCTGAGATGCCACTGCCAGTGGAATGAGAGGTTGAGATAGATCAGGGTTCAATGTCACACATAAATCCATATCTAATAAGCATTGTGTGGTCCTTTTCTCTGCAGGTGTCTGAGTTTGACTGCAGTCTTGCTTTGATGAGGCCATTTGAACAGGTGTTGGGGAAAAGAAATCCATTCCTGAAAAGGGTTAATTTGAAGAGGGTGGCAATCTTTTTCCACAAATCCAGGGTTTAGTGAATCCAGATATCTGGGGTGCCACTTTTTGTAGCAGGATTGACCAGGTTTAATGTTGGGGTGCCAATCAGAGTCAAGTCTGACAAAGTAAAATGAATTTAAACAAAAATAGTCAACCTGCACAAAATAATAATCAAGCATGAGCCAGGAATACTTTGGATTAAACACCACAAAAAGCCACAACAACATACAACAGCAAAGCAATTTCAGTGCAGCCTTCACAGATCTTATTTCTCTCTCCCAGACACCTCCAAAGTGTGGTACGCTGGGAGGGTTGAACTGGAACCTGATCTGATGTTTAGCCAGATAAGCCTGCAGTGTAGGATGCATGGCCTGGAAGGCCTTCTGAAGTTCCCTCACCACCCTTGAAATTTGTGCCCTGGTCAGAAAAGAGCTCTGCTGGCTTACCTCTTCGGGCGATAAAGCGGTGAAGGGCCATCAGAAAGGAGTCTGTGTCAAGACTAGAAAGTACATCCAAGTGCAGTGCACGTGTTGTCAGGCACTTAAACAGTATACCCCATCATTTTTCATGGCGACGGGCAACAATCACTATGAAGGGCCCAAAACAGTCCATGCCCGCGGAGAAGAATGGGGGCTTCATAAGTCTGAGTCCAGGCAGAGGTAGGTCTGCCATCCTAGGAACATTTGGAGTGGCCCTCCACCTCTGGCAGTCTGGGAAGTAGCACTGATGGCGCCTAACAGCTTCACAGCCTTGCAGTATCCAGTATTTGAGGCGCAGCTTTGCAAACAGTCGTTCTGCTCCAGGATGATGAAGTTCCTGGTATGTGTCGTGGATGATGAGTTGGGTTACTCTATGACGAGGTTCCAGGATAACTGGGTGGATGGTATCTGGTTCTAGCTGGTCACTTCGGCAAAGCCGTCCTCCAACCCGGAAGAGTCTAACAGTCTCATCATACTCTGGGGCTAGAGACAGCAGTCTACTGGTGACTGATACTGGTTTACCAGACCGTAAAAGGCTAAACTCCTCAGGGAAGCTGTCCTGCTGGACTCGTCTCAAGACTTCTCTCTCTGCCTCCTGATAATTATCAGCAGTCGGACTGGCTTGATTTGCTGCCACCCCATTACAGGACTGGGCAACAGCTTCTATGAAAGCTCTGAAGGAGAAGAACTGATCAAGCATCTGGCAGCAGAGGAGTTGGAGTAGTGGTAAAGCAGCATACAATTGTTTTCTGCAGCTCAGTAGAATCATCTGTCTCGCCTGTAACTGGAGAGGTGGGCCAGAAGTCACATGACTAGTGCAGAAAGGCAGGGCCCTGACTCCACCTACTCTTAGAAGACAGCTCAAGCAGTGTTGTTGTGATGTCGTCAGCTGGGTTGTCGGCAGTATCAACATACCTCCAGGATCGGTAATCCGTAATCTCCTGAATCTCGGCTACACGGGTTCCAACGAACACTTTGTACGACAGGAGTCTGACTGGAGCCATGTGAGGACAGTCGTGGAGTCTGTCCACAAGACGACGTCACGGATGGAAATAGTCAACTCTCTTTGCAGTAGGGTGGCAAACTGTGCAGCTGTCAGTGCAGCACACAGCTCCAACCTGGGCATCGATTGCTGTCTCTTTGGGGCAACTCTGAATCTGGCAGCTATAAAAGACACTTCAACATGGCCATTTGGAGTCTCTGCTCGCAAGTAGGCTACTGAGCCGTAGGCCCTCTCTGATGCATCTGCAAAGATGTGGAGGTCTCTGGAGGCTTGAAGTGTCCATCTCAGGGCTGAGGTAGCAGTGAGGCAGTGAAATATCAGAGAGATGCTGCAACTCCTCTTCCCACCTCAACCAGGGCTGCAGCACGTCGTCAGGGAGTGACAGATCATCCCACTCCCTTTGTTTGACCCACAGGTGCTGCACCAAGATCTTAGCCCGTGTTGTAAAGGGGACTATAAAACCCAAGGGATCATACGGGTGTGCCAGGACTCAGTTTCTCATGGTGGGGGTGGGCCGATCCTGCATGCTGTATTTATACCTTAAAGTGTCTGAGTTGCAGAGACTCTGTCTGAAGCATTACACACAAATATTCCTTGTTGTCCTAAATTGATGCTCCTCAATGATAATGGTGATGTATTAAATCCAAATACAAGCCAAAGACGTTTCTGGTCGGTAGTACAGTAGCAAAAGAAATGTTGGCACTCCGATGGCAGCCCCCACACTCTCTTTCATTTGTTCAGTGGAAACATCAAGTCCTTGACACTGTATCACTTGAGCTTTCTACAGCAAGATTAAATGGTGCAAAACAACATACATGAGAGAGTTGGAATCACATCTTAGAACAAGTGAAGACCTCTATCTGATTCACAAGATAGATGTGTTAAATAGATAGAAGACGCCCAATTATTGAATGATTATTAATGTTGTTGTTGTTTGTTTGTACTTATTTTGTTGTTTGTGTGTTGGTGCCTTATTTATTTTTGGATGGTTGGTCGTGGGATGAGGGGAAGGGGAGGGGGCTTGGTGCTTACCTGGGAGGGATGGGGAAATGGGAGGGGGATAATGCATGTATTCTTTGTATGAATATATTTTATGCATACATTCATATATTGTTCCTGTAAACATAGAAGGCTTATGTAAATGTGTGTATACATGTGTACATTGGATAAGTATTGAGTGGTGTTACGATGTTCTTTTCTTGTATCATGCTACAATATAAGAAATGTGTTTATTTGTTTATTTATTAAGATCCCATTAGCTTCTGTGTTCAACAGTAGCTACTCTTCCTGGGGTCTCCCTATCTTCATTGACAATATTTCATTAAATGACATAAAACATATCCATGACATTCATACTGACAGTACAACACAACACATGACATAACCAATGAAACACACAAACAACACAAACTCTAAAAAACGGTCTGATACATACAGCAGCTCAATGTTTATATATTCTCCACTTCAATAGTTAAGGAAAGAAAAAAGAAGAACATGTAGCAACTACATCACAAGAAAGGAAAATAATGACGTAAAAATCATCCTGTATAGTGTCTTGTGTAAATAAATATAATCTTAACTTTTTGTAAAAACATCTAGAATTACTTTCTGAAATCAGAAAACTTGGTAATGAATTCCATGCCACCATCGATCGACACTGCACCGTCCTTTGCATTAAACTAGTTCGACAGGGCGGCAACAAAAAATGAGCGTTTGATGACTGTCGAGTGGAGTAATCATGTCTGTCTGAAAAGAATGACAGTTCACTGTAAAGTATTTCTGGAGTTTTGGTTTGAATAATATTTCTTATAAAACTCACAGATGAAAAATGCTATCTACTTTTCACACTTAACCAAGCCAAACGATTATTCATTAAACTTACTCTTGTTCTAGATCAGCAGTTTAGGACAATGCGAGCCGCTTTGTTTTGTGCTACTTGCTGTCAATTCAAATTTGTTTCTGTTGTGTTAGACCAAATAACTGAACAATAATCTAACTGTGATAACACTAATGCTCGGACTAGTTGTTTAATTAAACAGCCAGGCAGGAACTTCCTGAAGTGCCTTACAGCAGCTATGCTTCTGCCCATTTTTAATACCATTTGCTCAATTTGGCTGTTCCAGGACATTTTACAGTGAACAATAATCCCAATAACTTTGCTTCTGTTACCTGTTCAATAACTGTACCACCTATAGCTAAGTGTAAGCTGGGTGCTTCTTTTAACACATATTTTGAGCCTAGGACCATACACTTTGTTTTTTCTGTATTAATGACGAGTTTGTTGACCTTAACCCATTCTTCAATCCACTTCAATTCCTTGTTCAAGATTATACTAAGTTCTACATGTGTTTGTGCCGATGTATATACTGTAGAATCATCTGCATATGTCGCCATGGTGGCATGATCTAAAATAACTACAGACAGTGAAGCAGCCTTTTTGGTTGTTCTTATTTTTGCTTAAGCACGGTATGGGGCAACTTTGCTAGTGTGAGTGCACCCTAACTGAGACAAGCATGTTAAAAACCTTCATGAGCTCCTCTTTTGTAACACTGCCCTCTAGTGTTTCTGTAATGTCATCTGATAGTTCTGGCATATCGAGTCTCTCCAAAAATGACTCTCTAATCTCAGGGTTACACCCTTGTGAAGTATAGAAGGACTGATAGTAGCTCAAAAAAGCCTCGTTAATCTCTAGGAATAGTGGTGAACGTGTCCTCCTTCTTGATGGTGTACATTGCCATATTTATATCCTCTTTCTTGATCTGCCAGGCTAAAAGTTTTCCTGCCTTATGTCCCTGTTCATATTGTTGATGTTTTATTCTTCTTATTGGACTTTTTGATAAAGTTGATAACCCAGAAGTGAATCAATCAAATGTCTGTTTTCCTTTAGCCAGTGTTCTATCAACAGAATGGTTATATCCAAGTGACGTGAATAAGTCTGGGTATTCCCTGTGGACGAATCGCTCTGCCGCCTTTTGACGAGTCAAATGCCCTCGTCTCTCCGCTGAGTGTCCACTTTCAATGTTGCAGGGTAAAACTTCCAGTACTTCATGTTTGCTCGGTGCGCACAGTAGGCGAAGACTCAGGAAATATAATTTGGGGGTTACCGTATGTGAGAGAAATTTCTTCCAAAAATATGAGAATTGCTAGTTCTCAAAAGAAATAAGAACCCGATGTGATATGATTGAAGAAGCTTTAATTAACGTGATCACGGAGAGAAGACATTGGACATGGTTCTCTCCAGAAGGGTAGCTCTCACTGACTTTAAATAGATACAAACTCTCCTACAGTCTCCTACATCACAGAACATTTAAACAATTGTTACATGTCCTGGACATGCATGAATGGGTGAATAACTTTACCTATAGCTAACAGAAGTTCATCACCTTTCTAGTTCACTAGTTTACTCTTTCCTAGAACTAAGTGAGGACTTGCTCCCTTCCAGCTGCTAGTCTACTATTTCCTAGCCCCGGAGCTTATGGAGAAATGATCTAACACCCAGTCAAGAAGGAACGCTTCATCTAACCGCCTTGTCTTTAGGATTTACTGCCTAACACCCGTTTTCTAAGATAATTAGGTTCAAGTACAACCCTTAACTGCAACCCTCCTCAACTGGATGCTAGGTGTGTATGAGGTGTGGAGTAAAGGTCAGTATACGTGTGTCGTGGTGTGGTAGGTCTCATACTTACACTCCGAGGGTCACGGGGCGTCGTGAAGAGACTCAGTCAAAAAATGATTTCAAGAGATTTTATGAAATTTATTGAAAATTCAAAAAGGTAAAAAATCTGACAAAGTCTTTTAAACTCAAATACAAATCAATAAAGACAAAAATATAAAATGAAGAATGAAAGTAAAAAATAAGATTTCAAAAGTTTAAAACCGAGTGCGTGAACACTTTACATTTTTTCAAAGGTTTCAGTCTCAGAGACTAAGTCCCAAGACGGGAGTTTTTAAGATTCAGAGCCACGTGGAGTCTGTTAGCAAGAGCAGAAAAGACTCCTGATCAACATTTCAAAGAGTCTTTATATCCAATCAGTCTCTTTGTCTGGAACCCTGAAAAAACATGAACATGCAGGTTCATCCAACTCAGAACTCTCAAAAGCTTAGTAAGGTGTCATACGACATCTGAACTCTCAAGAGCTGAGGTCACATCACCTTACAAAGTTCAAACTGAGGCGTCTGACACTCACACGAGCAAGTTCGTTTCTGTTACACTCTGCCCTACTTTCACAGGTGCAGTCAGGCAGAGTGATAAGATAGTCACTTCTTTTCTTGATTTAGCAAATGCACAGGGCTTACCAAATTACAGGATTATCTCACCATAGGTACATGATTAATAAAGAAATGCTTGCATGAATAATGGTACATGTGAAAGCAATCAAAAGCAGTTATGATTCTATCATATAAGGATTAAATGATAAATGGATTAAAGGTAATACAAAAATAAACAAATTCAACAATTGCATAACTCTTTCTGATGTTTCAACACAATGAACAGTACAGACAGCAACCACACCCACAGACAATCAACAGCAGAACGTCTACCTGAAGGCACCCATACCTCCACACAATAGAATCAAACATCAACAGCAGAGCAAATGAAATCACAATGTTCTTAATAGAGATGCTAATTACCAGTTGGTCAGTCACAGAGAGGTGATTCAGGAAATCCTGAGATGCAAATCCAGTTTCCCCCCTCTCTAATCCAGATTGCTTCTGCTATATAAAACAACTTTATCAGAATTCCCTTACACGTACACAAGCTCCCTCTTCTTCCGTGTGGAGTCAAGGATACGGGTGGTGTCACAAATGCTTGCAGCATCCCGCTCTCCTACGGCCGCCTTCGTCATCAATAATATCATTCAATACGTAGGTATTGTCACTGTTGCTGAGTTTTGGTTCTCTGCATCTAAACTGATAGTGAAGGCTCGGTTGGATCTCATTGGTTTGGTTCTATCAAAATAAACTTAGACAGGACACAATAAAAGTAGACAGGAGATAACGGTTTACAGAAGAAGAATCCGTAGGTCAAACACAGAACAAATGAAAGAGTTCACACGTTAAAGACTGACCCATGTCTTCTAAATGCAGTGGTTCTTAAACTTCTCCTGTTTTTCCCTGGATGAGACATTTTTGTGCCCCCCCCCCCAACAAAAAAAGTGACTATAAGGGCCTTGTTAACTTGGTATCTGGGTTAATACCATTACAAAGTTAAATAGGCATTCAAAGAAACTTCACAGTGGAGATGGTAGCGGGTTCTGAGTGACCTCTCGATCTCAGTATGTAAATGCTTCCTTTTCCCACACGAAGGACCGGATTCCTGGGTTAATGTGTTCAAACCATTAACTCTACCCTGGAGTTGCTTAACACACGTCATAAAAACTTCAAAGGCATTCCGAATCAACATTCAGGTGAAACAGACCATTTGTTTCGGTGTGAACGACCTGGAATTAGCTGACCAGGGCCAGGTCAGGAGACCTCACGTCTGCAAGGAGTGATGAACTCAGCAGGAAATTGGTTTTGTTTACCCTGGAACATGTCAATTGACTTTTATGAGCTGGGACAGGATGAACTTTTTGGTTCCACCAACATGCTTAGTCTCGGATATTAAAGTATGTCCATTCCACTTCTAAATCGGATAGACATGATTGGGACGTTAAGCGTGACATTTTCATGCAATCTAGATTCTGCTACGACCATCTAGAACCGATTTACAGGAAACTGATTGTGAATCAAGGACTCATTGTGTCTCTACTGAATTTAACGTGGAGCGCTACTGCCCTCTAGGGGTTAGAACTTTATAAACACATAACTAACTTTAGGCCGTTAGAATGTGTTTAATGAGACTTCTTTATGAATCACTAGAAAGCATTATATAAAGATACTATCTGTTTCCCTTTTCTTTAGATTATACATGTTTTATGTTAGAAGTGTTGTTCTATGTGTTGATTACAACTATGGTTTATCTTACATATAGGCCGGAATTAATCATTGTTTATTTTTGAGTGATATGACATGACCAAATATCATTTGTAACTCAAAAGAAAGACTTGTTTAAGTTGTGAGTATGGTAAGGTTGTGTAAACGCTAAACTCTATTCTTTATTTAATAAGTCAACTCAGTTTAATTCAAACTGGTCCAACCCTACGAGTAGGAGGTGGGTGGGACCCAGTCGACCTCCTCTGAATAAAAGTTTTGTTGGGAGTGTGCGTGCACTCTCTTGTGAATCCTTTTCTTGTAAAGTTTCTCTGGTGTGTTTCACGCCTTCTCGTTTTAAGCTTTCTTGCTCGCTTGCTTCTTTTTCTTTTTTCAGCTCCGTGGAAGAAATTCCTCGCGGATCAACTTCCCGTGCTAGTCTCTATTACTTTAAATCTTTAAGTCTTTTTGCGCGCACATTTTTAAATATATTTTTGCTCATCTAAGTTTTGAAACGTTTTTGACGTATTGATTCATCACCCTGAAGAAAACGATTTTGTTACTCAGAACAACTGAATTGGCCATTCAAGTTAGTAAAGAGTTGACGATCGTTCATTTTTACACAAACGTGTTTTTGTTTTCGTCTGGACCGGATCGAGAGAGACGGACGCGATCGAGACAGCTGATTCAGCATTCAACATCGCTGCTATGAAATCAACTTCGACCTGGCTTGCTACGGCGGCAACGGTACCACCCGGGGGAGTTCACCCGAACGCAACCAAAGTAAGAACGTTCGTGTCACAGCTGGTGTTTTGAGCAGAGCGCAGGTCGTATCTGGAGTCGTAGCCTCCCAGATCTAAACTCCTAATACGTAACTCATAATTGACTTTTTCCCTAATAACCGCATTAAGTTTGACATCACGTAGCCTACCTTATACAGCGATACCATACTCAACCCGTTAGAATATAAAATGTCCCATTCCATGGTCATCTGACTCAATATCTTACTATTACAGTCTTAGAAATCATAGTCATTGCATATTACATTCATTCATGTTATTGTTCACTATTCTTTTATTAAAGTCTGCACATCAAATTCAGAACTTTGGTCCGTGTCTTTTCCTGATTCAAGCTGCTCCAGTTCACAATTCTGATGAGATTGATTATTAATAAACTGATAACATTTCACTTTATTTTCTTCAGTTAAACCGGAAGTGGTGCCCTAATTAATTTTACAAATTAATATTTAGTAGGTTAAATTCTCTACAAGATCCCTCTCTTTGTTCTCTCTCTGGTTACCTACAGAGTATCCAGACCTGCGACCTGTATTCAAGGGGTACAGAGCTAAGGAGATCAATCGTCTACTAGTTTGTTTTAAATGCTGATGGTAAAGGTGGAAAACATACCTGGGCAGACTGCCGAGGAGGGATACATGTGAAGTGTCAGATTAGACTTTTTTTGCTTTCTTTCGTTTGTGAACTTTACTGTGTGTCTTCACATTCCCCTTGTGTCTAAATCTTTTACCACACTCAGAGCAGCTGAAGGGTTTCTCTCCACTGTGAACTAACATGTGTATGGCCAGACATCCTCTTCGGGTAAAACTTTTACCACACTCGGAGCAGCTGAAGGGTTTCTCTCCACTGTGAACTAACATGTGTGTGGTCAGATGTGATCTTTGGGTAAAACTTTTACCACACTCAGAGCAGCTGAAGGGTTTCTCTCCACTGTGAACTAACATGTGTGTGGCCAGACATCCTCTTCGGGTAAAACGTTTATCACACTCAGAGCAGCTGAAAGGTTTCTCCCCTGTGTGAATCATCATGTGTCTGGTCAGATGCTCTTTTCGGTTAAATCTTTTACCACACTCTGAGCACCTATGTGGTCTCTTTCCAGTCTTTAGTTTCTTATTTTTCAAGTTTAATTCTGACAGATCTTCTCTTGTCTCTCTCCAATCATCACTGTCATCAGTCTCAGGTTCATCAGAGTCTTCAGTCTTGACCTCAGTCTCTGGTTGTAAACGTCTCTCTGGATCTGAGTACCTCTCTGGTTCTGCTCCTCCACAGTCCTCTCCATCAACTCCTGTTTCCATCTGTTCAGTTTGTCTCTGATGAAGCTGTGAGGACTGAGGTTTCTCTTCATCATCTTCACTCTTCACAGAGACAGGAGTGAAGGGGAACTTGGTGGTATCAGCCTCCTCCAGTCCTTGAAGCTGTTCTTCCTCCTGACTGCTCCACAGTTCCTCATGTTCTTCTTTAATGTGTTGGGGCTTAGTGTCCTCCTGGTCCAGAATGTGGCTCCACTCCTGCTGCTCAGGTGGAAGCTCTTCTTTACTCACCAACAGCTGCTGGACATCTGCAGGACACAGTAAACAAACATTAACGCTACTTAGACTGCTTTTTGAATATTAATAAGGGCTGTCAAATGATTTCATTTTTAAAGGCTGAAAATCAATAGTTAATTTGAATTGATCACATTTTAATCATGTTTGGAATTCACTTATTTTGCATTTGAAAAAGTTTTTAATGCTTTTATTTTGTAATTTTGTCTTAAGCTTAGGTTACTTTACTTCCTTTTTGGATACAACCCTACCTTTATTTTGAAAGAAAATAAGGAACTTGTGGTAGACTGAAGATACTATATTAACTGAACCACAGAAAAAAGGAACATGTCAAAGTTCAAACCAGCTGAAGAGGTTGTGTAAAATAGAGTGAGGGTGCCGGTAGCCTAAGGCTGTGAAGACTGAGGTTTCTCCTTGTCCTCATTAAGTCCTGGAGAGCGGGCAGCCCGGGTTCAAATCCGACCTGTGGCTCCTTTCCCACAAGTCATTCCCCACTCTCTCTCTCAGTGACGCCCAGATTGAAAAACTATGAAAGCGAATAGTGCTCAGAATTCAAATAGCACATTTGAAAATGAATTAACAGAAGAGATGCAATTAAGATGCACCCCGCCACCTATCGTACTGGATGTGTAGCGCGTTCTGCCTGGGAGCTGAAGTCTGATGTCACTTTCCTGCGCCGTCCACTTTCCCATTTCTTTTTCCAGTTCATTTGAATTCTGAGAACTATTTAGCACAGCAAGTTTGAAAACAAAAAGCCAAAGAGCTTTTCCTTTTAATTTGAATGATGTCATACAATATGCATACATAGAGAGGTAAAGTGTAATGCTAATTGGATGACTGAATATTCATTTTAATTATAGGTCAAATAATACACCCATATTCTGAAAATTAAAAAGCATTTCTGTTCATTTCAAATGTGCTTTTTCATTTGAATTCTGATCACTATTCGCTTCCATAAAAAGCAGAGCCACAATTTATGCCGTGGCTACGGTGGCCCTGAAGGTCAACTGTGCAAATATTTCATGTAGTGAAAAAGAATGTGTTTCATGCTAAAGTATTTAATGAAACACAAAAACATTTGAAAAAACATCAACATTTTTCAGGGACTGTGAAATGTATTTCACTCTCCACAAATGATTTTATACCTGCTGCGAAATACATTTCACAAAGCGGAAAGGGTAGGCCATACTTCTTGTTTGTGATTGGACTGAAGTCAGTTCAGAACAAACATGTGACCTCTCTTCAGCTGTACTGTCTCCAGTGTGTCGTCTACGGTGCTATTTTCTTAGATCAGCTTCGGGTGTTGACCGTTGACAGGTAACAATTAAATACTTGTTGTGCAGCCAGAATTGTGTAGTACTCCAGTCCAGGGGCCTCATTTATCAACAGTGCGTACGCATGGATCTGTGCGTAATGAGTGCGTAAGAACATTACCACGCAAAGAGTGGAATTGATCAACTTGTACTTTAACTTAGAAACGTGTGTAAATATAAGCACAGCTCTGAGCATGCTGACGCACAGAATCTAGCCGTAGAACATTGAAACTACAAATAAAAAGCACTACGAGCGTCACAGCACGCCAAAATCAATCTCAACTTAGATGCATGTTCCGAGTTTTCTTTCATAAAGAACACTAAAGTAGTGATTTTGTCTAGTTTGAAACAGACGCGTTGCCTAATTGCTCTCAAAACATTCAAAAAGACCGCTGTGACAGGCGTTTCAAATGTTTTATCATGGCAAGTTTTGCATTATTAGATGATTTGGTGAACCGTGCGTAAGTGCGCTTCAAAAGAGCGCACTGATCTGTTGGGTCCAGCGTGTTGGGAGAGAGTCACTGCTTGATGATTTCCCCAGACAGAGCTGTGCCCTCGATGACGCTGTACTGTAAATGCACTGCTTGTGTTGTATTCTGTTTTCCTCCAGCTGCAGATACTTCTCGCTTTTGTGCCGTGATGTGTTTTTATTTTTTGCACTGAACTTGTGATCAAACTTCATCTTGGTGTTTTCTCCTCCGACCAACAGAATGTACAGAAACTGTCACCTTCACTCATGCAGCATTTGTTCTTTAGTTAATAACTTCCACTTAGTGAAAAGACAAATCATTCATTTGGGTCACTCAGCGCGAGAGTTACTACCCTAAATGTATTGATTGATTTATCTTTATTTATTTTCTTTATAACCGTTTTTGATTCAACCTCATCCACTTCCATTCCTGTTATTATGAAGCTCCTTTTCTTTGCTCTCGTATTATTCCAGCCAGGTAAATATATTCACCTGGTTTTTGTGAAGAGGTGTGTGGTTACCATAAATGGTTACTTGGAGGCGTTTCTCAATGCAGATACCCCGAACGTGCACGAGCCTGCTGGTTAAGAACATGTGGGATTTATCAACACTGATCAGCGAACGATGTGCGTACGATCGCCATCCACGTTTGATAAATACGGATCTTTTTGTACTTTAGTTCATTCTGAATTTATTTCTAAAGACAGAATTTAGAACACTTTCTTTATCACTGGCTGTGTTTACATGGGCACAAATAATGGGAATAAAAGCCTGATCAGAATCAAAATGCTGCATGTAAACATGTCAATCAGAACAGACTGATCCCATCAGGCTCATTCAAAAAGAAATGTCATTCCGATGGAGAGGGTGGTTTATGCCGATGGTTGTTGGGATCAGGATCCATGTACACGCTCGATCTGATGGTGTCTGCCTGACTGGGGTCAAATGGTCCTGACTGCGCATGTCTGCCCCAGTAAAGTGACGTGTTTCCATATAGCTCTCCATCAGAGCCGAATGTTTACAGATCAGAGCGCAGAACTTCATGAATAATGCGCTAAAAAAGAGTCCACTTAGGAGCGATAGTTAGCGTCTTTCCCAGCGAGCTACAGTAACATCTCTGATATCAACAGATTCATTAGAAACTGTTCATTCATATGATATCAATGTTGTCGCGCTAGCATTCAAACTGATTCCGCTACTTCTGCCTACAAAAAACGACATTTTTAAGGTCAGGTGAGACAAATGATAATGCAGTGAATAAAAGTGAACTCAGAAGTGAGAAGAACTAACACAGCCTGATTTTAAAGTCATGATGACAAGTGGCAGCATCTCATTCACATTTATTGTTTACAGTTTATCTTTAATGCCAGTAGAATGTTTCATTCAATAATCTAACCAATAAGATCACGTTAAGACAGTATAAGCTAGAAATGGTTCAAATGTCTGAAAGGCGCGTATATTACAAAGTTTAAATTGTTTTGAAACTATGAGGAAATATATCTCCCATTTTCAGGGTGTCAAACAAAGCAGAGTTGTTTTTATGGCTCATTTATGTGATGGAGGTGTGGATATAGAAATTCTTCTTCTGATGTTTCCCTTAGATAAGACAGGTGGGACCAGTCTGCGCAAGTTTGTCCTTTTCCAGGATCTGTCTAGTGTCTACAACCCCGTTTCCTTGGTTACCACGTGCACCCAATCAAGCACCCCCCCCCCCCCCACACACACACATGAACATCTACACCTGACAGAGCGACAGAGTGACGATGCCCAGGAGTAAGTGGGGAAAATACAGAAAAAATATAATAAAGAGTGGGAGAAAGAGACGAACTGGATTGGCTTACCAAGATTACCAAGATTTAAAGTCAGTCACTTTGTGTACTATTAACAAACAGTAAATATCATTTGATCGTGTGTTTAACAACAATATAGCTAGCTATCCAGCCACGCCACTCTCCACAAATCAAAATCTAGATTTTCACCAACATGTGTCGGCTGTCAGCCAGGGCATTAATTCCTGTGAGAATTCAGCAAGTTGGTGGATAACAACAACTGAAAAGGGAGGGGAGGGGAAGAAATCTTTTGACTGCAGCTTGAGAGCAGAGATGACTAGGAGAGAAAATGTAGCTTACATTACGACTTCATTTATGCTTCTATGCATCACGGCAAACAATGATTGTTAAGTAGCCTACACATGTTCGTGAACATCTTGATTTGGATTTGGGCATGGCTGGGTAGATCTATTAGAAGAGCCAAGTCGCTTGTTTTGGGCTGATTTCCAGAGACCTGGTTGCTTGTTTCTCTCACGAGATCTGGCAACACTGCCAGCAGCCCGCCGCTGCTCACGAACCGACACTTCCATGTGCATCTGCCAACAGAACCCTCTGACCCACATAGATCCATCTGATGTTGAGTTAAGTAACATGACGTGCTGCAAGTTTAACAAGCAAGGACAGATCCGGACAGATCCAGATTCTTTGACTCGGGCCCTGACTTATGCAGAGGGTGGCCTGAAGTTTGTGTGCTCAAAGATACTAATGAATAGCATGTATTTAACGTTTCTAAAACTTCTCTCCAATAATCACATCTACTTTAACTACTCAAATGAACACCAAAGACCCGTTGCTGGATTCAATAGGTCCAGACTAAAGAGTGTTTAAGTCCAGTAAACTCAATGATGTTGTTAGCAGGAGCTAGCTGCGGCTAACACTGTGCTGTGTGCGTCTATGGACGTTAGCTAAAGGCTCTGCTCCCTGAAACATGAGCAGGAAACACGTTTCCAGCAGTGGAAAGAAAACCAACCTGCTCTCTGCAGCTTGATTTCAGGTGTTAAAATCACATCCAGCAGTTTTCTTTGTCGGTGGAGCTCCTCTTCGTATCCACATGTTGTTGTTTGTCCTGATATATCTCTGATAACCGCAGCGAGCAGGCGCCGACTGAAGAGCTCTTTAAGATCCTGAAACCCGGACATCTGACACACATCCAAGAGTCACACAAGGAGAACTCAATGCTGACGTCTTTATAACTTTACTCTGATCACCTAGCTTTGCAAACACGTGGTTTATGTGTGAAAGAACCGGAAATAAACGCTACTTCCTCGATTTCTTCTTCTTTGATTTTTATGGCGGTTGTCAAACCAGCTTATTGGTGCATTACCGCCACCTGCTGAACTGGAGTGAGGATCAGAATTCTGGCATAGGAAAACTATAATAATATATACATATACTGTATATATATACACAAACAGCCCACTAAATTCTGTGTATCAACCCTGTTTTTCTTTTCATGAACTTTATGAAACTTTAAGTTTGGTCTATTTTTCCTCAGAGAAGATTTCCTGGTGTAAAATGACTCTTCAGTTTCTGAAATGTTTCCCTCAGTCTCTCTCTTTCCCGCTCATACAGCTGACTTTCTATAATGCAATGTTGGACTGTTTCTGCTTTGTTGCAGGATGAACAGTTGGAGGTGTTCCTCTTAATGAAGTGTTTGATTTAATCCTGTGTGTCCTATTCTGAGACGTGTAATTATGGCTTCCTCTCTTCCACTTTGGAAACTTCACGTTACCTAAAAACAAGATGGGTCATAAATAAGCAGTTAAAATGGAAAAAGAAAGAGGAAACTGGAAACAACAAGACCCAATAAAGGCCCTGAACCACCAAGCAGATCGTCTGCCGTTGGTCCTATAGTTGGACCGTATGTGAGCGGTCGTAGTTTTTGCAGTGTGTACAGCTCCGTCTCTACCCGTCGGCCCCCGTCTAACTTTTTCAGCCGATTCCACATGTTGAATTGAAACGGCAGTTGTTGAAAGGAATCTTTCTGATTGGCTGTTCAGCTAAACCAATCAGTGCACGAGAAGAAAAACATTGAGTATTAACGTTACCATATAAAAATGTACTTTTGACTAACATTTTGATGTCTGACTCCTTGTATGATTCTGCTTGTGTCAGTTTTTCTACACTGTGGAAATGCTACTTTTACTGACGTAGAATATCTGAGTTCTTCATCCAGCACTGAAAATAACCTTTGCTGGCTCGGCATACAGACGTGATTTCAACGTGGGCACAATGTTTAAAAATGTGTCTTTGTCTCTCAGAGAAAGAGCTCAAGAAGAGGTGGGATTCTCTGAGGACCCAGTACACCCACTATAAGCCACTTGCTCCATCTGGAAGTTGTGGAGCCCAAACGACTGGCAGGCAGCAGTGGATCCTGACCCGGCTGCAGTTTTTGGAGCCCCATACAAAGAGGAAGGAGACCACCTCAAATCTTGTTATCAGAGTAAATCAAGTATTCTGTTGAGTAAAATAAAACATTGTTCATTGCTTCTTTCATTTACTTATTTAAAGTCTCTTTGGGTCAAAGCATCTGCTACATGACACAAATGTAAATATGATTTTTCAAGGAGTGGCCGCTGATTGTCCAGGTGGGGGTTTCTGCCTCTATTCACATGTAGCCTTTCATACGTTAACTTGGTTTCACTCTCACATTATCTTCCACAATCTGCTGTGAAGTGTGTTTTTAGCATCTGAATACAGCCATAGCCTTATAATCAGAAAGTGTCTATACAGTGAGAGAAGCTTGTGTTCACATTGGGCCCTTCACACCTGACCACACCCGGCCCAGATTTCAGGGTTTAACCCAACGATAACAATCCTCTGCTATTGTTATGGATGCTAGGGGAACAGTTTTAAGAATTCATGGTATTAAATTACCCTCATTGTGATTTTTTTTAAAGGAACATTTGGCTGACTCTGACTCGCCCTCTGATGGCACCAGCAGTGAGACCAGGACCAGTACCCCTCTAGAGGAGCCCAGCACCCCTCTGAAGGAGCCCAGCACCCCTCTAGAGGAGTCCAGCTTCTGTGAGGCTACAGCAGGGACATGCACTCCCCTGACAGAGTCCACCTTCTGTGGAGAAAACTCTTGAACTGAGCTGTTCAATATTTAGTGGAGCAGAGCCAGTTCACCCACTGGTAAATTCTTTTATTGTATATCTTTGATGCTGCTTTATTACTTTGTTATCCAGACAATAAAACACTTTGACAAAGAGTATTTGCAACAGCACTTCTTTGACAGAGTGAACACCAGACACAAAAGTATAATTCAAAAACACAATTTTATTTTGTGATTTCAGACAACAGTGAACATGAGAAACAGACAGGGGTGAGCCAGATCACTTTACTAAGTACTCAGTTACTGAATACAAATGACTTCATTCATACATTATATCAATGAAAAGGAATACAAACATAAAGCAGGTAGGTATGTCTTCATTAACAAAACTGGCAACCTGAGGAGGAACTTCCTTATAGATAGATTTACTTTATTGATCCCAAACTGTGAAACTGTGGCGTCACAGCAGCAGGTAATCAGAGCAAATAAAAGAGTATAAGAATAAATCAAAAGTAAATAAGCACTAAACATATATATATAAAATAAGAAGAAATACTGTACATACATCCAGAATGTAACTTTACATTTCTAAACATCACTTCTAAAGTCTAAAATATGAAAGATTAAATACACAAATGTGTCAAACATGTCTGACTGAAGGTCAACATACTTTGTTATTCATTAGTTTGACTCAGGGAAAGTTCTGAGAAAAACACCTCTCAACTATCTCTACAACCAAACGGGTATACTGTAAAGTTTCATCAATCAGGCAGAGGCAGGAGATAAAGCAAACCCCCACATGTGGGCATTTATTTTCAAATACTCCAAGTGTGCATGACATACAGGATAACAAACTGAACATGATAGGCACACACATTTCCTATAGTTTGCCTCACTGAAAAGGCACAGCACCAGGGTCAGAATTGAAGTAGCAGCATAGTTCATCCCTGTGCTGCTTGGCCCGTGTTGTTACATTGGTTGTGTGTGGCAGGGAGGCCTGTCGTAGTTCAGGTTCTTGTCTCCAACTTCCTGGGATAGTGTCATGATCCGCTCCTTCCTGGTCAACGATTCCCGCCATGTACAGGTCACAGCTCTCGGTCCGCAGGAAGTTGTGCAGAGCACAACAGGACAAAGTGATGTCCTCCACTTTGACAGTGTCTTGAATGTTAATGGCTGTTTGAAAGACATGGAAACGGCTGGCTAAGATGCCAAAGGCATTTTCTACCACCCTCCAAGCTTGTGACAGTCTGTAGTTGAAGACGCGTGATTCAAATCACTGTTCAGTTACGTGACCTCAGTTTAGTCTCTTTTTACGTGAGATAAAACAAGATCAATAAACCCTGACCACCGTAAGAGTTCACTCTTTGATTCAATGAAACTAGATAAACATGAATATGACAGCCAATCACTAAACTATGTAGAGGATCCATTTATGTGTGTAAATGTGGAATCCACTGAATAAAACAATATGATGCAACCGGCTCTCATAGTGATTTAGTAACAGACTACAGAGTTCTTTCTCTAGTGTCAATATGTTCATTTCAAATGACACTGCCTTTTTCCTTCTAATAATCTGTCTTCTGATACCTGATTCTCCATTTGTCACTATCCAGGCATGTTTTTAAAATATATAATATATGTATATATGAGTAATTGCTTCTTATATTTTGTTTGATTTAAGTTCTTGCTGTTTCAGATTTGTTTCCTTTGTTAACTGTTCTTACAACAAAACACCAAGTCACATTCCTTAAATGTACTCGGCCATAAACAACGATTCTGATTGTGATTTGTTTGACATTATGATTAATGACATATTTGTAAAACTAGATCAATGTATCAAATCAGCATTGTATGCAGACGACGGGGCCTTATGGATGAGGGGAAGGAATGTGTCACATGTAACAACATCAGGGAAGCAATCAAGAAAGTAGAGAAATGGTCGTATGAATGGGGGTTCAAGATGTCAACAAGCTAATCATGCTATCTGATGGTCACGAATAAAGAAAAGATTGAGGGAGAGAAGCTCTCGTTATATGATCAACCCATGGAGACAGCGTCTGAATTTAAATATCTGGGGCTCTTCTGAGATCAACACTAGATTATGGATGTATTGTATATAGAGCAGCAACTAAGTCAGCATCACAGAAAGTGGACAGCTTACAGTACAGAGCACTACGTGTATGCACAGCAGCTATTAAGACAACCTCCATTAATGCAACTTTAATAGAAGCTGACGAGACACCTCTAGAGCTGAGGAGAGAAAAAGTCACACTTGTGTAAAGCTTAAAGGAAGTGGAGAGGACAACCCTGCAACACAGACTATCCAGAGTTGTTGGGAATACTCCAGGTTCCAGAGGTGTGGGTTTGGGTGGACAAGGAATGAATGTGCAGAAACGTATGGGATGGATGCCTTAGAGTTCACCCAGCACACTCCAGTGAGTAGAGCTCCTCCATGGCTGTACACTGAGCCAAAGATAGACATGAGTGTCCTGAAAATGAAAAGAGAATGGTGAGTGAATGAAGTGGGCGTTAAAACAAGTGTTTACCTGAGGAACAGTTGTTTCTCCAAATGTACACAGATGGATCAAAGAATGAGCATGGATGTGTGGGAAGAGGTGTGTACCTGAACTTGAAATGTATATCTCCAAAAGATGATCAGATCAACTATCAGTGTATACTGCAGAGAGAGAGGCAGCCATTATTAGTCTACAGTGGGTGGAGGAGGTCAGGCCAGATAGGGTGGTGGCATGCACAGACTCTCGAGCTATCTTAGAAAGTATACAGTCATTAAACTCAAACAGAGAAGATGTTGAGGTATGTGAGATGATGATCAGAAAGGAAGGGGTTTGTATAAAATATAAAAATCAGTTGTCACAAAGAGCTTTAAAGAAAGAACAGAAGGGAGGAAATCATCATAATGAGACTGAGGGTAGGTCATACTGGGCTGAATGACACCATGCTGGGAAAAGGAACAGGGACGAGTGTGAAAGACGCAGAACTCAGGAAAATGTAGAACATATATTATTACATTGTTCTAAGTATGCAGAGAGAGAGAGAGAGACTGAAAGAGAAAATCAGAGCTACAGGGCGTGAATGGAATATGAGAGGAATACTGGACACAGAGGGAGAAGGAGAGAGGATAAGAGAGGAGGGCTCTTTATTCATTCTTACACAAGAAGAGACATGATGATACACACTCTTGTACAGTAGGGGGCAGTATGCACCTTTAAGCTGCTTGTGATTCTGACACACTTGCCTGCCCTTTCACTCTTCTTCCCATTCTCTCTGCCACTGACACTCTAACTTTTCTTTACAAACACTATAACATTCACCTTTCCCCAAAGGAACATTCATCTCAATACACTGTTTTAAGAGAGACTCCTTTGCATGTTTTCTCTCTGCAACCATCAATAAAAAGAAGAGGCTACTGCTAAAATCTTGTAGAAAGGATGATGTGGTTTGAACTAGGCTGAGGTTAGGACATTGTGGTCTGGACAGTTCTTTAAAGGTAATCAGTAAACACCCTGATGGTCTGTGTCAGTGTGGAAAGGAGGAAACAGTCCGTCATGTTGTCTTTGTTTGTGTTAAATATAGGAATGAAAGAAGTCAGTTATTCAGGGAGTTCTCTGACCTGGGACTCTCATCTTTCTCCTTTAAGTCCATATTTCTGTGGATACAAACTTTCAATCTGCTGGGGGCGCAGTTCTTAGATTCTTACATGCTACTGGTCTGTATCAGAAGATATGAATGAAGTACACACTCCTAGACTGTAGAGGGCAGCATTACTCTCTACAGTGTACAGCCTGCCGGAAAACCAATAGAAGAAGAAGAAGAAGAGCAGGTAGCGTGTTTCAGAGCCCTGCAGAGCAACCTTTTAAAAGCATCATTTTTGTCTCACTTTGAGAAGAACACTTGGTGGTAACTCAGTCTCAAGTTGCATTGTACTGAGACAAAGTGAAAACATGGCTGCTAAATCATCCACAGGAAGACAAACAAGTGTTTTAACCACGAGGCCTTCAACTCCTACTCCGACCGCGGCCTCCACTGAAAAAAGTCCCCGGGGAGAAGCAGACTCAGCTGCGGCCGCATCTACGACGGACACAGAGTCTTTTCAAAGTGAGCTTCTGTCCTCCCTGCGCAAACATTTGATAGATACTCTGAAGATTGAGCTCCGGGCTGTGTTGGAGAGTGAAATGGCAGTCATTAGAGCCGACATTACTGCAGCCAGGTCCGAGCTAAAGGAATACAGAGAGTCCATTACATCCGAGCTGTCTACGTTGAGTGTCACGGTAAAAGGTATGGAGGAAAGCCTGTCTGCATGCACTGATGACGTTTACCATTTACAGAAACAAGTACAGCGCCTCACTGCAAGCTGATACTCTGATATTTCTCATCCTCTCTGTCTCTGTCTGTGTATTTCTCTTCATCCTCTCTGTCTGTGTATTTCTCTTCATCCTCTCTGTCTGTGTATTTCTCTTCATCCTCTCTGTCTGTGTATTTCTCTTCATCCTCTCTGTCTGTGTATTTCTCTTCATCCTCTCTGTCTGTGTATTTCTCTTCATCCTCTCTGTCTGTGTATTTCTCTTCATCTTCTCTGTCTGTGTGTTTCTCTTCATCCTCTCTGTCTGTGTATTTCTCTTCATCCTCTCTGTCTGTGTGTTTCTCTTCATCCTCTCTGTCTGTGTATTTCTCTTCATCCTCTCTGTCTGTGTATTTCTCTTCATCCTCTCTGTCTGTGTGTTTCTCTTCATCCTCTCTGTCTGTGTATTTCTCTTCATCCTCTCTGTCTGTGTATTTCTCTTCATCCTCTCTGTCTGTGTATTTCTCTTCATCCTCTCTGTCTGTGTATTTCTCTTCATCCTCTCTGTAAAAAGAATCATTTTAAAAGTTATGTTCTTCTCCTCTTGAGGACAGACTTGACAAATCTGGACTTTTAATTTCTTACAGATCTGCACTAGGATGTTGTTATTTCTTCAAACTTAACTCCCGTTAATTGTGAATAAATCTGGAGACAGTCAGTATCTTTTTCAGGCTCATACAGCTGAAGTGAGCCAGCGTGAGGCCGCTGTATAACTTTTCATGTCTCTTCATCTCCTTTGTCTCTGTGTGTGTTTCTTTATTTCACCGTCTCCACTTGCAGGAATCTGTAAGCTTGTGGTAATGACGTCACGGGACTTCGGGGCAGTACTGTGCCGCCGGTAGCCTACTGTTGTAAAAACAAGTTGTAACTTTTGTCAGCTTGGACAACAAGCTCTCTTTTTCCTCCCTCTACATCCTTTTTTTCTGCTCTGCTAGATAAGCTTCACTTCAAACTGGCTTGTTGGTAAGTTTCTATCTTCTATCTCTTTCTCTCTCGTCTCTTTTCTCTCTCTCTGTCACCTGTGATGCCGCTCAATCATTTCCTTAAACACGCTGTGCACTAATGGTGCATTCAGGTGCTGCTCGGGTGGTCCAAGTTTCCGAGTTGGGAAGTCGTTCTTCCGACTTCAGTGTGTTCACGTGATTTCAGTTCAGAAAGTCAGAATGTTGTAACAACAGAGAAAACAGCGTTGACGCTACGAAGAAGAAGATCAGAGAAATGTAACTGTGACAAGTTATATTGGAGCAAAAAGTTGATGGTCAATACGTGAACTCATAAAAAGTATGTTAACATGAACTAAACATATTTTGTCCCCCATGTGATGACGATTCTGACGTCAAGTCTGGAAGTCGGGCACCTCATTCTTTTCAGAGTTTCAGAGTTGTTTCGACTTGAGCAGGTGTTCATCTGCATTTTACAACAACGAAACTCGTTTTTCCGATGTGTCAATTTTGAGAATCAGCGGATGTTCATCAGACAAAACCTGCTCACATGTTGTCACAAACACTCTGAGTGTCTCTGATGCTAACGATGTCTTCTTCAGGTATTTTAGTGCCAACATTAAAACATGATCAAATGTTTCCAGACGAACAGACGTGAACTTTTCCTTCAGAGTTGCTCACTGCAGTCTGATCAGCTCCGTGTGGAGTTCACCTTCTTCAACTGAGTAAACTCAGTTAAACCACTTTTAATATGAGCCTGGCAGTCCGTTCTTCTACCTGTCCATACTGTCATGATCTAACGCTGTCACTGACTTTTTATCTGGGCCATCTCCGTGCTAACCAGTCCAAATATTTAGTAGAAATAACTGAAATATTAACTAGATTGAACACAAGCTATAGACCGATTCCTGTGGAATGTTTGTGGGCGTTGCCATCCTGCGGTGACTGACAGGCAATCAGCTGTTGCCGGCTGCCCGTGAGAGCATGATGAGTTTTTGGATCGATGATGTTAGACAGTGGCCCAGAGTCACTGATGACGGTACCGTATATAAATGGCGACATAAACGTTTTTTAAATGTACATATTATTTAGACCTGGGTTATGAATATTGCCAGAAATAGTGAAAAATACACCACCTGACGATCCGTCATATTTTAGTAATCAAGTACAGAACGCTAATTACTGTTACTAGCTTGCTAACATAATAGCATTCACATATCCGGGCATAAAAAACATTTCATGTTATATTGTTTGTAACAGATGCTAGTTTTCTAACACAATCAAGAGCAAACAAACAAAGATTAGACAGATAAATAGTCATTAAAATATGATTTCATGTCGTTTCATAGGTATTCAAGAGTATTTCATTAATCGCCTGGCATGTGATGACCAACGAAATGCCAACTACAGGTCATTAATAGAGGGTCAACATTACCTAAGCTCCGGATGGGTTGGACAAATATTGCATAACCTACCAGATGAGGAATACATCACTCTCAAAGGACCTGTCCGGTACTCCCAGTCCATCTACAACCATCATAATGTTGAAATAACTCTGCAGAGGGATGGCAAAGTAGTGGGTGGGAACTGTGACTGCATGGCTAACAGAGGGAAGTGTTGCAGTCATACAGCAGCTCTACTTTACAAAATGAAACAGGCTGTGACCCAAGGCTTTACAGGTACTGCCTGCACTGACGAAGCATGTGCCTGGAACAAATCCTCCTGGAAAAATGTGGTTCCAGACACAGTAGAAAACATTCAAGGGCCAGACCATGAACCTGGGAAAAGTATGAAAATTACATCTACAGCATTTGAGTCAGATGCAGATGTTATTAGACATTTTTCGTCGCCCGAGATGGCTGGTTTAGCCTGTATACCTGGAACCATATTAAATCATGTGTTGACTGCACAGCCACAGAAAAATGTAAATACAAATGTGCAAACAATACATCATGTACAGTGTGCTGAAAACAAATGTAAACTCTGCAATGACTGTTTTGAAACATTTGTAAAATGTGGGAAAGATGGGAGAGAACTTATAGAATCAAAAACAAAGGGGCAGGATTGTCAATTTTGGCTAGACCAGAGAACAATTAGAATAACTAGCAGTGAGGCATCCGAAGTTCCTAAAACAGCTGAGCCAACAAGCTGGGTTGAAAGAAAACTTAATGGCAAGTTTGTTGGAAGCGCAGCCACTAGGTATGGACAAACATCAGAGCCTTTGGCAAGACATGTTTTTGAGGAGACCACAGTAGAGACTGCAGGTCTTGTTGTGGATGAGAGAGAAAACTGGCTTGCAGCCAGCCTTGATGGCATTATTGACACAGATACCATCCTTGAGATTAAGTGTCCAACACTGAAGAAGCTGGAGTCACATGATGGCAGTCTGCTGAAAATGATTGACTCCAACAAATATGATGTAAAACATATCAATGGCAGATACATTCTTAAGGAAACTGCATCAGGCTTAGGCTACGACTATCAGGTCCAAATAGCAATGCATTGTGCAAACAAGACAAATTGCAAGTTTCTGGTATAGACCCCAAATGAACACATTATCATGGATGTACCATACAACAAAGACTGGACAATGGAGAAAATCTGCCACCTGAAAAAGGTTTACTTTCAACATCTACTCCCAGCAATAGCTACAAGAATAGCACATGGAGTAATGAAAATCAGTTTCAGGTAGTTGGCTCACACCCTTCTCGTCTCAATTAGCTCATAAGAGCCAAATGAGTACAACAAGTTGTTTCTAAACAGCAAGTTAGTCAAACAAATGTGTCATTTAATTCGTTTACATTCATATGAAGCACTAAGTTTGGCAACATTAGGTCAACTGTACATGTATTCTTTAAATATAAAGCCCTTTCGCATTTTATACAAGAATGTACATCACTATTTACAATTTACAGTTCAAACACGTTTAACAAATCTGTACAAAGTTGCTGAGTTTAAAATCATTTGTTACTGTTACAGACATATGTAGTATACACACAGGACGTTTTCATATTAACATAGAAACTCCTGCACACCGTCTTAAATGGTCACATTTTCAAAGCTTGTTTACTTTCGCTACGATCAATTATTAAAAAATTGAGATTTTTTTGTTTTAAAACCTGGTGTTGAAAAATGTGGCAACGTTTACTAACCAACAAACACACTTTCCTTAAAGGAAAGCTGCATAAACTGGAACACTGAAGTTTAAAACATTTTAAAAACTAATGTTTGGGTCCAGGGGCCTAATTGTGATTTTCTTTGTGATAATATATGCCAATTAATAAATACAAAAAACCTTTTACTATGAAAGTGAAGTGCACTGTTATTAGTTTTAGATGTTCTCTGCCACGTCGCAAACATCTACATCTTGTTCCTGCTCATCTGCATCTTGGACTTCATCTATTTCAGAACCTTCTTCCATCTGTTCTCGAATTAATTGAGGTTGCAAGTTACAAAGCCCTGCACAAATGCTTATTATGTCATCAACATGTTTTACACTACCAGGGATGACATGGTTCAGAATTGTAAAACCTTTCAACCTTCTAATTGCACGCTCAACATGGATTCTTACATTTGCCAAGCGACGCGTTTCTGTAACGGCATGCTGCGACAGTTCTTTACAGCCGCGCGTAAACGCTGGAAGAGCTAGAGTCACTCCTGGGGGCAACGCATCTGTTATGGTGAATCCACGATCAGCTAAAATTTGATCACCAGGAATCAGGTGGTCAAGAAGACCACTGTTTTTTGTAATAAATGTATCACTGGCCCGTCCTCCGAACAATTTAGATACAAACATCACATAACCATTAGGAGAGATACAATACAGGAGTTTGTATGTGTTATGATGTTTGTAGTTGCTGTACTTTGGGATCGTTTCCTTAGGTTCTTTGGCCTTTGAACAAATATTTCAGTACAGTGTATAATGCACGTTGCTTTGGGATAATTTCACTGAAACTCTGAGGCCTTATTCTTTTCAGTGTATCTCTAGGCAACCATGCAATCACATTTTCCCTCATAAACTTGGCAAGTACTGGTCTCCAGAATGTGAAGATCTCACAAGCCTTGCTTCTGCTTATACCAAACCGTTTACCTAAGTCTGTAAACATCAAACCAAGACGAAGCCTCATCAGAACAAGTAACAGCTGGTCATGGACTGCCAACTTGGTAATTCTTAGCTGAGGGAGAAAAGCCTGAAGGGTGCACAAAAGTTGCCAAAAACTAGCAACACCTACACCTGTGAAAAACTTGGAGTCTCTATCATCCATGTCATAGGCTGACATTGATGGAGCAGGATCAGTTTGTGTTGCACTGTCTGTCATTGATTTGTTAGAACAGTAGGTGTGTTCTGTAGTGTCTGGCCACTGGATGCCAACATCACACATCTGCAGAGGCACAATATTCTCCAGATCCTCAATGTTCACTTCTATATCAGGTTCCATGGCTCCTGGTTCAGCACATGTGTTGACAATTAGGGACTCAAGACATCTTTTCTTGGGAGGTGGCCCACCAGATGAAAACCTCTGAGGAAAGACAGAGAAAAAAAAGAAATGCACCAACATTTTACAAAAAGGATATACAATATATTTTAAAAAGAAACAAGAAATCAGGACAATTATCATATGGAAGTGCTTTTTCTACCTCATTGAAACAGCATGAAACATGTGACCTTTCCAGAGAACATGTAATCAAACTTACATGATGTTCATATCCCATGTGCAGTACTGGGTATGGCTGTTCTTTTGTTGGTTTACCATGCTCAAAGTGTATTCCACACACCTTCAAAGTGGAAGAATAAAGAAGATGAAAATGACAATTGAACATGCATACTATGAATTAAACTACTGTAACTTGTATTGCATGTTACAGAAATATCTTTGGACTAATCAACATGGACACACACTTGAAGATGCCACCCCAAACTTCTTAATCTCAAACAGCAATACGAAATGAACCCTTATTTCCTGATGAGCAAACAAACAGCCTTGCACCTTTTCAAAGGATTACATTTTAAATTAAGGCAGCCAATGATGACAAACTTCGGCATTAAAGTGCACACTTCTCTTTCACTCACTCCCTGCAAGCCCACAGGTACACATAAGTGCACGCACACACCCACCCACTTATCGGTACATTTTATTTGGGATGAGGCGTTCATTTCCTCAATCTGCGCTTAAACTTTGTATTAGGGCAGCAAGTATCTTGTGTCATATGAAAACGTAGTTCAGTATATCGCACTGTTTCAAAGTAATTCTGTGAAATAGTGCGTTATTTTTTTGAGTGAACATCGCAGCCATAACGCTCAGCCTACTAGCCGTTAGCTAGCTAAACGGTGCTACCGTTTTAAACATGCTAGGCAGTTGCATGATAGTCACTGTCAGATAAGAAGATTCCCCAGTGTAAACGAAAACCTACCGTGCTGTTTTTATTGGGAACAAAACCCTTTCGGTCGACGTTCTTGATCCACTGCCGGCGAACAGCTCCGTCTTCTGAACGCC